>JAZKJV010000251.1:0-600000 GCA_037367405.1 Ottelia alismoides | reverse complement strand
TTAAGACCACTGGAGCATCATTTAATTATCAAACATGGATGATGAAATTCCGTTTTCCTGACAGAGAAGTGGAACTACATATGAACCAAACAAAATGGCAGATAACTAATTCCGAATCAAGCACAGATTTCTCATCATTTCCGAAACAAACTGTAATGTAGTCAACACAGTTGGGATTTGGGCACAAAACCCAATAATACAAAATGAGGGACTCTCATGAGGAGAGGACGGTGTTCACATAGTAGTTACTGATTTACTACCAGAGTTCTTGACTTATGAATCACCTTATTCTCTTGATGACACAGAAGTCTCTTTGGATCTGTCAGTTTCCATTCCTTCGGGACAATCAAGGGAAGTAGATGAGTCAGACGCGGCTTTGGCTGAATTATCGTTTATTTTTGGCGATCCGACTCCTTATTCTTTAGTACAGTTGGTAGACAGTGCTACAGTTAAATCATCTCCACTTAGCAGCATAGATCTAGATTCAATGGTGTTTTATCCTGACATACATGATGATTCACCTGTTCCAGAGTTGAAACCACTTCCTTCTACACTCAAGTACACTTTCCTTAGGGGACCAAAGAATAAGTTTCTTGTCACCGTTAGTTCTAGTTTGATTGTAGAACAAGTGACTATGTTTTTAGAAGTTTTAGAAAATAATAGTAAGGTTATAGGTTGGACTGTGTTGGATCTTGTGGGTATAAATCCCGCATTCTGTTCATACCATATTTTTGTTTAGGAAAATGCTAGACCTTCTTGTGAGTTTCAAAGGAGACTTAATCCAAGTCTACAGGAAGTAGTTAAGAAAGAAATTGAAAAATGATGTGGGGAAGTCTTTATTTACACTATTTTTTACTACAAATGGGTGGCACCTTTGCATGTTGTCCCGAAGAAGTCGGGAATTCAGATGGCGACTAATGAGAAAGGAGTTGAGATTGCGACACGAGTACCCACGTCGTGGCATGTTTGTGTCGATTACAAGCGCCTGAATGCTGCGACCAAGAAAGATCACTTTCCTTTGCCTTTTATTGATCAAATTTTGGAGAGATTAGCTGGGAAAGTATTCTTTTGTTTTCTTGATGGGTACTCAGGCTCCAATCAAGTAGAAATCGCTCCTAAAGATCATGAAAGACCACCTTCACATGTCCTTACGGTACATATGCATTCAAACGCATGTCTTTTGAGTTATGTAATGCCCCAAGCATATTTCAGCGGTGCATAATTGTGGTATTTGTCAAAATGGTTGGGGTTTTCCTTGAGGTCTTCATGGATAATTTTTCGATCCAAGGTGATTCATTTGACTCATGTTTAGCACACTTAGATCAGGTTTTACAAAGGTGTAGGGACATGAATCTGGTACTCTCCTGTGAAAAAAGTCATTTCATGGTCAAAGAGGGTATTATGTTGGGGCATGACATCTCCAAAAAAGGGATGGAGGTTCATCCTGCCAAGGTGGTTGTGATTAAGAAATTTGATCCACCAACCAATATTACGTCAGTTAGGTCATTTTTGGGATATGTTGGATTTTATAGAAGATTTATTCAATATTTTTCTAAGATTGCCCGACCACTGACTGAGCTCTTAGGGAAAGACACCGAGTTCTTTTTCGATCACAAGTGTCTTGAGACCTTTGATCTTTTTAAAAGGAAAATCTGCGACTCGCTGATTTTGCAAGATACTGATTGGCCTCTCCCCCTTTAAGATCATGATTGATGCTTCAGATTTTGCTATATGAGCTATTTTGGGACAGCGACGAGATTAGATTCAAGTAAAGTTTTAGATCAAACTTAGAGGATATACAGTGACTGAAAAGAAATGCTTGTAGTAGTTTGGGCATTTGGAAAAGTGTAGGTTTGTGATTTTAGGCTCTAAAGTGACAGTTTATACAGATCATTCAGCTATTAGGTATCTCATGGAAAAGAAGGATGCGAAGATGCGTCTTCTTAGGTGGATATTGTTACTATAGTAGTTTCATCTGGAAATTAAATATAAACCCAGGGTCAAGAATGCAGTAGCTGGTCATCTTTCAAGGATTAAACTTAAAGATTTAACTAATTCTGAGCCTATTCTAGAAACTTTTCCAGAAAAATTTATTTGTGTTATAGATTCACTTCCGTGGTATGCCAACATGGTTAACTTCCTTGTCTGCAAGAAAGTTCCTCATGGTTGGACTAGGAGCAGTATAGACCGACTTAAGTCGGATTCAAGGAAATACCATTGGGAGGATCCTTTCCTTTTCATCGAAGGACCATATTGTGTCTGGAGAAGGTGTATTCCTCAAGAGGAATACCTGAGTGTCCTCACTTATTGTCACTCAATAGAAGCTGGAGGACACCACTCAGGAAAATGAACCGCTCACAAGATTTACAATGTGGTTTCTATTGACTGACCTTATTTAGAGATGCAACTTATTTTGTATGGTCATGTCCTGTCTGTCAGAGAATGGGAGAGACTGTTGGTTCTAGAGATGAAATGCCCATGCAGCCTGTAATTTTTTGTGGTGTTTTTAATGCTTGGGGCATAGATCTCATGGGTCCTTATCCTAATATCCAAGGTTTTGAGTATATCTTGTTAGTGGTTGATTACTTATGAAGATGGGTGGAAGCTATTCCAACCCGAACTGCTGATGGAAAAACTATATGTAAATTTATCAAACATCATATAATTTCAAGGTTCGGGGTACCTAAAGTATTGATTTCTGATGGAGGTAGCCATTTTGTGAATAGATTGATGAAAACTTTAGTCAAGGACTATAAATTAGAGCACAGAATAACTAGTCCTTACCACCCTCAATCAAATGGCATGGCAGAGGTTTCTAATAGGGTGGTGATGAATATTCTCCAGAAGTTAGTCCGTCCAGGTAAGAAGAACTCGTCTCAGTTGTTGGACCAAGTTCTGTGGGCTTATAGAACGGCCTATAAAACACCACTTGGTACTTCACCTTTTAGGATGATTTACGACAAGCCATGGCATTTGTCTGCTGAGTTAATACATAAATCTGAATGGGCTATAAAAAAGATTAATTGGAGCTATTACTTAGGAAATTTGTGTAGAGGCCTTGACTTAAATGAACAAGTGGAAATCCGCAACCGAGAATATGAGAACAACATGATCTATAAGGACAAAGTTAAGAAGTGGCATGACTCGCATATTAGATATAAAAACTTTGTTCCTTGAAAAAAGGTATGGTTGTTTAATACTAAGTTAAGGATTTTCCACGGGAAACTTAAATCAAAGTGGACGGGTCCTTTCATTGTAAAGGAAGTGCATGAGAATGGTAGTATAGAAATCTCAGAATTATCAGAGCATGCACCATCCTTTTTGGTAAACATGCAATTACTCAATCATTTTATAGAATCATCAAAAAGGTTAACTCCCTTAGAAATAATCAACTTCATGCCTATTGATGCAATTCTCGTTCTATCAGAAAAGGCATAAGTATCAGGACAGATTCACCGTCTCATAAGATTCATCATCCTGAGACTCAACTAAGAGTGATCCCTTCATCACCAAGCTTCCTATTCTTTATACTTAGGCCTATTTTCAGACTAAGTACAGGGGGGATCTAATTTCGTTCTAATTGTTCTCCTCAGGTTACCTAGTTCTTAATTCATATCTTTATACTTAAGCTATCTTCCAGCTTAAGTATAGGGGACCCGAGTCTATATTTCCTCTGACTAATTCTGTTACTCATGATGCAGATGTGATTCTGAATTCAGTTTCTGTTTATTCTTTTATACTTAACATGAGCTATGGCTTAATTTCACTTTGTGCTATGGGGACATAACAAAAGCTAAGTATAGGGGTCTACCGTATATATTACATATATACTTTAGCCATAGCTCATATTCTGAAATTGTTCAAACTCATAGGGTTATGGGTTTTTGTATTAAATTTTTTAAACTGAATTTTGTAAAAATTATTTGAAAATAATTTGAAAATTATATACATTTTTGATATTTTCAAACATTTTACAGGATTTACAAAATACGACTTGACATGTTTGTAAACTATTTTAAAAATCTACATATTTATGTGACAATTTTTCAAAAAGTTTTCAAAATTCTTTTTAACTAAGGGTGCAAATGATTCTAATTAATCAATTCTCTAACTTGAAAAGAAAAAGCTCACATTCCTCTATGTCTCTTCAGTTTCCTTTAGCGTCTTAGTTATGCTTGAAAGGTTGTGACATTTCTCTAAATCGTCTTATCATTCTCATTTTAAGGATTGCCTTTCCTTAGGATATTACAAGGATCCAATATGGAGAAAAGTATGGATATAGATTATGTATTTTAGAATATTAAGTTAATATGGAGTTCTTTGAAAAGAGTGATGCCAACTAAGGAAGATGATCTTTTGATAGAAGAAGTAGATATGGAAGTACCTTTATCTTTTCTCGAAGATGTTCACTTAATGAAAAATCACCTTTCTTGTAAGTTAGGTCATTCTTCTTTGTCTGGTTTTTCCCTTTTCAGAAAAACCCAAAAGTCTAAAGCAAGAATTTAGGGGTCAATTCATTTTCCCATGATCATGAAGAATTTTGAGGCTTCCCATAAAGATTTAAATATTACTTTCGAGGAAGAATGACATCATTATAGAAGGATAAAATTTCAAGTTGATGAAGATCTTTCTTACTCAGATTCAGATGTTTTCTCTATTAGGAAAAAGCAGTTAAAATAAGAGGCGGCATGTGACTTTAATCCTCAGAGATTCGATCTGGATTTCTAGGGAGCTGAAATTTGTAATGTTGTGTTTGGTGTCTTTGCATTGCATCTTTGTGATATTCTGTAAAAGTTACCCAAAATGTTTTTAAAAAGCTCTAAAAATCTTTTAGTTGGTGTCTTTCCCTAACACATTTTCACTATGCACTCAAGGCTTGAGATGATCTTCAACACTTGGTTTAAGGAGTCACTAGACTTAGAGTTATAATGTATTAATCATTAGGGACTTGGACTTAAAAATTCTTACTCTCCTAGTTGGAAGATATGCATGCTACATTCCATACTTAATCTCCCTTCAAAGAATTTGACTACCACTCACTTGCACGACTGCAATAGTGATTGAGATAAGTCAAGGTATCACTAAGGAAATTGGGATTGGAAGTTTGAGTTTGGGGTTGGTCTATATGATTCTCGAGGATGGTATAAAATTAATGACGGCTTTTATGAAACCTGAGTGTCAACATCTTATCCAGTATGGGACTTGTTCTTATGCTATATCTTGATCAAACCTAAAGTGCCAGGATGGGATGACATTAATTAATAAGTTGATCAGTGTGCGCCTATCTTATGAAAAAAACAGTAAACAAAGAAAAGATAGGAACAATGAAAGAAAAGCTCTCATCATTCAAAGACAAATATCAAAGAGCTACCACCAAAGGCAAGCACTCTCAACTATTTCTATGTGTCCACATGGACCAAAGCTATTTAGGACCAGGAGTTGGGCTAGCACCCAAAAAGAGCTCTAAGTTGGAAATGCTACAAGTTTGAGCGTAGAAGGTATAATAGATACTCAAAAAAGACAGACCCCAGTGTATTCCCAGGAAAACAAGTGTAGACGACTCTAACTTCTCTTGACGGACACACTGATTGGAAAAAATCAAAATAAAAATGTGTTGCACTTTGGCACTAGAGAGAACCTTGTTGCGAAGAGAGGAAGAGAAAATAAGTACACAATCCTATATCCTCCATAATCTGGCCCTCCATCTGTCTTTTTAAAGTCTGACAAACTATAGTGTCGGTGGATTGAAGCAAGACCATATTTATTCCCTATCGTTGAGGGTTGAGTCCTTAGGATAGCTTCTAAGATTGGAATTCAGGCTGATGATTTAATTCTACTCTCTTGTTGCGGTCAACACTAAGTCATATTCCTAGATTTGTGTATACATTGAGAGTCTGACAATTAGAGGAGTTGAATTCCCTTTGATTAAGACTTGGATCAAACTCAAAGTTTTAAGATTCCTTTAACTTAGTGTTCTAGGTCAAATCAAGCCTTGTATACTCACTTGCACATGTCAGGGATCTCACTAATTCATCTAATTAATTATTTATTAGCTCGAGGACGAGCTTAGCATAAGTATAAGGGGTGATAAATCCCATATTTATCAGCTTAACTAATATTATTTATCTTCTTTACTTAATTTAATAACATGATTCATTAACTAATTAACATTAATTGCTAATCTATGTGTTGTATATAATTAACACTAATTATTTATATTAATATGGTGTAATATTTATTTATTTATTTCTTATTACAAATCAAATAAAAGTTAGAATAAAAGTTTATACAAATAAATTAGCATAAAATAAAATAAAAATAAAAATAATAAACAAGAGAAAAAATTAAAAAAATAAAAATAAAAAACAAAGAAAATGGTTTTATATGGTTTTTAAAAGTATTTAATTTTTATCTATGTACAGATGACCTCTGATCTCTTTGGCTTCTCATGAAAGTTGTAGAAATCATTGAGATCTACAACTTTCATGTTTAACACTTTTTTAAATTCGACCTCTAATTAATTCTTTTTGAATTGTTTCTGACTTCACTAATTTCTCTAAATTTTGAGTAGGCCATGTGGCACCTTCAGATCGTGCCATGTGGCATGTTCCTATTCAGCCACCCATTCTAACTTCTGACCTTTAGATGTCTTAGATTCTTTTCAATCTGGGCCGTTACTCCATGCCTCATTGTGAGCCGTACGATCGGCTTTGTTCTATTTTTTATCATGTCCGTTCTCTCACAAGTAAAACCTAATCAACCTCTGAACAACCTTCCACACTTGGAAACCTCCGCTAAATCGCCCCCCTTTGCCCATTTTTCCTAAACTTTTCTGGATCCCTTCCGACTAACTCCCTAGATTCATGCCAACCACCCATTATTCCTTAAACCTAACTTACCTACCCATGGCAGAGGCATAAAAATTCCAAGAAACCACTCGCAACTTCTGTCGTCTCCTTCTTTAAATACCCCACCTCCTCCTAGTGCGACGGTTGTCCGCCACTTCAAGGAAGTACACTTGAGCCTCTTTGAACCTCCTGTGACAGATCGAGGGACATATCGAAGGAAAGATCGAGCGTCAAAATGGCTTGTTACTCCAGCAAGATCCTTGGCCTTGTTGCCAAGTTACAACCAAGATCGAGGCTGTATGAGCTAAGTTTCTTGGCCAGGAATTTTATGCGAAGATCATGAAGTTTTAAGCTTCACAAACTGGCTCAAGATTCAATCTGATTCAAGCCATTTTCAATCTGTGATTTCAGGTGACAATTCTGATCGTGAGTTTTTCCATTAATCATAGATTTATTTTAGTTATTTTGCTTCTCTAAGCAACTATCAGAATACCTCATTCAGTAGCTACTTGAATCACGATTCAGGAGTAATAATCTTGTCTACTTCATCATTTCTCCACCTCGATAATCATTCGACTCCATAGTCTTCTTCCGCATGGAGGAGACTACCTATCCGGGCCATGAGCTTCCATTCCTCATTTGAGCCATCACTCCACACCATTAGCATCTGAATATGTTTCCCAAAGTATTTCAGATATGGACTAACAGTGCAAGACTGCAAAGGACTTCATTGATTGGAGTTTGATGTCTAGCTCCGATTTCCCATATCTTCTCTGGTGAAGCTTTGTCGACAGGGCTCTATATTCATCCTCGCACCTTATTCAACCACCATTTATCATCGCTGGCATGTAACAAAGGTTTGGGGACTTTCATAGAGCAATAGGACACTCGACAGATCTTTTCAATCTTTGTCGGAGCGCGACCCTACTACAACCGAGCACGAAGGAGCATAAGATCAGCCGGATAGCAGATATCGTTGATCTCGCTAAATTGGGAGAGATACAACTGTCCAATTTGATACACATTGCCAGCCCGAAGCTACGTTTTGACCCTTAGGTTCGTATGTCGAGCTAATCTCCAAGCCTCACGTGAAGCATCAGGATTTGACACGTAGTTGATGAATCCGCGATTCATCATCTCAATATACTAATCTTAGCAAAATCCCCACGTAAATTATCAAATAAATATCTATAAAATCAATAAATTAACAAAATGACTCTTGTAAATAAAATACACTAGTTATTATAAATTATATTGTACAAAATAAATTAACAATAAAAAGCCGCAAAATAAAGGAATTTTTCACTTGTAAATAGCTCAAAAAATCATGTATTTTTAATAAATTCATTTCAAATCCTTTTTAGCTAATTCTTTCTCTGACTTGTTTATAAAAAAATATATAAAAATATAAAATAACAAAATAAATTTCACTTCAAATAAATATATCTAGATCCTGAAGATAAAAAGTCGTAAAGTCCAACTTCCTAGCCAAATTCCCACTCCATATGAACTCCAAATTCACCAAACTCACCTTTAGATTTAACTTAGAATTATCTATACAATAAAAGTCATTAAAATCGGAGCTCGTTTTGCAAAATTTGAGTTTTGGGACCTAGGTGTACATTGTATATGTCGTACATATTTATTATTTTCCCATTTTTTATTTTACTTTTCATAATTACTAAAAATCCAAAAAAACATTTTCATATTTTGTTTCTAGTATTTTATTTTATTTTTAGTTTTTAAATATCTATTATTAAAAATACAAAAAAAATCAAATTAGAAAAGTTAAAAATTTCCATGTACATAGTGTTTTTATGGACCTACTTTTGTAAATCTTCGAGTCTAATTTTCTTCTTTATTTTATTCTCTTATTTAAAGTAGGCTACTATTTATTTTTATTTAATTCCCATTCTCTACAATAACTACCCATTCAACTCCAACATTCCACCATTTTTCTAGCTTTTAATTCAACTCCACAATTTTATTAACCTCCCCTCCACCACTTTCATAACTTCTCATTTTGTTTATATATACATCCCATCCTCCTCATTTTGCACTTGATCCAACTTTATGTGAGGAAAGTTGAATTGGTGCCAGTGATGCAATCACAGTCGAACGACGACAGCCCTCTCTCCAGTGAGATTCGTTGGCTTCTTGGCCAACATCGCAGCTGCACCCGCTTACTGCTCGAGCTCATTGTATGCTGGTAATTCGAGCGAAGATCGTGCTTCTCATGAGCACACATCATAGGCGACCGCTTCCATCATAGGTAAGTTTCCTTTTTATCATTCGGCATCATTTTTATCTTCACATTTTTGTACAGCACATTCACCACCCCCACACCTTCATTTGTTCATTTTTTTCATCTAACCATCACATCATCTTCTTTTTATCTTCTATTTATTACATGTTTAAAAAATTTAAAATAAGTCTAAAAAATATTTTTCATAGCAGCAGAAATTAAATCACAAAAAAATCAAAAGAAAAAATTAAAAAAAGATAAAAAAACAGGTGACCGGCAACCCTCCACCGCCGACCACCCACCAAGCCGCCACCCCCTTCTAACTCCAGCCTGCTGACGGCCTTCCTCCTTTGCATCGTCGGCCCTCCGCCAGCCGCCGCCCCTCCTGCACCTTCAACTGCCATCCCACCATTGGCGGCATCCCATCCTAGCCACTAAGAGCGGCTCGTCGACCGTCCCCAGCCATGTCGGCCTCCTCAACCCCTCGCGCACCCCCTCCAGGCGCCCACCACCATCCGTGCCAACCTGTTCCGCCCGCACTTTGCCTCGGCCTCTGCGGTCATGCTTGCTCCGCTGCCTCCTTTTTCATCGCCGTCGTGCCCTATCTGCTGAACAAGAAGGTTGATTTTATTCCCTTTGATTGTAAAAATTGCAACATTTCCCTGCATAGTTTTTGTAATTTCAAAAATATCTATGTACATATTTTGTATTCAAACTTTTAATTTCTGTTTTGCATGGATTACCTTGTGTTTGCATATTAATTTGGACTTCAATTTCTGATTTTTTATTTTAATGAAATATGTAATTACGTTGAGCAATTAATTATCTACAATATGAATATTTGTTTGGATTTTTGTGATCTTTGGGTAATTAATTAAAATTATTTGAGTGAAATATTACATATTTTACCCAGTTTGAGCTCTTAAATTCATATATAACTCATGGTTGCTCCAAAAATTCTTAAAAAATCAGAAATGATGCCTTGTAACTGATTTAATTACTATTAAAATTTCATCTTAATTGGAGTTGCCCTGTGCCTTAAATAAATTGTAGACTGATTTTGGTAAATGATTTCTAATTAAATCCATACATAATATTTTTGGGAAATTCCAACTCTCCTAGATTGCTTGTTAAAATACCTATGTGAGATAATTGTTCTCTGCCTAATTTGACATTATGGATTTATTTTCAATTAATTACTCTCTGTCACTCTATTTTCATTGCTAAATCCATCAAAAATTCATATTTGCTCTAAAAATTCTAAAAACTTACTGTAGCCTCTTTGCATCATGTTTTAATTCCAGTAAAGGTTTTATGATTTTTGCATACTGTTTGAGTGAAAAATTGTGTAAAAACCCATAAAAAGTGTTCATTTTTCCTCGTTGTGTTTTAATTCCTAAAATTCCAAAAAAATGTATTCTACATTCATCATTGGATTAAGTTTCTAGGAAAAAAAGAATTTGGCTAAATCTGATTAATTTCACATTAAAATTAATTTGGCCTAGTTTTGTGTTTTCTTATTGTCTTAATTCACCCACATATTGCATCTCATTTATTTTTGCATTAAAAAATACAAAAAATACCATTTTGAAACCTAGACCTAATTTCTCTTAATTAACCCGACGTTGTTGCTTTGCCTCCCTATGTTCGACCCCGGACTTGCCCGGGATATAAATTAACGCCGAGACACTCCTCGTGTAGATCTTTTCTCGGTTCTGAGCGATTCGCTAAGTATTGTATTACAATGAGTGCAAATTAAGTCATGTGCTCAACGGATCGATCAGATGGCACCGTTGCTGGGAAGGGTGGCGGTTGATGATGGCAGCCCTACGGGAGTGGTGCGGGCGGCTGCTGTGGGGGTGGCTCCTGCGCGCGTGGGCGCGGGTGGCTGCAGCCGCTTGCGCGGGGGCAATGCAGCTGTGAGAAAGTACACGTATGATAGTGGGCAGCAGGCGAGGGCTGCCGTGGCGGGTTGTGGGTGAGGGTGTGGTTGGCGGCGATGGAGGGGGTGACGGCCGCCCACCTACAAACTTTTTTTATTTTTTTTGCTGTTGTTTTGGATTTTTTAATTTTTTCTAAATATTTTTGTTTCAAATAGGAAATGAAAATAGAGAAGTGGGATTGCTGAATAAAGATGAGGGAGATGATGATGATGGTATGATGTGGTATGAAAAGAAATGAATGAAGGTGACAAGGACAAAATAACGTTAGATAATAAAATAAAATGAGAATAAGATAGAAAACTTACTTGAATCATCGCCGAAAGGCGAAGCAGCTACGTTGAACTCATGTCGTGGCCTCGAGCATGTGGTGGAGCATGCGAAGCTGCACAGCGGCCTGGAGGAAACTACGACGCAGAGCGGAGCTCCGCGGATCTCTCCTAAAAGGAGGTTGTCGCTTTGTATCAGGATTAAACATTGTCATCGATCAACCTCGACGAGCTCTCTCCTTTTTCTATAAGAATGCTGGATGCAAAAGAATGTGGATGAAGAGAAGAATAAAAAGAGAAGAGAAAGGGAGGTTAGAAAGTGGTGGAGTTGAATTAGAAGTTGGAAAAGTGGTGGAATGTTGGAGCTGAATGGGTGATTATTGTAGAGAATGGGAATTAAATAAAAATAAATAGTAGCCTACTTTAAATAGGAGAATAAAATAAAGAAGAAAATAAGAATGGAAGACATACAAAAGTAGGTCCATAAAAACACTATGGACATGGAATTTTTTTACTTTTCTAATTTGATTTTTTTTATTTTTAATAAAAGATATTTATAAACTGAAATTAAAATAGAATACTAGAAACAAACACAAAAATGTTTTTTTGGATTTTTAATAATTAAGAATAGTAAAATAAAAAATGGGAAAATAAAAAATATGTACAATATATACAATGTACACCTAGGTCCCAAAACCTAAATTTTGCAAACAAGCTCCGATTTTAATAATACGAGTTTTATTGGATAGATAATTTTCTAACATGAACTTTAAAAGTGAGTTTAGAGAATTTGGAGTTCATACAGAGCGGGAATTTACTGGTAAGTTGGACATTATGACTTTTTATCTTTGGGATCTCGGAATATTTAGTTGAGGTGAAATTTATTTTGTATTTCATATTTTTATATACATTTTTATTCACAAGGTAAAGAAAGAGTTAGACAAAAAGGAGTTGAAATGAATTTATTAAAAATACATGAAGTATTGGGCTATTTATCGGTAAAAAACTCTTTTATTTTGCAACTTTTTATTGTTAATTTATTTTGTACAATATAATATATAGTAATTACTTTATTTTTTTTACAAGAGCCATTTTGTAAATGATTGATTTTATGGACATTTATTTGATAATTTACTCAAAGATTTTGCTACGATCAGTATATATGGAGGAGTTGACTGAGAAGGTATCTAAGATAAGGATACCTATCGTGATTGCACCTGCTGCTCCCGTGTACCGAGTTCACCATGTTTAGGAGCAGTTGGTGTCAGGGCAACCCTAGCCATTGGAGCAGGGCCAGTCCTACGCCCACTCTTTCCAGCAGCCACCTCCATTAGCAGAGACAATTAAAGTGGAGCCTCCACCGATTTGGGAGGTGAATGGAGTATGGTATACTCAGGACCCTACTAGGCAGGGAAGTACGGTGGATCGGCAAACCTACCAGCGTCTCCCGACCCTTAACAACACCGTATTCACCTCCGCACAACCTCCTTCACAACAGAGCCCTAGATTCCAGCCACCTCAGCAACAGAGGCAGTTGTACCAGCAGTATGGCCAACTGAGCCATTACTAAGCGGGCAAGCAGGGCCCACAATTTCAGCAGACACCCCAATAGTAGCAGCAGCAGAGGCAGTACCCTGGCCAGCAGGGCCAGTCTTCCCATTCTTCTTCCCAGTCTTATCCCCTTTCTACTTCGTCTAGTCCCGTGTACATACAACAACAGATACTCGACGAGCTCTGTTCTTACTAGAACAAAATTCACAACTTACAGGTCGATGTCAACCACCTGTCCATATGGAAAGACAAGCAGACTACACCCTCTACCATGATCCTAGCCAAAGTTCAGGCTAACCCTAACAGCCTGAACCTATCTAATTCTCAGCAACATTTTGGTCGGGTATACTATTCAGCATCTCCCATATCTGAACATGAGATTCTTTCATGTGAAGAGGCTAATCACATGTAATTCAGGAGATGAAGGACCGTTACCGTACTTGACCGGGCGAGGGACACAAGGAGGGTGATAAAATGCGGTCCCGACCCTGTGGTTTTTTAGAGGTTGTCGGTTGTAGAGAGGTAACCGCAAGAAGGAGGGAACCACGTTTGAATCAAACAAAATTTTTGATAAAACAAGAGATAAAATCCTATTCTATCGTTTACTACTAATTTAACCAGGTGAGTATGCCTGGGTCGAACTCATGGAAGCAGAATGTTTAAACCACGGTTTTCCAGACAAGGAATAAATTCCAACAAAACCCACTTTTATTCTTGATTTTACAAGGAAAGAAATTGAGAACAAATTCAGCTCAAAACAAACTTAAGAAAAAAAAATCAAAACCACAAAATAAAGTGATGAAATATTCGGGAAAAATGTTCAAAAAATAGTTGGGTATTTATCAAACTACCCTATAAAATTCACGAAAAAATGAGAAAAATACGAGGTTCAAATGGACCCTAATAGCCAGGGGCCTAACAACAAGAAAAGTATTTAGTTTTTATTACAGAACGGTCCCTATAGGGACTAAAATGCAAAGGAAAATAAAAGAATTACAATTAGGTCCCCGCGTAGGGACCTAAATGTAATTTCTGGAAACTCTAGAGGCGGAGAAGAATTTCTGGAAATCGGCTGGACTTATGATGCAAAATGTCTACCCCTTCAGATTCAACGGTGGGCTTAGAAGCTCAGCTGTGATCTTGTCTGCACATTCTGGACACGTGCCAGCAAGTTGTGTGACCTGGCATTCTTGAGTGTTCTTGAGGCCGGTTGCACGATTGACGACAGGCCTTCTTCTTCAATTTATCACCGACGGTAGATGCAATCTTTGGACCTCCGGTGAGGCCAGATGGGTGACTCTTTCACCCCTCGAGCTCACCCGTGGTGGGGGTTCTCCAAAGGTGGCTGAAGATGGTGGGGATCAGACGATGAAGTTGGCAATTCTGGCTTTGAACCTGGAGCTACTTGGTTGCTATGCCTTCTTCGGATATGATTTTCTGGTGAATGCAAGTTCTAATTGCGTTTGATATTTGCTCCAGCTGGTTGATGGATCTGCAAATGACGAATATATATGCTCGATTCGCTCATGAATCTGCCGAATTATTAAAGATCGCAAGATCAATGTTGTGTTTCTAGAACAAATGAAACTTAGTGTCTGAACGATGGCATGTGAAAGGAAAGGAATCCGAGTGAAATGAAATGGAAACGAAGATGGAGATTCAGTTCGCGTTGTTGATGGATGATTACGGAATCTAATCGCGTAATTAGCTAATCTAATCGAGGCATGTTAATCAAGAAATAAAAGTTTGAAAGGTGAATGAAATAACTGGGGAGTATAAGGTATACGACCTTCTGGTCTTCGCTCGACGTGGCGTCTTCCCGGAGCTCTACGCAGCTCGAAGCAGTGATGCAAGGGCGGATGAGCACCTTGGAACCTCCTCCGATCACCCTTCTTCCACGTGGGTAGGACACTAGGATCTATCACCTCCTTGGATGGCCGAAGTTACGGGAAGAAGATGGATAGTCGGCCAGTTAGTTCTGGAAAAGAGTTTGTTAGGGGAGAGTTAGTTAATGGCATCAACTTGATTAGCTTTTATAGATGGATTGGTGAAGCTCTGAGGAAGATCCAATGGAGGGCGTGTAGGAGGTTAGTTAGTAGGAAGACATGGAGGGATCGGATTAATCAAAGGCGTTAGAGGTTAGGCGGAAAAAATCGGTGAAAAGGGCCGGGCAAACCAGACTCTTCACTGTCTTCTTGAGGAAGAAGAGCCAGGTGCTGACACGTGTCAACACCTGGTTGGCCTGATATGTAAAATGTTTATAAATTATGTAATAAATATTAATGACATTATTTTAAATAGGTTTAAAAATAAAAATTGTAAATAATTAAAGTATCTAAATTATGGTTTAATTATTTTTCGTAAATAATAAATATTATTTGAAATATAAATATTATATTACTAAATAAATATAAATAATACTTAATAAATAAGTATTGAATTTTTATTTCTATAAAGAATTAATTATTTGTTAATTTTATATTTTCTTAATTATTAATATAATAAATAATGTCTTTAGGATTTTTTATGGATTTTAATAAAATAATTTAGATATATTAATAAATATAGTTATAGGTTATGCAGTTCAATTTCATCTTTCAATTAGGTTTTTGATTTTATTAAAATAATAAATAAGCTTCAAAAATTCTGAAATAAATCATGATGAAAATACACTATCATGAAAAAATTAGAAATTGTATAATTAATAAAACTATAAATAATGGATTTTAAATAAAATAAATAGCCCAGAAACCCTATTGTCATTAGGTCCCAAAACTGACTTTTTGCAAACAGACTACGATTTTAATGAAACCAATCTATTAATTAGAGAATATTATTTTATGAACTTTAAAGGTGAGTAGTGTGAAATTGGAGTTCGTATGAGGAAGTTATGATGTTCGGAAGTTGAGATTTTGGCAATTTAAAAGTAGGATTTCTTGGCATATATATAAGATAATATTTTTAACTTATTTTTACATTTTTATATACATTTTTAGAAATAATTAGGAAAAGAGATTGTGAAAAATATGTTCATATGAATTAATAAAAAATAAATGAAGATTTGGTATTTATTTGATAAATAATGAATAGTGTGTGGAGTATTATTTAATTATTTTTTATGATTTTCTTCTCTTATCTCCCCTTTTTGTTTTGTCAATCAATCCATGCTGACTTTGTCTCAATGGTTAGGTTATTTAAATATATCTTTCAGCTATATTTATATTATCTGAGTCATATTGTACATATATACATATCTACAATCTGCCTTCTTTACTTTATTTTTTATTCTTTATTTATTTACATGTGTTTTGACGCATAAAAGTGCATTGTTATTCATGAATAGTATTTTGATAAAATGTGGAAATTAATGAATATTTACATGTATTAGTTAAGGGTTTAAAGACAAAATGCAACAGAAAAGTTAATGAATCATGGATTCATCAACCCCCTATACTTAAACTTTGCTAGTCCCTTAGCAAACACTTATTTGAAAAGTAAGTGAAAAAGAAAGAAAATTAGAATGAATTTGTTTTCCTAAACCAATTCTTGAGAACGGACAAAGGACAGAGCTCGATCGGGCCTGAAACAAGCATCTTATTGGAACCTTAACTAGGATTAGGATTTTATCCTCAACAGTCCTCAAGTTCCATAAATCCTTATTCAAGATCACTTCATCAACTAGCTCAGACTCACTTATTCATATTGCAAACTCTATCATCCTTGAAGTCAATTACAGTGTGTGAATTGATTTAGCTCTTCCTGCTCCAAGAAGCAAAGAAACCATCCATCCCAGCTATACACTTCCATTGATTCCTCATCTTACTACTCTTTCCTTGGGGAGGGAGGTATTCCCTTCATAGGTCAGTTCGTGCTATGTCCACAATCAAATATAGAGAGAAAGTAGAAGAATGAGAAAAGAAGTGGAGTGTGACCAGTGTATACGTATCTCCTTGTGAAGCTCAACCAGTGTAGCTAAGTCTCCACTAAGATGTGCATGAACTTTTTGTGGAAGCTTGGACCATTGTGGTCGTATTTGTATTTGGTGGCTTATTCTTTGATTTGGCTTTGTAATTTGCTTGCACTACATTCATCTCTTTGTGCCTCGACGGATATAACATCTTTTGTTCCATCCCTTTTTTGAGGTCTTAGATAAAATTGTGTCGGTAGATCCTTCCCTCATCCGAAGCGAATATCGCAACCCCAATCTCTCCCATCTTTAGACGTCAATGCTGCAAAGACAAGGATAGAAACGCACTACCAAGATGTACTGCCCTTCGCAACTCCATGGAAGTCGAGTTAAGTGCAGATTGCTTGTGTCCAAGATTGGTTCACTGGTGTAGAGTTGTACGGAGGACACCAAGAGGTCTACTTAAGTACATATGATTTGTTTTCCCTAATATGATCCTATGGAACCCAAAGATTTTAAGTCAAAAGACCTGAATACTGTAAATTCCATATCCTAACTGGGCTCCTTACAACGAGAGTTAAAGGCCATGATCAAGCTCCATCCTTTAGACTACAATCAATCCTTAGTTCCAGAAATCAAACTTACTCTAAAAAAATGCGAATGCAAATGCAACAATGTTTTTGTTAAGTATATTTTCTGAATTTTACTCATTTCTATGGATTTTAAGGCTTTTGTAATATTTATGAATTTTTGGACTTTGTATTTTTTATGGATTTTCTGATTTTTATTAACAAGTATTTATACAAGAATTTTACAAGATATATTTTATTTGAATTAAACATCTAATGTATTTTACAGATTATATACAGAGAATTTAACAAGGATTAAATGATTTTTACACATATTTTACTAGATAGGATTTTAAATAAGCATTATACGAATTTTAAATACATATTTTAAATACATATTTTAATTTAAGTCTTTTAAATACATATTTTAGACATATTTTACTTATTTACAAGGATTTTATAAGTAATAGATAAATAGATAGATGGATTTTAAAATAACCCTCATCCACTTTTAATGGATTTTATAGATATAGAAAATACATAAAAGTACGAGTTATGGATAAAAGTATATATATAATATGTACGCACCCCCCTATATGTAGCTTGTGCTATGTCCTCATAGCGTCAAATGAGAAAAAGGAGTACATAACTCGTGCTAAATAAAAGTGGGTGAAAAAGAATAAGAGAATACAAGTCAGTCAACCCCCCCACCCCCCGATACTTACGATTTGGTCATCGTAAGTATACTGGAAGAACAAAAATGAGGTGATTGAGGAAAAAGAATATACAACGAATGAACAAAGAAATAAATAACACGAGATCATCGCAATCACTCGGTCCCCCCTATACTTAGGATAAAGCATCCTAAGTATAGAAAAGAATGTAGCCAAAATTGCAGACCAGTGATTTGTGAAAAAAGAAAGGATATACAAAAGAAAAGGAACAAAATAGAAAACGCTAATCAACAAACAATCAGTCCCCCCTATACTTAGGATCTAGTATCCTAAGCATAGAAGACGGGCAAAAATGGGGACGATTGTAGTCTACAAAGAATATACAAGTGTTGTGGATTTCCAAAAATCGAATGGCTCAAAAGTCTTTGTACATGGTGAGATAAAGTGAAAGAATGATCATGAGTCCTGTACAAAATAGATCACTTAAACATGAGCCAGATGATCAGTAGTCTCTACGAAATGCTTCAGCATCTGCCCGTTTACTCCGAATAGCTCTTCAAAAGGTGACACTTCTGATATAGCTATGCTTCCATTATCGTGCATCGTTCTGACTATGTAAGGTCCTTCGCACTTGCTTTTCAATTTTCCAGGAAAAATTCTCAATCTTGCATTGAACAACCAGACTTTGTGCCCAGGGACAAAGATCTTGTGCCGAATATGTCGATTATATCATTTCTTCACTTTGTCCTTATAAATAAGAGTGTTCTTGTATGACTGATTTCGAATCTCTACTATCTCATTCAGAACTATCTTCCTCTTGGCTCCTGCTTTATGTGTATCAAGTGAATTTCTCGAATAGCCCATTCATATTTGTGCATGATCTCTACGGGCAAATGGCATGGCTTCCCATAAACCAGTCTGAATGGTGAAGTACCTAGGGGAGTCTTATATGCAGTACGATATGCCCAAAGAACCTGATCTAAAAGTTGTGACCAGTTCTTCATATCCGGTCGCACTAATTTCTGAAGAATTGAATTCACCTCCCTATTTGAGACTTCAGCCATGCCGTTCGTCTGTGGGTGGTAAGGAGAAGCTACTCTGTGATCAATGTCGTATTGCTTCACTAGATTTTTGACCTCCTTATTAATGAAATGACTACCTCCATCAGAAATAAGAATACGTGGAATCCCGAACTGTGAAATAATTTTTTCCTTTAGGAACTTGCAAACTATCTTACTGTCTGCGGTTCGTACGGGTATAGCCTCCACCCATCAACTGACAAAATCTATAGCGAGAAGAATGTACTCAAAGCCGCTGCTGGAAGGGAACTGTCTCATAAAATCTATGCCCCATGCATCAAAAATTTTTCAAATAATAACAGGTCGCATAGGCATTCCATCTCTAGCACTGACTGTCCCTACTGCTCTCTAACAATCCGGGCAACTCTTCACGAATGTGCAAGCATCTCTAGTAAGAGTCGACCACAATAATCCACTCTGAAGTACCTTCTGCGTTGTCCTCTTCCCTGAGTGATGTCCCCCTGCCTCTAAGGAATGGCACAGAGTGAGGACACAATTATATTCCTCCTGGGGAATACAACGCCTGTAAGCACAATCTGGTCATTCATGAAAAAGAATCAGATCCTCCGAATGATAGTATTGTGCCTCGAAAACTAGTCTATCAACTCGATCCTTTGGCCAACCATGTGGACTTTTCTGTGTAACTAGAAAAATCACTATATCTGCATATCAGGGAAGCTCGGTAACTGCAAAGATACTCTTGTCTCGAAATCTCTCTGCAATCTCTGGCGTGTATTCATCTGAAGGTTGTTCTGTCTGTAATCGGGAGAGGTGATCAGCTACAACATTCATTACTCCAGGTTTGTCTCTAATATCCAAATCGAATTCCTGAAGTAAGAGAATCCACCTAAGAAGGCGTTCCTTGGCATACTTCTTTTCCATCAAAAACCAAATAGCTGAATGATCTGTATACACCGTGATTTTGGAGCCAAGAAGATAAGATCTGAATTTATCTAATGCGAACACCACTGCCAGCATCTCCTTTTCTGTCACTGTGTAATCTCGCTGAGCATCATCTAAAGTTCTGCTAGCATAGTGGATAGCATTAGGTAGTCCATTCCTCCTCTGTCCTAATACGGCCCTGACCGCAAAATCTGGAGCATCTGTCATGATCTCGAAGGGTATAGACCAATTAGGTGGCAGTAGGACAGGAGCACTGATAATCATTTCCTTTAATGTGAGAAAGGCATTGAGACATTTGTCATCTAACAAGAACTCGATGTCTTTGCCTAATAATTCAGTTAACGGTCGGGCAATCTTAGAAAAATCCTGAATGAACTGTATGTAAAAGCCAACATTCCCGAGAAATGACTGTAACTGCTAAATGTTGGATGGTGGTTTGAGACGCTTGATGACATCCACCTTGGAAGGGTCAACCTCCATGCCTCGCTGGGAGATGATGTTCCCCAACATGATCCCGTGTGTAACCATAAAATGGCTCTTTTCCCATGACAGAATGAGATCTACCTCACAACATTTCTGAAGAACCTGGTCTATTGATCACCCAAAATTCCCAAAGACCCGGGTGAAGGTAATAAGACAAGGGTCGTTGCGACCCGGATCTCAGAGGATAGGAAGATCAAGAAAAATCGAACCACTAATAGAAATAAAATCAATCAAACACTCAAATAGCGGTCCAGCTATGAGATTAACCTGGTATAGCACCCAGGGTCGAACTCAAGGAGCACGGGTTGGCCAAAGGCCTACGAAGTAGTAAAAATAAAATAAAATAAAATAAAAGACAAATATTTTTAATGATTTTTAGTGATTTTTATATTTTTTATATTTTTAAATGTGAAGAAAAAAAAAGAAACACAAAATCAATCACACTTTGGCTAATTATTTAATGTGTCAAAAACCAAGCAAAAATTCAAAAAAAAATGTTTTTATATTTTTTAGGTTTTTTAGTGTTTTTGGTTAATTTTTGATAATTTTCTGATGTATATTTTATTTTCTAAAAATCAAACAGTGATAGAAAAGCAAGGTACTGTCCAGCCAGGACCAAAATCCCTAAATAAAATATCTAAGGATCTCAAGAGGGCCTGGAGGTATTTTGTCCTGTATACTAGACAAAACAAGGAAAAATTGAGTACCAAAATTATTGTTTTTGGGTTTTTAAATTATTTATTATAATTTTTATGAGTTTTTAGGTGTTTTTGAATTTTTAGGGTTTTTACTCAGTGAAAAATAGCCAAAATTGGCTAGAAATTAGAAGAGCACAAAAGAAACAGTACCTAATTTTTATGGAATTTTTGAGGGGGTTTTTATATTTTTTTGGGATTTTTAAAACTAGACAGTAGCTGAAATAAAGGTTTTTGAATTTTTAAAAATAACAAACAAAATCAAAAATGTCCTTAAAAATTCTCAAAAATCCTACAACATGGCAGGAGCCATGTGTCAAATTTTCATTGAATTTGGAGGTGATTTGATATTTTATTCAAAAATCACAAGAGGGCACTGTGCACAGGGACTGAAGTGCAAATACCCGAAGTTCTGGGGGTCCAGGTGCAAAATACCCAGCAACGCACGTGCGCGGCGCGTGCCTGGGGCACTCAGGGACCTCTTTGTAAGAAAAACAAGTCCCAGGGACCTTTTGATAACTCGTACCAAAAGTCTAGGTCCCTGTACACCGAGCACACCGGTGCTCGACGAAACAGACCCGCTACGGTCAAGAAGTCCAAGAGTGTCCAGGTCCCTGTATTATTACAATAATAATAGTAAATGAAATAAAAACCTAATCTATCCTCACCCGCTCAACTCTCTCTCTCGCTCTCTCCTGCGGCTTCGTAAAGAAGGAAGCCGCCTCCAAGTTCCTCGGCTGCGCCGGCTCCTCGAAAGTCGCCTCCACGGTCCTCGGGCCCTCGCAAGACAAAGAGAAGAGTGGTCAGACCGGCAAAAATAATCAAATAATAATAAAGAAAAGAAAGGAAAAAGTGAGGGTATATATGCAAAAATGGAAAATGAAATAAACACACAAAATAAAACAAAAACAAAAAAAAAGAAAATCAAAATAAAACAAAAAGAAAATAGAAACAAAAGCCGCGAAAAGCCGCAAGCTCCGAAGAGCCGCGAAAAGCCACGAAAACAAAAACGAAAATAAAACGAAAAGAACTACTAAGCCGTGCTCCCCGGCAACGGCACCATTCTGATCACCCGAAATTCCCAAAGACCCGGGAGAAGGTAATAAGACAAGGGTCGTTGCGACCCGGATCTCAGAGGATAGGTAGATCAAGAAAAATCGAACCACTAATAGAAATAAAATCAATCAAACACTCAAATAGCGGTCCAGCTATGAGATTAACCTGGTATAGCACCCAGGGTCGAACTCAAGGAGCACGGGTTGGCCAAAGGCCTACGAAGTAGTAAAAATAAAATAAAATAAAAGACAAGTATTTTTAATGATTTTTAGTGATTTTTATATTTTTTTATATTTTTAAATGTGAAGAAAATAAAAGAAACACAAAATCAATCACACTTTGGCTAATTATTTAATGTGTCAAAAACCAAGCAAAAATTCAAACAAAAATGTTTTTATGTTTTTTAGGTTTTTTAGTGTTTTTGGTTAATTTTTGATAATTTTATGATGTATATTTTATTTTCTAAAAATCAAACAGTGATAGAAAAGCAAGGTACTGTCCAGCCAGGACCAAAATCCCTAAATAAAATATCTAAGGATCTCAAGAGAGCCTGGAGGTATTTTTCCTGTA
The DNA here is from genome assembly GCA_037367405.1 of Ottelia alismoides. Lineage (NCBI taxonomy): Eukaryota > Viridiplantae > Streptophyta > Magnoliopsida > Alismatales > Hydrocharitaceae > Ottelia > Ottelia alismoides. The sequence continues at coordinate 577,211 of JAZKJV010000251.1, read as the reverse complement.
TACTAGACAAAACAGGGAAAATTTGATACCAAAATTATTGTTTTTGGGGTTTTAAATTATTTATTATAATTTTTATGAGTTTTTAGGTGTTTTTGAATTTTTAGGGTTTTTACTCAATGAAAAATAGCCAAAATTGGCTAGAAATTAGAAGAGCACAAAAGAAACAGTAACTAATTTTTATGGAATTTTTGAGGGGGTTTTTATATTTTTTTGGGATTTTTAAAACTAGACAGTAGCTGAAATAAAGGTTTTTGAATTTTTAAAAATAACAAACAAAATCAAAAATGTCCTTAAAAATTCTCAAAAATCCTACAGCATGGCAGGAGCCATGTGTCAAATTTTCATCGAATTTGGAGGTGATTTGATATTTTATTCAAAAATCACAAGAGGGCACTGTGCACAGGGACTGAAGTGCAAATACCCGAAGTTCTGGGGGTCCAGGTGCAAAATACCCAGCAACGCACGCGCGCGGCGCGTGCCTGGGGCACTCAGGGACCTCTTTGTAAGAAAAACAAGTCCCAGGGACCTTTTGATAACTCGTACCAAAAGTCCAGGGGGCTGTGTTGCAATTAACCCACAAAATAAACGCACATGCGTAATTAAACACTCACAGGGGCATATATGCAATTACTAAAAAGTTTTCATTCCATCATAAACATCCAGAACTACAGGGGCTAAAGTTGCAATTACACCAATAAAACACGTGGCGACGCACGTGGCTCACACAGACAGGGGCATAAATGCAAATACTGTAAAGTATGAGGTCCAATGTGCAAAATACCCTAAAACTAAACAACTGACGAAAGTAATTACAGGACTAAAACGAAATAACAACAAGAGCTGGGCCTAAGGGTAATTTACCCTTTATTAAGTGGGCCGTCGGATGCGCTCCACGTGGCTGATCTGACGGGTCTGGCTGGTGGGCGCTCCAGATGGCGTCTCCTCAGATCTGACGCTCGAAACAGCTCCTCAGATGGACAGCTCCGATCACACCTGGAGCGAGGAGACACGATCGATGGTCTGGGAGGATCCAGGAAGAACAGGTCGCCGGCGACTTTCGCCGGCCTCGTGCGAGCGCGGTGGTCCTCCTCTGCTGCCTCTGAAGATCGGAACAGGTCCGCGGTGAAGCTCCGCAGCTGAAGGTGGGCTCCGATGGCCCAGCCGAGCCCTGGAGGGGCTCCGGCGAGGTCGGCGGAGGAGAGCTCCTGGTCGAATGTTGGGAGGCCTCAGATAGCCTCCTCTGGTCCTGCAAAAAGGGCTCAGAAGCTTCGCGGGTCGAGGGCAAAATGCCTCGACCCGGTTAGGCGGCGTGAAGGTGATCTATGCATCGGGATGAGCGAGCTCCGGCGAGCGACGGACGGTAGAGCTCGAACCCCAGCTCCTGTGCGAGCTGGGTTGGATGGGTGTATGGAGAAGGTGCGCGGAGGGACGGCGAAGGTGAATATGTGTTCCGATGATCGAAATGATGCGCGAGGTGGTCGGAATCAACGAAACACGGCGGCGGTGCAAATTGGGGCAAACTAGAAATTAAGCTAAATAGAGAAGCTAAGGGGTTACCTGGGCGGATGGTGAGACTATGCTGGAGCTGAGGTAGCTCATGGTCGTGGCCTCAAGGGGTGTCTCGGCCCGAGGCTCGAGCTCTTGCTTTGGGCGGAGCACGGCGGCGCTAAGTCGCCGGATCAGTGGAAACCAGCCCCTCTCCTCGCTGCGACACGGGCAACCGAGAGCTGTCACCTCAGGGGCTGCTGTGGAGGTCACGGGACAGAGAATGGGGAACCAAAGATGGAAAGAAAAGGTGGCGGAGCTCGAGATATATATGGGTGCCTACCCGACTAAGGCCGGTCGGGTAGGGCAGCATGAAGCGCGGACCCCGATGCAATCCCCCGGGCGTTGGTCTCGGATGCAAGAAGAAGGATTAGGACCCGGGGTTTGCGCAAATGGCGGGCGGATCAAGCGCGGAAAAAGAGGAGAAAACGGGTCGGGCGCGAGATCCGCTGGAGAAGACGGTCCGCGGAGGGAGTTGACCGGAGGTCAACGTCTCCGTGGGCCAATGAGGTGCTGCCACGTGGAGAATGTTTGAAATTCAAAAATAAGGCAGCAAATGGCCGATTTTCCAAAAACTTAAAACATGAAAAATATTTATTTTATTTTTCTCTATTTTTTGGTGATTTTTAATTAATTTTTCAAAATAAAAATAAGGTATTTACATAATAGGGCTATATATAGGTATATGTACAATATAGGGTTTTTAATTTTGATTTTTAATTAGTTATTTTTATACATTTTTATTCATATTTTATATTTTATTTATTTATCGAATAAAATGAGGAATAAAAGGATATTTTTATTATTTATATACATAGGTGAAATAAATAGTTATGTACAACTATGTACAAGGCATATGTACAATATATTTTTATAATTTTAATTTTGTTATTTTTATTTGATTTTTGTTTTGATTCTTTTTATTTATCTTATTTACAATATATAACATAGAATATTTACAAAAAGTTTAGAAAATAATTTTATTTATTTATAAGGTTAAATAAATAAGGAGGCATGGTCTATGTACATGGTGAAAGGATATTTTTGGTCTTTTTGGTTTTTAGCTTTTTGTTTTGTTTTTTTTATACTTTATAAATATGTACAAATATTTACAAACATATTTTTGGGTGAGGAAAATATAATTTTATTTATTTACATAAATATTTACACATGAGCCCCTATCTCCCTCTACCTTGGCTTTTATGCGGTCAGGCCCATGCTGAGCCCTCCCTAGGGCTAGGTTGCTCAATATTTATTCTAAATATTTCCCTCTTTTTCTTTTTCATCTTTTATTCTTTTATTTTTGCACAAAAACATGCTAATTATAGATTTTTACAAGATGCATGCTTTTGCTAATTATTCCTATTTACAAGTATCTACATGCATTTGCATAGGTTTTTGTAGCTAAAATATAAGAATAAAGAGTGATGAATGGGTATTCATCATCTATGTACGCTAAATAATCGTCAAAGGACTCACCATAGACCGAAAAATCATCCATAAAGACCTCTAGAAAGTCACCAACCATGTCTGCAAAAATAGCAAGCATACACCTCTGGAAAGTAGCAGGGGCGTTGCACAATCCAAAGGCCATCCGTCTAAAGGCTTACATGCTAAACGGATATGTGAAGGTGGTTTTCTCCTAGTCTTCAGGAGCAATAGTTACCTGGTTCTATCCGGAGTAACCGTCAAGGAAACAGAAGAATTCCTTCCCTGCCAACCTTTCTATGACCTGGTCTATAAAAGGCAATGGGAAGTGTTCCTTCTTCGTCGTGACATTCAGCTTCCTGTAATCAACACACACCCGCCATGACGTGGTTACTCTCTTTGGAATCTCATATCCACTCTCATTCTTAATCATTTGGATTCCCGACTTCTTCGGGACAACATGTAATGGGATAACCCATTCAGAGTTGGAGATGGGATAGAAAAACCCTGCGTCGCACCATTTCGTAATCTCTTTCTTAACAACATCTCATAAAACTTGATTCTGCCTACGATGAAATTCTCTAGATGGTTTTCTATCATGATCGAGATATATATGATGAGAACACAAAGCAGGATTAATCCCACGAAGATCGGATACAGTCCACCAAATAGCCTTACGGTTTCTTTCAAGAACCTCCATCAGACGAGATTCTTGTTCCTCTGTCAAAGATGAGCTGATAATGACCGAAAACTATCGATGTGGACCTGCAAGAAAAGCATACTTCATAATTGGTGGCAATAACATCAGCTCTGGTAAGGTAGACTCTGGATCTGCTGAAACCTCACCTAAATGTGTATTGGGATCTGTACTGGCAGTGAAATTGTTTGCAGTATGGTTATCCACCATCTCAATATGCTCTAGAATCGGACTACAGATGATGTCCAAAACATCATCCAACTCGCTATTATGCTCATCCTTAGAAAGACTAGAGGAAAACAACTCAGCTAAATGAAACTCCATCTCTAGATCATCTGAAGTGGAGGAATCGTGTAAACACTTTGAATCTGAAAGATCTACAATAAGCTCCTCAGAAGTCTGATCCCTCTGCTTCTCGTCATCCATACTGAAATAAAAGGTACCTTCAGAGGAACTGTCAACTGTAGTCTCGGACCCATCCTCTGCTAAGAAATCCTGGGTCTCTACTTGATACCTTTGAAGGTCGTCAAGATGAACCTCATCCATGTAATCACAGGTGTCTAAAGAACTCAAGAAATCTGAAGATGCATCACTGGATGTGTTTGATTCTCTCGCCATCTCTATATGTACCTTCTTGCCCTCTATGCAAAAAGATACCTTCCTGTATCATAGTCGAAGAGAGCCTTCACGGTCTCTATGAAAGGCCTCCCAAGAATGATCGGGGTAAGGTGCAACTGTGTAGGGCAATCCATGTACAGGACAGTAAAGTTCACTGGGAATTGCAGGCTCTGTATGGTTACGATAACGTTCCTCAATATGCCCCTAGGTCTCTTTACGGATCTATCAGCAAACTGAAGGATCGCGCGGGATTTTTAAAGAGGACCTAACTCGAGCTTGTCGAGTAAAGAAGATGGCATCAAATTGATCAAGGAACCGTTATCTAATAGAGTGCGATTGAATGCGGCATTGGCGATCTCGCATCTGACATAATGTGCTCCTGAATCCTTCTTCTTCTTAGGTAACTTGTTCTGTATTGTGCAAGATGTATCCTTGGTCAAAACATGTTTTTCTGTACGTGATGTGGTGCATCGTTTTTTCAACTGATTCTTAAGCGTGGGAAAATGATCTAAGGCATCATGAAGTGGGATCTTCGAAAAGATGTGATCTTTTAATAGTCTTTCAGTCTCTGGAGTCACAACATTCTTTTTGTTATTTTTCTTTCCTCTTCCAAATAAAGCATCAGGAAAAGGAACAATATTGGGAATGAGAAAATCAGACTTTTTATTGATCTCAGAATCAGCTTGTGCTTAGAGAGTTTCAGAATTATGTACAAAACTCTCTAAAACAGGGGAAGAAACATTTTTATCGGGAGTATCTGCATGGTCTGGCGTGACACCATCGTCTAACTCATCGGTGTCCATGTCAATAGATTTGGCATCGCTCCCTTCTCTCTGATCTTCATGGTGGTCCTTATCCTCGTGAAAGTTCTCCTCCTCAGCATCAAAAGGTTGGCTGCTCATGGATTTGCTCTCGCTCCTTATCATGTGCCCTCTCCTCTATTCCACCAGGTGCTCGTGGTGATCTACCGCTCCAGAGACGAATGAAGTTAGATAAAAATTCAGGAAAAGAGAATGTACATGTAGTAATGTCTACCTGATCAGAATGCCTCCTCTTGGTATTTGGATTCATCTGAGGCTGAGCTGGAAGAGTGGTCTTTGGCACACTTAACTCATCCAGACAACGGTTAACCTGCTCCATCTCTGTCTTGTGCGCAATTTGGAGTGTACTCAACATATCCATGATATGATTTAGGGCATGGGCCTGTGATGACATCTCAAGTTCGGTATGGTGACCCTGGCTTTCTACTCTCTCCTACCTTGGCATGTATTGCTATGAGGTGTAAGGCTGGGAGGATCTCTGCGGTGTAAAGGAAGATTGTTGTTGTTGCTGATAATGATATGGCTGTGAATGGTTAGCAAGATATTGATATGAATGTGGTCTCTGATAAGCATGTTGGTGAGACTGTTGCTGTGTGAATTGATGTCGGTGCTGGAAGTGTGGACGTCCATGCTTCGAGTGACTGTACTGCTGATGATGATGATGATGAGGTACACTCGATTGCTGAATCAGAGTATACCAAATCTCGTTGATCTCAAGATTGGCATGAGACTCAACATCCATATATGTAGCACTGGTGATCTGATGGGGATTGGCATGAGACTGATCCTCATGCCAATCAATCTACAGAGTCTTGGGCTCGCTCTGAACAAAATGTATATGTTGGGTGGGTGGAGCAGGTAAAGACCTCCGTGCAGGTTGTGAAGTCGAAGAAGATTGGGCCTGCTGATACTGAAGTTGTAGCTCTGAAACCTTCTTTGTGAGATCACTCAGCTACTGAGGTAGAGATGAGAGTTTCTCCAACTCTCGCAGCGGTTGTAAGTCCTGAACTTGCTTCTAAATCACGTCAATCAAAGTTAATTTCTTGCTAATAAATCCCATGTTGGTGTTGGATTCAGACTCTGAAATATTAGCCACCTTATGATGCTTTCGGTGATGTGGTGGCTGAGGGGCCTTCTGGAATGCCCGAGTAGAGTCGACAACTCTCGAGTTCTCTGCCATCCCTTCGAAGATAGACCAGACTGACTCGGCATCCTTATTTAAAAAACTGCCGCTACATGTGGCACTCACTAGGCCCTGAATGTCCGGCTGGATTCCTTCAAAATAGTTTTGCTTAAAAACCTTCATCGGTATCTCATGATGCGGGCATCTCTCCGTAAGATCCTTGAATCTATCCCATGCCTTATGGAAAGGCTCATTTGGTAGCTACGTGAAGTTGGAGATCTGACTCCTCATCATGTTCGTCCTCCCTAGAGGAAAATACTTACGCAGGAATGCGAACGTTAAATCATCCCATGTAGAAACTTCCCTTCCTAGATAACTCTACCAGCAAAGTGCCTTATCTGCTAAGGTGAAGGGAAAGGCTTTGAGGCGAAGAGCCTCCTATGTAACTCCTGGACAGCTAGTCGTACCACAGATCATCTTAAACTTCTGCAGAAAGGTAAACGGCTCCTCTGTAGCTTTCCCGTAGAACTTGGAAAGCAATGAGATGAAGGACGGTCTCAGCTCGTATGGCCCTTGATTTGGCAGTAGTTGAATCCAATCATGTAGCGTTCTCGCGCCTGGGTCATACTCATCTCGTAAAGGGGTAGGAACCGATGCAAGCGGTAAAGGGTTCCCGGCTCCTACTCTCAATGCGGCTATCTCAGCACGCAACTCATTCTGAGTTCTAAATTGTTCTTATATCTACATGTTCATCTGTTGTAAGGTGTTGAGAATTCCTGCCGTGATATCTGCGGCTGGATCTGGTCTTCCGACATGGTGTTCCTCAGCTGTTGGCCTCTCCTCTGCTAGTCCTTTGCCATGGGCCATGTGTCTCAGATCGTATGGCCCTTGATTTGGCAGTAGTCGAATCCAATCATGTAGCGTTCTCGCGCCTGGGTCATACTCATCTCGTAAAGGGGCAGGAACCGCTGCAAGCGGTAAAGGGTTCCCGGCTCCTACTCTCAATGCGGCTATCTCAGTACGCAACTTATTCGAAGTTCTAAATTATTCTTGTATCTACATGTTCATCTGTTGTAAGGTGTCGAGAATTACTTTCGTGATATCTGCGACTGGATCTGGTCTTCCGATATGGTGTTCCTCAGCTGCTGGCCTCTCCTCTGCTAGTCCTTTGCCACGAGCCATGTGTCTCAGATCTATTGTGAAAGAAAATTTCTCGTAAGAACTCAACTAAAAATCAGCTGGAGAGATTGATGATGCATTGTGGCAAGGGTATGCCTTAATAGACTGGCTGGGAGGTGAGGGTGTCTGGGTCTGTCTTTCCTCGAGATCAGATGGGATCAACTCGGGAAGAGGGTCATACCGAGCTTGTGAAGATGTACGACGGACGGTGGACAGTCGAGGGATCACGGAGTCTGAGTAGAAAAGTCGTGGAGTCATCATCTTCGATGTCAAGAGAATGATCGGGAGAGCACGATTTACGATTCAAGAAAGATGGGAAATGTGTAAAAGCTGCGGTAACTCACGCCTCGCAAGCAAACACAAAGCAAATCCTGTTTTCACCAACACAACTCGATGATGACTGTAAGAGTTTGATCTTTTATCTAATCAGTTTTAGTGTTGTATTAGAAAACAAGTATAATCTCGGTTAACGTGAGCTGATAGGTGCCCGATGTTTCCCCTAAATACTATCCCGGGTCTTTACAGAGAACCGCTTGCTCTCAGCTAGTATGGGGGTAAGTACGGACCGTTTCCGGCTACCCGTGTTACTTGAGGACAGAGCCTTACGCAGTGCCCTCTAAACCCCCCACTCTGCTAAGTAAACTTAGACCGTTTCTGGCTACCCGAGCATACCTACTGAAAAGTGGTGATTAGGTGTATAGACTAAGTAGTATCTCAAAATAAATATGGGTTTTGGGTTCTATCCTTAAGGGTCATCTCTCGCTTACGCACTCTAAGAAGAACCTGTACGGGGATTACTCTCCCAAGTCAATTAAATCTTACGTTTGTTTTAGATCAGATATTTCAACAGTCCTGATTTTATTTTTGGGGTTTTATATTTTTTTGAGTTTTTTCAGACAGATTTCTATCGAGTGTCTTTATTATTTTTTATAAGTCCTATAATCAAGCACCTAGGTTGCGACTCCTAAGACTAACTACGAAAGTGCAATCAGATAGAAAAAAATAAAACTCCTAAACAAGCACCTAACCTTGTGAAAAGCCGCGGAACACCGTCGATGCGAGAAAAACTGTGGTGGGTGCCCTGATCCCCCGTATGCATGGCACCCGGCGAATCATACCCCAAGAAAAAAAATGGGACGGGAGGTACAAGTTGGGATGCCCTTATTGGGCCCCTTTCTAAAAAACAAAAACACGAGCAAGTGCCCTTTTCTTTTTCTCTCTTTTTTTATTACAAGAATATAAGAAAAAAAATACAACTCGAGTCCTAACTATCCTTGCCCTCTGCAATCGAGAATCTTGGTCTCTGCACGTTCAACTGCTTTTGGCTTCCGAGAAAGCTGGCTGAACCAGCATGCCCTACAAGAATTAGTTAAGAACCATAAACAAAAATTTCAAAGACACATGAAAAGCTGTAAAAACCGAAGAAAAACCGTAAATCAAAACTGAAAGAAAATTTGTAAAATCAAGAATAATAGAGAAAAATTGGTTCAAAAACCGATGTAAAAACAATGCTTCCCCGGTAACGGTGCCATTTTGATAAAACACGATCCCCAACTCCTACGGTTTTAGGAGTTTGTTGGTTGTACAGAGAGAGGGAACCACATTTTAATTAAACAAAAATATTGATAAAACAAGAGATAAAATCATATTCTACCGTTCACTAATGATTTAACCAGGTTAGTATGCCTAGGTCGAACTCAAGGAAGCAGAATGTTCAAACCACGGTTTTCAAGATAAGGAATAAATTCCAACAAAATCCTCTTTTATTCTTGATTTTACAAGGAAATAAATTGAGAACAAATTCAGCTCAAAACAAACTTAAGAAAAATAATAATCAAAACCACAAAATAAAGCGACGAATATTTTGTGAAAAATATTCGAAAAATAACTTGGGTAATTACCAATCTACCCTAGAAAATTCGCGAAAAATAAGAAAAATACGAGGTTCAAATGGCCCCTACATGTCAGGGGCCTAACTGCAAGAAAAGTATTTAGTTTTTATTACAGAATGGTCCCTGTACGGATTAAAATGCAAAGGAAAATAAAAGAATTACAATAAGGTCCCCGCGTAGGGACCTATTTGTAATTTCTGGAAACTCTGGAGGTGGAGAAGAATTTCTGGAAATTGGCTGGACTTATGATGCAAAATGTCTACCCCTTCATATTCAACGGTAGAGATTAGAAGCTCAACTGCGATCTGGTCTGCACGTTCTGGACACGTGTCAGCAGGTTGTGCGACCTGGCGTTCTTGACTGTTCTTGAGGTCGGTTGCACGGTTGACGATGGGCCTTCTTCTCCGATTTATCACCGGCAGTAGATGCAATCTTTGGGCCTCTAGCGGGGCCAGAGGGGTGACTCCTTCACCCCTCGAGCTCGCCCGCGGTAGGGGTTTACCAAAGGTGGCTGAAGACGGTGGGGATAAGGCGATGAAGTTGGCAATTCTGGCTTTGAACCTAGAGCTACTTTGTTGCTATGCCTTCTTCGGATATGATTTTTCTGGTGAATGCGAGTTCCAATTGCATTTGATATTTGCTCTAGCTGGTTGATTGATCTGCAAATGACGAATATATATGCTCGATTCGCTCAAGAATCGACCGAATTATTAAAGATCGCAAGATCAATATTGTGTTTCCTGAATAAATGAAACGTAGTGTCTGAATGATGGCGTGTGAATGGAAAGGAATTTGAGTGAAACGAAATGGAATGGAAGATGGAGATTCAATTCGCATTGTTGATGGATGATTACGGAATCTAATCGCGTAATTAGCTAATCTTATCGAGGCACGCTAATCAAGAAATAAAAGGTTGAAAGGTGAATGAAATACATGGGGAGTAGAAGGTATACGACCTCCTGGTCTTTGCTCGTCGGGGCAGCTCTGCGCAGATCGAAGCAGCGATGCAAGGGTGGATGAGCACCATGGAATCTCCTCCGACCACCCTTCTTCCACGTGGGTAGGACACTAGGATCTGTCACCTCCTTGGATGGCCGGAGTCGTGGGAAGAAGTTGGATAGTCGGCCAGTTAGTTCTGGAGAAGAGTTGGTTAGGGGAGAGTTAGTTAATGGCGTCAACTTGATGAGCTTTTATAGACAGATTGGTGAATCTCTGAGGAAGATCCAATGGAGGGCGTGTAGGAGGTTAGTTAGTAGGAAGACGTGGAGGGCTTGGATTGATCAAAGGCATTAGAGGTTAGGCGGGAAAAATCAGTGAAAACGGCCGAGCAAACCAGACTTTTCACCGGCTTCTTGAGAAAGAAGAGCCAGGTGCTGACACATGTCAGCACCTGGTTGGCCAGATATGTAAAATGTTTATAAATTATGTAATAAATACTAAATAACATTATTTTAAATAGATATAAAATAAAAAATGTAAATAATTAAAGTATCTAAATTATGGTATAGTTATTTTCGTAAATAACAAATATTATTCCAAATATAAATATTATATTACTAAATAAGTATAAATAATACTTAATAAATAAGTATTAAATTTTTAATTCAATAAATAATTAATTATTTGTTAATTTTATATTTTCTTATTTATTAGAATAATAAATAATGTCTTTAGGAATTTTTATGGATTTTAATAAAATAATTTAGATATATTAATAAATATAGTTATAGGTTAAGCAGTTCAATTGCATCTTTAAATTAGGGATTTAGATTTTATTAAAATAATAAATAAGCTTCAAAAATTCTGAAATAAATCATGATGAAAATATACTATCATGAAAATAATTAGAAATTGTAAAATTAATAAAACTATAAATAATGGTTTTAAATAAAATAAATAGCCCAGAAACACTGTTGTCAATAGGTCCCAAAACCGAGTTTTTGCAAACAGACTTCGATTTTAATGAAACCACTTCTATTAATTAGAGAATATTATTTGTGAACTTTAAAGGTGAGTAGTGTGAAATTGGAGTTTGTATGAGGAAGTTATGATGTTTGAAAGTTGAGATTTTGGCAAATTAAAAGTAGGATTTCTTGGCATATATATAAGATAATATTTTTAACTTATTTTTTATATTTTTATTTACATTTTTAGAAATAATTAGGAAAACAGTTTGAGAAAAATATGTTCATATGAATTAATTAAAAATAAATGAAGATTTGGTATTTATTTGATAAATAATGAATAATATGTGGAGTGTTATTTAGTTATTTTTTATGGTTTTCTTCTCTTATCTCCCCTACTTGTTGTTTTGTCGACCAATCCTTGCTGACTTGGTCTCGGAGGTTAGGTTATATAAAAATATCCTTCAGCTATATTTATATTATCTGAGTCATATTGTACATATATACATATCTACAATCTTCCTTCTTTTCTTTTCTTTATTTTTTATTCTTTCTTTATTAGCATGTTTTTGATGCATAAAAGTGCATTTATATTCATGAATAGTATTTTGATAAAATTAGGAAATTAATAAATATTTACATGTATTTTTTAAGGGTTTTAAGATAAAATGCAACAGAAAAGTTAATGAATCATGGATTCATCATAAGGGTATCTATGGAGCTCTATCTAAGGAGTCTTCAAAGGATGAGGAGGAGAGGCATCATATTCTGGAGCCCCATCAGCACCATTTGGGGATATGTACTTAGGGAGCTGAGAAGAGAAGGAGAGCACGTATGCAGCATCGGCAGCATGGATATTCTTCTGAGTCTACGGAGGACCTTGCATCACCGGTCATGGCGGATACCACTCCAGCTTCTATTCCACATCCTACAGTAGATAGTTATGATTTTGATTCCATGTTGCATCAAAAAGATTCTTGTATGAAGAACTATGTTTCCGTTAATGTGAAGAATGATCTTTCAGTTCATGATTTAGATTCTTCATCTTCAGTTTCCATAGCTTCAATCCCTTTCCCCAGTGCTCTTCCTGTAGGAAAGAGCATAAAAAAGATTCAGAACGTTGACCCCAATATGGCACGGTTTTGCAAAGAAAATATCATTGTAAAGGTGCCATTTGATGAGTATGTGACTAAGCATCTTGCATTCCAGATATACCTTATGGTGAGAGGCACACCTACTAGGGTTAGCAGGAAGAAAGAGAACCAAAATGTGAAGGCACACATCTTATCAATAGCCACAACAAATTGTCTCAAGAATCAGACATTGCCAAGGAAAAAGCAAGACATGGGTGCTCAATATGTGGAGAGTCGTATTGACGACATTGCATTTGCATGCACACTCTTGGATAACTGTTCTTCCATCAACTTACTTCCTTTAGCCTTATATCAGAAATCGGAGTTGGGACCACTTTGCAAATCTAGAGTTTTACTCCAATTCGCAGATCGTTCGATGAAGAGACCTAAGAGAGAAGTGAAGAAAGTCGTTACCTCGATTGAGGCGCAGAACTATCAGGTCGACTTCATAGTCTTGGACATGGAGACCCCCAATAATTGGAGTGATTCTCATGTCATTCTCGGGTGGCCCTTCATTAGGACTGCAGGCACAGCTTTTGATTATGGTATGGGAATGATGAAGTTCCGTTCTTCAGGCGGAGAAGTAAACCTTGAGATGAAGCAAACCAAGTGTCAGCGACTTGATTCAGAGAGTAGCACAGAGTACTCATCTTTAGAGGTAGATTGCAGAATAATTAGCATCGTTGGGATTTGGGGACAGATTCATTTAGGATAGAGCGAGACCCTTTCATCTTGAAAGGACATAGTAGATGATGCAGTTTGCTAGGTGATGGCAGATCTTGATAGAGATACATCTACCTATTCTCATGATGACATAGAAATCCATCTGGATCTATCAGTTCCATTCCCTTCGGAACATTCATGGGACATAGACGATGAGTCGGACATGGCTTTGGTCGACATACCGTGTTTCTTTGTCAATCCGACTCCCGATACTTCTGATTTGGTGGTGAGTACTACGCAGCTTAGCGTACCTTCATGCAACACGAAACCAGATTCAGTTCAGCCAGATTTTCATGTTGACACCACATTGCCAGAACTGAAATTACTACCTCCTATACTCAAGTACGCCTTTCTTGCAGGACCCAAAGAGAGATATCCTATTATCATTAGCTCAGACTTGACTTTAGAATAGGAGTCTAGGTTGTTAGAAGTATTAGAGAGGAGCTGCAAAGCAATAGGCTGGACAGTGTCGGATCTCGTGGGGATCAACCCCGCTGTCTGCTCGCAACACATTTTTTACTGAGGATAATGTGAGACCTTCCGGTGAGTTCCAAAGGAGACTTAACCCCAACCTATGGGAAGTGGTGAAGAAAGAGATTGATAAATGGTGTGAGGTAGGGTTTATATGCCCTATTTCTGACTCCAAGTGGGTGGCCCTACTTCATGTTATCCTGAAGAAGTCGGGAATTCAGATGGTCACCAACGAGGAGGGGGTAGAGATCGCGATATGAGTACCCACATTGTGGCACGTCTGTGTCGACTACAGGCACCTGAATGCTGCGACCAAGAAAGACCACTTTCCATTACATTTTATTGATCAGATCTTAGAGAGACTAGCAGGGAAAGAGTTCTTTTGTTTTCTTGACGGGTACTCAGGCTACAACCAGGTACCATAGCCCTAGAGGACCAGGAAAAGACCACATTCACATGTCCATTTGGCACTTATGCCTTCAGGAACATGCCATTCGGGCTTTGCAATGTCCCAGGCACATTTCAGCGGTGCATGATAGCCATATTTGCTGAGATGGCAGGAGATTTCCTGGAAGTGTTCATGGATGACTTCTCGGTCTATGGTGATTCTTTTGATACATGTTTAGCGCACTTGGACCGAGTCCTCAAGAGGTGCAGAGAGGTGAATCTGATACTCTCTTTGGAGAAGAGTCACTTTATGGTGATGGAGGGTATCATGTTGGGGCATGTCATCACCAAAAGGGGAATGGAGGTTGACCCTGCCAAGGTGAAGGTGATCAAGAAACTTGATCCCTCTACCAACGTGAAGTCAGTGCGGTCATTCCTCAAGCATGTTGGATTCTATAGGCGATTCATTAAAGATTTTTTAAGGATCTCCTGCCCACTGACTGAGCTCTTAGGGAAAAACACAGAGTTTGTTGTAGATCATAGGTGTCTGGAGGCCTTTGAGCTCTTGAAGATAAATATTTGTACCTCGCCTATCCTACAAGCTCCTGATTGGTCTCTCCCCTTTGAGATCATGACTAACGCTTCATATTTCGCTATAGGAGTTGTGTTAGGACGACGACGAGAGGGGATCCCGTTTGCGATCCACTACACGAGCAAAGTATTAGACCCTACACAGAAGAATTACATGCTGCCTGAAAAGGAATGCTCGATGTAGTATGGGCCCTCGAGAAGTTTAGGTCTTATATTTTGGGCTCTAAGGTGACAATCTACACTGATCACACAACCATTCGATATTTAATAGAAAATAAGGACACAAAGGTGCGTCTTCTTAGGTGGATTTTACTCCTTCAGGAGTTTGATTTGGAGTGATCATCTTTCTCGGATTGAGCTTAAGGATTCTCCTGATTATGAGTGGATTAGATAGACCTTCCCAGAGGAGTCAATTTGTGTTATTGACTCACTCATATGGTATGCCAACATGGTGAACTATCTTATCTTCAAGCAGGTTCCCCATGGTTGGACTAGGAGCATCATTGACCGACTGAAGTCAGATTCAAGGAGATACCAATAGGGCGATCCTTTTCTTTTTTTCGAAGGCTGGATTGTGTTTGGAGAAGGTGTATTCCTCAGGGGGAGTACCAGAGTGTCCTCACATATTGTCATTCACTTGAGGATGGAGGACACCATTTGGGGAAGAGAATCGCTCAAAGGTACTTCAATGTGGATTGTATTGGCCGACCTTGTTTCGAGATGTTATTGCTTTTGTACGGTCATGTCTGATTTGTCAAAGGATGGGAAGGACAGTTGGACAGAGAGATGAGATGCCCATGCATCCAGTGATTATTTGTGATGTATTTTATGCATGGGGCATAGATTTTATGGGTTCCTTTCCCAAGATTTTATGGGTTCCTTCCAAACAGCCAAGGACATGAGTACATCTTATTGGTGGTTGACTATTTATCTAGGTGGGTGGAGGCTATCCCAACTCGAACCGTAGACAGCAAGACTGTCTGTAAGTTTGTGAGACCATATTATTACTATGTTCGAGGTGCCAAAAGTTTTGATATATGATGGGGGTAGCCACTTTCTGTATCGAGATGTGAGATTTTTAGCTAAGGGATACGGATTTGAGCACAGAGTTACTGGTCCTTACTACCCACAGTCCAATGGCATGGCAGAGGTTTCAAATAGTGAGATGAAGAGTATTTTGTAGAAGTTGGTTCGTCCTGATTGGAAGAACTGGTCTCAGCTTTTGGACCAAGTTCTGTGGGCCTATAGGAGGGCCTATAAGGCACCATCGCATACTTAACCATTCAGAATGATCTATGGCAAACCATGTCATTTGCCTACAGAGCTGTTCACAAATCTAAATGGGTAATTAAGTAGATTAATTGGAGTTGTCACCTAGGGAAGCTTTGCCGAGACTCGAACATGAACAAGCTCGTGGAAATACGAAACATGGCATTTGACAACAGTCTGATTTATAAGGACAAAGTGAAGAGATGGCATGATCAGCACATTAGGTGCAAAGATTTTGTCCCTGAGAAAAAGGTATGGTTGTTTAATGTCAGGTTGAAGATGTTCCATGGGAAGCTCAAATCCTGGTGGACGGGTCCCTTTGTTGTTAAGAAAGTGCACAAGAATGGAAGTGTAGAGATAGTTGATCTCACAGATGGTGCACAGTCTCATGTGGTGAATGGACAATTGTTGAAGCGTTTTGTAGATTCTAAAGACCAGTTAATCCAATTCGAGGTCATCAACTTCATGCAGAGTGAGCACATAGTAGATACATCATATTATTCTTCATGAAGATGCAACATCAAAGATTTAGCAGCTTAGAAGATTCATTCCTCTTGTACATTCTCCCTTCTTTGTATATTCTCCAGATCACATCGGTTCTCACACTTACTCATGTCCTATACTTAGGCTGACCAGAGCCTAAGAATAGTGGGGACCGATGCCCGCCATATGTATATACTCATCCATTTCTCCTCTTGACCTCGTCCACCCTATTTTTGCTCTTATTCTACACTTAGGCTAACCATGGCCTAAGTAAAGGGGGCGGATCGACTTCTTTACTTTTTGTTATTTTATCTCTCCTACGCTTAGCAGGAGCTATGTCTTTTTCTCGCTTCTTGTGCTTTGAGGACATAACACATGCTTAGTATAGGGGGCGTGTATATATTACATATATACTTTACCCATAGCTCGTACTTTCGTGTATTTTAGTATTTTATATATAATAATTATGGGGTGGGTAAAATTGGTTTAAAAAAACTAAAAAAACTCTTCTTTTTCAAAAAAATATTTATTCAAAAAATCCCTTTTTTTTAAAAAATCTCTTTTCTTTCTTTTTCACCTTTAAAAAAATGAAAAAATGTGTCTTTTTCAAAATAAACTTTGAAAAAAACATCTTTCTTCCTTTCCTTTCTTTTTCAAAAAAACAAAAATCAAAATCACAAAAAAACTAACTAAGGAGTTGGTTTAATCCCTGCCACTTTCACATTCATACAAGACCCGTGAAGTTCAACGTCACTTGATTTATGAGATCTTGAGATTTTGAGTTAACTAGCCTCAGTCCTTAGGGTCTTTAACTTAATTATTCACATTTACCTAGTTTGAAAGATTTGTGTGCTATATTGCATGATTTATCTCTTCCTTAAGAATATGATCAAAACCTCATTACACGACTGCAGTTATGATGAGATGAGTTGCAATTTCACTTGAAGAACTGGGGGATAGGAGATTTGAGTTTGGACCTGATTTAATGATGCTTGAGGATGGGATAAAATCACTGAAGGCTTCATGAAACCTGAGTGTCAACATCTTTAGCCAGTATGAGAACATGGTTGTTTCATCATCTCTTGACATTTACCCATGTGCCAGGGTGTGATGAAATTTCAAAAAATTTGTTGATTAATGTGTGCCAACTCTTCGTAAAAGCAGTGGAGCTAGCCAAAAGAAAAGAAAAAAAAGAAATGTTGAAAGAAAAGCTCTCACCCTACAAGTCAAATATCAAAAGAGCTTCCACCAATTACGAGCGCTCCCAACCTTTTCAAAGTGTCCACTTGGACCACCACTATTAGGACCAAGAGTCGCACTAGCACCAAAAAAGGACTCTGCATCATAAATGCTACAAGTCTGGGTGTAAAAGGTATATTAGATACTCAAAAAAGACACACCCCGGTGTACTCTCAAGAAAACAAGTGCAGACGACTCCAACTTCTCTTGACAGACACACTAATCAACAATAAAAAAATACATGTGTTGAGTTAATAAGGCACTCGAGAGGATCTTTATTCCAATGAGAGGGAGAGAAGAAATAACATAATCTTATGCCCTCCATCAACTGGCCATCAATCTACACTTTCGAGTTTGCAACTAAAGAGACAGTGGATTGGATGCAAGAAATGGTTTATTACATAGTGTTGAGGATTGGATTCTTAGGAGAGTCTCTTGGACTGGAACATTGGGTGACTTGCGACTCTACTCTTGTAACTACAGTCAACACATAAGTCATATCCCTACTATATATGTATACAGAGAGAGTCTAATGATTAGGGAAATTGGATACCTTTTGACTAGATCTTAGTTTAGCTTTGATTTCTAGGATCTCTAAAATCGAGAGTTCTTGAACGAATCAAGTCTTGTATTCACATGCACGGTCAGGGGTTAATCTAACTTATTCATTCTTTATTTGCTCGAGGACTAGCAAAGTTTAAGTATAGGGGGGTGATGAATCCGCGATTCATCATCTCAATATACCAATCTTAGCAAAATCCCCAAGTAAATTATCAAATAAATGTCCATAAAATCAATAGATTAACAAAATGACTCTTGTAAATAAAATACACTAATTATTATATATTACATTGTACAAAATAGATTAACAATAAAAAGACGTAAAATAAAGGAGTTTTGAACATGTAAATAGCTCAAAACTTCATGTATTTTTAATAAATTAATTTCAACTCCTTTTTGGTTGATTATTTCTCTAACTTGTTTATAAAAATGTATATAAAAATACAAAAATACACAATAAAGTTCGCCTCAAATAAATACTCCTAGATCCCAAATAAAAAACTGTAAATTCCAACTTCCCGGCCAAATTCCCGCTCCGTATGAACTCAAACTAACCAAACTCACTTTTAAAGTTTAATGAAAGTGGTTTCATTAAAATCGGTGCTCGTTTGCAAAATTTGGATTTTAGGACCTAGGTGCACATTGTATATATTGTACATTTTTTTATTTTCCCATTTTTTTATTTTACTTTTCTTAATTACTAAACATTAAAAAAATCATTTTTGTATTTTGTTTATAGTATTTTATTTTATTTTTAGTTTATAAATATCTTTTCTTAAAAATACAAATAAATCAAATTAGAAAAGTAGAAAAAATCTATGTACATAGTGTTTTTATGGATCTACTTTCGTAAATCTTCCATTTTAATTTTGTTCTTTATTTTATTCTCTTATTTAAAGTAGGCTACTATTTATTTTTACTTAATTCCCATTCTCTACAATAACCACCCATTCAACTCCGAAATTCCACCATTTTTCTAACTTCTAATTCAACTCTACCATTTTATTAACCTCCCCTCCACCACTTCCGTAACTTCTCATTTTGTTTATATATACATCCCATCCTCCTCAGTTTGCACTTGAACCATCTTTATGTGAGAAGAGCCTAGTTCCCAGAGTTGAATCAGTAAAAGTGATGCGACCACGGTCGGGTGATGACAACCCTCTCTCTAATGAGATCAGTTGGCTTGTTGGCCAACATCGCAGCTGCACCCACGTGTTACTGGAGCTCATCGCTCGTCGGCGATTCGAGCGACGATCGTGCTTCTCGTGAGCACACACCATTGGCGACAACTTCCATCATAAGTAAGTTCCCTTTTTATCATTTGGCATCATTTTTATCTTCGTATTTTTTTACATCACATTCACCACCCCTACCCCCACACCTTCATTTGTTCATTTTTTTTCGTATCACCATCACATCATATTCTTTTTATCTTATATTTATTCCATCTTTAAAAAAATCCAAAAAATAAACAAAAAATATTTTTCATAGCAACATAAATTAAATCACAAAAAAATCAAAAGAAAAAAATAAAAAAGATTAGAAAAACAGGTGACCGACAATCCTCCACCGCCGGCCACCCACCAGGCCGCCACTCCCTTCTAACTCCAGGCGCCGATGGCCTTCCTCCTCCGCACCGCCGGCCCTCCGCCAGTCGCTGCCCCACCTGCACCTTCAGCTGCCATCCTATCGCCGGCAGCATCCCGTCCTGCCACCAAGCGCGGCTCGCCGACTACCCCCAACCAGGCTAGCCTCCTCTAGACATCGTGCACCCCCTCTGGGCTCCCACCGTCATGCACGCCAACCTGCTCCGCCCGCGCTCTCCCTTGACCTCTACCGCCGTGCACGCGCCGCTGCCTCCTTTTTCACCGTTGTCGTGCCCTACCTGCTGAACAAGAAGGTTGATTTTATTTTCTTTTTTTCTTGTAAAAATTGTAACATTTCTTTTCTTGGTTTTTGTAATTTCAAGAATGTCTTTGTACATATTTGGCATTCAAACTTTTAATTTCTATTTTGCATGGGTAACCTTGTTTTTGCATATTAATTTGGACTTCAATTTCACATCATTTATTTTAGTGAAATATGTCATTATGTTGAGCAACTAATTGTCTACTATATGGATATTTGTTTTGATTTTTGTGATCTTTGCGTAATTAATTAAAATTATTTGAGTGAAATATTGCATATTTTACCAAGTTTGAGCTCCTAAATTCATATATAACTCATGGTTACTCTAAAAAATCTTAAAAAATCAGAAATGATGCGTTGTAACATGATTTAAATACTATCCAAATTTCATCTTAATTGGACTCATGTGCCTTAAATAAATTATAGAGTGATTTTGGTAAATGATTTTTAATTAAATCCATACATAATATTTTTGCAAAATTCCAACTCTCGTAGATTGCTTGTTAAAATACCTATGTGAGATAATTCACTCTCTATCTAATTTGACATTGTGGATTTATTAGTAATTAATTATTGACTGTCACTCTGTTTTCTTTACAAAATCTATAAAAAAATCATATTTTCTCTAAAAATTCTAAAAAATTACTATAGCCTCTTTACATAATGTTTTAATTCCAGTAAAAGTTTTATGATTTTTGCTTACTGTTTGAGTGAAAAATTGCATAAAAACCCATAAAAAGTGTTAGTTTTCCTCATTATGTTTTAATTCCTAAAAATCCCAAAAATGTGTTCTACATTCATCATTAGATTAAGTTTCTATGAAATTCAATTTGGTTAAATCTAATTAATTTCACATAAAATTAATTTGGCCTAGTTGTGTGTTTTCTTATTGTCTTAATTCACCCGCATATTGCATCTCATTTATTTTTGCATTAAAAAATATAAAAAATACCATTTGGAAACCTAGACCTAATTTCTCTTAATTAACCTGAAGTTGTTCCTTTGCATCCCTGTGTTCGACCCCGGACATACATGGAATATAAATTAAAGCTGAGACACTCTAGTGGAGATCTTTTCTTGGTTCTGAACGATTTGCTAAGTACTTTATTACAACGAGTGCAAATTAAGTCATGTGCTCATCGGATCGATCGGTGGTCCCAGCCAAAGTCAGAGCCTACGACGACAATGTGGTTACGCACACGAAACTGGAGAAATTGTAGATTAAGTCCTGACGTTTCAAATAATTACAGATAATTCCTTCCACCTATCTAAAATTTACATGTTAACCCTTGTGGGTTTTATTTATTGCATTTGAGTCCCTGTTTGTCCTTATATATAATAAAACTTGGAAGTTTTTATTACAATTGTACCCTTGGATTCTATATTTAATATATTGGTATCCTGAAGTCCAAATAATGTAATTTTCATCTTGTTTTAAAGCTGATTTGGCACTCTATCTCGAAGAAGACGACTTCCCAAAGGGACCAACATGCGAAGCGGGAGATGACTAACGGCAGGAGGATGTAGCAGAGGGGTCAAAGGGAAGGTCAGACTCATTTCAGTGGTCTGTTAGAGAGAGAGATCGTTGAACTGGAAAATCTTCGACAGAGACCTAGGAGTCATGCGTGCAAGCCTGCGAGTTAGCGATCCAAAAGAAGAAGCAAGGGAATGATGATGCCTTGAAAAGGCAGTCGTAGATAGACTTTAATTAATTTTGATTATTAATTCGTGCATTAATTGTTAATGTTTAAAGTCTTTGATCGATTGATGTATTTTAGTTGAACTCAAATATTCTACATGTTCATTTATACCCTCTAAGCATCACAGTCTTTAAAATCCATTATTTTTGAATGTGAGCCATCTTTTTATCGTTAAAAGACATTTTTACTGATTAAATTATTAGAGAGGGAAAAGCTAAGATTTCGGGATTGATGTCTTCTTTCTGAATAATTCTCTTAGGAAATAACTCTGGTTCTTTCTATTAATCATCCAAGTCTCTAGTTGTGAGTTTCGTTTAAGTGTTGATCTCCTTTCTATCTTGTGTATGCATTTATGTTTTCATTTAATTTATTGCTATAAACTTGTGTTAATGTTCTATGTTTATTGTGTAATGTGCATCAGCTCAAGTAATAACTCTCTAAATTACTGTCTAAAATTATTTATCATCTAAAGTTAATCATTTAATTGATCGCATCCTTGTGTTCGACCATGGACTTCCTAGATTATAAATTTAAATCCGAGAACCTCATTATTGAGATTTCTTTCGGTTCTATATGAGATGCAAAGTGACTGTACTACAACGGATCTCCCGTAATACATACATTTAATGCCTCGTCAGCCACTAGACAAGGATGGAAATGCACCACTAAGAGGGATTGCCCTTCGTAGCCCCATGCAAGTTGAGCTAATTGTAGAGTGCATGAGTTCAAAATTGGTTCAAATGGAGAAGAGTCTTGAATTCTAAACATGGTCTCATAGAACCCAAAGAATTAAGTCTAAAAGACCTGAAGAGTCTTGATTGCAGTTCCTAATAAAGTCCCTTTTGAATTAAGTGGATTAAGGCCTAAACCAAGTTCCATCTCTCGGACTTAGATCCATTCAGTTCAAGAATCAGACTTTTCTGAGAAATGCGAATGAATGCAACATTTTTTTATGAAGTATATTTTCCTAGCTTATATTTTTTAAGTGATTTTTAAATAAATTTTGCAAATTTTTATTGACATTTAATATTTTCAATTTTTAGGGTCTTTTTGAAAGAGTTAGTGGATTAATTCAATTTACATAAATTTCACAGGAATTTTGTACATTTTACTAAGGATTACACAAATTTTATATACAAGATTATATGAATTTTATACAAGATTTTACAAGGATTTTATAAATTTTAAATAATTAAGGACTTTATCAGAGTATTTTACGACATATATTTTTATATATAAAATTTAAGCCATTTTTTAAGTCATTTTTATGATTTCCTTGCAGGTTTTAGAAACCCAAAATATACACCCATACTTTTAGAGAGCCATATTATTAAAAATACGATAAAGTATGCGTTATGGCTTCTAAAGTATATATATATATAGCATATATATACGACACCCCTCTATACTTAGCATGAACTATGTCCTCATAATAACCAAAGAAGTGACAAAGAAAGAACTAACTCGGGCTAAGTAAAGATTAGTGAAAAGAATTCTATACTACAATGGCTCAAAGAATAACGAATAAATGAATAGAAGTCAATCATTCCCTCTATACATAGGTTCAAGTGATCCTAAAGATAACAGACTCAAAATATAAGAGATCGAGGTCAAGAGAATATACAAAATCAATGGCTCGATTTGTCCCCCTATACTTATGGTAAAATATCCCAAAGTATAGAGACGAATATCAACAGTTAAGGGACAAGCGAGAGAGCAGACGATATAAAATGAACAATGATCAAAAGCGAAGATGAGCGATATTACCCCCTAGTATAAGCAACAAAGTTGGTAATTGAACAGAACGATATAAACAACACTGTGTCTACACCCCTTATACTTAAGATAAAGCACATCCTAAGTATAGCAAAAAATCTAGATGATACCTAAGGATGTAAGACAAACGGAAGGAAGAAAGAGTAAAATCGAGAATATATACAAAGTGATCGTGAAAATTAGGTATGAGATGCAGAGTGTAAAGAGTGAAGAGCGCATCTTATAAAAAATGAATGGGATCAACCTCAACGATTGACGGTTTATGATTGACGAATCCAAAATTCGACCCTTTAATAGTGTAGAATTAACACTTAGAATGTCATTGTCGGGCTAAATTGGATGCGTCAGAGATTGCTTGATTAAAATAATCAATTAAAATAAAGTGGTCAAATTTTATTTTACTTGGGCAAGCCCAAGGTCGAACTCAGGAACACGAGCCTCTTAAGCTATTACCTAGACTCTTATCATCCTGATTATGTGTTGAATTAGAAATCCATAGGTCATAATGCACATGGATAGACAATTCAGACACATGAAACATACCCTTTTTGTTTGATTTTTAATATGCAGCAAAATGCAATGGTTACAATGATGCAAATATGCCCTAATTCATTAGAATATTTGAGCCTTTAAATCATTAGTCAATTTCAGGTTCAAATTATGAAGCCAGTTCCATTCATGAAGTAAGGCAAGGCATGAAAAGATGAACATGAGGGACACTTAGTTATTAATGTAATGCAACACAATTCAAATCGTCAAAACAAAAAGATAGATATGTCATTAGAAAGATCATAAAACAAGCTTCGAAATGCAACTGAAATAAACTCAAACGGAGCTCGGATGCTCACGAAAGAAACCAAGGGCATAAACACAAGAAATACATGAAAATAAATAGCAAACATGTACCTGAAAGGACTAAAATGTAATTAACAAAAGTCGCGAGACCTTCCCTCTAATTTACGCACACGCACATGGTTATAATTGCAATCGGTTGCAATTTACCCTAGCTGCACATGGTTTCCACATGCTATCTTGACCTGGTTGTAATTTGAAGAAGTCCAAGGGGCATTCCTGTAAATTTCTGAGCCAGTCACGTGACCTGACAAGTGAGGGCGAGGTTCGGGAGCTATGCAGACTCGGAACTACATTCGAGCGCTCGGAGGAGGCTCGGGCATCGGTACAGACTTGGAGCGAGGCTTGGAAGTGACTCGGGTGCTCCGATCTTGAAGGTTTGGCGCTGAGGCACGAGGTTGATAATGTGGATGCATGTGGACCTTCTTATCAAGAAGATTGGACGGCAACTGTAACGTGTGGAGGAGGCGACATGGCCGACTTCGAACCGCCCGATCTTTTAAGATCAGACGGTAGCTGGAGACTCCTGGAGATGGCGACGTGGCCTATTATTGGCCGTTGGATGGCCACCAGGAAGGTGCCATCCAACGGTAGTTATACGCCCCTGGACTTCTTCCTTCGCGACGATGGTGGCGGTGAGTTTTATCCTCTGGAGAAGCCACCATTGCTCTGCCATTGTCTCCTGTCAAGCAAGTTGCTCCGTTGGAGTCCTTGGAGGTGCTGGATTGATTGTCGGAGCGAGGCCAAGCCACTGGACCACCTGGAAGGGGTTGATGTCGAACCGTGGCTGAAGGCGAAGCTCGAGAAGAGGTCTTCGATGAAGCTCCGACCATTGAAGGATATAACCTGCAAGATTAGTCTATTTCCGAAGCACGTGCTTATTCGTGGTGTGAATGAAGTGAAGTGGGATGGGAGGCTGTTAGGGAGCGGATAACATGGCAGCCCAGTTGTCTTCTCCGGTGAGCTTGGAGAAGAATGAGGCAGAGCGACCTGGGTTGCGGATGACTAAGACGATGGTCAAATGAGTGAGCCAAGACAGAGGAGGTTTGGTGAAGCTAAGGCAATGGAAATCAGATGGTGAACGGGTGTGTGAAAGCCTAATTATTTAAGAGAAAAATAAGTAAAAAGACGAAGAGATCAAGGGAGGCTTACCTGGGATTTGGCGGTTGTCGGGCCTATGCATGGTGTTCTAAGTGAACCCCTGGTCTTCATTAGACTCTACCGACCGTGAGGAGCAGCTCGGCGGTGGCAGAGCAACGGAAACCTAGCCTACCATGGCCAGGAGTCGACACTAGAGGCTCCACCATCGTCTCGTCATCGATCAGTCCTCCCCCTGTCAAGGGGAGGAGGAATGGTGCTGTGCGGAGCCCCACATAAAGGTGGACAAAGTGAAATGGTGGTGGCGAGGGTGTATTTCAAGGGCGGAGGAGGGAGATATGGTGGTGGACATCATGGGTTGAGTAGGGAATACGGATCAACATGGAGGGAAACGTTGGTAGCGTTGGCATCTGCGAGGAAGGAGGAAGATCAGGCTACATCGTGGGGTGGTTAGCACAACGAGGGGAGCATCGAAGAGATGGTGAAAATAGAAAGGAGGCGAGGTGGAAATGAGTGGAGAACATGGGCGAGAAGGACGTTCGGAGGAAGAAGATGATTCCTCGACTGTTGGATCTTGCGATCCAACGGTCGAGGGGAAGGCGCTAAAGAACGAACCTGATCATTTGATGGAGGGCGGATCGAAGGGCGCAGAGAGCACCACCTGTCATGATGAGAGGAAGGCGATAACAGAAAACAATGAATCGATCTGGTACTTGATTGTATGGTCGAGATTAAACGGTAGTGTGTGGTGGTGATGGAGACTCCAGAACACGATCGGGTGGCTACGGATCAGGACACGTGGTAAGAGGAGGTGTAGGAGGGAACTAACAACTATGATGCATGTGAGGCTTTGATCGGAGGGTTGCGAACAACAACGAGATGAATGGTGGTGATCTAAAGGAGAAGAGGGTGATCAGACATCGATGAGAGGATGGCACGTAGCACGTGATGAAGCGGGCCACGTGGCACAACCAGAAAGCACCACGTGGCCCAATCATGTTATTCAGACAAAGAAGATGAAAAAGGAGGGAGAAAATGACTGAAATTAGATAAACTCAAAACATGAAAATTGTAGATCTCGATGAGATCTACAAGTTTATTATTGACCAAAAATGGAAACGAGGTCAAACATCGGGAGAAATATTTTTGTGAGCGTTTTTAAAGGCTTAAAAACACTACAATTTTTATTTTATTTTTTTTTGTATTTTTAATTTATTCGAAGGCTTGGATATACTATTTTATCTGGTTTTTATTGACACTTAGTATAAGATAGGGGGTTAATATCTACCAATTCATACAGTGAAACTGAGTTTCATCTCCCCCATATACTTAAACTATGCTCGTCCCCGAGCATCTCAAAAATGAATGAGCTAGATTAAACCCCTTATGCATGTGCGTTCAAGAACTCCCAATTTTAGATATCCAAAATTTCAGAGTTCAACTAAGCCTTAATCAAGAGGAATCCAATTTTTCTAGTATGCCAAACTCTCTCTTGTATACATATAAGCTACGAATATGATATTAAGTGTTGACCGTGATCACGAGAGTAGAGTCACAACGTCACTCATGGTCCCGGTCTAAGAAATTCTCCTAAAGACTCAGTCCTCAACTCTAGGGAATAAATAAAATATTGCATCCAATCCACCTCTCTTTAGTTGTCAGACTTAGAAGTCTAGGTGGCATGCCGGTTGATGGAGGGTTTAGGATTGTGTCATTTCTTCTCTCCCTCTTATTGGAACAAGGATCCTCTCAAGTGTCTTATTAACTCAACGTAATTTTTTTCATGTTGATCAGTGCGTCCATCAAAAGGAGTTGGAGTCGTCTGCACTTGTTTTCCTGGGAGTACACCGGGGTGTGCCTTTTTTGAGTACCTATCGTACCTTCTACACCCAGACTTGTAGCATTTACGATGCATAGCCTTTTTTTGGTGCAAGCCTGACTCCTGTTCCTAATAACGGTGTTCCAAGTGGACACTTTGAAATGGTTGGGAGCGCTCACCTTTGGTGGAAGCTCTTTGATGATTGACTTTGTGGAATGAGAGCTTTTCTTTCAACATTGATATTTCTTTACTTTATAATTTGTCTAGCTTAATTGCTTTTACCAAGAGTTGGCACACACTGATCAACATTTTTATTTTATTCACACCCAGGCACTTCGATTGATGTCAAGAGATTAGTACAAGAACCAAGTTCTCATACTGGATAAAGATGTTGACACTCAGGTTTCATGAAGCCTTTAATGATTTTATCCCATCCCCGAGCATCATTAAATCAAGTCTAGACTTGAATCCGCCATCCTAGTCCCTCAAGTGAAATTCCAACTCATCTCATCGTGACTGTAGTCTTGTATGTGAAGTGTTGATTATATTCTTAAGGTTGAGACTAAGCATGCAATATAGCACGTAAATCTGGCAATCTAGGAAATATGAATATTTATGTCTAAGTCACTAATGACTAAGGCTGGTTAACTTGAAATCTCAAGACCTCTTAAACCAGGTGTTCTAGAACATCTCTGATCTTATGTGAGAGTGAAAAGGTCAGTCATTAAACCAACTCCTTCATCCATGTTTAGATTTTTTCTTTTTTCAAATTTTTATGGAGACTCTAAAAATCCTACTCAAATGAGTAGTTGCATCTGCTTTCAGTAGGTGTAAGTACAGGCCGTAAAACGGAACCCGTTTCTTAAGGACGGGGCCTTACGCGATATCCTCTAAACCACCTACTCTGCTAAGGAAAAACCCTCA
Organism: Ottelia alismoides; assembly: GCA_037367405.1. NCBI lineage: Eukaryota > Viridiplantae > Streptophyta > Magnoliopsida > Alismatales > Hydrocharitaceae > Ottelia > Ottelia alismoides. Next base: position 549,067 of record JAZKJV010000251.1, on the reverse strand, counting down.
TTGAAAAGCGGCTACTTATTTGAGATTAGTAGTCAATTTGACTTTCAAAGGATTTTTAATTTTTCTCATTTTTATGGATTTTTGAATAAAGTTAGAACACAAGCATGTCACATCCGAAACCCTCATTGAAAAGCGGCTACTCATTTTTCTTCGAAATAAAGTTTTGAAAATATTTTCCAAACCATGTCACATATATAGATTTTTATAAATATTTTTCAAACGATTTTTCAAAATAAGTGAAACCCATATTTCAAATCATTTTTCAAAATATTTTCTAAAAAATATTATAACATAATATATAAAATTTCTCAAATCTTTGAAAACATTTTTATCCACTTAGTTCAAAAGAATATACTTTAGCCCAATTGTTTTCAATTTTTTTCAAAATATAGCTAAAGTACATATATTGTATATACGCTATACCCCCATATACTTAAACTTTGCTATATCCTCATAGCACTAGATGATACAAAGCCATAGTTCCATTTAAGTATAGAAAAATATACAAATTGAGGCAGACGTGCCCTATACTTAGGTTAGAAATAACCGAAGTATCAGGGAGGGGAAAGATGAGTAAGAAAATCGGGGACTCAGGTCCCCATGTACTTAGGTTGAGAGTTGCCTAAGTACAGAGATGGATAATATGCTGGGGAGACCTGAGGGAAACGAAGAAGATAGGATGGATGTATACGTGAGTAAGTGAATCTTCAAATATGAATGGGGCACTTAGGTCTATGGGAGGGTTTCGGAGCAATCAAAGCTCAATCAAGCATGCAATACCCTTTTTAACTCACCAACTCACACGTGAAACCAACAAGTGTTGGTTAATTAACTTGTCATTTTTGTTGGTGATTAAAACAATCTAATTTACGCAAGGATCAAGAAAAAATGTCAAATAAAACCATCCTACGTAAACAAGGGTGTTGCTCTCCCAAAACATGATTTGACTCCATTTTAGGTCAACTTGCATTTATCAGTCCCAAATATTTGCTTAAGGTTATCACTATTTAAATGTGAGCCCGAATCAATTAATCAATCTTCTACCACTCATTCCCAATTTCCATTAGCCTAAGTGATCAAGCCAGGAAGAAGGTAAAGAAAAAGCCAATGCATCGATAAAATCATGAACTGTGCTAAAATAAAACTCGTAGTGCCTTGAGTAAAATTCATGAAAAATCTGACTGAATTGAAACTAAAACCCAAATGTAAGCAAGTCGATGAAAAACCACACCTAACATGCTTCTATTTGCATAAAAGAATGTATTTTATTTTTGGCTATACGGAGTTATGTTTACGTGCGTCTTGATTTAAATGTGTGTCCTACCTACGATGAAACACGTAAAATAAAAATGCAAGAGATAGCTCAAAGAGCCGCATGCCTGATCCTAGGTCGACACTCAAGTGGGGTGATCTCCACACAACTACGGATATCTTTGTTCATTTACACACATGAGTCTTCGAACAAAAACCATTGTAAAGACGATTATTACAAGGGAAATAAAAATGCAAGAAACACATTTCTTAGGTCTTCGATTTTTCTCCAAGGTTTGCTTTTACGGCTCCTCGTAGTAGGGAACACCTGCTCCTCGCCTACTTCAACAACAAGAGCCCTGCCACAGAAACATACATTAGATATCCATCAGAGAATTATCAATAATAATGCAAGAGAAATGAACAAATTGACCTACAAATTAGAAACAATCACTTAATAAAATAATAAAAATCTAAATAAGAAAAAAGAGTCGTGTCCCCGACAACAATGCCATTTGACGAATCCAAAATTCGGCCCTATAATAGTGTAGAATTAACACTCAATATGTCATTGCAGTCAGGCTAACTTGGATGCGCCAAAGACCGCTTGATTAAAACAATCAATGAAAATAAAGCGGTCGAAATTTATTTTACTTAGGCAAGCCCAAGGTCGAACTCAGGGACACGATCCTCTTAAGCTATTATCAAGACTCTTATTATTCCGATTATGTGTTGAATTAGAAATCCATAGGTCATAATGCACATGGATAGACAATGCAGACACATGAAACAAACCCTTTTTTGTTTTATTTTTAATATGCAGCAAAATGCGATGGTTACAATAATGCAAATATGCCCTAATTCGTCAGAATATTTGAGCCTTTCAATCACTAGTCAATTTCATGTTCAAATTATGAAGCAAGATCCATTAATGAAGTAAGGCAAGGCATGAAAAGCTAAACATGAGGGACACTTAGTTATTAAAATAATGCATCACAATTCAAAGTGTTAAAAAAGAAAGATAGCTATGCCATCAGAAAGATCGTAAAACAAGCTTTGAAATGCAACTAAATTCAACTCAAACAGAGCTCGGATGCTCAAGATATTCACACAAGAAACTAGGGGAATAAATGCAAGCAAAACATGAAAATAAATAGCAAACAGGTCCCGGGAAGGACTAAAATATAATTAATAAAAGTTGTGAGGCCTTCCCTGTAAATTACCCACTTGCGCAAGGGTATAATTGCAATTATTAAAACCAATAGGGGGTTGGTTTCAATTTACCTTAAGCGTACGTGGTTTCCACGTGCTATCTGGACCTGGTTGCAATTTGAAGAAGTCCGAGATGCATTCCTGCAAATTTCCCGAGCAGTCACGTGACCTGACACGTGAGGGCGAGGTTCGGGAGCTATGCAAGCTCGGAACTAGGTTCGGGTACTCGGAGGAGGCTCGGGCATCGGTACAGACTTGGAGGAAGGCTCGGAAGTGACTCAGGTGCTCTGAGCCTGAAGGTTTGGCGTTGAAGCTCGGGGCTGATGGCGTGGACGCATGTGGACCTTATGATCAAGAAGATCGGACGACAGCTGTAGTGTGTGGAAGAGGCAACGTGGACGACTTCAGACAGCACGATCTTTTAGGATCAGACGGTAGTTAGAGACTCCTGGAGATGGTGACGTGGCCTATTGTTGGCCGTTGGATGGCCACCAGGAGGGTGCCATCCAACGACAGCTATACGCCCATGGTCTTCTTCCTCCACCGCGGTGGTGGTGGTGAGTTCTGTCCTCCGACGAAGCCACCGTTGCTCTGCCTCCATCTCCTGTCTAGCGAGATGCTCTGTTGGACTCCCTGGAGGTGATGGATTGATCGTCAGAGCGAGGCCAAGCCACTAGACCACTTGGATGGGGCTGAAGTCGAACCGTGGCCGGAGATGAAGCTCGAGATGAGGGCTCGGACGAAGCTCTGACCATTGAAGGCTAGCACCTGCAAGATTAGTCTATAGCCGAACAACGTTCTTGTGCATGGTGTAAATGAAGTGAAGTGTGATGAGAGCCATTACGGGGCGGAGAATGTGGCAACCGAGATGTCTTCTCCGGTGAGCGTTGAGAAGAATGAGGTGGAGCGATCTGGGGTTGCAGAGGACTAAGAGGATGGTTGGATGAGTGTGCAAAGATGGAGGAGGTTTGGTGAAGGTAAGGCGATTGAAATTGGAGGGTGAACAGGTGTTTGAAAGCCTAATTAATTAAGAGAAAAAACAAGTAAAAAGCAAGAAGTGATCAAGGGAGGCTTACCTGGGATTTGGCGGTCGTCGGGCATGTGTGTTGCGTTCTAAGTGTACCCCTAGTCTTTGCTGGACTCCACCAGTCGTGAAGAGCACCTCGATAGTGGCGGAGCACCGCAAACCTGGCCAACCATGGCCAGGGGTCGACATCGGAGGCTCCGCCATCGTCGCGCCATCGATCGGTCCTCCCCCTATCATGGGGAAGAGGAGCAGAACTGGGCGGAGCCCCACGTAAAGGTGGACAAAATTAAATGGCGGTGGCGAGGGTGTATTTCAAGGGCGGTGGTTGGGATATATGGTGGTGGACGTCATGGGTTGAGCGGGGAATATGGAGCGAGATGGAGGGGAACATGGGTAGTGTTGGCAACCGTGAGGAAGGAGGAAGACCACGCTACATCGTGGGGTGGTTAGCGCGACATGGGGATCGAAGAGATGGTGAAAATAGAAAGGGGACGAGGTGGAAATGAGTGGAGAATGTGGGCGAGAACGACGTTCAGAGGAAGAAGATGATTCCTCAGCTGTTGGATCTTGTGATCCAACGGTCGAGGGGAAGGCGCTAAAGGACAGACCTGATCATTCGATGGAGGGCCGATGGAAGGGCATAGAGAGCGCCACGTGTCATGATGAGAGGAAGGTGATAACGGATGGCAATGATGCGATCTGGTTTTTGATTGTATGGTCGAGGATAGAGAGGTAGCGCCATGGTGGTGATGGAGGATCCAGAACACGATCAGGTGGCTACGGATCATGATACATGGCAAGAGGAAGTGTAGGCGTGAACTAACGGCTGTGATGCAGGTGAGGCTTTGATCGGAGGGTTGCGAACGGTAGGGAGATGAACGATGGCTATCTGAAGGAGAAGAGGATGATCGGACAACGACGTGAGGATCGTGTGTGGCGCGTGATGAAGCGGGCCATGTGGTGAAACCAGAAAGCACCACGCGGCCCAATCAAGTTATTTAGACAAAGAAGGTGAAAAAGGAAAGAGAAAATGACCGAATTAGGAAAAATGCAAAACTTAAAGTTGTAGATCTCGATGAGATCTACAAGTTTTTTATTAACCAAAATTGGAAATAAGGTCAAACAAAGGGAGAAATATTTTTGTGAGCAATTTTAAAGACATAAAAACTCTATGATTTTTATTTTGTTATTTTTTTTGTATTTTTCATTTATTCTAAGGCTCAAATATATACAACATTTTATCTGGTTTTATTGACACTTAGTCTAAGCTAGGGGGCTAATATCTGCGAATTAATATAGTCAAACTAGGTTTCATCGATAATCAAGAAAAGGTTTCAACCGTTGACCATTGACTCGAAAGGTGGAATCAGAAGACAACTCAGATATATCGATGTTAACGTTGTCGTACAACTTTCGTATATGATACTGGCCTTTCCATTTACTCTGAAGTTTTCCTGAAAATAACTTTAGTCTTGCATCAAATAGCCAAACTTTCTAATTAAGTTCAAATTGCTTATGGCTGATATGTGCATCATGTCATTCTTTCATCCACTCTTTGTAATGTAGGTTATTCGAGAAGGCTTCGTTTCTCAATTCCTCTAGGGATGCCAATTCAGTTTGCCTCTGATCTCTCGCATCATCTAGACCAAATTAACCTCTTTCATTGCTCACCAAGATTTGTTCTTGATCTCAACAGGTAAGTGGCATGTCTTGCCATAAATGCGTCGAAAGGGAGATGTAGAGTTTTGAAGGATGTTCTATAGGCCCAAAGAACCGAGTCCAAAAGCTGCGACCATTCCTTTCGGTCTGGGCAAACAACATTCTACAAGATCGTCTTAACCTCCATATTCGAGACTTCGGCTAAACCATTCGTTTGAGGATGATACGGAGTAGCAACCCGATGATCTGTGCCGAACTCGTTAGCAAGTGCTCTTACCTTGTCATTGATGAAGTGGCTCCCCCGTATGATAGTAGAACGTAAGGAACCCAGAACCGTGTAGTGATATGCTTTCTCAGGAACCTGCAAACCGTGTTCGCATCAGCTGTTCGGGCAGGAATAGCCTCTAACTAATGACTCACATAATCTACAGCCAGAAGTATATACTCGAATACCTGACTCTTAGGGAATGAGCCCATAAAGTCAATACCTCTTGCATCAAATACTCCACAGAAGTGAATTGGTTGCAGTGACATCTTGTCTATATGTCCACAAGTGCCCACTCTTTGACAGTTAATACACTCTTTACGAATGCATGGGCATCCGCAACGAGTGTATGCCACGAAAGGCTGGATTGAAGAACTTTCCGTATTGTCCTCTTCTCTGAATGATGTCCACCAATTTCTAATTTATGGCAATACATAAGGACACTCTGGTATTCCTCTTGAGGAATACACCAACGCCAGACGGAATCCGCTCCTTCAAGATAAAGGATTGGATCCTCCAATGGTAAGACTTGGCTTTCATGAGGAAAGTCTCAAGTCTCTTCATGTACCAACCTTGTGGGACTTTCTTAGCAATAAGAAAGTTCATAATGTCGGCATACCATGGGAGTAAGGCGGCATCAAGAATCGCCTTGTCAGGGAAGGTCTCGGTGATTGGTGCATCGAACTCAAAAGTCTCAGGTGATTCTAGCCGGGAGAGGTGATCCATCAATACATTCTTGACTCCAGGCTTATCCTCGATCACAAAATAAAACTCCCAGAGTAGAAGGATAGATCTGGTCAGATGTGGTTTGGAGTCCTTATTGTCCATTAGGTACCTGATGGTGGTATGGTCAGTGAAAATTGTAACCTTAGATCCTAAGATGTGGGACCTAAATTTATCTAAGGTAAATACTACATCTAGCATTTCTTTCATTGTAACCGTGTAATTCTACTAGTCAGAATCCAAATTCTTACTAGCGTATTGTATGGATTATGGAAGGCCATCCCTCCTTTGTCCCAACACAACCCCAACAGCAAAATTGAAGGCGTCCGTCATGATCTCGGGTGGGAGAGACCAATCGATGGCTGAAGGACGGAGCCTCTACAACCATGCTCTTGAGAGTTTCGAAATCTGAAAGACACTTATCATCGATCATAAACTCGATGCCTTTCGCTAAAAGATCAAGTAACAATCGGGCAATTTTGATGAACTCTCTTATGAGACACCGGTAGAAATCGACATGCCCGGGGAAAGGCCGTAACTGCTTCAGATTGGACGATGGATTGAGTTTCTTTATGATATCCACCTTGACCAGGTCTACCTCAATACCCCTATTGGAGATAATGTGTCCAATGGTCATCCTCTAAATCATCATAAAATGACTCTTCTCTCATGAAAGAACGAGCTTAACCTCTATGTACCTCTGAAGCACGCGGTCTAGGACAGAAAGGCATGAATCGAAATCATCGTCGTAGACCTCTTAAAAGTCACCCACCATGTCCACGAAAATTGAAAGCATGCACCTCTGAAATGTAGTCGGAGCATTACATAATCCACAGGGCATCTGTTTGAAAGCATACGTTCCAAACGGACAGGTGAATGCCGTCTTTTCTTGGTCCTTAGGTGCAATGGCCACCTGCTTATATCTCGAGTACCGATCAAGAAAGCAATAATGGCTCTTCCTAGATAACCGTTTGATGATCTGATCAATGAATAATAGAGGGAAGTGATCCTTCTTGGTCGCCTGATTAAAATGATTATAGTACATACAGACACGCCAAGAAGTCAGTCATTGGGTAGCGATCTCCTCGTTGTCCTCATTTATCACTGTAGTGATACAAGTCTTCTTGGGTACCCCAAGTAAAGGACTAACCCACTTAGAGTCAAAGATGGGATAGATAAAATCGGTGCTCCACCACTTGTATATTTCCTTCATAACCACCTCTCGAAGATTCGAGTTCAACCTCCTGATGAATCCATGATTCATTAACATTTTGTCTGCATTTTGTCTTAAAACCCTTAACAAATACATGTGAATAATCATTAATTTCCACTTTTCAACAAAACCCCATTCATGAATAAAAATGCAATTTTATGCGTTAAAATCATGTAAATAAATAAAAGAATAAAAATAAAGAAAATAAAAATAAAGGCAAATTGTAGATATGTATATATGTACAATATGACTTGTAAAAATAAAGATAGCTGAAAGGTATATTTATAACCTAATTCCCGAGACCAAGTCAGCATAGATTGGTCGACAAATAAATATGTAGGGGGAGACAAGGAAGAAAACAAATAAAAATAATTAATTTCACACTCCACACACTTTTCATTAATAATCCAATAAATACCAAAATTCAAAGAATTTTAATCAATTCATATTAACATATTTTTCGACAAACTCTTCTCCCAATTATTTCTAAAAACGTATAGAAAAATATAAAAATAATTAAAATATTATTTTGTATATATACCAAGAAATCCAACCAGTAAATTGTCAAAATCCCAACTTCCAAACATCATAACTTTCTCATACGAACTCTGATTTCATTATACTCACTTTAAAGTTCATAAAATAATATTCTCTAATTAATGAGGGTGATTTCACTAAAATCGAAGTCCATTTGTAAAAAGTCAATTTTCAGATCTTAGCATAACAGGGTTTCTAGGTTATTTATTTTATTTAGATCATATTATTTATTATTTTAATGATTTTATAATTTCTAATTATTTTATTGATCTTGTATTTTAACCCTAATTTATTTCATAATTTTTGGAGCCTATTTATTATTTTAAATAAATCAAAAACCTTAATTTATAGGTATAAATGAACTGTATAACTTATACTTGTATTTATTAATATATTTCAATTAACTTATTAAAATCCACTAAAATTCCTAAAAACTTTATTCATAATCCTAATAATTATCAAAATATAAAAATAATATACTATTTACTAATTTATTAAAATAAAAATCCAAAACATATTTATTAAGTATTTTCTATACTTATTTATTAATATAATATTTATAATTCATAAAATAATTTTTATTTATTAAAACTAATTATATTATAATTTAAATAATTTAATTATATACATTTTTCATTTTATACTTATTTAAAATACACTTATTTTCTATTTATTTCTTAATTATTTAGCTATTTACTCAAATTGGCCAACCAGGTGTTGACACGTATCAACACCGGGTGCCTTCTCCTTCAAGAAGGTCAGCCGGTGTTTATTCTAACCTCCCCTCTTTCAGCTAATTTTGCATGCCACCTTGACGCTCCTAACCCCGATCTAATCCACTGATACTCTACCTCCAATAACCTCCTTACACACCCACTGTCGATCCTCTACCTAACTTCTTCCCATCATCTATAAAACCCCCTTCAAATTGTTGCTTCCAAACTAACTTCTCATGAGCCCCGACTTCCATAATACACCTGGCCATCACCCAACCTTCACTTCCATGCCTAACCCAGAAACTAGAGGTGACAGCTCCATCCAAAGCAACCGTGTGGAAGAGGGTAGATCGGAGGACGGTTCCAAGGTGATCTATGTCTTGCATCACCGCTTTGCCGACACGTCTAGCTTCGAGAAGACCGCCTTGTCGAGCCATCATCAGAGGGTCCTACACCTTCGAAACCCCATGTCAATTCCTCCACCATTTGCATTTTAATTCTCGATACGCATGCCCTAATTAGCATCATTAATCGTGTATTTATAAACCTTAATCATCGTAATTAGACGTGCATTACTCGTACCTTTCAAATCCAACTCAAATCAACCCCAATTCTTCTTCCATATCTCTAATCTCCTTTGCTATATATTTTCTGGAAATCACATATTTGATCTGTGATTCCCTTAAATTTGTTGGTTGATTCCTTGCGAATAAAGCACATAAATACTCATTTGCAGATTCATTCATTATCTGGAGCATAACAAGATCCATCTGAAGCTCTCAAGAAAAAGGATATTCCAAATCGTGAGATGTCTACATCAGCTTCCAGCCTTACCGGAACTCAATCTTCAAACCCCAAGATCCGCCGCATTCCACCACCTTCGGAGGAGATCACCTGCAGGCGAGCTTGGAGGGAGAAGGAGTCTCCCTCCTAGCCCTGCTGGAGGCCCAAGATCACCGCAGGCCATCGGGAATAAATCAACAAAGAGACCTTCATCACTAGCCATATGGAGGAGGGGGAGAACTTTAATAACAACCAGGATGTACAGGTGTGCGACACGTGTCCCATACGGAAGGCTCAGATCGCATCGTCGCTTCTAATCCTGGCCATTAAGATCGAAATGGTGGAGAATTTGCAACATAAGTTCAGCAAGCTTCCATAAATTTTATTCCGCTCTTGCAGTTTCCAGAAATTACATTTAGGTCCCCACGTAGGGACCGAATGTAATAAAATTACTTTTCTTTGTAGTTTAGTCCCTGAGTAGGGACCATTTTGTAACAGACTTAAAAACCTTTCTTTGCACTTCTGCCCATGTGTTGTTGGGGTATTTTGGACCTCATTTTTGTTGTATTTTCCCCAATTTTTTAGTGTAGTTACGCAACTACCCAAGCTACATTTCTTGTTATTTTTTGTTGATTTTCATCGCATAGTTTTCTCTATTTGATTTTTATATGTTTGTATCTGTTTTGACTCTTTTCCGAAGTTCATTATAAAACCAACAATATAGTGAAAGCTTCTCAAGATTTCTTTCTTATATCAAAAATCAAAGTTTTGATCTCTTACCTCCTCGAGTTTGACCCAGGCATACTTACCTGGATAAATAATATAGTGTAGATAAAATAGGAAAAAGAAGCCGCTCATTTCATTGATTTTTGTTTGATAAACCAAATCTGATTTTGCGGTTATTTCTACGTCGACAACTCTCTATATCAATTAACTGCATGTCTGATTTTCACGTCTATCAAAATGGTGCCATTATCGAAAAGGAGTTAGTTTTACATCTACACTTTATTATTTATCCAGGAAAGTGTATATAAAATAGCCGAGAGAAGCCGTTCATTCTCATTCTCTCTCTCTCTCCTATTTCATTGATTTTGTTTGATAAACCGAGTCTGATTTCGTGGTTATTTCTATATCGATAACTCTCTATATCAATTAACCGCAGGTTTGATCATCACATTTATCAAAACAACACTGTTGCCGGGGAGGCATTAGCTTTACCTTGGTCTTCGACCAAATTTCGAGATTTTCCGATATTCTTGGTTTTATAGTTTTCTGATTCTTTTTTGAGTTTTGTCTAATTTTATTTTACGACTTTTTCTTATTTTTTTACAGCTTTTTGTGTTTGTTTTGATTTTTTTTCTATGGTTTTTTGTGTTTGTTTTTTTTCTCTAACTAATTTTTGCAGGGCCTGTAGGATCAGCCAGCTTCTTTGGAAGCCGAGATTGTTGAAAGTGTAGAGACCAACCCCTTCTCTCACGGGTCAGTTGCAGAGGGCAGAATTAGTTACTTTTATTTGTAATATTTCTGTAATACAAATTAAGGGCACTTGCTTGTTTTTCTGTTTTCTTAGAAGGGGCCCCGTACGGGCATCTCGACTTGTACCTTCCCTCCCTTTTTCTTAGGGTATGTTTCACCAAGTGCCATGTATTCGAGGGAGCAGGGCACCCACCACGGTTTTTCTCACATCGTCAGTTTTTCATGGCTTTTCACTAGTCTATGTGCTTCACTAAGAGTTTTCGTTTTTTTATATTTGCCTGCGCCTTCGTAGTTAGTTCGAGGACTCGCGACCTAGGTGCATGTTTTTCTAGGGTAAATAAAAAATAAAAAAAAATATTAGACATTTTGTTTAAAAAAACCAACAAAAAGAGACACTTAAAATAATAATAAGAAGAAGAATAAAATCATGACTATTTAAATACTTGATCTTTAAACAAGTGTAAAGGATCATTTGCTTTGGGAGGGCAATCCCCGCACATCAACTAAAGGTACACTTCCAGATTTTGTGAGTGAGGGACGACACTTAAGGCTAGAACCAAAGTCTGAGTTTCCCTAAGAATACTACTTAGTCCATAAACCTAATCGATGTTCTTCAGTGGTTACTTTCGTGTAGCCGGCAATGGTTCGAGTTTACTTAGCAGAGTGGGAGGTTTAGAGGACACTGTGTAAGGCTCGGTCCTCAAGTAACACAGGTAGCCGAAAACGGTCCGTACTTACTCCATTCTGGCTGAGAATAAGCGGTTTTCTATAAGGACTCGAGTTAGTATTTCGAAGACAATTCCGGACACCTATCAGCTTGCGATAATTTGTGAAAATACATGTATGCTAATATAACCCTAAAACTAACAAGATAAAAGACCGAACTCTAACGGTCATAATCAGGTTGTGTTGGTGAATTCAGTGTTTGCTTTGTGCTTGCTTCTGAGGTGTGTGCTACCGCATCTTATATGCCTTTCCCATTCTTTTAATTTGACATCGTGCTCTCCCGATTATCTTCGTGACATCGAAGATGACGACTCAACGGCTATTTTCAGCCTCCGTGAGCTCTTGATCAGTCATCATCCATCGTACTTCTTCACAGGCTCAGGATAACCCTCTTCCGGAGTCGGTCCCATCTAATCCTGAGGAGAGTTAGATCTAAACTTCCTCTCCTCCCAGCCCATCTTTTTCAGGTAGACCTCCCCCTCAATTTATCATCGCTTTCTCCTACCTATTTTTCTCTGAGTTCTTATGAAAAGTTTTCTGTCCCAGAAGATTCGAAGCAAATGGCTCGTGGGAAGGGACCAGTAGATGAGTAACTAGCTGAGGAACAACACACTGATTGAAGACCGGATCCAGCCATAGACATCACAATAGGGATTCTGTATACATTATAGCAAATGAATATACAGATTCAAGATCACTCGAGATGCGATCCGAGATCACTACACTCAGAGCAGGAGCCGGGAACCCACCAGTGCCTGCCGTGGTTCTCGCAACACTCAGAGATGAGTATGACCCTGGAGCCAGAACGCTACATCACTGGATTCGGTTGCCACTTAATCAAGGGCCATACAAGTTACGTCTGTCCTTTATTTCATTGCTTCTCAAGTTTTATGGGAATGCCATAGAGGAACTGTTTAACTTTTTAACATAGTTCGAGATGATTTGTGGTATGGCTAATTACCATGGTGTTACACAGGAGGTTGTTCGCCTCAAAGCCTTCCCCTTCGCCTTAGCAGATAAGGCGCTTTACTAGCTCAGTCATCTGAGGAGGGAGATATCAATGTGGGCTGACCTAAAGTCCACATTCATGTGTAAATTCTTTCCTCTTGGATGGACAAACATGATGAGGATCCATATCTCCAACTTTACTCATCTACTGAACGAATCATTACGCGAGGCGTGGGATCGGTTCAAGGATCTTATAGAGAGATGACCTCATCGTGAGATACCTTTAAAGGTGCTTGTTAAAAATTATTTTGGAGGACTCCAGCCGGATGTCTAGGGCATCGTAAGTGCCGCATGTGGAGATAGTTATCTGAATTGGGATGTCGAGTCTGTCTGGTCCATCTTTGAGGGGATGGTGGGGAACTCAAGAGTTGTCATCTCTACTCAGGCATTCCAGAAGGCCCCACAACCACCACAACATTGAGAGCATCATAAGGTAGCAAATATTTTGGATTCTTAATCCAATACCAACATGGGATATATTAGCGAGAAGTTAACGTTGGTAGATGTGATTCAGAAGCAAGTTCAAGACCTACTGCCGCTACGAGAGTTGGAGAAACTCTCGTTATTTCCTCAACAACTGAGCGATCTGACGAAAAAGGTAATGGACCTACAGCTTCAGTATCAATAGTCTCACGCTTCTTTGACTTCTCAACCTGCTTGGAGATCTTTACCCTCTCCTCCCACCTGACAGATCCACTTCGTTTAGAGCGAGCTAGGTTAGCCAACAGAGACTCTGTAGATTGATTGGCATGAGGATCGATCTTATGCCAATTCCAGCCAGATCACCAGCCATGGAGACATTGGTGTTGATCCTCAAGCCACTCTTGTGATCAACGGGATATGGTACGCTCTGATTCAATTGACATCACAGTTTACTCCTCAGATCGTACACCATCAGGAGCAGCCACAGCACTATCTGCAGCATGGACGTCAGAATTATCAGCACCGATAGTATTACACGCAGCAACAGTCTACCAGAATGTTTATCAGAGACCACATTCTATTCACCATCCTTCTTCGCAATTACAATCGAATTATTACCAGCAGCAGCAACAGTCTCCATATACTCCACAACGATCTCCTCAGTCATATGCTCTATAGCAGCTTATGCCAAGATAGGAGAGAGTAGAAAACCAGGGCTACCACGCCGAACCAGAAATATCTTTGCAAGCCCTAGCACTCAACCAGATCATGGACTTGTTGAGCACACTCCAAACCACGCATAAGATTGAGATGGAGTGAGTTCACCATCGTCTGGATGAGTTAACCGCGCCAGTGAACACTCTTCCAACCCAGCCCCATATGAACCCGAACAACAAAAGGAGGTACCCAGGTAGACAACATGATAAGTACGATCTCTTTTACTGAAGTTTTTTCTAATTTCATTCGTCTAATGAGCGGTAGATCGCCACAAACACCTGATCGGGAGGAGGAGATGGCACAAGGTCAAGAGTGCAAGCTAGGCCATGATATACATGCTGAGGAGGAGAACCGCAACGATGATAGGGATCAACCACTTGATGATCAGGTAGAAGGGAGCGATGCTGAGATGATCGATATGGACTTAGGTGAATCAGATGATGACACCATGCCAGGCCATGAAGACACACCCGAAGCTAATGTGTCCTTTCCTATATTAGAGAGTTTTATAGATAATTTTAAGACTCTCGATATACCAGATGATCCCAATTTCAATAAAAAGAGAATTTTGTTCCTGAAATTATTCCTTTTCGTGATACTATGTATGGAAAAGGAAATAAAAAACACAAAAAGAATGTTGCCACTCCAGAAATCGATCGTCTACTAAAAGATCATATTTTTCTGAAGATTCCACTTCACGATATCGTGGATCATTTTCCTACGCTTAAGAATCAGTTGAGGAACAGATGCACAACATGTAGGAAAAAGCGATCACGAGTTTAGAAACATGTATTGACCAAGGGAACTTCGTGGCTATTCAGAACAAGGTACCTAAGAAGAAAAGAGATTCTGGAGCTCACTATGTCAAATGTCAGATTAAATATGTCGCATTCCATCGTATTCTCTTAGATAATGGTTCCTCGATCAATTTACTTCCATTCTCTTTGCTTGATAAACTCAAGCTAGGTCCTCTCTACAAATCACGAGCGATACTTCAATTTGCAGATCGATCTATGAAGAAACCTAGAGGTGTACTGAGGAACATTATCATAACTATTCAGGGCTTGTAATTTCTAGTAGACTTTATTGTCCTAGACATGACGTGCCCAACATAGTTACTTCTTTCTCCAATCATTCTCAAGAGACCCTTCTTGGAGACAGCAAGAGCACTCTTTAACTGTGATGCTAGGAGAGTATCATTCCGCATAGACATTGGAGAGAAACACATTGAAATGGCGAGAGAATATACCGGTCTTATATCAGTTTTGTCATTTACTTCATAGGACTCCAATCTTGCAGAGGATTGTCAGAACATAGATGAGACTCAAACTCTTGATCTTGAGAGTGTTTATTTCGATTCCCACGATATCCTATAGAAGGATAGGGTAGATCACATGGTACCTAGTTTTTCAGATGACTTTTCATATACAAATACATAGTTCAAATTAGATCCAGATGAGCAGCTAGTAGCAGTAGACATCTTAGTGCGGCACAGTGAGAGTACACATATTCTAGCACGAGAGTCAGTTGATTATATATTACAGAAAATTCAATCTATTCAGCATAGAGAGTCGGATGGTGTAATGGTTACGCATATAGACACCTTCTGTAGTCTGACTCCAGAAACACGTGCTTCAGAAAAGAGAGCTATGCTACATACAGAGTTTACTTACATAGGCGGCTCTACTTGTTCAGCTAGGAACCAGTACGCGCATAAAAAGCAGAAGATTCAGTACGACCCAGGTTGATGTGATATACTTTGTACATGATGCATGACTACTCTTCCATTTCATTTCATCATGTACAGAGATCTGTGAAGCCATTCGATTTTCTGGAGTACACACATGTATATTCTCTATAGATCACAATCGTCCCCATTTTTCGTTCATCTACTATGCTTTGGATACCATATCCTAAGTATAGGGGGACCGATTGCCCGCTAATTATCGTTTACGATTTTTGATCTTTTACTTTTCTTTTGTATATCATGTCTTTTACTCCAATCACAGGTCCCTAATTTTGGCCACACTCTTTTCTAGACTTACGATGCCTTATCCTAAGTATAGGGGGATCGAGTGATTTCGATGATTTCATTTTTCTTTATTCTTCTGTTTCTTCGCTTACATATTCCTTTTTTCCTTAGTCACCTCATGTTTGTTCCACTATACTTACGATGACCTGATCATAAGTATAGGGGGGTCGACTGACTTCCATTCTTTCATTCTTTTTCACCCACTTTTACTTAGCACGAGTTATGTCCTCTTTTTTCTCTTTTGACACTATGAGGACATAACACAAGCTAAGTATAGGGGGTGCCTATATATTGTATATATACTTTTGTCCATAACTCATACTTTTATGTATTTTCTATACCTATAAAATCCATAAAATGTGGATGAGGGTAATTTAAAATCCACCAATTTATTTAAATTATTTATCAAATCTTTGTAAATAAGTAAAATATGTTTAAAATCCTTAATTAAAAATGTGCATTTAAAATATGTATAACGCTTATGTAAAATGCTATATATTAAAATATGTGTAAAATTCATTAATCCTTGTAAAACCTTTTGTATATAAAATTTTAAAATCCATTAGTTATTTAATCCAAATAAAATATGGGTAATTTAATTGTAAAATTCTTGTACATACACTTGTTTATAAAAATCACAAAATCCATAAAAATGTAATATCTAAAATACATAAAAATTAAAAATCTTTAAAATCCATAAAAATGAGTAAAATTTAGAAAATATACTTCGCAAAAACATGGTTCCATTTGCATTAGCATTTTTCATAATAAGTTTGATTTCTAGAACTAAAGATTGGGAAAAGTCTAAAGGATGGAGCTTGATTACAGCCTTTAACTTTCATTGTAAGGAGCCTAGTTAGGCACCGGAATTTAGACTCTTCGGGTCTTTGACTTAAATCTTTGGGTTCCATGAGACCATGTTTCGGAAGTCAACTCGAAAAGTGCCTAAGTAGAACACTTGGTGTCATCCGTTTAACTCTTCATCAGTGAACTAATTTTGGACACATGCACTTTGCACTTAGCTCGACTTGCATGGGGCAGCGAAGGGCAATCCAACTTGGTAGTGCATTTATATCTTTTTCTTTGCGGCACTGATGTCTAAAGATGGGAGAGATTGGGGTTGCAATAATCGCTTCGGATGAGGGAAGGATCTGCTGAAATAATTTTTCCAAGACGTCAAAAAATGAATGGAATGAAAAGATGCTATATCCGTCGAGGTACAAAAAGATGAATGCAGTGCAAGTAACATTACAAAGCCAACTCAAAGAAGAAGCCACCAAATACAAATACAACCAGAATAGTCTGAGCTTTCACCAAAAAGCCTGTACATCTTAGTGGATACTTAGCTACACCGGCTGGGCTTCACAAGAAGATGTGTCTACACTAGTCGCACTCCAGTTCTTTTCTCATTCTTCTACTCTCTCTCTATATTCGATTGTAATACAGCACGAAGTGACCTTAGAAGGGAATACCTCTCTCCCTAAGGAAAGAGTAGCTGGATGAGGAACCAATAGGAGTGTATAGCTGGTATGGGTGGTTTCTTCACTTCTTTCAAAGTGGGAAGAGATAAAACAATTCACACATAGTACAGATTGATTTCATGGTTGATAGAGTTTGCAATATGAATTAGTGGATCTGAACTAGTTGTTGAGGTAAACATAAACAAGTATTTGTGGAACTGGAGGACTTTTGAGGTTAGAATCCTAATACTAGTTAAGGCTCCGACAAAATGCTTGTTTCAGCCACGATCGAGCTCTTTCCTTTGTCTGTTCGCATGTATTGGTTTAGGAAAACAAATTCATTCTAACTTTCTTTCTTTTTCCCTTTTTTTTCAAATAAGTGTTTGCTAAGGAACTAGCAAAGTTTAAGTATATGGGGTTGATGAATCCATGATTCATTAACATTCTGTCTGCATTTTATCTTAAAACCCTTAACAAATACATGTAAATATTCATTAATTTCCACTTTCTAACAAAATCCAATTCATGAATAAAAATGCACTTTTATGCATTGAAATCATGTAAATAAAAGAATAAAAATAAAGAAAATAAAAATAAAGGCAAATTATAGATATGTATATATGTACAATATGACTTGTAAAAATAAATATAGCTGAAAGGTATATTTATAACCTAATCCATGAGACAAAGTCAGCATGAATTGGTCGACAAATAAATAAGGGGGAGATAAGGAAGAAAACAAATAAAAATAATTAATTTCACACTCCACACACTTTTCATTAATTATCCAATAAATACCAAAAATTCAAAGAATTTTAATTAATTTATATTAATATATTTGCCACCAAACTTTTCTCATAATTATTTCTAAAAATCTATAGAAAAATATAAAATAAGTTAAAAATATTACCTTGTATATATACCAAGATATCCAACCTATAAATTGTCGAAATCCCAATTTCTGAACATCATAACTTTCTCATGCGAACTCCAATTTCACTCTACTCACCTTTAAATTTCATAAAATAATATTCTTTAATTAATGAAGTGATTTCACTAAAATCAGAGTGCATTTGCAAAAAAGTCAATTTTGGGACCTAACCACAACTGGGTTTCTATGTCAATTATTTTATTTAGAACATATAATTTTTTTAATGATTTTATAATTTCTAATTATTTTCTTGATCTTGTATTTTAACCCTAATTTATTTCATAATTTTTGGATCTTATTTATTATTTTTAATAAAACAAAAACTGTAATTTATAAGTATAAATGAATTGTATTACTTATACTTATATTTATTAATATATTTAAATTAACTTATTAAAATCCACAAAAATTCCCAAATATTATATGTATAATCCTAATAATTAATAAAATATAAAAAAATATATTATTTATTAATTTATTAAATTAAGAACTCAAAACCTAATTATTAAGTATTATCTATACTTATTCATTAATATAATATTTATATTTCATAAAAAAACTATTATTTATTAAAACTAAGTATACTATAATTTAGATAACTTAATTATTTACATTTTTCATTTATATACTTATTTAAAATACCCTTATTAACTATTTATTCCTTAATTATTTAGCTATTTACTCAAACTGGCTAACAAGGTGTTGACACGCGTCAACACCTGGTGCCTTCTTCTTCAAGAAGGTCGGTCGGTGTTTGTTCTAACCTCACCTCATTCAACTAATTTGACATGCCACCTCGATGCTCCTAACTCCGATCTAATCCATTGATCCTCTACCTCGAACAACCTCCTTACATGCCCACCGTCGATGTTGTACCTAACTTCCTCTGATCATCTATAAAACCCCCTTCAAATCGACATTTCCAAACTAACTTCTTATGAGTTCCAACTTCCAGAATACACTTGGTCATCACCCAAGCTTCACTGTCATGCCCAGCCCAGACCTGGAGGTGACAACTCCGTCCAAGGCAACCGTGTAAAAGAGGGTAGATTGGAGGAGGGTTCCAAGGTGATCTATGCCATACATCGCTGCTTCACTGTCGCGTCCAGCTGCATGAAGACCACCTCGTCGAGCCATCATTAGAGGGTCCTACACCTTCGAATCCCCACGTGAATTCCTTTACCATTTTCATTTTAATTCTCGATACACATGCCCTAATTAGCATCGTTAATCATGTATTTAGAAAACTTAATCATCGTAGTTAGACACGCATTACTCGTACCTTTCGAATCCAACTCAAATCAACCCCAAATATTCTTCCATATATCTTAATCTCCTTTGCTATACATTTTCTGGAAATCACATCTTTGAGATACAGTTCCCTTAAATTTGTTGGATGATTCCTTGAAAATTGAGCACATAAATACTCATTTGCAGGTTCACTCATTATCTGGAGCATAACAAGATCCATCTGAAGCTCTCAGGATCATGGAGATTCCAAATCATGAGATGTCTACATCAGCTTCTAGCCTTGCCGGAACTCAATCTTCAAACCCCTAGATCCGTCACCTTCCACCACCTTCGGAGGAGATCACCCACAGGCGAGCTGGAAGGGATAAGGAGTCTCCCTCCTAGCCTTGTTGGAGGCCCAAGATCACCGCGGGCCATCGGGAATAAACAAGCGAAGAGACCTTCATCGCCAGCCACATGGAGGAGGAGAAGAACTTCAAGAACAACCAGGAATGTACATGTGTATGACACGTGTCCCATACAAACAGCTCCTGCAGTTCTAGAAACTACATTTAGGTTTTCGTGCATGGACCTAAATGTAATAAAATTACTTTTCTTTGTAGTTTAGTCCCTGAGCAAGGACCATTTTGTAACAGAATTAAAAACCTTTCTTTGTACTTCTACCCCTAGGTTGATGGGGTATTTTGGACCTCATTTTTGTTTTATTTTTTCCCCAATTTTTTGGGTAGTTACGGAACTATCCCAGCTACATTTCTTGCTATTTTTGTTGATTTTCATCGCATAGTTTTCTCAATTCGATTTTTGTAAGTTTGTGTCTGTTTTGATTCTTTTCTAAAGTTTGTTGTAAAACCAAGAATATAGTGAAAGCTTCTCGAGATTTCTTTCTTATATCAAAAACCAAAGTTTTGATATTCTGTCTCCTCGAGTTCAACCCTGGCACACTTAACTGGATAAATAATATAGTGTAGATGATCTAGGAGAGAGAAGCCACTCATTCTCATTCTTTCTCTCTCTCTCATATTTCATTGATTTTTATTTGATAATTCGAGTCTGATTTCACAGTTATTTCTACATCAACAACTCTCTATGTCAATTAATCGTGGGTCGGTTTTCACGTTTATCACCTGCGCTGAAACTCACGAGAAGATTTGGCATCATCCTCGAGAAAGATGTGGTGGGAGCACAGAACTGTACTAATCCCATGGAGATCAGCTACTGACCATCCGATTGTCTTATTGTTCTTTTCAAGAATCTCCATCAGATGACATTCTTGATCTTCGGTCAGATCGGAAGCGATGATGACCGAAAAAATTTTAGGCTCTCTAGCAAGGAATCGGTATTCCATGCTCTGATGTAGAGTTTTAAGCTCAGGGGGAGAAGGAACATGAAGAGCTGGTTTGACTTGGGCCTGGGTATAGGCTACTAGGTCGGCATGTGTAAGCTCGACCTGCTCTGACTCAGAAACATCCGGAGACTTCTTATCTGATATCTGAATCCGATGTATTGGCTTTATCTCTAGGCTGGTTGTAGGCTCTTCAGGTGAAGTCTGAAGTGATACGAGTTTTACGAAACACTACCAATCAGCATCTTTTGAATCTGACTGATCTATGAGTGACCGAGAGCTCTGATTGTTTACTTTGGACTCGGAGGTATCATGAGTATAAAAATGATCTACAAAGGTACCTGAATCGTCTCCCTAAGCCTCATCTCTTATCTACTCCAAGACTACGTTTTCCAATCTCCCATCATCTAATATTTGGATCTCAAATTATATTCAAGGTGTGATGAAAGATTACATACTAGGTTTGGCCCAGATAGCCTCATCATCTGTCTGTATGAAATCACAGTCCTGATGACTATCGGGTTCGTCATGAGATGCTTGCACTATTTCTGTTGATCTGGATTGGAGGTCCTAGATTGTCTATGTATACTTTTGCCCTAGATGCGAAAGTACACCTTCCCGGTATCATAGTCGGAAATTGCCTTAGTTGTCGCCAGAAAAGGTCCTCCCAATATGATTGGGGTATCAGTCACACATCCAGGGACCATCATGTCTAGCACGACGAAGTCCACGGGGAATTGGAAACCATGAATGGTGACGATAACGTTCTCGATTAATGCCTTAGGCCTCTTGACCGATCTATCAGCAAACTGCAAGACTATTCTGCTTGGTCGAAGAGGTTCGAACTCAAACTTGTCGAGTAAGGAAGAAGGTAGAGGATTAATCGATGATCCTCTACCTAATAGAGTATGATCAAAAGTTTGATATGAAATTTCACATCTGACATACGGTGCTCTCATATCTAATCTTTTGGTTGGGAGACAGTTTTGGATAGCGTGACATTTTTCCTTGATCAACACATGGATTTCTGAGCAATGGTTACGCTGTTTCTTCTTTCTGCGGACTGTGGTTCGCTCTTTTAGACCTTTCTGCAGAAGAGGGTTGTGTGCCATGGCCTTTGAAAGAGTGAGTTGGATTTTTAATTTGTCTAAAATCTCTTTCATCAGATCATTCATCTCTAAATCTTTTTAGCATTTTATGTTTTCTCTCCTTTTTCCAAGTGGAGTGCTTGGGGAAAAGGTATATGTACATCCTCCTTGTCAGTTTGTACAATAGGAGGGTCAGAGGAAGAAGAAAGTCTTTTTACAAAATGGAGACTTGCTCTGTATGCATCATCAGAGAAAGATTCATGAGGTCGAGATTGATCAATTGTCTTGTTTTTATTTCTTTTTCTAGTTCTTATCTTTTGTACATTTTTTTGTGATTTTCTATTATCATCATTATACAAAAGAAAGGTAAAGTTGCTGCATCGACATTCGGCTCTCACTGATTCTCTTCAGACTTGGTAGCTATAGTACCACCATCAACATCATCAAAAGGAATTGCAGCTTTAACACTGCCATCAACGTCCTCAATAGGCTCGCGTGTATCATCAGGTGTATTCTCATCGATCCTAGTAACGTATCCGCCTACTGGCATCCTACTGCTCCTAATAGAAATGAAATCAACATCGTCACAAAAAAATAATCATCTGAAAATACCTATGACTGGAGGGTGATCTCAATCAAATCTACATGCTCTGACTTTCTCTTCATATCGTTAGGATTCAGTTCCATCTGACTAGACTTCCCTTTGACTAAATCAGTGACATAAGTTTTGAACTCATTCATCTCTCGCCTAAAACAGACTGGCTGGTCGGTAATTAGATTGGCAAGATACTCTAGAGTTGGGTTGTCATGGAAGGGACCATGAGACTCGGATGAGTCACCTCGATGGTATTGAGGTTGTTGCGGAGCTAAATGCTGAGGAGGATAGTTTTGTGGATACTGAGAAGGATATGAGTTCTTTCTCCACTGAGGGTGTGATGAAAACCAATTTAATCATCTTAATTTTCTATTATTAACCCCCTTGCATAAGTTTTTGTCAATAAAATCCAGATAAAGTCCTGTTGTTATCAGATCCCTAATAAATTAAAAATCACAAAAAATGGCAAAACTAAAATTCATGATATTTTTAGCCATAAAAATACCTTCAAAAATATTTTGTACCTACAGATGACCTCATCTCCACTTTTGTTCAACATAAAACTTGTAGATCTCATCAGGATCTACAACTTTCATGTTTTGAGTTTTCTCAAATTCGGCCATTTAACCCCTCAAAAATAAACATTTCGTGTGCAATAATCTGATTGGGCCACGTGGCCCTTTCTGATTGAGCCACGTGGCCCGCTCCCCTTGCACCACGCCACCCGCAACCGCTACCGTTGGATGAAGGCTTGGGAGCCTTCATTGCAACCGTCCAACCCACATCCAAGCGTTGTCGTTCGATCATACCCTTAAGTACATCACAGCCGCCCATCGCCGCCTTTTCCTCTGTGCACCACGTGGCAGCTTATGAACCACCCGATCTTCTCCATCTCAACCCTTCACTTTATCCATATTCTCAGCCATCCGATTGTTCTCCAGAAGTGATCTCCACCGCTCACCAGCACCGCACCCATACCACGCCACGTGGCGCATCATTCACCCTCTGCTCCATCGCCTCAGATCTCATCACATCCATTCTTTTGCGCCCAATCATCAGCCGTTGGATCTCCAGATCCAACAGCTGAGCTACACCGTCAACCTCACGACACCCCTCTCTCTCCACGATCTCCAGCTCGCGCACCACCCTCACCCTTTCCATTTTCTCTGTCTCTCCCGACTACCCCCTCTCTCGCCAACCGTCCCACTACGTTCTCCTATCATCCATGATCCACGCCAGTCGTCCCTCACTCCACGTCGACCTACCACGCACTCCACATCTTCCACTAAAACTAAACCACCGTGCACGGAACCGCCGACTCCCTTCCTTCAAATACCTCACCTCCTCTTCCGATAGCGGTCGTCCACCTTTACGCGGGAGGAGGCCCAGCCCTCCTCCTCCTCCCTGTGACAAGGGGAGGAGCGAGGATAGAGCGATGACGACCACCCTCCCCGGTGAGACCCTCCGCCGAACAAGGCGGTGTTGCGGTGCCCAGCACCCTCCCGAGCTCGCTGGGATGGCTGCCCAGCACGTGCGACGACCCTGGGCATCCTCCCCGATGTCCAGCCCAGGCCTCCGCTCCATCTCCGACCAGGTAAAGCTCTTAAACTTTCCTTGCATTTTCTTCTTATTTCTCGAAATTAATTAGGCCGCTACACGCAACCCCCTCCTCCATGGACCATCTTCAGAGTTTCGCAACCCAAACCCCGTTCACGCGCACTCCTCCGACCACACTTCTCTTCCTCCACACCTCAGCCATCTCCGACCATCTCCTCGGCCCTCACGGCGGAGGAGCTTTGAGCTCTCATCCTCTTCGCTTGTCGATCTCCCATTTCATTCACACACGCGTTCCCCTTTTGCTTTGGCTATGTCACTAATTCTGCAGGTCGATAACTCCTTCAAGGGCCGGAGACCCATCGGAGCTAACTTCATCCACTTCTCCTTCGACGACCGAGCTTCGATGGCCAGATCCCAGAGGTCAGGCACCTTCCCCTCTCTCTCAGCTCCCTCGACATACTTCACGGGAGCTCTTGGGAGGTCTACCTTGGCCGAGAACGAACGGTAGAGGAGGAGATGCTTCGACGGAGCTCTGATCGCGCCGCCTGCCGTAGCCGAGGATGAAGATACAGGTGCCGTTGGATGCTCCTCTCCGGAGCACATCCAACGGCGCAGGAGAGACAATGTCACCAACTAGTGCCTCAGCCAGGAGCCACCCGATCTCTGTAATCGGATGGCTTGCGATCAACCACGTGTCAAAGCCAGACGACCTCTGAGCCTCAGCTTACGAGCTCCAGGCTTGGATGCCCCAAGCCTCATCCGAACCCAAGCCTAGAGGCTAGTGTCTTCCGAGCCTTCTTCGATCCTTCTCCGAGCGTAAACCAGAGCCCGAAGCTAGCCGAAACAGTCCGAGCCTCCTCTGAACCTCAGCACTTACCGAGCCTGGGGAAGCACGTATCTGTCACGTGTGACATTGGGTTATTTGGAGAGAAGCCCTCGGACGTCTCCAAATTTGCGTACAGGTCCCGCATCACGTGCAGCTCACGCGTATCTTGGGCATTTTGCAAGTGAACCCTCACAGGTTTTCAAAATTACAAAAATGCCCCTATGCGTGTGGGTATTTTACATGGAAGGTCCCTATCTCTTTCATATTTACATTTTAGTGCCTTCCAGGGACCTGTTTGTATTTATCTTTTCATGTTTTCTTTCAGTTATGCCCCAATCTTCTTTATTGTATATCTTGAGCATCATATTTCCGTTTCATTTGATTTTAGTTTCATTTCGAAGCTCGTTTGATGATCTTTCTAATGGCATGCTCAATTGTTATTTTAACTCAAAATTTTCTTTGTATTATTTTAAAAGCCATGTCCCTCAGTGCTTAAGCTTATGCCTTGTTTAAGTTGTCCATCAAGCTTGATTTCTTAATTGAACCTGAATTCGATTTTTGTTAATTGTGCTCACCATATTTATTCTGACCTACGGTATATTATTTGCTTCGCATTTACTTGCATGATTAAAATAAAAAAATGCATGTTTCGATTTAATGCTTTGTCTTGTCTTGTCCTTCATGCATACTTTGACCTATGATTCTTTAAATCAACACTTAGTTAAAATATGTAAAAATCTAGATAATACGAGAGAGGCTCGTGGCCCTGAGTTCAACCTTGGTTTCTTGACAAGTAAAATAAAAACACGTCCGTCTTATTCTTATTGACTTATCAATCAGATGGTCCTTTGATGACCCGATTCGACCCGACTACGATGACATTATCAAGTGCTAATTACACGATTTTAAAGGATCCATTTCCCGGTTTATCAAATGGCGCCGTTGCCGAGGACACAGCTCATTTCTTATATTATTTGGAATTTTGTTTCTTTAATTAAGTGTTTCATTTTATAGGTCAACTGGTTCATCAATGTTGCATTACAAAATTTTCATTTTAATTTGATCTCTAACCCTTGTTTCTGTGACAGGGCCCTTAATCACTCAAGGAGGCGAGGAGCTGGCGCTACCCGCTACGAGGAGCCGCATAAACATACGTGGTTGTGTGGGGATCATCCCCACTTGAGTGTCGACCTAGGACCAGGCACGCGGCTCTTCGAGCTTATTTTCTTATTCATATTTTTATGTGCTTGCTCGTAGGTAGGACACACTATTAATCAAAGACGCACGTAGCACCACTTCACTTAGCCATATTTAAAAGATATTCCTCAGCGCTAATAGAAGCATGTTAGGTGCGGCTTTTTAATCGACTTGCATACATATTTATTTTGGTTTTCAAAACAGCACAAGTTTTTACGTATTTTCGCCAAGTCACTGGATGATTTCTCGCTTAGCCTAGATCGCGGTTTTTATTGAATACATGGTTTTTCTCGATTTCCTATTCCTAGATTGATCACCTAGGTTAAACGGAATATGGGAATGAACGGTAGACGATGATTGCTTGATTTTGTGCTCACCATAATTAGTGACAATCTAAAATAATTGGGACTGTTAATTGCAAGTCAACAAAAAATGGAGTAAAATTTTGGTTTTGGGACCCTCATTTATGTATTGATTTTTACTTAATATTTTTTCTCCGCGTAGACATCAAATGTTTTATAAACCATAACACCAACAAGATAATAAACCAACCTCGGTTGGTTTCTTGTGCGAGTTGGTGAAACTGAGGGTTTTGCTTGCTTGATTGAGCCATGTTTGCTTCGATACACTCTACAGATCCTTAAACGCTCCATTCATCTTCGTAGATTCATATGATCACTTGTAAATCCATCCTTCCTCTTCGTTCACCTTGGGTCTCTTCCAACATCAAATCTCCATCTTTATACTTAGGCTAATCTCAGTTTAATTATAGGGGGACCCGAGTCCCCGTGATTTTCTCTACTTTCCTTTCCTTGCCTTTATGCTTAGGTTATTTCTAACCTAAGTATAGGGGGAGCCCTCCTTGGTTCCCGTATATTTCTCTATATTTAAATGGACCTATGGACTTGTATCATCTAGTGCTATGAGGACATAGCAAAGTTTAAGTATAGGGGGTATACCGTATATACCGTATACTTACTTTAGCTATAATCTGAAAAAATTGAAAATTTTAAAACTTTTTGGCTAAAGTAAAATTTTTGGGACTAAGTGGACTTAAATGTTTTCACGGCTTTTCTATACTATGTTACACCATTTTGATAAAAATATTTTTGAAAATGATTTTGAAAAATGAATTTTTCTAGATTTGGAAAATCTTTTGAAAATGTTTTGAAAAATTTTATTTGTGTGACATGGTTTTGAAAATTTTCTCTCTTTTCAAGGAATGCTGAGTCTAACCATTGTTCTAACCTTTAAATTAAAATCCATAAAAATGAGAAAAATCCAAAAATCCTTTAGGAGCCTCCCCCCTATACTTAACTTTGCTAGTCCCTCAGCAAACACTTATTTGAAAATGAAGTGCAAAAGAGAAAGAAAAAGAAAAAGAGGAGAATGTGCATGGATCAAGGTTGATTATTAAACTTGCCTTCATTAAATTGAGTTATGGAGCTCGATTAGATCTTTGGATTATTAATGTGTCGGAACCTTATTTGGACTTAAGCTTAAAACTCAACAGCCTCTAAGTTCCACTAATCTCTAATCAAGACTCCTCAATAATCCAGATCAGAACAAGTCTTCAAACACAAACCCTGAAGACCATGAATCTTTCCTTGTCCTGTGAATGTGAGGTATAAGCTCTCCACCTCCGAAATGGCAACTTGACAACCCTCCCCAACAAGGTAACTCTATGACCCCAATCTAGCCACTCTTTCCTCGAGGAGCGGGATATTCCCTTCTAAGTTCAACTTCAACCGGCTCAAGAAGAGGAGGAAGAAGAGAATGGACCATGGCCGGTGTAGCCATGTATCCTTGGGAGCTTGACCAGTGTAGCCAAGTCTCCCTGCTACAAGCTACATAAGGTGGGACATGAATCTCAAGCTTGGCTTATTGCACTATATACATACTCCGGTGGGATTATGACTTTCTATCAGACCCACCACTTTTTTGGAGTTATTTTCTTTTTGCATTTCATTTTTTTTTCAAGTGCATCTGTACAACATATACATGTGCAGCATATATACAAGGGGTTTTTCCTCTTGAGCCAGTAGACTATCCCTCTTTTGAAGCTTTATTACAACCCACAACTCCTGTCGTTAGACCTCATGGCAACCAGACCAAGTTGAGACACACTTCCTTCACTAAAAGAAGAAGAGAGGTTCCGCATAGAAGTACTACCCTCATATGCTACCCCAAGTCAAGGAAGACTGCCTCCTCACCACCTCATCCGTAGAGAGCTCGATGCAAGTGCTGTGTCCAAGTAAAGCCATTGTCCCTATGAGTCATGTGTTGTTGTTAAGTGCTCTACTTAGGCTCATTGAGATGACATGTGATCATAGCCTAGTGGACTTAAAGAATTAAGTCACCATAGACCTGAAAAGCCTTAACCCTAAGCCCTATAAGGTTCCTCTTAGAAATTAGGTGGATTAAGATCTTAATCAAGCTCCATTTCCCAATTTAGTTCCAGGCTAGTTTAAATGTCAACTATCATCCAGAAAAACTTTATACATATATACAAAGATGCTATTTACACAATATCTACACACATGCAAAATTTTTGAAAAATGTTTTGAAATCATGAATGGATGTATGCATGAAATGCAAGTTTTGCAAAAGTATTTACAAAATTTTTGCAAACTTTTGATTTTCAAAACATTTTGGAAAAATTTTGTACTATATACATAATTATGATATGAAAACATTTACACAAACTTTACACCAAAAGATTTTTGAAAACATTTTTACAAAAATAATTTGTACTCTAGCTATGTATGTACAATAAAAGAATGTTTATTTACAGGAAAAAAAATTTAATTTTTATGATTTTTAGGGTTTTTAGCCATTTTTTTTATTGACACACTCACACAAAGTACGAGTTATGGCTAAAGTATATATGAAATATATACACACCCCACTATACTTAGCTCGAACGATGTCCTCAGAGTCAAGAGCGATGAAGTAGACATAACTCCTGCTTAGTATAGGGAAGTGAAAAGAAAGGCTATATACAAAGATGAATGAATGAATAGAAAATCAAGAGGGTCTCAGCTTTTCCCCCATTACTTAGGATCAAATAATCCTAAGTATAGCAGGCTGTACACAAAGGGAAAACCGAGTGGAGAATGTACAGGGTCTACCTCCCCTATACTTAGGGCAAAATATCCCTAATTATAGGCAGCAAAACAGGGGTAGCAAGACACGAAGAAAATAGACAAGTATATTCAAGGTGGATGGGACATCACTCCCCCTATACTTAAGGTGAAGAACCTTAAGTATAGGCAACAAAAGAAGTAATGGAACAGAATGAAGAATAACCCGATGTTTCCACCCCCCTATACTTAGGATGAGCAATATCCTAAGTATAGCAAAGATAATCCTAAGCGAGACCTGGGGTGAAAACTAGAACGGAAGAAAGAAAGATCAAATAAGACGAAACACGTATATACAAAAGAGTACAATGTTGAGGTGCCTCTCAACGAGCGCCAGATTTTACGCCCCTAGCTGGAATAATTTGTAGAGTAGATTTAGTGTTTGATTTTTAATTAAATCTACATAAATCATTTTTGCGAAATTTCAACTCTCCTGGATTGCTTATCTAAATATCTTTCTAAAATAATTGGCACTCTGATTAATTTGTTAAGGTGGATTTAATAGAAATTAATTACTCATTGCCACTCTGTTTGTAAATTTTTGTAAATTAATTACAAAAATTGCTAAATAATTACATCTGACGAGTCGCTAAATACGATGTTTAATTCGATCACGTTGTAGCACGTGTACTTAGCGATTCGGTCAGAACCGAGAGAAGATCTCCGTGAAGAGTGTTTCGGCTTTAATTTATATCCCGGGCAAGTTCGGGGTCGAACACAGGGAGGCAAAGGAACAACTTGGGTTTAATTCAAAAACTTAGGTCTAGATTTCTGTGCGGTATTTTTTTAGATTTTTTTAATGCAAAAACAAATGCAAAATGCGAATGTGGTTGAATTAAGAAACTACGAAAGCATACAACTTAGCCTAATTTAATTTTAATGTCAAATTAATTCAGTTAAGCCAAATTATATTTTTCCCGTAAACTTAATCCAATGATGAATGCAAAACATATTTTTTTAGAATTTTAGGGGTTAAAATGCAACAAGAAAAAATACGCACTTTTTATCGGTTTTATACCAATTTATCACACAAACAGTAAGTTAAAATTGTGAAAAAATTAATGGAAAATAAACATGATGCAAAGAAGCTACAATAATTTTTTTGGAATTTTTTGACCAGTTATGAATTTTTTATGGATTTTTTTACTAAAAACAAAGTGGCAATGAGTAATTAATTTCTATTAAATCCACCTTAAGTGCGAATTATTTCAGAAAGATATTTAGATAAGTAAACCAGGAGAGTTGAAATTTCACAAAAATGATTTATGTAAATTTAATTAAAAATCAAACACTAAATCTACTCTACAAATTATTCCAGGCATAAGACAACTCCATTTTGGATGAAATTTGGACAGTAAGTTAAGCACATATTAAGGCATCACTCGTAATTTTTGTGGAATTTTTAGAGCAACCGTATATGAGATATAATTTTAAGATCACTGATTGGGTAAAATATACAAAAGTTCAGTTGCACAATTTTAATTAATTCACAATATCTCACAAAAATATAAATAAATATCCAAAAGGTAGAGAATTAGTTGCTCAACATTAAAACATTTTTCATTGAATAAAAAGATGTAATATCGATGTCCAAATTAAAGTGCGAACACAGGGGAATCTGTGCAATTTCAGAAAACAATATATACAACAAAGTATGTACAGGGACCTGTTTGTAATTATAGAAACTATAAAAGAAATCTATGCAAACTTTACAATAAAAAAAATAAGGGAAAAGGAATTGGACCTCTTCTTCCTCCTTCGTTGTTCTGTGTAGAAGAACCCAAAGAATGGGTCGGCGGTGCCGGGCGGCGCGGCCACGCACGACCGCGAGGAGGCGGCGCGCAGGCGGCTGGAGGTGAAGGCTGGAGGCGGAGTCGCGGTGGAGCGCCGGTGGCGAGGATGCGGATGCGGGCCTGCTGGGTTACGGCGGTGGTTGAGCCGTTAGGGCGGCGGCGGCGCCGGCTGTAGCCGCGCGCGTGGCCGCGGAGAGGATCGGGCCGCCACAGACGGTCGTGGCAGGGCGGAGCCGTGCGCCGACGGTGGAGGGAGGGTGCGCGGTTGGCGGCAATGGGTGCCGGGGGGCGGCGGCCGAGCTGCTCCTCCTGCGTTTTTTTTTGTCTTTTTTTTATTTTTTTTGTTGCTGTAATAGATAAAAAGAATTTTTTTTTGTTTTAGATTTTTTTAAGTTTTCGTTAAACAGAAAATGAAATGAAGGTGGGAAAAAATGTGATGAAGATGGTGTTTGATAAATATAAACAAATGAAGGATGTGTTGGTAGAGTGATATAAAAAAAATGATGGTGATACAACGAATGACACAATATTAGATAAAGAAAAAATAACGAGAGAAATGAGGAGGAATACTTACCTCATCTTCGCCGGATTGGCAGAGCAGCTACGCTGGACTCCTATCGTCGCCTCGATCTGATTGGCGAAATAAAATCGAAGAGGCTACGCGAGCTCGATGGGGAACTCGTGACGCGGAGCGGAGCTCCGCGGATCTCGCCTGAAGGAGGTCGTCGCTTGAGGAAGACGCTTCGCCGCTGTCACCAACTCCACGTTCCAAGCTCTCTCCTTTTTCTATATAAATGGCGGATAGGCAAAAAATGAGGATGGAGATGTGTATAAAAGAGATGGAAGGAATGGAGGTTAGAATGGAAGTGGAGTGGAATGGGAGGATAAATTAGTGGTGGAGTTGAATGGGAAGTTAGATGGATAATGGTGTTGAATGGAGGTTGATGAAATAAGAGAAGTTAGTGTAGAGAATATGATTTGATAAATGAAAATAAAAGTAGGCAACTAAAAAGAGAAAATAAAATGAAGAGGAGAAAAAGAGTGGGGAATTTACAAAAAGAAGACAAACACTATGCACAAATATTTTTTTTCTTTTCTAATTTTAATTTTTTTTATGTTTTTAGTAAAATTTATTTACAAAAGAATACAATAAAATAGTAGAATTAAAATACAACACAAAATTAATTTTTTTTGGATTTTTAATAATTAGGAAAGATAAAAAAATGAAGAAAGAATGAATATACATAATATACAATGTACATCTAGGTCCCAAAATCCAACTTTTGCAAACGAGCTCCGATTTTAATGAAACCACTTCCGTTGGATAGATAATTTTCTAACTTGAACTTTAAAAGTGAGTTTGGTGAATTTAGAGTTCTTACGGAGCGGGAATTTAGCTTGGAAGTTGGACTTTACGGCTTTTTCTCTTTGGGATATAGGAGCATTTATTTGAGTTAAAATTTGTTTTGTATTTTTATATTTTTATTTACATTTTTATAAACAAGTTAGATAAAGAATTAGGCAAAAAGGAGTTGGAATGAAATTATTAAAAATACATGAAGTTTTGGGTTATTTACATGTATAAGACACCTTTATTTTTGCGGCTTTTTATTGTTAATTCATTTTGTACAATCTTATATACAATAATTAGTGTATTTTATTTAAAAGAGTCATTTTGTTAATTTATGTATTTTATGGACATTTATTAGATATTTTACTCGAGGATTTTGCTAAGATCAAGATATTGCGATGATGAATCGTGGATTCATCACCCCCCCATACTTAAACTTTGCTAGTCCTCGAGCAAATAAAGAATGAATAAGTTGGGTTAACCCCTGACTGTGCATGTGAATACAAGATTTGATCCGTTCAAAAACTCTCGGTTTTAGAGATCCTAAAATTCTAAGCTGAACCAAGCTCTAGTCAAAAGGTACCCAATTCCCCTAATCATCAGACTCTCTTTGTATACATATATAGTAGAGATATGACTTTAAGTGTTGATCGCAGTTACAAGAGTAGAGTCACAACGTCACCCAAGGTTCCAGTCCAAGAGACTCTCCTAAGGACCCGATCCTCAACACTAGGGAATAAATCACATTTCTTGCATCCAATCCACCGTCTCTTTAGTTGTCAGACTTGAAAGTGTAGATGGAAGGCCAGCTGATGGAGGGCATAGGATTGTGTCATTTCTTCTCTCCCTCTCATTGGAACAAGGATCCTCTCAAATGCCTTATTACGCAACGCATATTTTTGGTGTTGATCAGTGCGTCCGTCAAGAGAAGTTGGAGCCGTCTGCACTTGTTTTCCTGGGAGTACACCGGGGTGTGCCTTTTTTGAGTATCTATCGTACCTTCTACACCCAGACTTGTAGCATTTACGATGCAGAGCCCTTTTTTGGTGCAAGCCCGACTCCTGGTCCTAATAGCGGTGGTCCAAGTAGACACTTTGAAATGGTTGGGAGCGCTCGCCTTTGGTGGAAGCTCTTTTGATAATTGACTTTGTGGAATGAGAGCTTTTCTTTGACATTTCATTGCTTTGTAGTATTTTTGGCTAGCTCCACTGCTTTTACCAAGAGTTGGCGCACACTGATCAACATTTTTTTTATTTTATCACACCCTGGCACATAGGTAGATATCAAGAGATAGTACAAGAACCATGTTCTCATACTGGCTAAAGATGCTGACACTCAGGTTTCATGAAGCCTTCATTGATTTTATCCCATCCTCGAGCATCATTAAATCAAGTCCAAACTCAAATCCCTTATCCCAGTTCCTCAAGTGAAATTTCAACTCATCTCATCATAACTGCAGTCGTGTATGTGAGGTGCTGATCATATTCTTAAGGTAGAGACTAAGCATGCAATATAGCACACAAATCTTCCAAGCTAGGGAAATGTGAATAATTAAGTCCAAGGACCCTAATGACTAAGGCTAGTTAACTCAAAATCTCAAGACCTCATAAACCAAGTGTTCTTGAACATCACTAGTCTTGTGTGAAAGTGAATTGTGTCAGGGATTAAACCAACTTATTAGTTAGTTTTTTTAGTTGGTTTTTATTATGATTGATTGATTTTTTTTAAGTTTTAGAAAAAGTTTTTTTTTCACAAAGGTTTTTTTTGACAAACAAAGGCAAAGAAGTTTTTTTTATTTTTTTTGTTTTTTTAAACCCACCTTATAATTATTGTATAATATATATATAAATACATGAAAGTACGAGGTATGGGTAAAGTATATATGTAATATATACATGCCCCCCTATACTTAGCTTGTGCTATGTCCTCATGGCACTAGGTGACAAAAAGCCATAGCTCGTACTAAGTATAAGTGGGTGAAAAGAAGAAAAGTGAAAGAAAAAAATATGGATAATACACAACGGGCATCGGCCCCCCTATACATAGGCTCTGGTCAGCCTAAGTATTGGAAAGAACACAAGAATGGGGGACCGATGAGAATGGAAAAGAATATACAAAAAGAAAATAAAAAGAAGCAAAGGAGCAAATCGAGTCACTCACCCCCCTATACTTAGGATCTAGTCATCCTAAGTATAGCCACAAAATGAAAATGATACGAAACTAGGGCGAGTGATGCAAATCATGAGGGAGGGAGGTGAATAAAGGAAGGAAAATATGTACAAGGAGGAGGGAGGATATACATGGATCAAGAAGGTTTGTGACGGACCTTCTTGCGGGAGCGATGGGGAGGATAGTATACATGTGTGTCGGTGTCAGAGTCGTCCGTAGAGGAATAATAGTGAGGTGTGTGGAACGTCCAACGAGGGTCGACACACGGCTGCTTGCTCAAATATGGCTTCAGATAAGCCGAACTAAGCTCACTCATGTAGATCACCTCATCCGGACCTGATGAGGACTCCTCAGAAAGTTCCTTCTCTGGAGTATCGAAGGTAACCTTCTTAGTCAGTTTTCTAGAACCTGAAGCATCAAGTGGAAGAAAGGATTGATACGTCTTAAGGAGTTCGGGGGAACACCTCAAGGAATCAACTCCCGTCTTCCTCTTACCATATGACCGACTAGAGGATGGAGCAACCGATTTATCAAGATTGGTCAATTTGGTCCCAGTTGCCTCCTTTGGTGTATGTCCTGGATGTGGTGTGTGTGAGGTTCTGACCTGAGGTTCATCATCAGATGAGTCACCATATGCATTGTAATACTCCTGCAGGGTCAGCACATGTCTCTGATAAGGCACAGTGTTCTCAGTTGGCTTGATATTGTTGGGTTCTTGTGTCGGATCATCGAAATGATCAAGGCAATCCACAAAGGTCATGTCCGACTCAATGATAGCTTCTAGTCGTGAGTCCTCTCTAGAAGCTATCGTGGTGGTGGTGCAAGCAGTAGGCGGTGTATGGCTGTAGGAAGTCTCTAAACCAATGGTCGTCTGGACAATCGGTATCTCAGGTGTAGTAGAGAGATGGGACTCA
Organism: Ottelia alismoides; assembly: GCA_037367405.1. Classification (NCBI taxonomy): domain Eukaryota; kingdom Viridiplantae; phylum Streptophyta; class Magnoliopsida; order Alismatales; family Hydrocharitaceae; genus Ottelia; species Ottelia alismoides. The sequence continues at coordinate 513,682 of JAZKJV010000251.1, read as the reverse complement.
ATTGTCTCTCGAATGTCACGACTGTCTGCAACTTTACGGGTTACCTTGGAATATCGTGTGTCCTCAAAGATAGGGTGAGGTCGGAGTGCTCCCAATGCAGAGAAATCGATCTCCTGACTCTCACAATCTATAGTTGCCTTAGCCAAGGCTAAGAACGGCTTCCCAAGAATGATCGGAGACTGGGTGAACTCTCCTCGGTGCTCAATGTCAATGATCGTGAAGTCTATCTCCAGTAGAGCACCTTGGAAAGTGACGATGACTGAAATGGTTCCTCTCGACCGTTTACTGGTCCGATCTGCCAACTGAATGATCTCTCTTGACTTCTTGGTGGATCCGAGTTTGAGCTTGGCAATCACGGAGGTCGGGAGGATATTAATCGGTAAGTCATCATCGATTCTTGCATGGGTGAATGTGGTATCTTTGATCTCACAATAAAATCTAGGTAACCGCTTTACTCTGCGGCTCTTGGTTTTTCTCCCTATCATCAAAGATGTGGCCATAGACACTATATGTATCTCAGTCCTTGTTCTCTTATTGCCCGACCTTTTAGGCATCAATTTACTTCTCACAAATCTTTTAAGGTCGGGAAAGTACTCAATGGCCATTATTAAGGGAAGCTCAAAAATCAACTTTCTATCCAATGCTTCCCTAACCGCAGGATCCAATTTTTTTAGATCTTTTCCTTTTTCAATTTTTATGGTATTTTCTGAGTTTTCAATTTTTTTGGTCTTTTTGGTAGGTGAAGAAGGACTAGGAGAATGTACAGACTCTGGTTTGGAGGGAAAGTGGTTAGAAGAAGAGGGAGGTAGAAGGGACTCCAGCTGTACATGACGTGTGGTCAATCCAGTGTCTTCCAGGTTTTCAAGATTCAATCTGCGAAATCCATGATCCACATTCCTACCTAGACTCTTGATCGGTCTACAAATATCATCCTCCAATAAGTTCTCATTACACCTCATGAGAGAAGTCTGTGCAATTGGAGGATACTGCTGAGAATTCGGGCTCTTATACTCAACATACCTTGACTCAGGCCTGTAATACTGGGTTGAGTATGGCCCTTCTGTATGGTACATGTTGGTCGGAGCCTCATAAGATGGAGTCAGTAGACAGGGAGTCTGTAGATCGGTCGCATGAATCCAATCCCCTTTATATGTCGGCTCTCCGAATGGGTGATATGAAGGTTGGTCAATGTGGTCTCTATCACTCAGGTCAATCAAGTCAGGAAGATCGTACGGTGCAGGCCTCTCCATTCGGTTTGTATGATCAACCATGTTGTACCCTAAGGTTAAGTCGGGATGTGTATATAGCAATTGTTGTTCTGTCCCAACTCGAGGTGAAAATGAGGTATGTGGGGTCAACTGATTATGCCAATCATTCATCTCAGCAGTCGCTTGCTCTTCGATTGGTTCCTTGATTCCAGCAAGCAGACAAGAATATGGTGAGTCAGAAAAGAGTGGTTGTGGGTCATGGGTGTAAGAATGTGGGGTAGGTGAGAAGGACGAAGAAGTGCGGAAGTCAGTCGGAGTTCTGACTTCGCGGTTAGGGTGTGGGTGTGAAGAGGAATGAGAGGGTGGAGATGATCGAAATATGGTCGAAGAAGAATGATGTGAATATGATGACCAATATTCTGACATCTTGGAAGAAAAATGGGAAAATGAAGCACATCGAGGAAGAAAGTGTGCAAGTGCACCGAATAACACACAAAACAAACAAAAACAAGAGCAAACCCTTAGTTCACCTACTCAACACAGTGATGGTCGCAAAAGTCCGACTGTTTATCTTTTCAGTTTTAATTAGGTGATAAGTCAAGATATAAATCCAATTATGCAAGGCTCAAAAGTAGGTTTTGGGCACTATCCTAGGGATGCGTCCTCATCTCTCAACAATCACAATTAGCCAAGCATACAATGAGGGTTTTACTCTCCCAAAACAAGTGTTAGTTTTAGTCAATTTTTTTTTGATCAACTCTGATTAGCAGTCCCGATTTTATGTTTGGTTATCACTTGATTAGTCCACCAAATAAAGCACGCCTAATGATCAGTCCCGATTTCCTTTTAACCTAAGTTTCAAAAACCAAGGGGAGGGAGTCGAGAAAAGCCGATGCAAATAATAAAATCAATGATGCATGCCCAGTTCAGAAGACTTACTGTGATCCTCGCACTCTACATGCGAGATGCAAGTCAGAATTGAAATTTTATACTAAATGAATGCAAACGAGAAAACCGTTCCTAGACAGGCAGTTCTATTAGCAAGTGATGAACAAGTTAAATTTGACTAATAGCCCGGCGGTCTAAGTGTGTCTCGTTAAATGTTATGTGTGATCCTAAATATTACGAGCACAAGCAATCAAGATAATCTAATAAAAATGCTCTAAGAGCCGAGAGTGCAAGTCCTATTCTACGTCAATCAACCACACGACCACGAGCGGGTCCAAAGTCCAGTCCGGATACAAACGCGAGCTCTCAAACAAGAGCCGCTGGAAAGAGCGAATTACCTAAGTTATTACAACACAATAATTACAAAAATTTATAAAAAATCTCTCGAAGAAAAATTGATTTTCTTGCTCTTCAGCAGTCGGCGCGCATCGCGTCCGTTGACCTCCGATGCACTCCAAGTTCACCGGGCCCTCGCAAGAAAAATAAAATTTATGTTAGAGAGATAAAAACAAAATATATACAAGAATATTAAGAGAAATAATTGAAAAAAATGGAATAAATACAAGGTGGCTTGGGGGTCAGACTACCCGAGTAGAGAAAATCTAAATCCAAAATTTTAAATTAATCCCTAAGCCGTTTGCCTCCCCGGCAACGATGCCATCTGACGAGTCGGTAAATACAATGTTTAATTTGGTCACGTTGTAGCACGTGTACTTAGCGATTCGGTCAGAATCGAGAGAAGATCTCCGTGAAGAGTGTCTCGGCTTTAATTTATATCCCGAGCAAGTCCGGGATCGAACACAAGGAGGCAAAGGAACAACTTGGGTTTAATTCAAAAACTTAGGTCTAGATTTCAGTGCGGTATTTTTTTAGATTTTTTTAATGCAAAAACAAATGCCAAATGCGAATGTGGTTGTATTGAGAAACTACGAAAGCATACAACTTAGCCTAATTTAATTTTAATGTCAAATTAATTCAATTAATCCAAATTATATTTTTTCAGTAAACTTAATCCAATGATGAATGCAAAACATATTTTTTTAGAATTTTAGGGGTTAAAATACAACAAGGAAAAATACACACTTTTTATGGGTTTTATCGCAATTTATTACACAAACAGTATGCTAAAATTATGAAACCATTACTGGAAAATAAACATGATGCAAGAAAGCTACAATAATTTTTTTGGAATTTTTTGGCAAGTTATGAATTTTTTATGGATTTTTTACTAAAAATAGAGTGGCAATGAGTAATTAATTTCTATTAAATACACCTTAACAAATTAATCATAGTGCGAATTATTTCAGAAAGATATTTAGATAAGCAATCCAGGAGAGTTGAAATTCCGCAAAAATGATTTATGTAGATTTAATTAAAAATCAAACATTAAATCCACTCTATAAATTATTCCAGGCACAAGACAACTCCATTTTGGATGAAATTTGGACAATAAGTTAAGCACATATTAAGGCATCACTCGCAATTTTTGTGGAATTTTTAGAGCAACCGTATGTGAGATATAATTTTAAGATCACTGATTGGGTAAAATATACAAAAGTTCAATTGTACAATTTTAATTAATTCACAATATCTCAAAAAAATATAAATAAATATCCAAAAGATAGAGAATTAGTTGCTCAACATTAAAACATTTTTCATTGAATAAAAAGATGTAATATCGATGTCCAAATTAAAGTGCGAACACAGGGGTATCTGTGCAATTTTAGAAAACAATATATACAAAAAAGTATGTACTGGGACCTGTTTGTAATTATAGAAACTATACAAGAAATCTATGCAATTTTTACAATAAAAAAATAAGGGAAAAGGAATTGGACCTCTTCTTCCTCCTTTGTTGTTCTGTGTAGAAGAACCCAAAGAATGGGTCGGCGGCGCCGGGCCGCGCGGCCACGCGTGGCTGCGAGGAGGCGGCGCACCACACGCAGGCGGCTGGAGGCGAAGGCTGGCAGCAAAGTCGCGGTGGAGGGCCGGTGGCGAGGATGCGGATGGGGGCCTGCTGGGTTACGGCGGTGGCTAAGCCGTTAGGGCGACGGCGCCGCCGGCTGTAGCCGCGCGCGTGGCCGCGGAGAGGATCGGGCCGCCGTAGACGGTCGTGGCTGGGCAGAGCCGTGCGCCGGCTGTGGGGGGAGGGCGCGTGGTTGGCGGCAATGGGTGCCAGGGGGGCGGCGGCCGAGCTGCTCCTCCTGCATTTTTTTTATTTTTTTTGTCTTATTTTTTATTTTTTTTGGCTGTTGTAATAGATAAAAAGAAAACTTTTTTTGTTTTAGATTTTTTTTAATTTTTTTAAGTTTTCGTTAAACAGAAAATGAAATGGAGGTGGAAAAAAATGTGATGAAGATGGTGTTTGATAAATATAAACAAATGAAGGATGTATTGGTAGAGTGATATAAAAAAATGATGGTGACACAACGAATGACACAATATTAGATAAAGAAAAAATAACGAGAGAAATGAGGAGGAATACTTATCTGATCTTCGTCGGATTGGCAGAGCAGCTACGCTGGACTCCTGTTGTCACATCGATCCGATTGGCGAAATAAAATCGAAGAGACTACGCGAGCTCGATGGGGAACTCGTGACGCGGAGCGGAGCTCCACGGATCTTGCCTGAAGAAGGTCGTCGCTTGAGGAAGACGCTTCGCCGCTGTCACCAACTCCACGTTCAAAGCTCTCTCCTTTTTCTATATGAATGGCGGATAGGCAAAAAATAAGGATGGAGATGTGTATAAAAGAGATGGAAGGAATGGAGGTTAGAATGGAAGTGGAGTGGAATGGGAGGTTAAATTAGTGGTGGAGTTGAATGGGAAGTTAGATGGATAATGGTGTTGAATGGAGGTTGATGAAATAAGAGAAGTTAGTGTAGAGCATATGATTAGATAAATGAAAATAAAAGTAGGCTACTAAAAAGAGAAAATAAAATAAAGAGGAGAAAAAGAGTGGGGAATTTACAAATAGAAGACAAACACTATGTAAAAATATTTTTTTGCTTTTCTAATTTTAATTTTTTATGTTTTTAGTAAAGGATATTTACAACAAAAAATACAATAAAATAGTAGAATTAAAATACAACACAAAATTAATTTTTTTTGGATTTTTAATAATTAGGAAAGATAAAAATAATGAAGAAAGAATGAATATACATAATATACAATGTACATCTAGGTCCCAAAACCCAACTTTTGCAAACAAGCTCCGATTTTAATGAAACTACTTCCTTGGATAGATAATTTTCTAACTTGAACTTTAAAAGTGAGTTTGGTGAATTTGGAGTTCATAGGAGCGGGAATTTAGCTTGGAAGTTGGACTTTACGGCTTTCTCTCTTTGGGATCTAGGAGCATTTATTTCAGTTAAAATTTGTTTTGTATTTTTATATTTTTATTTACATATTTATAAACAAGTTAGAGAAAGAATTAGGCAAAAAGGAGTTGGAATGAAATTATTAAAAATACATGAAGTTTTGGGTTATTTACATGTATAAAACACCTTTATTTTTGCAGCTTTTTATTGTTAATTCATTTTGTACAATCTTATCTACAATAATTAGTGCATTTTATTTACAAGAGTCATTTTGTTAATTTATGTAATTTATGGACATTTATTAGAGATTTTACTCGGGGATTTTGCTAAGATCAAGATATTGCGATGATGAATCGTGGATTCATCACTGGGTGCAAAGGCTAGGATAAAGCAGTGTCCAGGTTTAGGACGTCATCGGTAAGGCGAATGCCGTACTGTCGTCGTAGTCTCTGTATGAGAACAACGATGAACTCAAAAGTGTAAAGTAAGACACCCAGGTATGCAATCAAGCGGGTGTCTGCTACCGGCCAAGGATATGGAAGTATATGATCGAGATCCGGTAGGACAAAAGAGATCGTCGGCTCTGGATCAGAATGGAGTGAAAGTGTGGAGCCGAAGAAATCAAACGTGGAGAAGGATGGATCAGTAATAGAATCCTCCACGTTAATCAGTGTCTCAAAAAGATATGTGCAGTCAAGATTAGGAGACTCTCGAAGAAGACTGATATCCGATGCATGAAATAAAAGCAGATCAGACAGATCATCGAATATCTCCAGGATGGGCTTATCCTCGCGAGGGTCGTCGAGGTGAGAAGACTCAGAATCAGAAGGATCTAAAGACTCGGTTTCGTGCTCCGCCAGATTGGAAACACTCTCAACAGGTGAAACCGAGTACGCATCGAGTGTGGCATTCTCCCGCAGATAACCCTCGGGGAGAAATGCAAGATTAGAGGTGAATAGTAGAGGATCAGGATCTAGATGGGCAACTACAGTGCTGTCAAGTATCCACTCTGTGCACCAAGCTGCATCATCATCGGAACTGTCTCTCTCGGCAATCTGGAAGCAGGAAAAGGTACTAGTCAACACCGCAGAGGCTGGCAAAGTGTGTGTGGCTGATCCTCGCTCTACGGCTCTGCTGGCTGCCAACTGGTCCTCAGCAAAGGTGTCTCTCTCGTCATAGTGGAGGACAAAAGACTCAAATATGGGACTCTCTATGTCTGTACTCTCAAAGTGGTGTCCTATATCGAACTGTGGTTGCTGGGCTGAGTCCTGGTAATTGTCGAAATCCAAGAAGTATCTCTGCAGAAAGAAAGCTGACTCCTCCGGGACTGGAAACTGCAGTGGCTGGGTCACAATGGCTGCAAAAGCGGGGGCTCCTCTGTCTCCTGGAGTATCAGAAGATCTGATGTCCAAGACTCGTCAACTGGGAACTCTGGGGCTGACTCAAACTCCAGCTGGAAAACCAACGGGAACTCAAGTAGACTCTGGGTCCGAACCTCCGCTATCCCAGTCATCTTCTCTGTTAATGGTGCTGGAGCATCCAAGTCCTCGGGCTGGTGTGTAGAAACTGAATCCTCATGTACTGCGACACACCGCTCTGGTACTGCAACGCCCGCATGTGGTGTCCCGGCTAAGGCATCTCGTGAAGAAGATCTCTGTGAAAGTAAGCCCGAGATGGTATCCAATAGGTGAATGTCGGAACCACGGTGTGAACCGCCACATGTGGTAATCACCAGTGCAATCTACTCTGCGGTCATCCCCTGCATGGAGATCTCAATCAAGTCTGTCAGTGGAAGACCGTGGTCTGGAAATCTCCGCAAGAGGTCAAGAAACCTTGGCCATGCCTCCTGCAATGGCTCTTGGGGGTCAACTGAAAACTCGGTGATCATCGACCGCATAAACTCAGCTCGACGTGGGGGGAAGTATCTCTGAAGGAACTCTCGGCGTAGCTCTCCCCACATCTCGAATGTCTTCCCCAATCGTCTATGCCATCTCATGTCTCTCTCATGAAGTGTGAATGGGAAGGTCCTCCTCATCAGCTCCTTTGCAGTGACATCTGAATATCTCTGTGCTCTGCAAAACTCCTCGAATGCGGACAGGTGAAGATACGGCTCCTCGTGCGCCTCTCCTGAAAATGTCGGCAGTCGTTGAATGCAATCCAAATCTAAGATGAATGGATCTAATGTAGAAGCTGACTCAGCTCCCTGTGCTATGTGCTCCTCCATCCTTCTGGAATAGGATCTGTCTGCTGATCTCCACTGCTCTCTCTGATCACCAACGGAGTGCGCTCTCAACTCAGCAACAGCATCGTCCGGGTCTTGCATCCTCGGACGTCAAGCGCAGCATGCCCAGAGTAGTGAATGGGATGGGAGGGAGGGAACGGGAGGTTGGTCGGAGATCCGACCTCCCTAGAAGGTGAACTAGACTGATGGTCAGATAGCGAAGAAAAAGCCGCAAGAGTCAGCTTGAAGTGAGGGGGATCCATCATCCAGGGGTAAAGGAGAAGAAGAAGAAGAAGACTGAAGGGAGGGTTTATAGGAGACAGAAGAAGGGAAGAAGATGGGGGGGAAGGCAGAAAGGATCTGGAAATCACACAAGATGAGAAAAAGCAAACCCCAGATTCACCTACGCACACGAGCTGAAGACCGAAGGGATCGATCAATTATCTTGTCGGTTTTATTTTAGGTGATCATCCAGTCTATCAGAGAGATTACGTGAGCTAATAGGAATCCGATATTTCTCAACCGACTGTCCCGTACCAAAGAGCCGGTAATCAGCCGAGAAAAATCGGATGGCTCTATCCTAAGGTGCGGGTCACTTTCTCGCTCATCCAAACCAAACAAGGAGGGGGTTACTCTCCCCAAGACAAATTTTTCAGTTCGGTGTCTTTTAAGTCAAGTATGATTAGCAGACCCGATTTTATTGTTTTTGTTTTTAGGTATTTTTCAAATAAAAAAAAGAAATCGCGTAACGAATTTTTCGGTTCTCCTGGTTATTAAGTCAAAAACAAGGGGAGAAGATGAAAAAGTCGATGCGCGATAAAATCAATGATGCATGCAGAGTAAGAAATGGGTACCTGTCTCCAGCTCTCTACATGCAATATGATCCGCGCAGAATTGAAAGACAGAAAGTAAACTACCTATATGGTGCAGCGGGAAAAGCCGAGTCCTAAGCAGGCAACTTCTACTCGAAAGAACCATCTAGCTAGTCACCAACCTTCGATCCAGAGAGTCCGGTCTCGGTCTACCCCTCCTCCTCCTGACAAATCGGGTTAAGGAGCAGCGCTTGGCAGGGCAGGCTGCGGCAGGTAGGCTCGAAGGAAATGATTCAGCTATTTTTATTAACTCTTTATTAGTAGGTCCAATTAACGATCTATAGGCACAAGCAATCTATTAGGTGTGTGGATCCTACTCAGTACGGCACAGTCAAGCAGAAAGTCCTATGGCTAGGGGCTCGATAAAAACCGCGTAAAATCATAAAAGGCAACGAAAAACAAAAATTGCGAAGAAAAGACGCAAAAAATCTAAGGGTCCCCCGAGCACACCAGTGCTCGGTGAAACAGAACCATGAAACTGTCCAAGTCCTGCTGAGTGTCCCTGTGTTATTAAAATAGATCAAATGAATAAAAAATAAAATCTACTCTAAGCCTCTCCCACTCAGCTACTCTCTCGCTCTCTCCTGCGGCTCCGTGCAGAAGGGAGCTGCCTCCGAATCCCGCGGTTGCGCCGGCTCCTCGATAGTCGCTGCCTTGAGCCCTCACAAGAAAGAAGACAAGTGTCACAGACCAAAATAAAATAATCAAATAAGTGCAGGAAAAATAGATGAAATGAAACAGGGGTATATGTGCAAAAACAGAAATAAAATAAACAAGAAAAATAAAAATAAAAGAAAAGAAAAGAAAAAGAAAATAAAACAAAAATAAATGAAAAATAAAAAGCTACGAAAAGCCGCAGACTCAGAAAGAGCCGAGGAAAGCCGCGAAAAAGAAAATGAGATAAAAAGAAAACTAAAACGACTACTAAGCCATGCTCCCTAGCAACGACGCCATTCTGATGACACGCCTGAGGGATCGTGTAAAGGTAATCGAGGGTCGTTGCGACCCAAGTCACCAAGCGGTGTCAATCGAGAAAAATCAGACCACCAAAATCAGATAAAAATCAAACAGGCACAAGTAGCAGTCTCGCTATTATATTAACCTGGTATAGTGACCAGGGTCGAACACAAAGGGCACGTAATGACCTTACGTCCTACGAAGTAGTCCAGAAAAGAAATAAAAAAAAGAAAGGTCTTTTTGGTGGATTTTTAATTTTTATAATTTTTTTTGGATTTTTAGTTAATAAAGAAAACAAAGAAAACAAATAAACAAGCCAATACAACTAATTATTTAATCACTCAAAAATCACTCAAAAATTCAAATAAAAATATTTTTATGTTTTTTTTATACTTTTTACTATTTTTGGTTAATTTTTGGTATTTTTCTGATTTTTTTTGGATTTTCTAAAAATGAAACAAGACAGAAAAATGAAGGTATTGTCCAGTCAGGTGTAAAGGGCCAATTTAAAATACAAAATGGCCCTATTAACACCTGAAGGTAATTTTCCTGTATAGAAGAAAATCCAAGGAAAATTAGGCCACTGGAATTATTATTTTTGGGTTTTTCAATTAATTATTAGAATTTTATAGGGTTTTTAGTGTTTTGTACTTTTTATGGGTTTTAAGACGCCAAAAAGGACCAAAATTGGTCAGAAAATCAAACAAGGTAAAATAAGCGTAACTAATATTTTTGTAATTTTTAGAGATATTTTAATATTTTTTGTGAATTTTAAAATCAGACAGTAAAGAAAAAGCTTGTTTTTAAATTTTTTTAAAATAACAAAAATAATCAAAACCGTCTCCAAAATTTATAGAAAATTTACACCATGGCAGGAGCCATGTATCCAATTTTTATTAAATTTGGAGTTAATTTGCTATTTTATTAAAAATGAAAACAAAGGCACTGAGCACGAGGACCTATCTGCAAATGCCACAAAGTTATGGGCCCCCAGAAGAACAAGGCAGGAAATTATGGGGCTAAAAGTGCAAAATGTCCCCCGGCCATGCACGATACACGTGACTCAGGCCTGGGGGGACCTGTTTGTCATTCCTATTTCAAAATATGCAATCAGTAACACCCGAAAAACATAGGATTAAAACTGCAAATATACCACTAAAACACGTGGCCGCTATATACAGGGGTATACAAGCAAATAACAGAAACATAAGGGTCCTCGGTGCAATATTTACAAAAATAAAAGAGCTACTAAACGTATTTACAGGACTAGAAAATAAATGTGAAAACTAGAGGGGCCTAAGATCAATTACCCCTTTATTAAATGTCGAGGGCTGGATGCGTGCCACGTGTGAATCGAACGGTCAGGAGAAGGTGGCGCGCAACAAAGGGAACCCTCGTCTCTATCGACTGGCTGGGAAGCTTCCACGTGGCAGATCGGGCGGGTGTGACGGGACGTGGATATCCCTCGTTGAATCGACGGTCGCGATCAACCCTCAAAGGATCTAACGGTGTCTGCGGCTCCTCGAATGGACGGACCTGATCTGATCTGGAGCGTCAAGGAAGATCAGACATCGGGGAAGGCTCCTGGAAGAACAGTCGGCCGACGAACTTCGCCGGTCCGGTACACGCGCGATGGACCTCCCCTGCTGCTTCTGGAATGCGGAAGAGCTCCACCGTGAAGCCCCGTGTTGAATCTATAATTCATTATCTTTTCTGTTGCATTTTGTCTTAAAACCCTTAACAAATACATGTAAATATCCATTAATTCTATTTTTTTAACAAATCATCATTCATGTGTAAATATTCACTTTTAACCACTAAAATCGTGTAAATAAATAAAGAACAAGAAAAGAAACAAAAAGGCAGATTGAATATATGTATATATATATACAATATGACTTAAATATAAATATAGCTGTAAGATATATTTATAGCTCAACCCCCGAGACCAAGTCAGCATGGATTGGTCGACAAACCAATAAGTAGGGGGAGATAAGGAAAGAAAACATAAAAAAATAATTTAACACACACATATACACCTCTCATTATTTATAAAATAAATACAAAACTTCAAAGATTTTTAATTAATTCATATGAATATATTTTTCACCAAATCCTTTTCCTTATTATTTCTAAAAATGTATATAAAAATATAAAAATAAGTTAAAAATATTACCCTATATATATGCCAAGAAACTCAGCCTGTAAATTGTCAAAATCTCAACATCCGAACATCATAACTTCCTCATACAAACTCCAATTTCACTCTACTCACCTCTAAAGTTCATAAAATAATATTCTCTAATTAATAAAGGTGGTCTCATCGAATTCGGAGTCCGTTTGCAAAAAGTCGGATTTGGGACCAAAAGACAACAGGGTTTCTGGGCTATTTATTTTATGTAACATACATTATTTATAATTTTCTTGATTTTATAATTTTTAAATTATTTCATGATCTTGTCATTTCACATTAAATTATTTCATAATTTTTGGACCTTATTTATTATTTTAATAAAATCAAAAACCCCAAAATATAGGTATAAATGAACTACCTAGTTACTTATCTTATTTATTAAAATATGCAAATTAACTTATTAAAATCCATAAAAATTCGTATAAACCTTATTTAATATTCTAATAATTAAGAAAATATAAAATTAATTTTTAAGTATTTATTTATTAAAATAAAAATCTAAAACCTATTTAGAAATACATATTTATTAATATAATATTTATTATTTATAAAAGGTATTTATTTCATAAATTAGAGAATTAATTTATCTACACTTTATGTATTTAAACTTATTTAAAATAACGTAATTTACTATTTAATACTTAATTTATAAGCTAATTCCACCTCTGGGCCAACCAGGTGCTGACACTTGTCAACATCTGGGTCTTCTACTCCAAGAAGTCAGTTGCGCCAACCTGCACCAACCTGCCGACTTCAACTATTTCTCCCGCGTGATCCTAGAGCCTTCTGACCAATCTAAGCCATCCAATCTCTTCCTCCAACAACCTCCTCCATCGCTGGCCATTGATGTCGGCTTGGAGCCCAAGCAAACTCCCTATATAAAGCCCTCAACTACCGCCATCGCCAACCAACTCTTCCAGCTCTCTGAAACCCCCAGTTCCAGAAGCCCGACCCCCATTTCCAAGCCTCGCTCCGGCCAACCAGAGGTGGAGACAGCACCGTGGAGGCGCCCGCGAGGAGGAGGAGACGTCGGAAAAGGTTCCAAGGCCGAGCCAAGCCTTGCATCGCCACGCTTCACCGCGTACAGCTCCGGTCAAGGGTCGCCGTCGAGCACTCCGTCCAGGTAATAAACCTTGACTCTCCCCAGACCTTTTCATCCATTTCCTTCGTTTTTCTCCTCGATATTCGAGCCACGATAAGCATGGCTAATCACGTTTTTAGTTATTCCAATCCATAGGGTTAGGCGCGTTTCAAAGATTCATCTCGATTCGTTTCCAATTCGCTTCAAATCGTATCTTCATCTTCACGCATCTGGTAGTTCTTCTGGAAACCTAACTTTTCATCAGATTTTGAGATTGCAAATCCATTACCCCTGGGTCGATTCCTAGCGAATCGAGCACATAAATCTCGTGTTTGCAGATCAGATGCCAACTGGGAGCCATTTTCAAGGCTTGGAAGCTTCAATCGCCATTAGAATTCACCTCCAAAGATGGGTCGTCGGCACTGAACAGCCTCCAGGTGGACTAGGTCATGATCCTCATCACGCCGCCGCCGCCGCTTCGAGCCATCGTCGACCGTTCCCTACCGCGGGCGAGCTCGAGGGGTGGAGGAGCCACCCCTCTGGCCCCGCCGGAGAGCCAAAGCCTTCGCCGTGCATCCAGGAGAATTCGGAGAAGAACGGCCATCATCAGCGAGCATAACAACTTCAAGAACACAGAAGCTACAGGTGCGCGACACGTGGCGCACCCGCAAGCATCCGATCATCGCCAGCATCTTCTAATCCTAGCCGTCCGACGTGAAACGGTGTGAAATTTACACACTTAACCCAGCTGCTTCTAGAAGATCTACTTCCGCCCCCAGGTTTTCCATAATTACATTTAGGTCCCTCCGTAGGGACCTAAATATAAACATTTATATAACTTTTCTTTCATAACAGTCCTGAGGACCAATTTGCAAACATTTTAATTAGTTTTTTCTTGCGCTTATGCCCCTAGGCTGTAGGGGTTATTTCGACCTCGTTTGACTTTGTTTTTCGACGGTTTCTTTAGGATAGTTACACAACTACCCTATCTACCTAATATAAAGTTTTCTTGAGTTCTTGACGTGTTTTCGATGTGTTTTGATTTTGTCAAATATCGCCTCGTTTTGTTTTGATTTTTTTGTATTGTTTGAGCTCGCTGCTCGACCCCAATCACCCTACTATATTCTACCACCTATATAATATCCACATATAATATAATAAATAAATATTTTTGAAAAATATCCCTTTTTGAAAATTAAATAAAATTTTGAAAAGAATAAAATCAAATAAAAAATACAAATAAAAATCAATAAAAAAAGTGTCTTGGCTTGATAACTTCGAGAAGAGATAAAAATAAGCTTACAAAGAAATCTCCGAAAAATCAAAGGACGCTATTCTGCCTCCTTGAGTTCGACCTAGGAACACTTGCCTGGTAAAAGATTTAGTGTAGGTTTTCCGAAGGAAAACCGAATTTGTTTGTTAAGTTGAAGATCGAATTTGTTTCGTGGCTTTTTTGGCTACATCGACCGTGCTTCTTCTAAAAAACGAGAAGCCGCAAAACCGATTTTTAGCTTTATCAAAATGGCGCCATTGCCGGGGAGGCGTTAGATTTTTTTGATTTTTTTTCTTTTTCTTCATGATTTTATTTTTTTTCTCTTCTCTTTGTTTCGCTTTTCATACGGCTTTTCGTATGGCTTTTTCGTGTTTTATTTTCTAAGCTTCTCTTTTGTTTTCTTACGGCTTTCTCGATCAGTTTTCTTTGCTAACCATCTTTGCAGGGCCTGCAGGATCGACCGGCTTCTTCGGAAGCTGAGTCAGTTGAAAGAGCGGAGGTCGGCTCCTTCTTCACGAGTCGGCTGCAGAGGGCAGAGCAGTTAGCATTCCTTTTGTAAAAGAGAGAGAAATGGAGAGAGTCTGTAATAGATAATAAACAAACCCCCCCCCCATTTTTTTCGGGGCCTGATTCGCCGGATACCGTGTATCCGAGGATCAGGGCACCCATCGTGGTTTTTATTGCTCATCAGATTTCTGCGGTTTTCTAGATGCTTGTTAGGATTTTTTTGACTCTACTTGTTTGCGCCACGTAGTTAGTCTTAGGATTCGCAACCTAGGTGCATGCTTTTAGGATTTTCATAAAAAGAAAAAAATCGATAGACGTTGATTGAAGAAAATCCATAAAAATTACAAAACTAAAATCGGGACTGCTAAATCTATCTGACTTAAAGCCGTAAATCGACTCAAGTGTTTTGGGAGAGTAACCCCTGCACATTTCTCAGAGTGCGCGAGCTCGAAAGCCGACACTTAAGGATAGAGCCCAAACCCCATATTTCTCGTGAGATACTACTGGGTCCATACATTTGATCACTGTTCCTCAGTGGGTAAGCTCGGGTAGCTGGAAACGGTCCGGGTTTACGTAGCAGAGTGGGAGGTTTAGAGGACACTGCGCAAGGCTCCATCCTCAAGTAACACGGGTAGCCGGAAACAGTCCGTACTTACTCCCACACTGGCTGAGTGCGAGTGGTCTCTTGTAAGGATTCGGGCCAGTGTTTCGGGGAAACCATGGGGCACCTATTGGCTTGCTCAGCCCGCGTAACCGAAAAGTTTGCTAATCGCAACCCTAAAATCGAAAAGATAAAAAAAACGAACTCCTACGGTCTTCATCAGGGTTGAGTTTGTGAAAACGGGGTTCGCTTTGTATTTGCTTGCGGGGCGTGATTTTCCGCGGCTTTCGCACTTTTCCTCTCTCATTTGAATCAAAAACGTGCTCTCCCGACTTTCTCTTGACATCGAAGATGATGTCTCGACGGCTTTTCGGCTCAGACTCTGTGAGATTTCGACCGTCCACCGTCGAGCGTATGTCTTCACAGGCTCGGGATGACTCTCTTCCTGAGCCGGTCCCATCAGATCTCGAGGCGAGTCAGACCCAGACTCCCTCACCTCCTGGCCAGACTATTGAGGCAGACCCTTGCCTCAATACATCATCTAGATCTCCTGAGTACTTTTCGCTGAGTTCTTACGAGAGTTTTTACTTTACAGACAATCAGATGGCTCGCGGGAAAGGACCAGCAGCAGACGAGAGGCAACCAGCTGGAGAACATCAGGAGGGAAGACCGGAGCTGAATGCAGATGTCACTACAGGCATTATCGATACACTTCAGCAGATGAATATGCAGATTCGAGAACAATATAGAGTTCAGACTGAACTGCGGGCTGAAATAGCCGCGCTGAGAGCAGGGGCCGGGAACCAGTTACCGCCTGCGGTTCCCGCAACTTTACGGGACGAGTATGACCCGGGCGCACGAACGCTTCACCATTGGATTCGGCTACCGCCGAATCAAGGGCCATACGAACTCAGAAGGATCTCCTTGCTTCCCAAGTACTATGGGAATGCCGTAGAGGAGCCGTTCACATTTTTACAACAGTTTGAGATGATTTGCGGAACGACTTGTTATCCAGGAGTAACGCAGGAGGCCTACGCCTCAAAGCCTTTCCCTTTCCCTTAGCCGATAAGGCCCTTTATTGGCTGAGTCATTTGGGGAGGGAAATCTCCACCTGGGATGACCTGAAGTCCACCTTCCTACGCAAATATTTTCCTCTGGGAAGGACGAACATGATGAGGAGTCAGATCTCCAACTTTTCGCAAGTGCCACACGAATCATTTCATGAGGCATGGGATCGATTCAAGGATCTTACGGAGAGATGCCCGCATCATGAGATCCCGATGAAGGTGCTCGTACAGAATTACTTTGGAGGACTCCAGCCGGAAGTTCAGGGGCTCGTGAGTGCTGCATGTGGCGGCAGCTACTTGAACAAGGATGCCGAGTCAGTCTGGGCCATCTTCGAAGGTATGGCCGAGAACTCAAGAGTTGTAGACTCTACTCGGGCATTTTAGAAAGCCCCACAGCCACCACATCACCGAGAACATCACAAGGTGGCGAACATCTCGGACTCTGAATCCAACACCAACATGGGCTTTATTAGCGAGAAATTAACGTTGGTGGGCGTGATTCACAAGCATGTCCAAGACCTACAGCCGTTGCGAGAGTTGGAGAAACTCTCATCTCTACCTTAGCAGCTGAGTGATCTTTCGAAGAAGGTCGTTGATCTTCAGATCCAGTACCAACAGAGCCAGACTTCTTCGAATGCACAACCAGTATGGAGGATCGCACCTGCTCCACCTACCCGTCAGATCCACTACATCCAGAGCGAGCCTGAGATTCCGCAGATCGATTGGCACGAGGATCGGTCTCATGCCAATCCCGGCCAGATCACCAGCACCGCAGAGATGGAGGTGGAGTTACAATCCACTCTCGAGATCAACGGGATTTGGTATACTCCGATGCAGCAGCCGAGTATACTGAATCAGCAGCCGCAGTAGTCGTACGGTCATCCGCAGCATGGACGTCCGCAATTTCAGCACCTCCAGAGCTTCACACCGCAGCAGTCTCATCCGAATATCTACCATCAGAGACCGCAACCTTCATATCAGCACCCTGCTCAGTTCTCACCGAATTATCCTTATCAGCAGCCGCAGCAGTCTTCCTCCACACCTCAACGCTACTCCCAGCCTTCCACCTCTCAGCATTTCATGCCAAGGCAGGAGAGAGGAGCAAGGCAGGGCCACCACACCGAACCAGAGATGTCTTCACAGGCCCAGGCGCTCAACCAGATCATGGACATGCTGAGTACGCTCCAGATCGCGCACAAGACTAAGATGGAGCAGGTTAACCATCGTTTGGACGAGTTAACCGTGCCGAAGACCACTCTCCCAGCCCAGCCTCAGATGAACCCGAACAACAAGAGGAGGAATCTAGAGCAGGTAGATACTACAGGTAAGATCTCGTTTCCTGAATTTTTATCTAACTTCATTCGTCTCAAGAGCGGTAGATCACCACAAGCACATGCTGGAGAAGAGGAAAGGGCACTAGAGGAGCACGAGCAGAACCATGATCATGAAGCTGAGGAGGAGAAACCGCAAGAGGATGAGGACCATTACGCAGAATCAAGAGACGGGAGCAATGCCAACACATCAGATATGGACACTGGCGACTCAGACGATGACATCACGGCAGATCAGGCAGAGAGCCCCGACAAAAATCTTTCTTCTCCTGTTTTAGAGAGTTTTGTAAATAATTCTGAGACTCTCGATGTAAACGCTGATTCCAGTTTGAATAAAAATCATGATTTTCTGACTTCTGACTCTATTCCTTTTCCCGATGCTTTGTTTGGAAAAGGAAAGAAAAAGACCAAAAATAATCTTGCATCTCTAGAGATCGAAAAACTACTCAAAGATCATATCTTTCTGAAGATCCCTCTCCATGATGCTTTAGATCAGTTTCCTACGATTAAGAATCAATTGAAAAACAGATGCACCACGCGTAGGAAAAAGAGATCTCGAACAGAAAAACATGTTCTGACTAAGGCAACATCCTGTGCGATACAGAATAAGCTACCGAAGAAGAAGAAGAAAGACTCAGGTGCACATTATGTCAGATGCGAGATTGCAAAAGCCGAGTTCGACCGCACTCTATTAGATAACGGTTCCTCGATCAATCTGATACCCGCTTCCTTACTCGATAAGCTCGAGTTAGGTCCTCTTTACAAATCCCGCGCGATCCTTCAGTTTGCCAATAGATCCGTAATGATACCTAAGGGTATACTTAGGAACGTTATCGTAACCGTGCAGGGTCTGCAATTCTCAGTGGACTTTACGGTCCTGGACATGAATTACCCTGCACAGTTACACCTTACCCCGATCATTCTCGGGACGCCTTTTCTAGAGACCGCAAAGGCTCTCTTCGATTATGATACAGGGAAGGTATCTTTTCGCGCCGAGGGCGAAAAGCTACATATAGAGATGGCGAGAGAATCGAACACTTTCAGTGATGCATCTTCAGATTTTTTGAGTTCTTTAGCCTCCTGTGATTACATGGATGAGGTCTGTCTTGACAACCTCGAAAGGTATCAGGTAGAGACCCAAGAATGTTTGACAGAGGACGGGTCCGAGACCTCAGGGGGTAATTCTTCCGACGGAACCTTATACTTTAGTCTGGATGATGAGAAGCAAAGGGATCAGACTTCTGACGAAATTATTGCAGATATTTTAGACTCAGAAACACTACATAATTCCTCCATCTCAGATGATTTCGAGTTTCATTTGGCTGACTTATTCTCTTCCGATCATTCTGAGGAGTTGGATGATGTCTTGAACATCTTTTGTAGTCTGACTCTAGATCACATAGAGATGGTGGATAATCAGAATGCAAACACATCACCAACCGATATAGATCCCCATACAAATACAGATGATGTTTCGGCAGATACAGATACTACCTTACCAGAGCTAAAAACTTTGCCACTAAAAATGAAGTATGCTTTCCTTGCGGGTCCACATCAACGATTTCTGGTCATTATCAGCTCATCTTTGACCGATGATCAAGAATCTCGTCTGATGAAGATTCTAGAAAGAAACCACAAGGCTATTGGGTGGACTGTATCCGATCTCTGTGGGATTAATCCTGCTTTGTGTTCACATCATATCTATCTCGATCATGACAGCAAACCCTCCAGAGAGTTTCAGCGTAGGCTGAATCCGGTATTACGAGAAGTTGTCAAGAAAGAGATCACGAAATGGTCTGACGTAGGGTTCATCTATCCCATCTCCAACTCCGAATGGGTTAGCCCATTACATGTTGTCCCAAAGAAGTCGGGAATTCATATGGTGAAAAGCAAGAGTGGAGAGGAGATTCCAAAGAGAGTAACCACGTCGTGGCGAGTATGTGTTGACTACAGAAAGCTGAACACCGCGACGAAGAAGGACCACTTCCCTTTGCCTTTCATAGACCAGGTCATAGAACGGTTGGCAGGGAAGGGGTACTTCTGTTTCCTTGACGGTTACTCCTGATACAACCAGGTATCAATTGCTCCTGAAGACCAGGAGAAAACCACTTTCACATGTTTGTTCGGCACGTATGCCTTTAGATGGATGCCCTTTGGATTGTGCAACGCTCCTGCGACTTTCCAGAGGTGCATGCTTGCTATTTTTACGGACATGATCGGTGATTTTCTAGAGGTTTTTATGGATGATTTCTCGGTATATGGTGAGTCCTTTGATGATTGTTTAGCGCACCTAGACCAGGTTCTGAAAAAGTGTTGTGAGGTAGATCTCGTTCTGTCCTGGGAGAAGAGCCATTTTATGGTTACTCACGAGATCGTGTTGGGGCACGTCATCTCCCAGTGAGGCATGGAGGTTGACCCTGCCAAGGTGGATGTCATCAAAAAACTCGAGCCACCATCCAACATCAAACAGTTACGGTCATTTCTGGGGCATGTCGGCTTTTACCGATGGTTTATTCAAGACTTCTCCAAGATTGCCCGACCGCTAACTGAGTTGCTAAGAAAAGACATCGAGTTCGTGTTAAATGATAAATGTCTTAATGCCTTCCTCACATTAAAAGAAAAGATAATCAGTGCTCCTGTCCTACAGCCTCTTGATTGGTCTCTTCCCTTCGAGATCATGACGGATGCTTCAGATTTGACGGTCGGGGCTGTATTAGGACAGAGGAGGAATGGACTTCCTGTTGCCATTCACTATGCCAGCAGAACCTTAGAAGATGCTCAGAGAAATTACACGGTGACAAAAAAGGAGATGTTGGCAGTAGTATTTGCATTAGAAAAGTTTCGATCATATCTACTTGGCTCTAAGATCACAGTATACACAGATCACTCAGCTATCAGATTTTTAATGGAAAAGAAGGATGCCAAGGCACTCCTTCTTAGATGGATTCTATTACTTCAGGAATTCAACTTGGATATCAAAGATAAACCTGGAGTAAAGAATGTGGTAGCTGATCACCTCTCCCGATTACAGACACATCAGCCTTCAGATGAGTACACGCAAGAGATCGCAGAGAGATTTCCTGACGAGAACATCTTTGCGGTTGCTGAACTTCCGTGGTATGCAGACATAGTGAACTTTCTGGTCACACAGAAAAGTCCTCAGGGTTGGCCAAAGAACCGAGTTGAGAAACTAGTTTCTGAGGCACGATACTACCATTGGGAGGATCCGATTCTTTTTCGTGAAGGACCGGATTGCATTTACTGGCGATGTATTCCTCAGGAGGAATATAATAGTGTCCTCACTTTGTGTCATTTTTTAGAATCAGGAGGACATCATTCAGGGAAGAGGACAACGCAGAAGGTACTACAGAGTGGATTATGGTGGCCGACTCTTACTAGAGATGCCTGCACATTCGTGAAGAGTTGTCCAGATTGTCAGAAAGCTGTAGGGACAGTCAGTGCCAGAGATGCAATGCTGATGCGACCCGTCATCATTTGCGAGATCTTTGACGCATGGGGCATAGATTTTATGGGACCGCTCCCTTCCAGCAGCGGCTTTGACTACATTCTTCTCGCTATAGACTATGTTAGTAGATGGGTGGAGGCTATACCCGCACGAACCGCAGACAGCAAGACCGTTTGCAAGTTCCTAAGGGAACACATTATTTCGCGGTTCAGGATCCCACGTATCCTAATCTCTAATGGGGGTAGCCATTTCATTAATAAGGAGGTGAAAAAGCTAGTGAAACAATACAGCATCAATCACAGAGTAGCTTCTTCTTACCACCCACAGACAAACGACATGGCTGAAGTCTCAAATAGGGAGGTGAAATCAATTCTTCAGAAACTAGTACGACCGGATAGGAAGAACTGGTCACTACTTCTAGATCAGGATCTTTGGGTATATCATACTGCATATAAGACTCCCTTAGGTACTTCACCATTCAGACTTGTTTATGGAAAGCCGTGCCACTTGCCCATAGAGATCATGCATAAATCTGAGTGGGCAATTCGAGAGATATTACTAGATGTACAGAAAGCAGGAGCTTAGAGAAAGATAGATCTGAATGAGCTGGTAGAGATTCGAAATCAAGCATACGAGAACAAACTCATCTATAAGGACAAAGTGAAGAAATGGCATGACAGACATATTCGGCACAAAAGCTTTGTTCCTGAGCAGAAAGTCTGGTTGTTCAATGCGAGGTTGCGAATTTTTCCAGGCAAATTGAAAAGCAAGTGGGAACCACCGTACATAGTCAGAACGGTGCATGACAATGGCAGTATATCAATATCAGATGTGTCACCTGGTGCAGAACCGTTCGTGGTTAACGGGCTGATGCTGAAGCACTTCATTGAAACTACTGATCATCTGGCCCGCACTGAAGTGATCTATTTTGTACAGGAATCATGATCATTCTTTCACTTCTTCCTGTACAAAATCCTTTTGAGCCATTCGTTTTTGGAGATTCACAACACTTGTATATTCTTCATAGCCCACAATCGTCCCCATTTTTGCTCGTCTTCTATGCTTAGGATACCAGATCCTAAGTATAGGGGGGACCGATTGCCCGCTGATTTACGTT
This sequence comes from Ottelia alismoides, assembly GCA_037367405.1. Classification (NCBI taxonomy): domain Eukaryota; kingdom Viridiplantae; phylum Streptophyta; class Magnoliopsida; order Alismatales; family Hydrocharitaceae; genus Ottelia; species Ottelia alismoides. Next base: position 491,521 of record JAZKJV010000251.1, on the reverse strand, counting down.
TTATTTTTTGTACTGATTCTTTTGTATAGCCTTTCTTTTTCACAAATCACTGGTTCCCAATTTTTTGCTACACTCTTTTCTATACTTAGGATGCCTTATCCTAAGTATAGGGGGACCGAGTGATTTCAATGATTTCGTACTCTTTTCCTTTTGAACTTTCGTTATTTATTCTTTTCATTCAGTCATCCCGTTTTTGCTCCCCCGTGATACTTACGATGACCTGATCGTAAGTATAGGGGGGGTTGACTGACTTGTACTCGATAACCTTTTTCACCTACTTTTACTTAGCACGAGTTATGTCCTCGTTTTTCTCTTTTGACGCTATGAGGACATAGCACAAGCTAAGTATAGGGGGTGCGTATATATTGTATATATACTTTCATCCATAACTCATACTTTTATGCATTTTCTATATCTATAAAATCCATAAAAAGTGGGTATGGGTTAATTTAAAATCCACTTATATTTATATATTGTTTATAAAATCCTTGTAAATAAGTAAAATATGATTAAAACTTGTATTTAAAACTTGTAATTAAAATTTGTATTTAAAATTTGTACTTAAAATTTGTATAATACTTATTTAAAATCCTATTTATTAAAATATGTGTAAAAACCATTCAATCTTTGTAAAATACTTTGTAGATAAAATTTGTAAAATACATTAGATACTTAACTTGAATAAAATATATCTGGTAAAATTCATGAATAAAATCTTGTTTATAAAAATCATAAAATCCATAAAAATTACAAAGTTCTAAAATTCATAAAAATTACAAAATCCTTAAAATTCATAAAAATGAGTAAAATTCAGAAAATATACTTCACAAAAACATGGTTGCATTTGCATTCGCATTTTTCAGAATAAGTTTGATTTCCGGAACTAAGGACTGAGTCTAGTCTAAAGGATGGAGCTTGATTACGGCCTTTAACTCTCATTGTAAGGAGCCTGACTAGGATCTGGAATTTAGACTCTTCAGGTCTTGTGACTTAAATCTTTGGGTTCTGTAAGACCATATTCGGGAAATCAACTCATCTGTGCTTAAGTAGACCATTTGGAGTCATCCGTACAACTCTACACCAGTGAACCAATCTTGAACACATGCACTCTGCACTTAGCTCGACTTGCATGGAGTTCCGAAGGGCAGTACACCTTGGTAGTGCATTTCTATCCTTATCTTTGTGGCATTGACGTCTAAAGATGGGAGAGATTGGGGTTGCGATAGTTGCTTCGGATGGGGGAAGGATCTGCTGACACAATTTTTCTAAGACCTCAAAAAAGGGACGGACTAAAAAGATGCTATATCCGTCGAGGCACAAAAAAGATGAATGCAGTGCAAGCAAATTACAAAGTCAAAGCAAAGCATAAGCCACCAAATAAGACCACAATGGTCCAAGCTTCCACCAAAAATGTTGCACATCTTAGTGGAGACTCAGCTACACCGGTTGGGCTTCGCAAGGAGATGTGTCTGCACTGGTCGCACTTCACTTCTTTTCTCATTCTTCTAACTTCTCCCTATATTCGATTGTGGACATAGCAGAACTGAACTCAGAAGGGAATACCTCCCTCCCCGAGGAAAGAATAGCGGGATGAGGAAGCCATAGAAGTGTATAGTCGGGATTGACGGTTTCTTCATTTCTCTAAGCAGGATGAGCTAAATCAATTCACACACTGTACAAGTTGACTTCAAGGATGATAGAGTTTGCGATATGAATAAGTGAGTCTGAACTAGCCGATGAAGTGATCTGGAGTAAGGATTATGGAACTTGAGGACTGTTGAGGATAAAATCCTAATCCTAGTTAAGGTTCCGACAAAATGCTTGTTTCAGGCCCGATCGAGCTCTGTCCTTTGTCTGTTCTCATAAATTGGTTTAGGAAAACAATTCATTCTAACTTTCTTTCTTTTTCACTTACTTTTTCAAAATAAGTGTTTGCTAAGGGACTAGCAAAGTTTAAGTATAGGGGGTTGATGAATCTATGATTCATTAACTTTCCTGTCGCATTTTGTCTTAAAACCCTTAACAAATACATGTAAATATCCATTAATTCTCATTTTTTAACAAATCACCATTCATGTGTAAATATTCACTTTTAACCATTAAAATCATGTAAATAAATAAAGAACAAGAAAAGAAACAAAAAGGCAGATTGAATATATGTATATATATACAATATGACTTAAATATAAATATAGCTATAAGATATATTTATAGCTCAACCCCCGAGACCAAGTCAGCATGGATTGGTCGGCAAAACAATAAGTAGGGGGAGATAAGGAAAGAAAACATAAAAAAATAATTTAACACACACATATACACCTCTCATTATTTGTAAAATAAATACAAAACTTCAAAGATTTGTAATTAATTCATATGAATATTTTTCACCAAATCCTTTTCCAAGAAACTCAGCCTGTAAATTTTCAAAATCTCAACTTCCGAACATCATAACTTCCTCATACGAAATCCAATTTCACTCTACTCACTTTAAAGTTCATAAAATAATATTCTCTAGTTAATAAAGGTGGTTTCATCGAATTCGGAGTTCGTTTGCAAAAAGTCGATTTTGGGACCAAAAGACAACAGGGTTTCTGGGCTATTTATTTTATGTAACACAAATTATTTATAATTTTCTTGATTTTATAATTTTTAAAATATTTCATGATCTTTAAGTTTCACCCTAAATTATTTCATAATTTTTGGACCTTATTTATTATTTTAATAAAATCAAAAACCCCAAAATATAGGTATAAATGAACTACCTAGTTACTTATCTTATTTTTTAAAATATGCAAATTAACTTATTAAAATCCATAAAAATTCGTATAAACCTTATTTAATATTCTAATAATTAAGAAAATATAAAATTTATTTTTAAGTATTTATTTATTAAATTAAAAATCTAAAACATATTTATAAATACATATTTATTAATATAATATTTATATTTTAAATAATATTTAATATTTATAAAAGGTATTCATTTCATAAATTAGAGAATTAATTTATCTACACTTTTTGTATTTAAACTTATTTAAAATAATGTAATTTACTATTTAATACTTAATTTATAAGCTAATTCCACCTCTGGGCCAACCAGGTGCTGACACTTGTCAGCACCTGGGTCTTCTTCTCCAAGAAGTCAGTTGCGCCAACCTGCACCAACCTGCCGACTTCAACTATTTCTCCCGCGTGATCCTAGAGCCTTCTGACCGATCTAAGCCATCCAATATCTTCCTCCAACAACCTCCTCCATCGCTGGCCATTGATCTCGGCTTGGAGCCCAAGCAAACTCCCTATATAAAGCCCTCAACTACCGCCATCGCCAACCAACTCTTCCAGCTCTCTGAAACCCCCAGCTCCAGAAGCCTAACCCCATCTTCCAAGTTTCGCTCCGGCCAACCAGAGGTGGTGACAGCACCGTGGAGACGCCCGCGAGGAGGAGGAGACGTCGGAGAAGGTTCCAAGGCCGAGACAAGCCTTGCATCGTCGCGCTTCGCCGCGTACAGCTCCGGTCAAGGGTCGCCGTCGAGCACTCCGTCCAGGTAATAAACCTTGACTCTCCCCAGACCTGTTCATCCATTTCCTTCATTTTTCTCCTCGATCATCGAGCCACGATTAGCGTGGCTAATCACGTTTTTAGTTAGTCCAATCCATAGGGTTAGGCACGTTTCAAAGATTCATCTCGAGTCGTTTCCAATTCGCTTCAAATCGTATCTTCATCTTCACTCATCTGGTAGTTCTTCTGGAAACCTAACTTTTCATCAGATTTTGAGATTGCAAATCCATTACCCCTGGGCCGATTCTTAGCGAATCAAGCACATAAATCTCGTGTTTGCAGATCAGACGCCAACTGGGAGCCATTTTCAAGGCTTGGAAGCTTCAATTGCCATCAGAATTCACCTCCAAAGATGGGTCATCGGCACTGAACAGCCTCCAGGTGGACTAGGTCGTGATCCTCATCACGCCGCCGCCGCCGCTTCGAGCCATCGTCAACCGTTCCCTACCGCGGGCGAGCTCGAGGGGTGGAGGAGCCACCCCTCTGGCCCCGCCGGAGCGCCAAAGCCTTCGTCGTGCGTCCTGGAGAATTCGGAGAAGAACGGCCATCATCAGCGAGCATAACAACTTCAAGAACACTGAAGCTACAGGTGCGCGACACGTGACGCACCCGCAAGCATCCGATCAGCACCAGCATCTTCTAATCCTAGCCGTCCGACACGAAACGGTGTGAAATTTACACACTTAACCCAGCTGCTTCCAGAAGATCTACTTCTGCCCCCCAGGTTTTCCATAATTACATTTAGGTCCCTCCGTAGGGACCTAATGTAAATATTTATATAACTTTTCAGTCAGAACAGTCCTGAGGAACAATTTGCAAACATTTTAATTAGTTTTTTCTTGCGCTTATGCCCCTAGGCTGTAGGGGTTATTTGGACCTCATTTGACTTTGTTTTTCGACAGTTTCTTTAGGGTAGTTATACAACTACCCTATCTACCTAGTATAATGTTTTCTTGAGTTTTTGACATGTTTTCGACGTGTTTTGATTTTGTCAAATATCGCCTCGTTTTGTTTTGATTTTTTTGTGTTGTTCGAGCTCGTTGCTCGACCCCGATCACCCTACTATATTCTACCACCTATATAATATCCACATATTATATAATTTAATAAATATTTTTAAAAAATATCCCTTTTTGAAAATTAAATAAAATTTTGAAAAGAATAAAATCAAATAAAAAATAAAAACAAAAATCAATAAAAAAGTGTCTTGTCTTGATAACTTCGAGAAGAGATAAAAATAAGCTTACAAAGAAATCTCCGAAAAATCAAAGGACTCTATTCTGCCTCCTTGAGTTCGACCCAGGAACACTTGCCTAGTAAAAGATTTAGTTTAGGTTTTCCGAAGGAAAACCAGATTTGTTTGATAAGTTGAAGATCAAATTTGTTTCGCGGCTTTTTTGGCTACATCGACCGTGCTTCTTCTAAAAAATGAAAAGCCGCAAAATCGATTTTTAGCTTTATCACCCCGCAGCTGATGACGGTCTCCGATGAGGCGGATGACCACCAGAACGGCCTCGCGACGGCGGCGGCCTGGAGCACCTGTGCCCAACTGTTCTGACCTCCAGATGAGGACGGGTAGACCTGCTACCTGCACAGGGAGAAAAAGGGGTCGAGGGCAAACTGCCTCGACCCGTTAGCACACGTGGACGATGAAGGATGCGTCAATATGGTGGTCCTCCGGTAAGCGGCGGGGGAGGAGGACCGAAGTCCCTGCTCCGGGTCGAGCCAGGAGGGATGGGTAGGTGGAGAAGGTGCGGAGGAGGCTCGTGAAGGTGGTGGCGGTGGTTGATGGGTTAATGGCTGGACGGAGACGACGGGCGGAGGCGGCGGAGCTACGGCTACCGGAAACGAAAAACTCGAATCTAAGCTAATCTATGGGCTAAAGAAACTACCTGGTGGAGGCATTCGACTGGGCTAGAGCTCGGGGAGCTCATGGGTCATTGCCTGCAAGGGACCGTCGGCTTCCTGAGGCTGGGCGCACTCGCGACGACGCACGGCGGTGAAGCCACCGGATCAAAGGCTTCCCGAAGTCCTCGTACCTCACTTCCACTCCGGAGAGCACAGCTGTCACTCAGGCACACCGGAGGAGCTCCTTGGCTGCGAGTGGGAGGTCCAGAGATGAGGAACAAGGCTGCCGGAGGTGATGCTATATATGTCAAAGGGTCCGAGAAGAAATGGATCGGGCGAGACGCACACGACTCGGATCCCTCAGACCCACCCTGGGCGTGGATCATGGATCTGCAAGAGAGAGGAATGACCCGAGGTTTGGGGTTTTGGGTGTCGGATCGAGTGTGGAGTAAATGGAGAATTCGGGTCAGGCACTCAGATCCGAGACGCAGTGGTCCAAGGGGGGGAGTTGACCGGGGGGTCAACGTCCCCCGTGGACCAATGGGGGCTGACCACGTCAAACTGTTTTGGAAATTAAAAATAAAATAGGAAATGGCCGAATTATTAAAAACTTAAAACATGAAAAATGTTTATTTTATTTTTTCTGTTTTTTGTGATTTTTAATTAATTTTTCGAAATAAAAATAAAGTATTTACACTTTAGTGCTATATATAGGTATATATACATTATAGGTTTTTGATTTTTATTTTTAATTTGTTATTTTTGTACATTTTTTCCCATTCTATATTTTATTTATTTATAGCATAAAATTAGGAATAAAAGGATATTTTTATTTTATTTTTATTATTTATATACAAAGGTTAAATAAATAGATATATACATCTATATAGACGGTATATTTACAAAGTTCTTTTTGATTTTTAATTTTGTTCTTTTTATTTGATTTTGGTTTTTATGGTTTTTATTTTTTTTATTTACAACATAAAATATAGAATAAATACAAATTTTTAGAGATTTTAATTTATTTATTTACAAGGTGAAATAAATATAGGTAAGTATTCTATGTACAAGGTGAATATATACAAGGAATATTTTTGTTTTCTTTTTAATTTTTCTATTTTTGTTTTGATTTTGTATTTACAAATATATACAAATATCTACAAGCCCATTTTATTCTATTTTTGGAGGAAAATATATTTATTGTATTTACAGGGATATTTACACACATGAGCCCCCTATCTCTCTCTACTTTTGGTTTTTATGCGGTCAGGCCCATGCTGAGCCCTCCCTTGGGATTAGGTTGCTCAATATTTATTCTAAATATTTCCCTATTTTTCTTTTTAATCTTTATTCTTTTATTTTTGCACAAAAACATGCTAATTATTAGTTTTTACACAATGCATGCTTTTGGTAATTATTTGTATTTACAAACATATACATGCATTTGCGAAGGTTTTTGTAGCTAAAATATAAGAATAAAGTTTGATGAATGAGTATTCATCAGTGACCACTAAGCCCAATTAAGTAGCCGCGTTCAGTGAGGGTTCTCCCTTAGCAGATTGGATGGTTTAGAGGACATCGTGTAAGGCCCCATCCTCAAGGAACGGGCTTCGGCCTGTACTTACATCAATACTGGCTGAATGTAGATGCTTAATTGAGTTTAGGCCGTCCTAACATCTCTTGAAGTCTCAAAAAAAAGGAAAAAAATTTTGAATGAAGAAGTTGGATTAATCCTCTACTTTCACACTTTCACTCAAGATCTGAAATATTCAAGGAAACATAGTTTTATGAGGTCTTTGAGATTTTAGGTTAACCAGCATTAGCCATCAGGGTCATAGACTTAATCATCCATATTTCCCTAGATTTCTAGATTTGCATGCTATATTCCATGCTTAGTCTCAGACAATAAGAATATGATCAGCACATCACGTGCACGACTGTGGTTTCGATGAGATGAGTTGATTTTTCACCTGAAGGAGTGGGATGAGGAATTCAAGTTTGGATTTGATCTAATGATGCTCGAGGATGGGATAAAATCTTTTGAAGGCTTCATGAAACTTGAGTGTCAGCAATTTTTAGCCAGTATGAGAACTTGGTTCTTATACTAATCTCTTGACATTGACCTAAGTGCCAGGGTGTGAATAAAATAAAAAATTTGTTGATCAGTGTACGCTAATTCTTTATAAAAGCAGTGGAGCTAGCCAAAATTACTGCAAATAAATGAAATGTCAAAGAAAAGCTCTCATTCTACAAAGTCAAATATCAAAGAGCTTCCACCAAAGGCAAGCGCTCCCAAACTTTTCAAAGTGTCCACTTGGACCACCGCTATTAGGACCAGGAGTCGGGCTTGCACCAAAAAAGGGCTCTGCATCGTAAATGCTACAAGTCTGGGTGTAGAAGGTACGATAGGTACTCAAAAGAGACACACCCCGGTGTATTCCCAGGAAAACAAGTGCAGACGGCTCCAACTTCTCTTGACGGACGCACTTATCAACACCAAAAAAATGTGTTGCGTAAAAAGGCACTAGATAGAATCCTTGTTCCAATGAGAGGGAGAGAAGAAATAACACAATTCCATGCCCTCCACTACCGGCCTTTCATCTACATTTTTTAAGTCTGACAACTAAAGAGACGGTGGACTGAACGCAAGATTCGATTTATTCCTTAGTGTTGAGGATTGGGTCCTTAGGAGATTTTCTTGGACCAGACTTTGGGTGACGATTTGACTCTACTCTTGGAAATGCAGTCAACACTGAATTTCATATCCTTAGTATATATGTACATGAGAGAGAGTTTGGAGAATTAGAGGAATTGGGTGCCTCTTGATTATGGCTGGGTTGAATTCTAAAATTTTGGACCTCTAAAGTTGAGTGTACTTGAACAAATTGGATCCGGTACTCACACGCACAAGGGGGTTAATCCAGCTTATTCATTCTCTTTTGATGCTCGAGGACGAGCATAGTTTAAGTATAGGGGGTGATGAAACCCAATTTCATCATCTTAATTTTCTATTATTAACCCCCTTGCTTAATTGTGTCAATAAAATCCAGATAAAGTCATGTTGTTATCAGAGTCCCTAATAAATTAAAAATCACAAAAAATGGAAAAACTAAAATTCGTGGTATTTTTAGCCATAAAAATACCTTCAAAAATATTTTGCATCTACAGATAACCTCATCTCCACTTTTGGTCAACATGAAACTTGTAGATCTCATCAAGATCTACAACTTTTATGTTTTGAGTTTTCTAAAATTCGGCCATTTAACCCCTCAAAAATAAACATTTTGTGTGCAATAATCTGATTGGGCCACGTGGCCCTTTCTGGTTGAGCCACGTGGCCCGTTCATCTTGCACCACGCCACACGCAACCGCTATTGTTGGATGAAGGCTTGGGAGACTTCATCGCAACCGTCCAACCCGCATCCAAGCCTTGTCGTTCGATCATACCCTTGAGTGAATCACAGCCGCCCGTCGCCGCCTTTTCCTCTGTGCACCACGTGGCAGCTTTTGAACTACTCGATCTTCTCCATCTCAACCCTTCACTTTATCCATATTCTCAGCCATCCGATCGTTCTCCAGAAGTGATCTCCACCGCTCGCCAGCGCCGCGCCCATACCACGCCACGTGGCGCATCATTCACCCTCCGCTCCATCGCCTCAGATCTCATCACATCCGTTCTTCCGTGCCCCATCGTCAGCCGTTGGATCTCTAGATCCAACGGCTGAGCTTCATCGTCAACCTCACGATGCCCCTCTCTCTCACGATCTCCAGTTTGCGCACCACCCTCGCCCTTTCCATTTTCTCTGTCTCTCCCGACTACCCCCTCTCTCGCCAATCATCCCACTACGTTCTCCTATCATCCACGATCATCGCCACTCATCCCTCACTCCACGTCGACCTACCACGCACTCCACATCATCCACTAAAACTCGACCACCATGCACGGAACCGCCGACTCCCTTCCTTCAAATACCACGCCTCCTCTTCTGATAGCGGTCGTCCACCTATACGCGGGAGGAGGCCCAGCCCTCCTCCTCCTCCCTTTGACAGGGGGAGGAGCGAGGATAGAGCGATGACGACCATCCTCTCCGGTGAGATCCTCCGCTGAACAAGGTGCTGCTGTGGTGCCCAGCGCCCACCTGAGCTCGCTGGGATGGCCGCCCAGCACGTGCGACAACCCCGGGCATCCTCCTCGATGTCCAGCCCAGGCCTCTGCTCCATCTCCGACCAGGTAAAGCTCTTAAACTTTCCTTGCATTTTCTTCTTATTACTCGAAATTAATTAGGCCGCGACACGCAACCCCCTCCTCCATGGACCATTTCCAGAGCTTCACAACCCAAACCCCATTCACGCACACTCCTCCAACCACAGTTCTCTTCCTCCACACCTCAGCCATCTCCGACCATCTCCTCAGCCCTCACAGCGGAGGAGCTTTGAGCTCTCATCCTCTTCGCTCGCCGAGCTCCCATTTCATTCACACACGCGTTCCCCTTTTGCTTCGGCTATGTCACTAATTATGCAGGTCGATAACTCCTTCAATGGCCGGAGACCCGCCGGAGCTAACTTCATCCACTTCGCCTTCGACGACCGAGCTTCAATGACCAGATCCCAGAGGTCAGGCACCTTTCCCTCGCTCTCAGCTTCCTCGACATACTTCACGGGAGCTCCTGGGAGGTCTACCTTGGTCGAGAATGAACGGAGGAGGAGGAGATGCTTCGACGGAGCTCTGATCGCGCCGCCTGCCGCAGTCGAGGACGAAGATACATGTGCCGTTGGATGCTTCTCTTCGGAGCACATCCAACGGCGCAGGTGAGACCACATCACCAACTAGCACCTCAGCTAGGAGCCACCTATCTCTGTAATCGGATGGCTAGCAATTAGCCACATGTCAACGCCAGACGACCTCTGAGCCTCAGCTTCCGAGCTCCAGGCTTGGATGCCCCACGCCTCATCCGAACCCAAGCTTGGAGGCTCGTGTCTTCCGAGCCTTCTCCGAGCCTAAACTAGAGCTCGAAGCTAGCCGAAGCAGTCCGAGCCTCCTCCGAACCTTAGCACTTACTGAGCCTGGGGAAGCACGTGTCTGTCACGTGCGACACTGGGTTATTTGCAGAGAAGCCCTCGGACGTCTCTAAATTTACATACAGGTCATGCATCACATGCAACTCACGCTTATCTTGGGCATTTTGCAAGTGAACCCTCGTGGGTTTTCAAAATTGCAAAAATGCCCCTGTGCGTGTGGGTATTTTACAGGGAAGGTCCCTAGCTCTTTCATATTTACATTTTAGTCCCTCCCAGGGACCTGTTTGTATTTATCTTTTCATGTTTTCTTTCAGTTATGCCACTGTCTTCTTTTTTGTATATCTTGAGCATCGTATTTCCATTTCAGTTGATTTTAGTTTCATTTCGAAGCTCGTTTGATGATCTTTCTAATGGCATGCTCAATTGTTATTTTGGACTCAAAATTTTTGTTGTATTATTTTAAAATCCATGTGTCCCTCAGTGCTTAAGCTTATGCCTCGTTTAACTTGTCCATCAAGCTTGATTTGTTAATTGAACCTGAAATCGATTTTTGTTAATTATGCTCACCATATTTATTCTGACCTAGGGTATATTATTTGCTTCACATTTACTTGCATGATTAAAATAAAAAAATTGCATGTTTCGATTTAATGCTTTGTCTTGTCGTGTCCTTCAAGCATACTTTGACCTATGATTATTAACTCAATACTTTGTTAAAATAGATAAAAATCTAGATAATACGAGAGAGGCTCGTGTCCCTAAGTTCGACCTTGGTTTCTTGCCAAGTAAAATAAAAACACGACCGTCTGATTCTTATTGACCTATCAATCAGTTGGTCCTTTGATGACCCGATTCGGCCCGACTGCGATGACATTATCAAGTGCTAATTACACGATTTCAAAGGGCCGATTTCTTGGTTTATCAGGGTGCTGGAACTGGCACAAATCGGAATGTTGATGTTGTTCTCTGGTCCGCCCCATCTGTGCCTGGAGTGGCTGCTGGGAAGAGGTACCTCTTGTAGACCAACGGAAACCAGGAAGATCATGACAAATCACTGGTTGCTGCTGCTGGTTGTACCATACCCTATTGACCTCGGTCAATGGCTCAAGCATCTTAGAGTAAACGTGGGCAATAGATGCCAGTGGCTGATTGCTCTGATACACCACCATCTGAGTGTAAGATAATGGTGGGTTCTGCTGGTAAGCCAAAGACTAATGTGTCGGCTCAGAATACACATGGTAGATGTGTTGAATTGGTATTTGTGGAAGTATACATCGATCTTGGCTTCTTGATTTAGCATGTGATCTCAAAGACTTGTTGGAATCAGCTTGTATTTCTTGAAGGAACATGATTTGTGTCTTCAAATCACTTAGGCATCTTTCAAGCTCGTCGATCTTATCAATCTTGTCAAAATTCTAGAACTTTTTCTCTATAATCTCCATGCAATCTAACTTCTGGCAGATAATCCCCATATCCACTGATGAGTATTCAGTAGGTGTCGAGACAACAGAAGAAGGAGTCCGTTCAATTTGTGCCACTCAAGAGTGCTAGTGATATGTAGATGGCTTCATTTGAGTATAGGCCTGAGTCTAGGACATCGTGGTGTAGTTCTCAGTCATCTTCTCATAGATGGCCCAGACTTGGTTCTCATTCTTCGAAAAGTACAAGCCTCCGCAAGATGCATTCACTAGACCCTAAAGTTCTGGTGTCAACCCACAAAAGAAGCTTTGAACAAGGTTGACCTTCGTAGGTGAAGTTACTGACCATAGCTCTAGCAGCATTCGTTGAACCAAGTGAGTAGTACTTGTTCAGATAGGCAATTCTCAACTACCTCACATCGAAACGTATCTCCCCAGGTCTTTCAGCCAATAGACTACTCGATCTATGAGGGAGAATGGAATAGCGATCAATTTGATCGTGTCCTCATTCACTTGCGCATCATGCATCGTGCTATAAATAATCTTGAATTCCTGGAGCTGCAGATGTAGCTCCTTAGTAGAGTGTTCGTGGAACTTTTGCAACAACTTGATCGTCTGAGGTCGGAGCTCGAAATTCCCGTGAATGGCAGGGAGATAGATACACCGATGAGTGGTAGTAGCTCCAGGGTTGTAGATGTTAGCAATGTGAGACCGAGGCGAACCATTTCTATAATAAATGTTATTGTAATAAATGATTTATCAATAAAAGTTATTGATTATGTTTCACTCCCTTTCTGAGATTGATTGAATGAATGCACTATAAGGTCCCTCTATACAATAAGGGTTATATACGATGGCCAACTTAATAATCATACAACTGTCGATTCATTGATTGAATCATATAGGTTGATGCTTGGATGAATATCTAAGGAGTTAGATAGAGGACTTATCAAGCATCATCTAGTGATTGTTAAGTAATGATATCCAGTCTGAGTAGGAGATGGCAATCCTTTCTCATTAGGTTGATATCTGACACGACCTCTTGATACAGGTCCTCTGCATGGGAATAATGATTCAGAGGTGTCGGATTAGTTGAGTCAATGTGTTGACTTAACGAGATCGAGATAACCAAAGACCTATGTTGAATACCGTCACAGCATAGGCATGCATCCTCTGACCAGAGACAGATGTGTTGCTATATGTCTGAGTATGTACATTTGGAAGACCAATAGGTTGATGACCTAACCAAGGTCTATACACCGGCGAGCTGGTGTGCGTGTAAAGACATATGAGTAATACAATCTCTAGAAGGGATCATACAAGTTCACATATGAACCGGAAGACATGAGCTCACTCATGAGGTATTGGGACTGATCAAATTCCATGCATGGTCGTCATGCTTTGGAAGCATCACATGAATTTGAAGGTCAGATATATGCTTTGGGAAAGCATATGATCTTCACCAAATCCCAATGACCAAGATTGAGAAACTTGGTGATCAAACCCTGAAGATGACAGTGTGAAAGTGATCTATATCTTCAGGATGATCATAGGTCTTCCAGTATGCAGGATATACAGGTGTTGGGAATACCTAAGGATGATGCGATCATAAATGATTGTATAACCATGACGCTTCCATTTCGAGGGAGTGATGAAACAGGTTTGGATTTAATGACTCCTCTTAGTAGAGAAGTGACCTAATCTTAGTCCATGTATTGGACATTGACCTGACTGAGATTTGGATGCAATGAGAAGATTAGGTTTACGATCTTGATTTAATCAAGCATCTATGGGAGGTCCCTAAGATATGGATTTGAGATGTGATCTCAATATCCAAGTCACTATACGTGGAACAATACAATTGCCATGTCTTTATCTCCAAGTATCTGCGGAGAAATCGCATTATTTTTGAAAGGATTCCAGAATAATTCCGTAGATCTAAGCATTAAGAAATTGATAATTAACTGTGATTTAATTATCTTGATGTATGTGGAAATTATCCAATATAATTAAATGTGATTTAATTATTGTGGATAAGAATAATGTGGATGGCAATATTCAATTATTCATAATATATTATAAATGTGATTTATATTGTATTAGAGAGAGATAGTTATAATTTATATTTGTTAATTAATTATTAATGTGCATTGGATACACATTGTGTAATTAATTGAAAATGTAAATTATAATATGTTTTGGGTTGTGCATGTGATTCACAAATATCTAATGGTAAGATTGCAATATTCTCAAAATTAATTATGAATTATTTTTGAAAATAAATCACAACAAAAGTAGTTGGAGATTATGGGAGAAATTCATGGAGATATGCAATCTCATGATATTACATGAGATTGCCTCCACCACGAGGACATGGTGGACGGCTACCAATTCCCACAAGGAATGTGGTAGCCATCCCCCCTTTCTTTATGGGGAGTAATCTCCATGCTAATCACTCCTTAATTACTTGATCTAATTTACGATTGAATTATATTTGACATGTCAAATATATTTGATTTAAATTATTATTAGTTGTTGGTTTTTTACCAACAACAATATTGACCATTGGATTGAACATAGATCAATCTCATCCATTGATTTTATATGTCCCATGGATTGAGATCCATGGATCCCAAAACTCTATAAATAGAGAGCCATACCATGCTCTCAAGGGTTATGCTTTTGAAGCACATCTCTCTGACGAGTCGCTAAATACGATAATTAATTTGGACACGTTGTAGTACATGTACTTAGAGAATCAGTCAGAACTGAGAAAAGGATCTCCGTGAAGAGTGTCTCAGCTTAATTTATATCCCGGGCAAGTTCGGGGTCGAACACAGGGAGGCAAAGGAACAACTTTGAGGTTAATTTGAAAATTAAGTTTTAGATTTCCAATAGGATTTGTTGTATTTTTTTAATGCAAAAACAAAGGTGAAAGGCAAATACGGGTGAATCAAGACACTAAGTAATCACACAATTGGCCAAATTAATTTTAATGTCAAATTAGTCCAATTCAAGCAAATTATAATTTTCCTAGGATCTTAATTCAGTGAGGAATACAAAACATATTTTTTTTATTTTTAGGAATTAAAATGCAATAAATAAAAATGCACACTTTTTATGGGTTTTTTCGTAATTTCTCACACAAATAGTAAGCAAAAATTATGAAAATTTTACTGGAACTAAAACATGATGAAAGGAAGATACAGTAATATTTTTGGAATTTGTTAACAATGTATGAATTTTTATGTATTTTTTAGTGAAAAATAGTGACAGTGAGTAATTAATTCCTAATTAATCCACAATGTCAAATTAATCAAAGTGTGAATTATCTCAAATAGATATTTATACAAACAATCCAGGAGAGTTGAAATTTCACGAAAAGGATGTATGTGGATTTAATTAAAAATAAATACGAAAATCACTCTACAATTTATTTCAGACACAAAACAACTCCACTTTGGATGAAATTTGTAAAGTAAATGAAACACTCATCAAGGCATCATCTCAATTTTTTGTAGAATTTTTAGAGCAACCGTGAGTTAGATATTATTTTAAGAGTCCAGATTGGGTAAAACTTGCAATATTTTCAGTTAAACATTTTTAATTAATTACCCATAACTCACAAAAATACAAATAAATATTCACAACGTAGATCATTAGTTGCTCAATACAATGACATTTTTTCTTGAATAAAAAGATGCAATAATGAAGTCCAAATTAAGATGCAAATACAAGGATCTTTTTGCAAAACTGAAATTAAAAATGCAATGCAAATGATGCACAAGGTCTCTTTTGCAATTACATAAACTATCCAGGAAACAAATGCAATATTTACAATAAAAAGAAATATAATAATGAGATCTTCTTCCTCTTCCTTGTGCGTAGGTGGAGGTGGAACCCAAAAGAGGGCTGGCGGTGGATGGCTCGGCGGGGGTTCATGGCGTGCGCGCCGGCGCGTGGAGGAGGCGGAGCAGCGGCGCACGGCCGCTGCGAGAGTCGGATGCGGGGGGGCTGTCGGCGGTCGGTGGGGGCTCGCGGACGAGCTACGACGGTGGAGGCTGCTGAAGGGACCGCACGGCCACGGAGATGCTACGGCGGAGGGGGCGCGGGCGGCTAGAGCCGCACTAAGGCCGACAGGAGGCGCAGCCCCCGCGGTGGTCGGTGGCGGAATAACGAGGGGGGAGGGGTGGGCGGCGGCGGCCTTGGGCTGTTGTTTCCCTCCTCCGTTTTTTTATAGTTTTAATTTTCTTTTTTTTGTTGTCCTAAAGGTTTTTTTATTTTTATTTTTATTATTTTTTTAAGTTTTCTTTAAATAGAAAATGAAATAAAGGTGGAAAAAAAATGTGATGATGATGGTGTTTGATAAATATAAACAAATGGAGGATGTGTTGGTGGTGATATTATAAAAAAAATTGCAAACAAAATAATAATGATGACAAAGTGAGACGAAAAATACCTAAGGTGAAACAGTCGCCTATGGTGTGCTCACAAGAGCATGGTCTTCACTCAAATCGCCGGTATGTGATGAGCTCGACAAGCGCGCAGTTGCGGCTGCGATGTTGGCCAAAAACCAACGGATCTCACCGGAGAGAGGGCTGTCGTCGCTCGACCGCGGTTGTCGCTGTCACAGACTCAACTAAGGAAACTAGGCTCTCCTCACATAAAGATGGATCAAGTGCAAATTGAGGAGGATGAGATGTATATAAAGAAGATGAAATGAGAGGTTATTAAGTGGTGGGAGGTTATATTATTAATGGAGTTGAATGGGAGGTTTAAAAAATGGTGGGGTTGAATGGAGGTTGGTGGTAAAGAGTTGAATGGTGGTTATTGTAGCGAATGTAAAATAAATAATAAAATAAATAATGATATAAAGTAGTCTACTTTAAATAAAACAAAAATAAAGAAGAAAAAAATAGTGGCAAATTTACAAGTGAATACACACAACATGTACATTTTTTATTTATTTTTCTAATATATAATTTTATTTCTTTTTATTAAGAGATATTTACAACAGAAAAATACAGTAAAATAGTATAATCAAAATACAATACAACCATGATTTTTTTGTATTTTTAGTAATTAGAAAAGGTAAAATAAAAATGAAGAAAGAATGAATATACACATAATATACAATGTACATCTAGGTCCTAAAACACAACTTTTGCAAATGAGCTCCGATTTTAATGAAACCACTTCCGTTAGATAGATAATTTTCTAACTAGAACTTTAAAAGTGAGTTTGTGAATTTGGAGTTCATACGGAGCGGGAATTTGGCTTGGAAGTTGGACTTTACATCTTTTTCTCTTTGGGATCTAGGAGCATTTATTTGAGCTAGAAATTGTTTTCTATTTTTTTATTTTTATATACAATTTTATAAACAAGTTAGAGAAAGAATTAGGCAAAAAGAAGTTGAAATGAAATTATTAAAAAACAAGAAGTTTTAGGCTATTTATAGGTGAAAAACTCCTTTAATTTTGCGGCTTTTTATTGTTAATTTATTTTGTACAATATAATATACAATAATTAATGTATTTTATTGACAAGAGTCATCTTGTTAATTTTTAGATTTTATGGATATTTATTAGGGAATTTACTCGTGGATTTTGCTAAGATCAAGATATTGAGATGATGAATCGTGGATTCATCACCCACCTATACTTAATCTTTGCTAGTCCTCGAGCAAATAAAGAATGAATAAGTTAGAATAACCCCTGACTGTGCATGTGAATATAAGACTTGATCCGTTCAAGAATTCTCGATTTTAGAGATCCTAAAATTCTAAGCTGAACCAAGCTCTAGTCAAAAGGTATCCAATTCCCCTAATCATCAGACTCTCTTTGTATACATATATATAAGGGATATAACTTTAAGTGTGGACTGCAGTTACAAGAGTAGAGTCGCAACGTCACCAAAGGTTCCAGTCCAAGAGACTCTCCTAACAACTAATCCTCAACACTAGGGAATAAACCATTTCTTGCATCCAATCCACCGTCTCTTTAGTTGTCAGACTTAAAAGTGTAGATGGAAGGCCAGATGATGGAGGGCATAGGATTATGTCATTTCTTCTCTCCCTCTCATTGGAACAAGGATCCTCTCTAGTGCCTTATTACTCAACGTATTTTTTTGGTGTTGATCAGTGCGTCCGTCAAGAGAAGTTGGAGTCGTCTGCACTTGTTTTCCTGGGAGTACACCGGGGTGTGCCTTTTTTGAGTACCTATCGTACCTTCTACACCCAGACTTGTAGCATTTACGATGCAGAGCCCTTTTTTGGTGCAAGCCCGACTCCTGGTCCTAATAGCGGTGGTCCAAGTGGACACTTTGAAATGGTTGGGAGCGCTCGCCTTTGGTGGAAGCTCTTTTGATATTTGACTTTGTGGAATAAGAGCTTTTCTTGGACATTTCATTGCTTTGTAGTATTTTGGCTAGCTCCACTGCTTTTACCAAAAGTTGGCGGACACTGATCAACATTTTTTTATTTTATCACACCCTGGCACATAGGTAAATGTCAAGAGATAGTACAAGAACCATGTTCTCATACTGGCTAAAGATGCCGACACTCAGGTTTCATGAAGCCTTCATTGATTTTATCCCATCCTCGAGTATCATCAAATCAAGTCCAAACTCAAATCCCTCATCCCAGTTCCTCAAGTGAAATTTCAACTCATCTCATCATAATTGCAGTCGTGTATGTGAGGTGTTGATCATATTCTAAAGGTTGAGACTAAGTATGCAATATAGCACACAAATCTTTCAAACTATGAAAATGTGAATAATTAAGTCAAAGACCCTAATGACTAAGGCTGGTTAACTCAAAATCTCAAGACCTCATAAATCAAGTGTTCTTGAACATCACTAGTCTTGTGTGAAAGTGAATTGTGTCCGCGATTAAGCCAACTTATTAGTTAGTTTTTTTTGTTTTTATTTGTATTTTTTTTGTTGTTTTTTTAGAAAAAGTTTTTTTCTCAAAATATTTTTTTGAAAAAGATAAGTAAATAAGAAAGGATTTTTTTATAAGTTTTTTTGAAGCAAAATAAGAAAGGACACTTTTTTTTTGAAAAAGTTTTTTAAGCAAATAAGAATATTTTTTTTTTAATTTTCTTAAGAGAGATTTTTCTTTTGAAAAAGATTTTTCTTTCTTTCTTTCTTTCTTTTCTTTTTCTTACCCAGACCATAATTATTGTATAATATATACAAAAATACGTGAAAGTACGAGCTATAGGTAAAGCATATATGTAATATATACACGCCCCCTATACTTAGCATGTGATATGTCCTCAGAGCACAAGAAGCGAGAAAAAGACATAGCTCATGCTAAGCGTAGGATGGCTAAACAATAAAAAGTATAGAAGTCGATCCGCCCCCTTATACTTAGGCTCTAGTCAGCTTAAGTGTAGAAGAAGAGCAAAAATGGGGCTGACGAGGTCAAGAGGAGAAATGGATGAGTATATACACATGGCGGGCATCGGCTCCTCCTATACTTAGGCTCTTGGTAAGCCTAAGTATAGGACAAGAGTAAGTGTAAGAACCGATGTGATCTGGAGAATATACAAGGAAGGGAGAATGTACAAGAGTGATTGAATCTTCTAAGATGTTGAATTTGTATGCTGCATCTTCATGAAGAGTAATATGATGTATCTGCTCTATGCTCACTCTGCATGAAGTTGATGACCTCGACTTGGACTAACTGCTCTTTCGAATCAACAAAATGCTTCAACAGTTGTCCATTCACCACATGAGATTGTGCACCATGTGTGAGATCAGCTATCTCTACACTTCCATTCTCGTGCACTTTCTTAACAATAAAGGGACCCGTCCATTTAGATTTGAGCTTCCCATGGAACATCTTCAACCTGTCATTAAACAACCATACCTTTTGTCCAGGGACAAAGTCTTTGCACCTAATGTGCTGATCATGCCATCTCTTTACTTTGTCCTTATAAATCAAACTGTTGTCATATGCCCTGTTTCGGATTTCTACGAGCTCGTTCAAGTTCAAGTCTTGACAAAGTTTCCCTAGGTGACAACTCCAATTAATCTGCTTAATTGCCCATTCGGATTTATGAATCAATTCTGTGGGCAAATGGCATGGCTTGAGATAGATCATTCTAAATGGTGAAGTACCCAATGGTGTCTTGTAGGCTGTCTTATAGGCCCATAGAACTTGGTCCAAGAGCTGAGACCAGTTCTTCCTATCGGGACAAACCAACTTCTGTAAAATATTCTTCACCTCTCTATTCGAAACTTCTGCTATGACGTTGGACTGTGGGCGGTAAGGACTAGTAACTCTGTGCTCAAATCCATAGTCCTTAGCTAAAGATCTCATATCTCGGTTCACAAAATGGCTACCCCCATCAGATATCAAAACTTTGGCTCCCAGAACCTAACAATAATATGATCTCTCACAAACTTACAAACAGTCTTGTTGTCTGCGGTTCAGGTTGGGATAGCCTCCACCCACCTGGATAGATAGCCATCCGCCAACAATATGTACTCATGTCCTTGGCTGTTGGGAAAGGGACCCATAAAATCTGAGCCCCATGCATCAAAAACATCACAAATAATCATCGGTTGCATGGGCATCTCATCTCTCTATCCAACTGTCTCTCCCATCCTTTGACAAATCGGGCACGATCGCACAAAATCAATAGCATCTATAAACAAGGTCGGCCAATACAATCCACATTGAAGTACTTTGTGAGTGGTTCTCTTTCCCGAATGGTGTCCTCCAGCCTCAAGTGAATGACAATATGTGAGGACACTCTGGTATTCCTCCTGAGTAATACACCTTCTCCAAACACAATCCGGTCCTTCGAAGAAAAGGAAAGGATCGTCCCAGTGGTATCTCCTCTAATCCGACTTCAGTCGATCAATGCTGCTACTAGTCCAACCATGGGGAACCTGCTTGGAGACAAGATAGTTCACCATGTTGGCATACCACGGGAGTGAGTCAATAACACAAATTGACTCATATGGGAAAGTCTTTCTAATCCGCTCATAATCAGGAGAATCCTTAAGTTCAATCCGAGAAAGGTGATCAGCCACAACATTCTTCACTCCAGGTTTATCCTTTATCTCCAAATCAAATTCCTGGAGGAGTAAAATCCACCTAAGAAGACGCACCTTCGCGTCCTTCTTTTCCATTAAGTATCGAATGGCTGTGTGATCAGTATAAACTGTCACCTTAGAGCCCAAAATATATGATCTGAACTTCTCGAGGGCCCATACTACAGCGAGCATTTCCTTTTCAGTCATTGTATAATTCTTCTGTGTAGGATCTAATACTTTGCTCACATAGTGGATTGCAAATGGGATCCCCTCTCGTCGTTGTCCTAACACAGCTCCTATAGCGAAATCTGAAGCGCCAGTCATGATCTCAAAGGGGAGAGACCAGTTAGGAGCTTGTAGGATAGGCGAGGCACAAATCTTCCTCTTCAAGAGCTCAAAGGCCTCCAGACATCTGTGATCTATAACAAACTCTGTGTCTTTCCCTAAGAGCTCAGTCAGTGGGCGGGTGATCTTTGAAAAATCCTGAATAAACCTTCTATAGAATCCAACATGCGCTAAAAAACACCTCACTGACTTCACGTTGGTAGGTGGATCGAGTTTCTTGATCACCTCTACCTTGGCAGGGTCAACCTCCATTCCCCTTTTGGAGATGACATGCCCCAACACGATACTTCCGTCACCATAAAGTGACTCTTCTCCCAAGAGAGTACCAGATTCACCTCTCTACACCTCGTGAGGACTCAGTCCAAGTGCGCTAGAAATTTATCAAAAGAATCACCATGGACCGAGAAGTCATCCATGAACACTTCTAGGAAATCTCCCACCATCTCGACAAATGTGGCTATCATGCACTGCTGAAATGTGCCCGGGGCATTGCAGAGCCCGAATGGCATGCGCCTGAAAGCATAAGTACCGAATGGACATGTGAATGTGGTCTTTTCCTGGTCCTCTGGGGCTATGGCCACCTGGTTGTAGCCTGAGTACCCATCAAGAAAAAAGAAGAACTCTTTCCCTGCGAGTCTCTCCAAGATCTGATCAATAAAAGGCAAGGGAAAGTGATCTTTCTTGGTCGCAACATTCAAGCGCCTGTAGTCAACACAGATACGCCACGACGTAGGTACTCGCATCGCGATCTCTACCCCCTCCTCATTGGTGACCATCTGAATTCCCGACTTCTTCGGGACAACATGAAGCGGGGCCACCCACTTGGAGTCAGAAATAGGATATATAAACCCTTCTTTGCACCATTTCTCAATTTCTTTCTTCACTACTTCCCGTAGATTGGGGTTAAGTCTCCTTTGGAACTCACGGGAAGGTCTCACATTATCCTCGGTAAAAATGTGGTGCGAGCAGAAAGCAGGGTTGATCCCCACGAGATCCGACACTGTCCAGCCTGCTTTGCGGTTCCACTTTAAGACTTCTAACAACCTAGACTCCAGTTCTAAAGTCAAGTCTAAGCTAATGATGACAGGATATCTCTCTTTGGGTCCCGCAAGAAAGGCATACTTGAGTATAGGAGGTAGTGATTTCAGTTCTGGCAATGTGGTATCATCAAGCAGATCTGGCTGAACTGAATCTAAATCTGGTTTCGTGTTGCATGAAGGTGGGCTATGCTGAGTAGTACTCGCCACCAAATCAGAAGTATGGGGAGTCGGATCGCCAAAGAAACGCGGTAGTTCGGCCAAAGCCTCGTCCGACTCATCATCTATGTCCCATGATCGTTCCGAAGAGGATGGAACTAACAGATCCAAATGGATCTATGTGTCATCATGGGGATAGGTAGATGCATCTCCTACAAGATCAGACAATACCTGGCAAACTACATCATCCACTATGCCCTTTCCAGATGAAAGGGACTCGCTCTGTCCTGAAGGAATCTGTCCCCAAATCCCAAGTGTGCTAATCATACTGCAATCTGCCTCTAAAGATGAGTACTCTGTACTACTCTCTGAATCTGGTCGCTGACACTTGGTTTGCTTCATCTCAAGGTTCACTTCTCCATCTGGAGAACGGAACTTTATCATTCTCGTACCATAATCGAAAGATGCGCCTGCGGTCCTAAGGAAGGGTCGCCCGAGAATGATCTGAGATTCTCTCCAATGATTGGGGGTCTCCATATCCAAGACTGTGAAGTGAACCTGATAGTTCTACCCCTCAATCGAGATAACTACGTTCTTCACTTCTCCCTTAGGTCTCTTCACTGAACGATCTGCAAATTGGAGTAAAGCTCTAGATTTGCGAAGTGATCCCAACTCCAATTTCTGATATAATGCTAAGGGAAGTAAGTTGATCGAAGAACCGTTATCTAAGAGTGTGCGTGCAAACGCAATGTCGTCAATACGACTCTCCACATAGTGAGCACCCATGTCTCTCTTTTTCCTTGGCAAAGTCTGATTCTTGAGACAATAGGTTGTGGCTACCGATAAGACATGTGTCTTTATATTTCGGTTATCTTTCTTCCTGCTAACCCTTGTAGGTGTGCATCTCACCTTAAGGTATTTCTGAAAGGCAGGATGGTTAGCCACATATTCATCAAATGGCACCTTTACAATTATGTTTTCTTTACAAAACCGTGCCATATCAGGGTCATCTTTTTGAATCTTTTTGATGTGCTTTCCTGCCGTAAGAGCACGGGGGAAGGGATGGAAGCTAGAGAAACAGAAGATGAAGAGTCTGAATCATGAACTGAAAGATCATTCTTTGCATTAACGGAAACAAAGTTCTTCATACATGAATCTTTTTGATGCAACATGGGATCGAAATCAAAACTATCTACTACAGGTTGTGGAATAGAAGATGGAGTGGTATCCGCCACAACCAGAGATGCAAGGTCCTCCGTAGACTCAGAAGAACATCCATGTTGCTGATGCTGCATACGTGCTCTCCTTCTCCTCTCGTCTCCCTGAGCAGAAATCCTCGAATAGTGCTGATGGGGCTCCGGAATATGCTGCCTCTCCTCCTCATCCTCTGAAGACTCCTCAGGTAGAGCTCCATAGATTCCCCTCCTCATGTACCTTGCCCGGAAAGGTACGGTCATAGTCCTTCCGCTCCTGAGTGACATGCGGTTAGCCTCGTCATACGAAAGAATCTCATGTTCAGATCTAGGAGATGCTGAATAGTATACCTGACTAAAGTGATGCTGAGAGCTAGATCGGTTTAGGCTATTGGGATTAGCCTGAACTTGGGATGGGATAGAGGTAGAGGGTGCAGTCTGCTCGTCTCGCCATCTAGACAGGTGGTTGACTTCCACCCGTAAGTCATGAATCTCGTTCCTGTAGGAACAGAGCTCGTCGAGTATCTGCTGCTAAATATCCAAGGGACCATACGAATAAGGAAGTGGATAAGACTGGGAAGAAGAACGGGAAGACTGGCCCTGCTTGCCAGGGTACTGCCTCTGTTGCTGCTGTTGGGGTTGCGGGCCCTGCTGATCTGCCTGGTAATGGCCCTGTCGGCCATACTGCTGGTATTGTTGTTGCTGTTGCTGGGGTGGCTGGAATCCAGGGCTGATGGAGGTGGTGCGGAGGTGAATGCGGTGTAGTGAAAGGTCGGGGGACGCTGGTAGGTCTGTCGGTCTCCGGTACTTCCCTGCCTGGCAGGGTCCTAAGTATACCATATCCCATTCACCTCCCAAACCGGTGGAGGCTCCTCCTGGGCTATCTCTGCTAATGGAGGTGGATGTTGGAATGATTGGGCGTAGGATTGGTACTGCTCCCACGGCTGGGATTGCCCTGACACCAACTACTCCTGAACATGGTGAACTCGGTATACGGGAGCAGAGGGTGCAGTTACGGCAGGTATCTTTATCTTAGATACCCTCTCAGTCAACTCCTCCATCTGTTTTGGAAGTTTGGAGACACTCCGATCTAATTTATCAATTCTCCTATCAATCCTCTCGACTATAATAAGCTTGTCAGCAAGGAGTCCCATGCTAGGGATCACGTCCTGAGGGAGATCGACTACAGATGATTTTCCCCCTCCCTATGAGAGTGAACTAGGGAATGGTGTATAGGCCCTGCTGGCCATCTGTGAGCGGCTAGTTTCAGCCATCTGCTCGAATACCCTCCAGACGGTATCCACTCCTCGTGATGTATAGCTGCCTCCACAGGTAGCACTCACTAAGCCCTGCATCTTAGGGTTGAGACCAGTAAAGAACGAGTGGACCAAGATGTTGTCATCTAATCCATGACAGGGACACTTCTGCAGGATGTCCTTGAATCTTTCCCAAGCATCACAGAAGGCTTCGTGAGGTAACTGGGAAAAACTCGTAATACACGTCCTCATCATGTTAGTTCTACTCAATGGGTAGAACTTATTCAGAAACAGGTCCTTGAACTGGGCATAAGTGGTGACGATGATTCCAAGATTCTTCACCCAGTAATCAGCTTTTCCACCCAAGGCAAATGGAAGGGCTTTGAGCCTAATATAATCCTGGCTAACATTATTATGTTTGAGGTTAGCACAGATGAGTTCAAAGTCCCTTAGGAATGCATATGGCTCCTCAGATGCATTCCCATCAAAGTGTGGCAACAGGTTCAGAAAATGCGGCTTCAATTCAAAATCAACAGTAGGTTCGGCCGGACTCAAGTAGTTTTGAATTTGATATTGTCCGGGAATGTACGCCGCATCCATTGGTGGTTCGACCCCGACATTCAACTGTCCTAACTGAGCTCGGAGTAGTGCGTGTTGCTGCTCAGATGCAGCTAATCTGGCAAGTACCATTCTCATTGGGTCTTCATGGTTCTCTTCTTCCTCGTCTT
This sequence comes from Ottelia alismoides, assembly GCA_037367405.1. Lineage (NCBI taxonomy): Eukaryota > Viridiplantae > Streptophyta > Magnoliopsida > Alismatales > Hydrocharitaceae > Ottelia > Ottelia alismoides. Next base: position 465,911 of record JAZKJV010000251.1, on the reverse strand, counting down.
TCTTCTTTGGAGGCATTTTTCTTGTATCTTCTTTATGGCCTGAATCAGCAAGGTGTTCTTGATTAGTAGAGGATTTATGAATCAAGATATTCTCACCGAGGCGATGGTCTTCCTTGGTGAAGTGGGAAGAGAGAAATGGAATGGTTTGAGAGTAACCATCCCGAGAGTGAGTGATCCTGGGCTCAAGAGGGTCATGAGTCCAGGTTGGTCCAAGTTGTGCATGGACCTGTGAAGATGTACTTCTTGAAGGGTTCAACAAGAGATTTGTAAAGTCCGAATAAATATCCCCCCAATCGGCCATCTTCGATGTCAAAAGAACCGATTCGAACACGATATTCAATGAGGCGCTAGTTTTACGATGCACGTAAATGTGCGGAGTGAACTCACACAATACAAACACAATTCAAACCCTCAATATCACCAACTCAACACATGATGGCCTTAAGAGTTCGGTTGAATTATCTTGTCAATTTTAGTTGGTAAGAATACAATCTTGAAAAGATTAACGAGCTGTTAGGTGCTCGTATTTTCCTACAGACTGGCCCGGTTCTTACGACTAGTTTGACCTACTTTCAGCCAGTATAGGAGTAAGTACGGACCGTATAAATACGACTACCCGTTCCTTGAGGACTAAGGCGTCCTCTAAACCTCCCACTCTGCTAAGGAAGTCCGGACCGTTTACCGGCTACCCGTATTCCTCACTGAAATGTAGCTAATCGCCTAAAAATAAAGAACCAGTAGTAAGTAAGAAATCCAAACTTGGCTCTATCCTAGGGTCGTCTCTCTCTCACTTGTAATTAAAACAAACAATGAGGCTTTATGCACCCGAGAACAAGGGTTCTTTTTTATTCCAATTATTTAATCGATCTGCTCAATTAAGTCCCAATTTTAGAGTTAGGTTATCACTTGAAATTAATCTTAACACACAAACACGTCTACCGTTCAGTCCCAATTTCCTTTTTTGACCTTAAGTTGTAAATCAGGAAGGGAGATGGAAATCAGAATGCAAACGAGAAACTATGATGCATGCTCAGAAGAAGGTATACTTACAGTGAATCTTAGCACTCTCCATGCATTATGCAGAACAGAATTTGTAAATATTACACTAAATGCATGCAGATCGAGAAAACCGCACCTAAACAATATACTATTACCGTGGAAGAATTGATTTGATTTTGAGCTAAGTAATATGTGTCTATGTGCGTCTCATTATGAATCTTATAAGATATGTGAATCTTCTAAGATATGTGTGGCCTAATTTACGATGGATACTTTGATGCTATACTACCGTGTTTCTAATCATTAATTCGCCACTCAAGTCGAGCCCCACCCTCACCGGAGAGTGAAACAGGCCTCGACACACCACAAATAATGTCCAAGTTTCTATTACACACACGAGCTCTCAAACAAGAGCCTCTATAAAGAAGACAACTACCTAAATAATTATAATAAAATAATTACAAAAATTTACAAAATTTCTCTCAATTCCTCGCTCTTCAGCAGTCGGCGTGCGTCACGTCCGTCCACCTCCGATGCACTCCAACTCCACTGGGCCCTCGCAAGAAAAATAAGATTTATGTTAGAGAGTTCAAAAAACAAAATATATACAAAAAATGAGAAGAAAAAATAAGTGCAAAGAAGATGGATTAATTACAAGTGGCTCGGGGGTCAAACTACCTGAGTAAATAAAATCTAAATCCAAAATTTTTTAATTAATCCCTAAGCTGTTTGCATCCCCGGCAACGGCGCCATCTGACGAGCCGCTAAATACGATAATTATTTGGACACATTGTAGTACGTGTACTTAGCGAATCAGTCAGAACCGAGAAAAGGATCTCCGTGAAGAGTATCTCGGCTTAATTTATATCCCGGGCAAGTCCAGGGTCGAACACAGGGAGGCAAAGGAACAACTTTTGGGTTAATTTGAAAATTAAGTTTTAGATTTCCAATAGTATTTTTTGTATTTTTTAATGAAAAAACAATGGTGAAAGGCAAATGCGGGTGAATCAAGACACTAAGTAATCACATAATTGGCCAAATTAATTTTAATGTCAAATTAATCAAATTCAACCAAATTATATTTTTCCTAGGATCTTAATTCAGTGAGGAACACAAAACATATTTTTTTATTTTTAGGAATTAAAATGCAATAAATAAAAATGCATACTTTTTATGGCTTTTTTTGTAATTTCTCACACAAACAGTAAGCAAAAATTATGAAAAATTTACTAGAACTAAAACATGATGAAAGGAAGCTAATATGTATTTTTTAGTGAAAACAGAGTGACAGTGAGTAATTAATTCCTAATTAATCCACAATGTCAAATTAATTAGAGTGCAAATTATCTCAAATAGATATTTATACAAACAATCTAAGAGAGTTGAAATTTCACGAAAAAGATGTATGTGGATTTAATTAAAAATATAAATACGAAAATCACTCTACAATTTATTTCAGACACAAAACAACTCCACTTTGGATGAAATTCGGACAGTAAATGAAACACTCATCAAGGCATCAACAATTTTTTGTAGAATTTTTAGACCAACCGTGAGTTAGATATTAATTTAAGAGTCTGGATTGGGTAAAACTTGCAATATTTTCAGTTAAACATTTTTAATTAATTACCCATAACTCACAAAAATACAAATAAATAGTCACAACGTAGATCATTAGTTGCTCAATACAATGACATTTTTTCTTGAATAAAACGATGCCATATTGAAGTCCAAATTAAGATGCAAACACATGGATCTTTGTGCAAAACTGAAATTAAAAATGCAATGCAAATGATGCACAAGGTCTCTTTTGCAACTACATAAAGTATGCATGAAACAAATGCAATATTTACAATAAAAAGAAATAAAATAATGAGACCTTCCTATTCTTCCTTGTGCGCAGGTGGAGGTGGAACCCAAAAGAGGGCTGGTGGTGGATGGCTCGGCAGGGGTTCGCGACCCGCGCGCCGGCGCGCGGAGGAGGCGGAGCAGCAGCGCACGACCGCTGCGAGAGTCGGATGGTGGGGGGGCTGTCGGCGGTCGGTGGGGGCTCGCGGACGAGCTGCGGCAGTGGAGGCTGCTGGAGGGGTCGCGCGGCCACGGAGATGCTACGACGGAGGGGGCGTGGGCGGCTAGAACCGCGCTGAGGCCGACAGGAGGCGCAACCCCCGCGGTGGTCGGTGGCGGAATAACGAGGGGGGGCGGTGGCGGCATTGGGCTGCTGTTTCCCTCCTTCGTTTTTTTTTATTTTCTTTTTTTTGTTGTCCTAAAGGTTTTTTTAATTTTTGTTTTTTATTTTTTTAATTTTTCTTTAAACAGAAAATGAAATGAAGGTGGAAAAAAATGTGATGATGATGGTGTTTGATAAATATAAACAAATAGAGGATGTATTGGTGGTGATATGATAAAAAAATTGCAAATAAAATAACAATGATGACAAAGTGAGATGAAAAATACCTAAGGTGGAAAAGGTCTCCTATGGTGTGCTCACGAGAGCACGGTCTTTGCTCAAATCGCCGGCGTGCGATGAGCTCGAGTAGCGTGCGGTTGCGGCTGCAATGTTGGCCAAAAAACCAACGGATCTCACCGGAGAGGGCTGTCGTCGCTCGATCGCGGTTGTGTCGTTGTCACTGATTCAACTCTGGGAACTAGGCTCTCCTCACATAAAGATGGATCAAGTGCAAATTGAGGAGGATGGGAGGTTTAAAAAATGGTGGTGTTGAATGGAGGTTGGTGGTAAAGAGTTGAATGGTGGTTATTGTAGAGAATGTAAAATAAATAATAAAATAAATAATGATATAAAGTAGGCTACTTTAAATACAACAAAAATAAAGAAGGAAAATAATAATGGTGAATTTACAAGTGAATACATACAACATGTACATTTTTTATTTGAATTTCTAATATGTAATTTTTTTGTCTTTTTAATAAGAGATATTTAAAAAAGAAAAATACAGTAAAATAGTATAATAAAAATACAATACAACCATGATTTTTTGAATTTTTAGTAATTAGGATACGTAAAATAAAAAATGAAGAAAGAATGAATATATACAAAATATACAATGTACATCTAGGTCCCAAAACACAACTTTTACAAATGAGCTCCGATTTTAATGAAACCACTTCCGTTGGATAGATAATTTTCTAACTTGAACTTTAAAAGTGAGTTTGGTGAATTTCAAGTTCATACGGAGCGGGAATTTGGCTTGGAAGTTGGACTTTACGGCTTTTTCTCTTTGGGATCTAGGAGCATTTATTTGAGTTAAAAATTGTTTTGTATTTTTTGTATTTTTATATACAATTTTATAAATAAGTTAGAGAAGGAATTAGGCAAAAAGAAGTTGAAATGAAATTTTTAAAAAAACAAGTTTTAGGCTATTTACAGGTGAAAAACTCCTTTATTTTTGCGGCTTTTTATTGTTAATTTAATTTGTACAATATAATATGCAATAATTAATGTATTTTATTTACAAGAGTCATCTTGTTAATTTATGGATTTTATGGATATTCAATAGGGAATTTACTCGTGGATTTTGCTAAGATCAAGATATTGAGACAATGAATCGTGGATTCATCACTCTCTCTCTCTTCTCTTCCCACATGTCAACTCTCTCTCCCTCTCTCCTTGGTGGTTGTCCACCAAACCCTAGAGGAGAAAGCCGTCGTCGCCTTCGCCACCGTGTCGTCACTTCGACGTTCTTCAGATCTCCATCCTCTTTGGAGTGCTACGCTAGTGAAGAAGGTGTACGATCCCATACGACGAGATCAGGAGATCACCGTGCTTGGATCAACTCGTTGGATTGCGAGGATCACGCGACTCATCCCTGCGCTCGCAAGCTTCCTCTCCGACGATCGGACTTGAGACAGGATGTCTCTTTTCGTAGAGACTCGATCAACCATGCTTCAAGAGGTATTCATTTATACTTGTTGTGGTTATAGATGAAACTATCCGAGAATCGTTCTTGGATCACGTGGTTTCATCACATGAAAATCTTTTAAATTCCACTGCATAGAACAACTAGTACGAATAGTTGTTCTTCGTCATATTCGATATGACGCTCACGCTTCCGTAATGCGCTTGAGGATTACACCATATCCTTCAAGTGGTATCAGAGACTTGGTTCGAAGGTTTTGAATACGACCCGTAAACCTAGGACGACTTGGGTTCGTTAAAGTTGCGAAAGTGTTTGTCGCATTTGATTTTCGCACATATGTTTAGTGAATCAATTCGGCCTTGTTTAAAATGTTTAAACACGAATTAATCACTTGGATTTTGTTTCCATTAAATACGAAAACCATAGGATCTTACTTTACATAATTTGGATTCCGTTTGCTCAAGATATGGTTGTTTTATTGAACATGTATTCATTGTTGCGGGAACTGCGAATCTTAACATGATTAATGAGTTAATTACTATTGATCCACCTCGAAATGCGTGAAAATCACTTAGGTTCTGTCCTAAATCAAATTATCAGTCTTCAAAAATTGATTTTGTCTAATTTGGATTTAAATTGATTGAGATATGTTAATTTTAGTAAGTAGGGGTCACTGCTGAAATTACAGTCCTAATCAAGAACCATGTCATTGTCAATTAGTGAAATCAATTGTTAATTTCATGAAATAATTGTGGAAAATATTTGAGAAATATTGAATGATGATTATTTCCTTAATTGACTTGACCTCAACCAAAAAATTGATTAGATTTGATCTAGATCATAATTGGAAACACAATCATCAAACTCCTTGTTTGAATAGGATTGGGAATTTGTCTAGCAAATTTCCTTATAATAAAAAATGTTTTGATTATTACTATATGGTATAATTTCTGTTGAAGAATCGATTATCATCTCAAGTACAAAGTGATTGACTAGGCATTATTTTTTCCCGAGGCGGATATGGTGTCTAGTCAAGGATCGCTGGGGTAGCGGGTCGCATCGGTTGCGGTCCGTCCCACTCCCGTCGGTACTGGCCATGACAGCGGGTAGGGAACGAATGATGCCTGAGAGATCATGATGTATTTTTCTAATTATTAAAATTCGAATTAATACGTACTTTGAGATAATACCATATATTCAAGTAAAATCAAGTTTGATGATTGAATTGGATTGATAATTAATTTAATATGATTAAGTTAATTATATCTGAATTAAAAACACTATATTATGAATAGATGTGTATTTCTCTTGGAAGAATTAATTATGTGAATATGATTCATGATAATTAATTTAAATTTGAATATGAGGTGCAGGATCACATAAGTGACATCCATGGTCTTCCGTCAAGGCGAAGGGTTCCGTCGCCAGATATTGTATGTAGGAGGCGCCTCTCCGAAGTGACAGCTCTTGCATACGATTCATTTGAATCGGGCTCGTCGCTTCTCAAAAGAGTAAGGACGTATGCGTAGTGACCCCAATATCGGGTCCTCATATTATTGGGGCGATATTAGATTGCGCATAGCGAGTTGTATTCTTGTTGACGGTTTGTTCTATTAATGATAGGTCGACATCACCTTAGGGGTAGTGGGTCCGAGTATTAAAGATCGAATTGGGAAATGCAAGTTGGACTTGCAAGGCGGAATGTGTACCCGCTTCTCTTTATTGGAGTCATAGGTTCTCATATTATTGGGATATGACAAAGATAAAGAGGAGATCCCAGTTCTTGCTTGAGATATAGCGGTAAGTATATCTCTTACTTTGAAAAGTGATTAAGGGAATAAACTTTCAAAGTTGACAGAGCAAGACCAATTTGATTTAAAATGCCTTAATCAAATATCATAAATATGAATATATGATTATATGTTCTAATATAGTGCATTCTTAGTTTCAGAAAATGAAGTCCATGAACCCACTAAGAAGGCTTTTGGAGGTCAACCAGTTGACTGGACCGAATTACTCGGATTGTATCCGTAATTTGGGACTTGTTCTCTCGGCTGAGCGCATAAGTTATGTGCTAACAGAAGATACGCATGAAAGCCCTAAATCTAAGGAAGAAAAGCAATACAATGACAAGTATGATGAAGATCATGTCTTGGCAAGATGCTATATCTTGGGTTCTCTCTCCAATGTTCTTCAGAAGAAACATGTGGAGATGAGCACATGCTAGGAAATAATGCAGAATCTGAAAGATATGTTTGTTGACATTAACCGCACCCAGCATTACAACATTATGAAAGAGCCCGTTCGCTGCAAAATGCAGGAAGGAACTTCAGTCTGAGAACACGTACTCAAAATGTTTGGGTATTTGTCTGAGCTGGAGACTCTTGGGGCAAATATGGATACAGAAATGCAAGCTGACTTCATTATGTTATCCTTCCCAAGTCTTTCAATAATTTTGTGGTTTCATTGCACATGAACAAGTTGGACCTGAATAATGCTGGACTTCTTGTTGCATTAAAGTCTGCAAAAGACATAATGAAGAAAGATGCTCCCGCTGGCAGTGCAATGGTTGCACAAGTCCGAGGGAAGCGCGGTCGGAAGAAAGGTTCTCGGAAAGGCCCGGCCTAGAAGAGAAAGAAGAAGAGTCAAGGCGTTGGCTCATCTTCCAATGCATCCACTCTAATAGCGTCGAGGAAAATCGACGTTTGTCACCACTGCAAGAAGCCAGGGCACTAGAGGCATAACTGTCCGGAATACTTGAAGTCGGTCGACAACGGTAAAGCCCCAGCAGGTGTGAAATCTATTTTCATCATTGAAACTAGTTTTCTAGTTCGATGAGAAGGAAGTTGGGTTGTTGATTCTGGTGCTTCTGTTCATGTATGCAAGTTGTTGCATTTGTTTCAGGAAACTAGAATTCTAGAAGAAGGGGAGATAGTCATCCAGATGGGATCTGATGCAAGTGTTGCACCAGTCGCCATCGGGACCTATCGACTATCATTATCTAGTGGTAGAGTCCTAGTACTTAAAGAGTGTCTTTATGTACCTGAAGTCAGAAGGAATTTGATATATGTATCTAAGCTTGTTAGAAGTGGATATTCATTCCTTTTCTGTAATAAAATAGTCATAAATCATTATGATAAATATATTGTAGATGGTATTTTGACTTCTGGTGGACTCTATGAATTGTGCATTAATGAGCATATCATGAATGTTACAACCACTAATAAAACCCTAAAAGATCCAGGGAGAATAAAAATCATTCGAATATGATTTGGCATCAAAGGCTTGGTCATTTATCTGTTGATAGGATCAACAGATTGATAAAGGATGGACCTTTAGATTTTCTACAGGTTTAATCTTTATCAACCTGTGAACATTGTAGTCGAGGTAAAATGACTAGGACGCCTTTCCGTAACAATGTTACAAGATACGAAGGTATTATTGACCTAATAAATACCGATGTATGTGGTCCCTTTAGTACCACGACTCGAAATGGAAATCGATATTATTTGACATTTATTGATGACCATTTGCGATACGGGTTTATCATCCTATTATGTCATAAATCTGAAACCTTTGAAAAGTTCAAAGAATTCAAGGCTTTGGTTGAGAACCAAACCGATAGGAAGATTAAACGGATTCAATCTGATCGAGGTGGCGAGTACCTCTCAGATGAATTCAAGGAATAACTTAAAGAGAATGGAATTGTCTCCAATCTCACTCCTCCTAGAACTCCCCAACTTAATGGTGTTGCTGAAAAACGCAACATGATCATCAAGGATATGGTCCGTTCAGTGATGAGCAAAGCACATTTACCACTTAGTTTCTGGAGATATGCAGTAGAGACTGCAATATATATCCTGAATAAGATTCCTAGCAAATATGTGCCTAATACTCCTCATGAGCTTTGGTATGGAACCAAACCTAGTGTTAATCACTTGAGGGTTTGGGGTTGCTTGGTCCATGCGAAGAATGTGGATGCAAGTAAGCTAGAATCTCGCACTCGTGAGTGTTACTTCAATGGGTATTTTAAAGATGGTATTGGATACCAGCTCTATGACCTTGAGACCCAAAAGGTTTTTGTTTCTAGAGATGTGAAATTTCTGGAGGACGATTTCCATAAAGGTCAAGATAAAAATGAAGTAGAGGAACTCATTGAATCCCCTGAGGATTCTGAGCTTCCTGGACCAGAAACTGAAGAGATAAATAAAGATGAAACACACATTCCTCTTCGAAGGAGTTCGAGGGTGGTTGCACCACCTGAAAGGTATGGATTCCATGTGTCAAGTGAGACTGACAATGATCCTACTTGATTTGATGAGGCACTCGTGGATAATGACATGGATAGATGGATGCTAGAAATGAAGTCAGAAATTGACTCCATGCATAAGAATGGTGTATGGACCCTTGAGGATCCACCTAAAAGAGTAAAATCCATTAGGTGTAAATGGATCTTAAAGAGAAAGAGGGGACTTGATGGGAAAGTAGAGACTTTCAAGGCACGGCTCATAGCCAAGGGCTACACACAGAGAGAAGGCATCGACTACGATGAGACATTCTCTCCTATGGCTATGCTTAAATCCATCAGGACACTGCTAGCTATAGCTGCATATCTTGACTACGACATCTGGCAGATGGATGTTAAGATGGTTTTCCTCAATGGATACCTTGAGGAGGATATCTATATCGAGCAGCCCCAGGGCTTCATAACTGAGGATGGCAAAGTATGTAAGCTGAAGAAATCCATCTATGGGCTCAAGCAAGCTTCTCGTAGCTGGAACATCAGATTTGACAAAACCATAAATAGTTATGATTTCGTGCAGAACCCTGATGAACCTTGTGTGTACAAGAAGCTTAGTGGGAGCGCCATTGTGTTCATCGTGCTTTACGTAGATGACATCCTTATTATTGAGAATAATACAGGGATGATGACCAATGTGAAGATTTGACTATCCCATACATTTGAGATGAAAGATCTTTGAGAAGCCTCTTACATCTTGGGTCTGAAGTTGTTCAGAAACCGAGAGAAGAGGATATTGGGATTGTCACAACATGTGTACATTAAGAAGATTCTTGAACCATTCCGTATGAATAGTTATAAGAAAGGTTTCCTCCCCTTAAGACATGGTATCCACCTGTCTAAAGGGATGGCTCCTCAAACTGTTGAGGAAAAGAAATCCATGGTTGGATGACCTTATGCATCAGCTGTAGGAAGATTAATGTCTGTCATGATGTGTACTAGGCCAGATATCTACTACACAGTGGGAGTGGTAAGTCATTACCAATCCTGCTATGGAGAGCAACAATGGAATGTAGTAAAGAACATATTCAAATATCTAAGACGGATGTAAGAATACATCTTGGTCTATGCAGATGGTGATCTCCAACTCTTGGGATATACAGATTCTGACTTCCAATCGGATATTGATGATCGAAAGTCGACATCAGGGTTTGTATTCCTGTTGAATAGTGGTGTTGTGAGCTGGAGAAGCAAGAAGCAGGACGCTACATCAGATTCAACAATAGAAGTTGAGTACATTACCACATCGGATGCTGCAAAGGAGGAAGTGTGGTTGTGGAAGTTCATCCTGGAGCTTGGCGTAGTTTCCTCTGATACTCCCATCTCGCTACTATGCGATAACATGGGAGCCATTACCTAGGAAAGGAACCCAGATGGCATCAGAAGAGCAAGCACATGGAAAGGAAATACAACATCATTTCGGGAGATTCAAAAGCGTGGTGATATCATCATCACCAAGGTGGCCTCTGCCAACAACGTTGCTGACCCTCTTACCAAACCTCTTACACAGAAGGTTTTCAACCAGCATGTTATAAGTATGGGTTTAAGGATTGTTCTTGAATGGTTCTGAGGGCTAGTGGGAGATTGTTAGCAATATGAGCCCGAGGTGAACCATTTCTACAATAAATGTTATTGTAATAAATAATTTATCAATAAAAGTTATTGATTATTTTTCACTCCCTTTCTGAGATTGATTGAATGAATGCACTTTAAGGTCCCTCTGTATAATAAGGGTTATGTACCATGGCCAACTAAATAATCATACAACTGTCAATTCATTGATTGAATCATATAGGCTGATGCTTGAATGAATATCTAAGGAGTTAGACAGAGGACTCATCAAGCATCATCTAATGATTGTTAAGTAATGATCTCCAGCCAGAGTAGGAGATGGCAATCCTTTCTCATTAGGCTTATATCTGACCGACCTCTTGATGCAGGTCCTCTGCATGGGAATAATGAATCAGAGGTGACAGATTAGTTGAGTCAATGGGTTGACTTAACGAGATCGAGATAACCAAAGACCTATGTTGAATGTTGTCACAGCATAGGCATGCATCCTTTGACCAGAGACAGATGTGTTGTTATATGTCTGAGTATGTACATTTTGCAGACCAATAGGTTGATGACCTAACCAAGGTCTATACACCGGTGAGCTGGTGTGCATGTAAAGACATATGAGTAATACGATCTCTCAAAGGGATCATACAGGTTCACATATGAACCGGGAGACATGATCTCACTCATGAGGTATTGGGACTGATCAAATTTCATGCATGGTCATCATGCTTTGGAAGCATGACATGAATTTGAAGGTAAGATATTGAAGGATATAGAGAATCCTCAAGCGCATCACGAAAGCGTGACGATCGTATCTCATATGATCGGGGCGACTAGTCGCACTAGTCGCAAGATGCAGCGAAAATTTAAAAATTTTTAATCAAACGATGAAACCACATGATCACGAGAACACTTCTCGGATCGTTTCATCAAACCACAAAGTATAAGAAATACCTCTTGAAGCGTGGTTGTGATCGCGAGATCCCAAACAAGAGATCCTCCTGTCTCAAGTCCGATCCACGAAGAACGCACTTGCGGGCACGATGATGAGTCGCGTTCCTCCCGCAATCCTCGATGAAAATCCAAGCAATGGATCCCCTGATTTCGTCAAGCGAAATCCGTCGTCTTCCTTTAGAGTAAGCAACTCAAAAGAAGATGGAGATCCTCGAGTCGTCGAAGGCGAAGGAGAGAGACTCTCCTTCTCAATGCACAAAGTGGATGGCCACTTTGAATAGAGAAAGAGAGAGACTAGGCGAGAATGAGAGAGAGAGAGAGTTGTAGGCGTGTACAACTCTTCCTTGTGTAGTGTTGAAAGGCTAGGCTATCCCTCCTTATATATTAGTCTAGGATCCAATGGATCTCAATCCATGGGATACATAGATCCAACGGCCATGCTTGGTCTATGTAAAATCAATGGCTATGATTGTTGTTGGCTTAAAACCAACAAAATTAACTTATATTAAATTAAATATATGTTAAATTATTATCAACAAGATTTAATTAACATAAATTAATATATTAAGAGATAATATGATAATAAAAAAGAGAAGACAACAAATCTCCTAAAACATAGGAGGCGTCACCTATGACCAAGTCATGGGTGACGCCACCTTTGTTTTTGGTGGTGATTTTTGTCTCCTTTTTATTTATCTTATTATTTCTTAAATAATTACAATAACTATTATTGCAATAATATCCAAAAAATTAATTCCAAATTAATTTATGAATATTTCAATCATGCCATTGAAGAAAATGTGAATCATATTCACATCCCAAACTAATTTGTAAATTACATTTCCAATTAATTACTTAATGTGAATCCAATTCACATATTAATAATTAACAAATGCTATTTACAATATTTCTCTCTCTCATATATATTATAAATCATATTTATAATATATATGATTAATATGGATAGTGCTATCCACATTATTCATATCCATGATAATTAAATCACATTTAATCATCTTGGATCTCTTTTCTCATATGCCAAAATAACATGAATCATATTCACGTTATTCATATCTTTGATAATTAAATCACATTTAACTATCTTAGATATCTCTTCTTATAATATGAATCAAATTCATATTATTCATGATAACTAAATCATATTTAATTATCCATTTTCTCAATGCCTGGATACTAAATTCATCTTAGGAATTATTCTTTAACTCCTTCAAGAATAATGTGCTTTCTCCGCAGATACTTGGAGATAAGGACAGGGTGATTGTATTGTTCCACATATAGTGACTTGGATATTGAGATCACATCTCAAATCCAGATCTTGGGCCTCGCATAGATGCTTGATTAAATCAAGACCGTAAATCTAATCTTCTCATTGCATCTGAATCACATTCAGATCAATATCCAACATTTGGACCAAGATCAGATTACTTCTCTACTGAGAGCAGTCACTAAAATCCAGACCCGTTTCATCACTCCCTGAGAATGGAAGCGTCATGGTTATACAATCGTTTATGATTACATCACCCTCAGGTATTCCCAACACCTGTACATCCTACAGACTGGAAGACCCGGAATAAAACCCAAAGTATTAGATCAACTTTATACTGTCTACTTCAGGGTTTTATCAGTAAGTTCTCATTTGATCATCGGGATTTGGTATCGATCATATACTTTCCAAAAGCATATATCATACCTAGGACTTGATCATATACTTTCCAAAAGTATATATCAAACCTACAAATTCAGTCAAGCTTCCAAAGCGAGACGACCGTACACGGAATTTGATTCTTCCCAATATCTCATGAGTGAGCTCATGTCTTCCGGTTCAGTAATGAACTTGTATGATCCCTTTGAGAGATCGTATTACTCATATGCCCTTATATGCACACTAGCGCGCCGGTGTATAGACCTTGATTAGGTCATCAACCTATTGGTCTGCCAAATGTACATACTCAGACATATAGTAACACATCTGTCTCCGGTCAGAGGATGCGTGCCTGTATTGTGACAGCATACGATATAGGACTTTGGTTATCTCGATCTCGTTAAGTCAACCCATTGACCTAACTAATCTGACACCTCCGAATCACTATTCCTATGCAGAGGACCTGCATCAAGAGGTCGGTCAGATATCAACCTATGTGAGAAAGGATTGCCATCTCCTACTCAGGCTGGAGATCACATCTTAACAATCATTTGACGGTGCTTGATGAGTCCTCAATCTAACTCTTTAGATATTCGTCCAAGCACCAGCCTCTATGATTCAATAATTGAATCAACAGCTGTATAATCATTAAGATAGCCATGGTACATAACCCTAATTGTAAAGAGGGACCTATTATGCAAATTATTTATTCTTCATTTCAGATCAGGGAATGATATTCGCAATAACATTTATTGCATAATGGCTCGACGTGGGCTCACATGTCCAACAATCTCCCACTAGCCCTAAGAGCCATTAATGGGCTAATCATTTAAACCCACACTCATGTGACTATCATAGGCTATTTAGAAAATAGCTAGGTAAGCTAACCAGTCATTCTGTTCCCGCGAGACTACGCCAAGTCCTTTTACGGCACTTGCATATCCCCAGTAATAGTGCTCGCATCCAATGCGAATGTTGCATCCAATGCAACCAATACTCAATCTAGTCAAAGCAGTTATAGTGTCCTTGACACTATTGCTCAATAATTATTATAACCAGTGTTTCCATAATCCTTATCAGAATACCCTTATTCCGAGAGATCACTATCTCTCAAGGTATCCACAGTTAAGACCTTTTTAGATCTCTATCTATAAAGTCTTAAGCTCTTGAAGATAAGACTTAGAGATCACTATCTCTAAAGCCTTGTCATCTTTGAAGATTTTGTTATTACTGCAATCAAGTGTTTTCTCTCCATAGTAGGAATAGTAACAGTTTACTACTTCCACTGCATGGCAGATATCTGGCTTTTGTACATATCTAGCATAGACTTAGCTTCTCATAACTAATGCACAAGTGCAAGCAGTTCTAGCATTCACATCCTCAACTCTTTGAGGTGTTATCCCTTTAGATAGGTCAGTCTTAAGGTAAGGAAGCCTTTCTTGGAATTTCCAAGAATGGAATATGTCCAAGGTGTACTACAAATGTGATAGTCCCAATACCCTCTTTTCTTTGCTTTTGAACACCTTTAGAACTAAGATCTAAGAGGTATTCTTGAGATCATATCTCAATGTATGGAATAGCCAGTCTATAAAACACTTATTATCATCCTTATATCATTCCAAATGATCAGGATACAATCTACATTTAGCACGATGAACACAATGGCACTCCCACTAAGCTTCACATGGTTCATCAAGATTCTATTTGAAATTATAACAATTATAATTTCATCAAATCTTATGTTCCAACGACAATAAGCTTATTTGAGTCCAAAGATGGAGTTCTTTAGCCAGCACATCTTGCATTCCTCAACCATGAAGCCCTGGGGCTACTTCATGTGAATATCCTCAAAGAGGTATTCATAGAGGAATACAATCTTGACTCACATCTTGAAGATGCCATAGTCAAATTGTGTAGCTAAGGTTAGCAATATTCTGATGGGTTTAAGCATGATCACTGAAAAGCAAGCCACATTGCAATCGATGTCTTCTCTTCGGTGTGTAGCTCATGGCTACGAACCATGCTTTGAAGGTCTCTACCTTCTCATCAGGTTCCCTCTTTCTATTGAAGATCCATTTACACCTTAATGGGTCTAACCCTTATAGGTGGATCCTCGAGGGTCCATATACAACACTTGTATATGAAGTCTACCTTAGACCTTTATTACTAATATCCATCTTTCCATGTCATGATCCTCAGGAGCTTCATCACATGAAGTCCGATCATTGTCAGACTTAACTGACACATGGAATACATCTTCAAACTCTTTTGAAGAAGTATTAGTGTTTCATCTTTAATTGTCCCTTTTAGTTTCGGATTTCTGGAGCCTCATTATCTTCTCAAGATTAAATGAGTTCCTTTACTTCATTTTCATCTTGATTCTCAAGAGAGTCATCCTATAAGAATCATATTCTCAAAGATGAGATATTTTAAGAATCTCAAGGTCATAAAGTAGGTATCCAATACCATCCTTTATTTTCCTAATGAAGTAGCACTCTCAAGTGCTAGCTTCCAGCTTACATGCATGGAATCTTATTAAGGATATATATAATGTAGCCTCTACTACACATATATACCTAGAAACTAAGGGATAACTATGCTAAAATTCATCATTGATCAAATCATGTCACACATGATCTAATTGTATCTTCCTACAACTCCATTGAGTTTAGGTGTGTCAGGAGGATTGAGATAGAAATCATATCTCCATAAGATATTCTTTGAATTCATCTAATAGGTACTTGCTACCTTGGTTAGATCAAATTCATTTAATCTTCCTTCAAACTTTGGTTCTAAACCAAAATTACGAAATCTTTGAACATTTCAAAGGTTTCTCAGGTGAAGAGAAGAAATCTCATGTCATACATAATCATCAATAGATATCACATATCCATAATGTTTACTGTGATATAGATGATCCATATACATCAATATGTATGAAATCCCGAATACCTTGACATCTTGCACCTTTCCTAAAGAGGGGTGTATTGGACATTTTTCTTTGAATACAATATTCACAAGTATGTAAGATTTGAAATTTTAGACATTCTAAAGTTTCATATCTTACTAGTCTATTGATCAAATCAACAGACAAATGTCCGAGGCTTGATGCCAGATCATTGTCAAATGATCTTTATCCTCCTATTGATCTTATAAGGTTTAATTTTCAGTATTAGAAATCTCAATGAACCATTCATTAAATTTCTAATTTAGTAGAGTCCACCAGATGCTAGATTATTATCTGAAATATATCCATCATAACTCTTTATGATAGGTTTATTCCAGAATTCATGTTTATTTCTAATATTTAGAAACAAACAATGAGCGTACTCTAATATCTAGGTCATAGAGACATTCTTTAAGACTAAGGCTCTCCTGCTGAAATTAAGAAGTCTATTAATCCAACAGAGATTGTTGCAACAATTGCATCAATATCCATGTGGATAACTTTAAACCTTAAGATCAAAATTTTCCAGTCTTCTAAAACATGTGCAACACATTGCAAGTGTTAGAAGATTGAGATACAATTATTAGACTTTATCTTATCAAATAAGCAAGTCAATTTCAATGATAAAATGTAGATATAGATTATTACGATGCATTATCTGAGTCCTTCTCTAAGGATTCTAGACAGACTTGATAGTCATACTATCAACACATCAAGTTATTGCAGTATAGGCATTTATCCAACTCTTTGGATGTCATATGGAAGTCATAGAAGTACAATCAACTCTTTGACTTTCCTTCTCACATGGGTCCGACCCACGCTTCCACTGTGCTCTCTTCATCTATAAACAACCATCGTTCAAGACTAAGGATCTCTTATGTTAAATTCAAAAGAATTCAATGTAAGAGCATTTCAACATTTATACATGCTTCTTAAATTCATACAATGTGAATATTATGAAGCTTCATGAATGACTAGAGTATAGACAGTAGAATGATGACACTCATCATGTCTACATCCATCTAGACTCCTAAAACATTGGTTCAGGTAGGTATTCAAATATTTTGAATACATCATCTTTTTCGAGCCACCATTCTGCATAATGTAGAGAACCATGTCATTCATGATTAAATGTCTAGAGCACATATGTATGCCAGAACGTCTTCTTAGATTTTATAAGGATTATTTGACAATTATGATCATCATCGACATGTCACTTCCAAAGTACACTCGATGAAAGATCAAGACTATAGAGACATATAAACCCTAAGATGATGTCTTATTGTCTTATTTAATTGTCATTCCTCATTATGTTGAGGAAACTTGCACATTGCAACCACATACATTATGTGTCCAATTGCAAGTACAATATCTGGATCATGAGTCCAATCCATGATATTTTACTGGTTATTATTGAGTATAACATTGAGTGGGTTTAATGAAGGATTATCTGAAATAAGAAATTTGTATAAGTGTATATATATTATATATACATATTTTACTTTGATTTAGGAATTTTTATATCAAAGTTGTCTTGCTATATCTATTATAAAGATTATTCCCTAATCGTCTTTCAAAGTAAGAGATATACTTACAGCTATATCTCAAGCAAGATCTGGGATCTCCTCTCTATCTTTATCACATCCCAAAAATATGAGAACCTATGACTCAAATAAAGAGAAGCGGGAACACATTCCGCTTTGCAAGTCCAACTTGCATTTCCCAATTTGGTCTTTAACACCTGGGCCCACCACCCCTAAGATGATGTTGACCCGTTGCTAAATGAACCAACCGTCAACAGGCTTAAAACTCGCTATACGCAATCCAATATCGCCCCAATAATATGAGGACTCGATATTGGGGTCACTACGTATACGGCCTTACTCTTTCGAGAAGCAAAGAACCTGATCCAAATAATTGTATATAGGATCTGTCACTTCGGACAGGCGTCTCCCATATACAACTTTTGGCGACGAAATTCTTTTCCTTGACGGGAGACCATGGATGTCACTTATGTGATCCTCTACCTCTTATTCAAATTGAAATAATTAATTATCGTGAATCATATTCACATAATTAATTCTTCCAAGGGAAATAAACATCTATTCATAATAGAGTGTTTAATAGGATATAATAAATTTAATCACATTAAATCAATCATTAATCCTATTATTAATCAACAAACTTTGAATTCTTTACTTGAATAGTAGGTATAATATCAAAGTACGTATTATTTCGAATTTTAATAATTAGAAATACACTTTGATTTCTCCGGCATTATCCAATCCCTACCCCTGTCATGGCCAGTACCGGCGAGAGTGGGACGGACCACATACGTTGCAACCTGCTACCCCAACGATCTCCGACTAGACACCATATCCACCTCAGGAAAGGATAATGCCAGATAGATCATCATGTACTTGGAGATGCTCATCGGTCTTTCAACCGAAATTATACCATATAATATACATCAAAACCTTTTTGATTATATTATAAGGAGATTTGCTAGACAAATCCCCAATCCTATTCAAGCAAGAGATTTTGCATGTAAAAGTTATCCTACAACTCTTGTAGGATGACCTAGGGTTTTGCATGAAAACAATGTTTGTTGATGATTTCAAAGTTAACCAATGATCAAGATCAACTATCTTATCATTATGGTTTAGTGGGATGTCATTCAAGGAATTGATTATCATCTTTAAATATTCCACAAATATTTATCAATAACCAGTTTCAGAAAATTAACAATTAATTTTAATCAACATTTATTTGAATGACTATCACAAGGTTCGTGATCAAAAAATGTCAATTCCAGCAGTGACCCCTTATCACTAAAATTAACTTATCTTGATCAATTTAAATCCAAAAAATGCAAACTCAGTTTACTAAGATTGCCTATTTGATTTACTAAAGAACCCAAGTGATAATTCACGCATTTCGAGGCGCAACAAAACCGTAATTAACAAATTAATCACGTTATGTTCTGCTGTTCCCGCAACTGTGAATACATGCATATTCAAAAGGCCATATCTTGAGCAAATTAAATCCAAATTTAGTAAACTCAAATCCTATGGTTTCCTTGTTTAATGGGGAACAAAATCCAATTGAATATTTCATGTTTAAATAATTTAAACAGTGCCGAAAAAATCAATTAGACAGAGTTGCGAAAATTCAAATGCGCTAAAACATTCGCGACCCTTTCAAAACCCAAGTCATCCTAGGTCTATGGATCATATCCAAAACCTTATTCGACCTAAGGCTCTGATACCACTTGAAGCATATAGAGAATCCTCAAGTGCATCACGGAAGCGTGACGATCGTATCTCATACGATTGGGGCGACTAGTCGCACTAGTCACAAGATGCAGCGGAAATTTAAAAATTTTAAATCAAGCGATGAAACCACATGATCATGAGAACACTTCTCGGATCGTTTCATCAAACCACAAAGTATAAGGAATACCTCTTGAAGCGTGGTTGTGATTGCGAGATCCCAAACAAGAGATCCTCCTGTCTCAAGTCCGATCCACGAAGAACGCACTTGCGGGCACGATGATGAGTCGCGTTCCTCCCGCAATCCTCGATGAAAATCCAAGCAATGGGTCCCTGATTTCGTCAAGCGAAATCCGTCGTCTTCCTTTAGAGTAAGCAACTCAAAAGAAGAAGGAGATTCTCAAGTCGTCGAAGGCGAAGGTGAGAGACTCTCCTTCTCAATGCACAAAGTGGACGGCCACTTTGAATGGAGAAAGAGAGAGACTAGGCGAGAATGAGAGAGAGAGAGAGAGTTGTAGGCGTGTACAACTCTTCCTTGTGTAGTGTTGAAAGGCTAGGCTAGCCCTCCTTATATTAGTTTAGGATCCAATGGATCTCAATCCATGGGATACATAGATCCAACGGCCATGCTTGGTCTATGTAAAATCAATGGCTATGATTGTTGTTGGCTAAAAACCAACAAAATTAATTTATATTAAATTAAATATATGTTGAATTATTATCAACACAATTTAATTAACATAAATTAATATATTAAGAGATAATATGATAACAAAAAAGAGAAGACAACAAATCTCCTAAAACATAGGAGGCGTCACCTATGACCAAGTCATGGGTGACGCCACCTTTGTTTTTGGTGGTGATTTTTGTCTCCTTTTTATTTATCTTATTATTTCTTAGGTAATTGCAATAACTATTATTGCAATAATATCCACAAAATTAATTTCAAATTAATTTATGAATATTTCAATCATGCCATTGAAGAAAATGTGAATCATATTCACATCCCAAACTAATTTGTAAATTACATTTCCAATTAATTACTTAATGTGAATCCAATTTACATATTAATAATTAACAAATGCTATTTACAATATTTCCCTCTCTCATATATATTATAAATCATATTTATAATATATATGATTAATATGGATAGTGCTATCCACATTATTCATATCCATGATAATTAAATCACATTTAATCATCTTGGATCTCTTTTCTCATGTGCCCAAATAACATGAATCATATTCACGTTATTCATATCTTTGATAATTAAATCACATTTAACTATCTTAGATATCTCTTCTTATAATATGAATCAAATTCATATTATTCATGATAATTAAATCATATTTAATTATCCATTTTCTCAATGCCTGGATACTAAATTCATCTTAGGAATTATTCTTGAACTCCATCAAGAATAATGTGCTTTCTCCGCAGATACTTGGAGATAAGGACAGGGCGATTGTATTGTTCCACGTATAGTGACTTGGATATTGAGATCACATCTCAAATCCAGATCTTGGGCCTCTCATAGATGCTTGATTAAATCAAGACCGTAAATCTAATCTTCTCATTGCATCTGAATCACATTCAGATCAATGTCCAACATTTGGACGAAGATCAGATTACTTCTCTACTGAGAGGAGTCACTGAAATCCAGACCCGTTTCATCACTCCCTAGGAATGGAAGCGTCACGGTTATATAATCGTTTATGATCACATCACCCTCAGGTATTCCCAACACCTATACATCCTGCATACTGGAAGACCCGGAGTAAAACCCAAGGTATTAGATCAACTTTATACTTTCTACTTCAGGGTTTTATCAGTAAGTTCTCATTTGATCATTGGGATTTGGTATCGATCATATCTTTTCCAAAAGCATATATCATACCTAGGTCTAGATCATATACTTTCCAAAAGTATATATCAAACCTACAAATTCAGTCAAGCTTCCAAAGCGAGACGTCCGTGCACGGAATTTGATTCTTCCCAATATCTCATGAGTGAGCTCATGTCTTCCGGTTCAGTAATGAACCTGTATGATCCCTTTGAGAGATCGTATTACTCATATGCCCTTATATGCACACTAGCGCGCCGGTGTATAGACCTTGATTAGGTCATCAACCTATTGGTCTGCCAAATGTACATACTCAGACATATAGTAACACATCTGTCTCCGGTCAGAGGATGCGTGCCTGTATCGTGATAGCATACGATATAGGACTTTGGTTATCTCGATCTCGCTAAGTCAACCCATTGAACTAACTAATCTGACACCTCCGAATCACTATTCCTATGCAGAGGACCTGCATCAAGAGGTCGGTCAGATATCAACCTATGTGAGAAAGGATTCCCATCTCCTACTCAAGCTGGAGATCACATCTTAACAATCATTTGACGGTGCTTGATGAGTCCTCAATCTAACTCTTTAGATATCCGTCCAAGCACCAGCCTCTATGATTCAATAACTGAATCAACGGCTGTATAATCATTAAGATAGCCATGGTACATAACCCTAATTGTACAGAGGGACCTATTATGCAAATTATTTATTCTTCATTTCAGATCAGGGAATGATATTCGCAATAACATTTATTGCATAATGGCTCGTCGTGGGCTCACATGTCCAACGGATATATGCTTTGGGAAAGCATATAAGCTATACCAAATCCCAATGACCAAGATTGAGAAACTTGGTGATCAAACCCTGTAGATGACAGTGTGAAAGTGATCTATATCTTCAGGATGATCATAGGTCTTCCAGTATGCATGATGTATAGGTGTTGGGAATACCTAAGGGTGATGTGATCATAAATGATTCTATAACCATGACGCTTCCTAACTGAGGGAGTGATGAAACATGTTTAGATTTTAGTGACTCCTCTCAGTAAAGAAGTGACCTAATCTTATTCCATGTACTGGACATTGATCTGAATGAAATTCAGATGCAATGAGAAGATTAGGTTTACGGCCTTGATTTAATCAAGCATCTATGGGAGGTCCCTGAGATCTGGATTTGAGATGTGATCTCAATATCCAAGTCACTATACATGGAACAATACAATCGTCATGTCCTTATCTACAAGTATCTGCGGAGAAATCGCATTATTCTTGAAAGGGTTTAAGAATAATTCCATAGATCTAAGCATTAAGAAATTGATAATTATATGTGATTTAATAATCTTGATGTATGTCGAAATTATCCAATATAATTAAATGTGATTTAATTATTGTGGATAAGAATAATGTGGATAGCATTATTCAATTATTCATAATATATTCTAAATGTGATTTATAATGTATTAGAGAGAGCTAATTGTAATTTATATTTTTTGATTAATTATTAATGTGTATTGTATACACATTGTGTAATTAATTGAAAATGTAAATTATATTTTGTTTTGGGTTGTGAATGTGATTCATAAATATCCAATGGTAAGATTGCAATATTCTCAAAATTAATTATGAATTAATTTTGAAGAATAAATCACAACAAAGTTGTTGGAGATTATGGGATAAATTCATGAAGATATGCAATCTCATGATATTACATGAGATTGCATCCACCATGAGGACATGGTGGACGGCTACCAATTCCCACAAGGAATGTGGTAGTCGTCCCCCCCTTTCTGTGGAGTAATCACTAGAGTATATGGGAAAAAAATCCTCAAACGCATCACGGAAGCGTGAGCATCGTATCGAATACGACGAAGAACGACTAGTCAGACTAGTTGTTCTATGCATCGGAAATTAAAATTTTTCGTGTGATGAAACCACATGATCCAAGAACACTTCTCGGATCGTTTCGTCTAAACCACAAACAAGTAATAGGATTACCTCTTGAAGCATGGTTGCGATCGAGTCTCTAAACGAAGAGACCTCCTGTCTCAAGTTCGATCTGACGGAGGAGACGCTTGCGAGCGTGGGGATGAATCGTGTGCTTCTCGCAATCCATGTTGATGATCCAAGCGGTGGATCTTCTGATCTCGACACACGAGATCCGACGTCTTCTTCATGAGCGAGCGCACCAAAGGAGACGGAGATCCACGAGCAAATGGTCGGGCAACATAACGACGATGCTGTGGCGATGGAGACTCTCTCTAGGGCATCCATGGTGGATGGCCATGAGAGGAAGAGAGAGGGCTGACGTGTAGAGAGAAAGAGATAGAGAGAGACTTATGTTCTATTGTGTGTAAAGAAGAGCAAAGGGGTGCCTCTCCTTTTATAATATTTTGGGATCAATGGATCTCAATCCATGGACAACACAAATCCAATTGCTCTCATTGATTTGTGTTTATTTTAATGGCTAAGATTTGTGTTGGAAAAAACCAACAACAATTAATTTAATTTAGATTAAATGTATATTGAT
Organism: Ottelia alismoides; assembly: GCA_037367405.1. Taxonomy (NCBI): domain Eukaryota; kingdom Viridiplantae; phylum Streptophyta; class Magnoliopsida; order Alismatales; family Hydrocharitaceae; genus Ottelia; species Ottelia alismoides. Next base: position 441,960 of record JAZKJV010000251.1, on the reverse strand, counting down.
AAATCAATATGATTTAATTCCAAATTAAATCAATCAAGCATGGAGATTATGGAATGAACATTGCCTCCTTCCATAATATGGGATTTGGTGGCAATCTCATGTAATCTCATGATATCTCATGAGATTACATTATTCCATGGAAATCTCCACGATTTACAACAATACTTGTTGTAAATTATTCAACAAAAATAATTCATAATTATTTTGTGAATATTGCAATCTTGCCATTGAAAAATTGTGAACTACAATCACAACCCAAAATAAAATGTGAGTTACATTTTCAATTAATTGTCCAATGTGAATCCAATTCACATCAACATTTAATTAACAAATGTAAATTACAATTTGCTCTCTCTCATATATTATAAATCATATTTATAATATATATGATTAATATCGATAGTGTTATCCACATTATTCATATCCATGATAATTAAATCACATTTAATCATCTTAGATCTCCATTCTCATTGCCCTAATAATGTGAATCAAATTTACATTATTTACATCTTTGATAATTAAATCACATTTTATTATCTAAGATAACTCTCTTTATAATATGAAGCAAATTCATATTAACCATGATAATTAAATCACATTTAATTATCCATTTTCTCAATGCTCGGATACTTATATCAACAATGACATGTGCTTTCTCTGCGAATACTTGGAGATAAGGACAGGGCGATTGTATTGTTCCATGTATAGTGACTTGGATATTGAGATCACATCTCAAATCCAGATCTCGGGCCTTTGATAAATGCTTAATTAAATCAAGACCGCAAATCTAATCTTCTCATTGCATCTGAATCACATTCAGATCAATGTCCAATATTTGGACCAATATCAAATTACTTCTCTACTGAGAGGAGTCATTAAAATCCAGACCCCTTTCATCACTCCCTAGGAATGGAAGCATCATGTATATACAACCGTTTATAATCACATCACCATCAGGTATTCCCAATACCTATACATCCTACATACTGGAAGACTCAGAATAAACCTGAAGTATAAGATCAATTTTACACTGTCTACTTCAGAGTTTTATCATTAAGATTCTCAAACGATCATTGGGAGTTGGTATCGATCATAAACTTTCCAAAAGCATTTATCATACCCAGGAGTTGATCATACACTTTCCCAAAACATATATCAAACCTACAAATTCAGTCAAGCATCCAAAGAGAGACGACGGTGCACGGAATTTGATTCTTCCCAATATCTCATGAGTGAGCTCATGTCTTCCAGTTCGGTAACTGAACCTGTATGATCCCTTTGAGAGATCGTATTACTCATATACCCTTACATGCACACCAGTGCGCCGGTGTATAGACCTTAATTAGGTCATCAACCTATTGGTCTGCCAAATGTACATACTCAGACATATAGTAACACATCTGTCTCCGGTCAGAGGATGCGTGCCTATATCATGACAACATACGATATAGGACTTTGGTTATCTCGATCTCGTTAAGTCAACTCTTTGACCTAACTAATATGACACCTCTGAATCTCTATTCCTATGTAGAGGGCCTACATCAAGAGGTCGGTTAAATATCAGCCTAACTGAGAAAGGATTGACATCTCCTACTCAGGCTGGAGATCATCTCTTAACAATCATTCGACAGTGCTTGATGAGTCCTCTACCTAACTCATTAGATATTCATCCAAGCACCAGCCTCTATGGTTCAATAATTGAATCAACAGTTGTATGATCATTAAGATGGTCATGGTACATAACCCTAATTGTACTAAGGGACCTATTACGTAAATTATCGATTCTTCATTTCAGATTAGGGAATGATATTCGCAATAACATTTATTTCATAATGGCTCGTTGTGGGCTCGCATATCCAACAATCTCCAACTAGCCCAAAGAGCCATTAATGGGCTAATCATTTAAACCCAAACTCATGTGACAATCATAGGCTATTTAGAAAATAGCTAGGTAAGCTGATCAATCACTATGTTCCCAAGAGACTATGCCAAGTCCTTTTATGACACTTGCATATCTCCTAGTGACAGTGTTCACATCCAATGCAAATGTTGCATTTCATGCAACCAATACTCAATCATAGTGTCCTTGACACTACACCTCAATAATTATTACAACCAGTATGTAATTTCAATTTATCCTTATCAGAATACCCTTATTCCTGGAGATCTCTATCTCATAAGGTATTCGCAGTTAAGACCTTTTAGATCACTATCTATAAAGTCTTAATTTCTTGAAGATAAGACTTTGAGATCACTATATCAAAAGTCTTGTCCTCTATGAAGATATTGTTATTGCTGCAATCAAGTTTTTTATCACCATAGTAGGATTAGTAAAAGTTTACTACGCCCACTGCATGGTAGACATCTGGCTTTTGTACACATCTATCATATACCGGCTTCTCGGAACTGATGCACAAGGGCAAGCAGTTTTAGCATTCACATCCTCAACTCTTTGAGGTGTTATCCATTTAGATAGGTCAGTAACATATCTTGAGGAAAAGAAGCCTTTCGTGGAATTTTCTAGAAAATGGAAATGTCCAAGGTGTACTATTAATGTGACGGTCCCAATACCCTCTTCTCTTTGCTTCTGAACAACTTCAGAACTAAGATCTAAGAGGTATCCTTGAGTTCATATCTCGAAGTATGGAACAACCAGATTATAAAACACTTATTATTATCCTTATATTATTACAAATTATTAGGTGATTATCTATATTTAGCATTATGAACAAAATGGCACTCCCACTAAGCTTCACATGGTTCATCAAGATTTTATCTGAAATCATAACATTTATAATTTCATCAAATCTTATGTTGCAACTACAAGAAGCTTATTTGAGTCCAAAGATGGAGTTCTTTAGCTTGCACACCTTGCTTTCCTCATCCATGAAGCCTGGAGCTACTTCATGTAAATATCCTCAAAGAGGTATTCATAAGGGAATACAATCTTAGCTCACATCTTTTAGATGCCATAGTCAAGTTGTGTAGCTAGGGTTAGCAATATTCTGATGGATTAACCAAGGTAACTGAATAGCAAGTCTCATCGTAATAGATGTCTTCTCTTCGATGTGCAGCTCATGGCTACGAATCGTGCTTTGAAGGTCTCTACTTTCTCATCAGGTTTCCTCTTTCTCTTGAAGATCCATTTACACCTTAATGGGTCTAACCCTTATAGGTGGATCCTCGAGGGTCCATATACAACACTTGTATATGAAGTCAACTTTAGACTTTATTGCTAACATTCATTTTTCCATGTTATGATCTTCGGAAGCATCATCTCATGAAGTCAGATCAATGTCATATTCAACTGACACGTGGAATCCATCCTCAAACTTATTTGAAGAGGTATTAATGTTTCATCTTTAATTTTCTATTTAGTTTCCGATTTCAAGAGCCTCATTATATTCTCAAGATTAAATGAGTTCCTTTACTTCATTTTCATCTTGATTCTCAGGAGAGTCATCCTCTAAGAATCACATTCTCAGAGATGAGATCCTTTAAGAATCTCAAGGTCATAAAGTAGGTATCCAATACCATCCTTTATATTCCTAATGAAATAGCACTCTCCAGTGCCAGATTCCAGCTTACTCACATGGAACCTTATTAAGGATATATAATGTAGTCTCTACCACATATATATACATGGAAACTAATAGATAATTATACTAAGATTAATCATTGATCAAATCATGTCACACATGATCAATTGTATCTCCCTACAACTCTATTGAGTTAAGGTTCATTAGGAGGATTGAGATACGAATGATATTCACATATCCATAAGGTATTCCTTTAATTCATCTAATAGGTACAAGCTACCTTGGTTAGATCAAATTCATTTCATCTTCCTTCAAACTTTGGTTCTAAACCAAAATTATGAAATCTTTGAACATTTCAAAGATTTCTTATGTGAACAGAAGAAATCTCATATCATACATAATCATCAATAGATATCACATATCCATAATGTTTACTATGATATAGATGATTCACATACATCAATATGTATGAGATCTTGAATACCTTGACGTCTTACACCTTTCCCAAAGAAGGGTGTATTGGACATTTTACTTTGAATACAATATTCATAAGTATCCAAGTTTTAAATTTTAGACATTCTTAAGTTTCATCTCTTACTTGTCCATTGATCTCATCAACAGACATATGTCCAAAACATGATGCCAGATCATTGTCAAATGATCTTTATCCTCCTATTGATCTTTAAAGGTTTAATTTTCAGTATTAGAAATCTTAATGAACGATTCATTAATTTTCTAATTTAGCGAAGTCCACTAGATGTTAGATTACTATCTGAAATATATCCATCATAACTTTCTATGATAGGTTTATTCCAGAATTCATGTTTATTTCCAACATTTAGAAATAAACTATGAGTGTATTCTAATATCCACGTCACAGAGACATTCTCTAAGACTAAGGGCTCCCACTGAAAATATGAAGTCTATTGATACAATGGAAATTGTTGCAACAATTACATCACTTCGAACATGGATGACCATTAAACCTTAAGATCAAATTTCTAATATTCTAATACAGATGCAACCAATTGCAAGTGTCATTAGAAGATTGAGATACAATTATTAGACTTTATCTTATCAAATAAGTAAATCAATTTCAATGATTATTTGTAGATTATTCTGATGTACTATCCGATTCCTTCTCTAAGGATTCTAGATAGATTTGATAGTCATACTATCAAAACATCAACTTATTGTAGTATTGGCATTCATCCAACTCATTGAATGTCATATGGAAGTCACAGAAGTACAGTCATCTCTTTGACTGTACTTCTTACTTGGGTCCAACCCATGCTTCCACTGTGCTCCCTTTATCTATAAGCAACCATTTCTCAAGACAAAGTATCTCTTATGTTGAAATCAAAATTTTCAATATAAGAGTATTTCAACATTTATACATGCTTCATTCAATTCATACAATATGAATATTATGAAGCTTCATGAATGACTAGAGTATAGATAGTAGAATGATGACACTCATCGTATCTACATCCATTTAAACTCTTAAAACTTAGGTTCAGGTAGGTACTCAAACAATTTGAATACATCATCTCCTATAGAGCCACCATTCTGCATAATGCAGAGAACCATGTCATTCATGATTATATGTCGAGAGCACATATGTATTCCAGAACATCTTGTTAGATTTTAAGGATTATTTGATAATTACGATCAGTATCCACGTGTCACTTCAAAAGTACATTCGATGAGATCAAGACTTATAGAGACATACAAACCCTAGGGTTTTAGTCCTATTATCTATTTAATTATCATTCCTAATTATTATGAGGAAACTTGCACATTGCAACCACATACATTATGTGTCCAATTGCAAGTACAATATCTAGATCATGGGTCCAATCCATTATATTCTACTGGTTATTATTGAGTATAACATTGAGTGGGATTAGAGAAGGATTATATGAAATAAGAAATTTGCATAAACATATATAAATATATAATTTACTTTGATTCAGGAATTCTTATATCAAAGTTGTCTTGCCATGTCAACAATGAAAGTTCATTCCCTTAATCACTTTCAATGTAAGAGATATACTTACCATTATATCTCAAGCAAGATCTGGGATCGCCTTCCTTATCTTTGTCACATCCCAATAATATGAGAAACTATAAATCGGATAAAAAGAAGTGGGAACACATTCCACCTTGCATGTCCAACTTGCATCTCCCAATTCGGTCTTTAACACCCAGACCCACCACCCCTAAGGTGATGTTGACCCGTCATTAATTTAACCAACCATCAACTGGAATAGTACTCATTATGCGCAATCCAATATCACCCCAATAATATGAGGATCCGATATTGGGGTCACTACGCATATGGCTTTACTCTTTCGAGAAGCAAAGAGCCTAATCCAGTTGCGATTGCATATACGAGCTGTCACTTCAGACATGTGTCTCCTATATGCAATCCCTGACGATGGAAACCCTTCACCTTGACGGGAAACCATGGATGTCACTTATGTGATCCTCCACCTCTTATTCAAATTTTAATAAATTACCATGAATCATATTCAGATAATTAATTCTTACAAGGGAAATACACATCTATTCATAATAGAGTGTTTTTAATTGGACATAATTATTCAATCATATTAAATTAATTATCAATCCAATTCAATCAACAAACATGATTGTTTTACTTGAATATATATGAATGATATTATCTCAAAGTATGTATTAATTAGAATTTTAATAATTAGAAAAATACATCTTGATTTCTCCGGTATTATCGAGTCCCTACCCACTATCATGGCCAGTACTGACGAGAGTGGGACGGACCACATACGTTGCAACCCGCTACCCCAATGCTCTCCGACTAGACACCATATCGACCTCAGGAAAGGATAATGCCAAATAGATCAATGTGTACTTGAGATGATCATCAGTTCTTCAATCGAAATTATACCATATAGTAATAATCAAAACATTTTTTATTATAAGGAAATTCGCTAGACAAATTCCCAATCATATTCAAGTAAGGAGTTTGTTGATTGTATTAAAATTTTGATCTAGATCAAATCTAATCAATTTATTGGTTGAGGCCATGTCAATTAAGAAAATAATTATTATTAAATATTTCTCAAATATTTTCCATAATTATTTCATGAAACTAACAATTAATTTCAGTAATTGACAATCACATGGTTCTTGATAAGGAAAGTAATTTCAGCAGTGACCCCTACTTACTAAAATTAGCATATCTCAATTAATTTAAATTCAAATTAAGCAAAGTAAGTTTCTAAATGTTGCTAATTTGATTTATAACAGAACATATGTAATTTACATGTATTTAAAAGCATTTCTAAAAATGATTAACTCCTTAATTATGTTAAGATTCGTAGTTCCTGTAACAGTGAATATATGTTCAAACGACCATATCTCGAGCAAACAGAATCCAAATTATGTAAACTAAGATCCTATGGTTTCCTTATTTAATGGAGAACAAAATACAAGGGTTATTTTAGTGTTTAAACAATTTAAAAAAGGCGGAAAATAATCACAAAATAGAGATGCGAAAATGAAATGTGATAAAACTTTCGCAACCATAATGAACCCAAGTCGTCCCAAGTTTACGGATCGTATCCAAAACCATCGACCTAAGGCTCTGATACCACTTGAAGGATATGGGAAAAAATCCTCAAGCACATCACAGAAGCGTGAGCATCGTATCGAATACGACAAAGAACAACTAGTCGGACTAGTTGTTCTATGCAGCGGAAATTAAAATTTTTCATGTGATGAAACCACATTATCCAAGAACGCTTCTCAGATCGTTTTGTCTAAACCACAAACAAGTAATAGGATTACCTCTTGAAGTATGGTTGCGATCTAGTCTCTAAACGAAGAGACCTCCTGTCTCAAGTTTGATCCAACGGAGGAGACGCTTGCGAGCGCGGGGATGAATCGCGTGCTTCTCGCAATCCATGTTGATGATCCAAGCAGCGGATCTCCTGATCTTGACACACGAGATCCGACGTCTTCTTCACGAGCGAGGCACACCGAAGGAGACGGAGATCCACGAGTAAATGATCGGGCAGCATAACGACGACGCTGCAGCAATGGAGACTCTCTCTAAGGCATCCATGGTGGACGGCCATGAGAGGAAGAGAGAGGGCTGACGTGTAGAGAGAGAGAGACTTATGTTCTCTTGTATGTAAAGAAGAGCAAAGGGGTGCCTCTCCTTTTACAATAGTTTAGGATCAATGGATCTCAATCCATGGACAACACAAATCTAATGGCTCTCATTGATTAGTGTTTATTTTAATGTCTAAGATTTGTGTTGGTAAAAACCAACAACAATTAATTTAATTTAGATTAAATGTATATTGATAAATCAATATGATTTAATTCCAAATTAAATCAATCAAGCGTGGATATTATGGAATGAAGATTGCCTCCTTCCATAATATGGGATTTGGTGGCAATCTCATATAATCTCATGATATCTCATGAGATTTCATTATTCCATGGAAATCTCCAAGATTTACAACAACACTTGTTGTAAATTATTCAACAAAAATAAGTCATAATTATTTTGTGAATATTGCAATATTACCATTGGAAAATTGTGAATTACATTCACAACCCAAAAAAATGTGAATTACATTTTCAATTAATTGCCCAATGTGAATCCAATTCACAAAAATATTTAATTAACAAATGTAAATTACAATTTTCTCTCTCTCGTATATTATAAATCACATTAAAAATATATATAATTAATATGGATAGTGTTATCCACATTATTCATATCCATGATAATTAAATCACATTTAATCATCTTAGATCTCTATTATCATGTGCCCTAATAATATGAATCACATTCACATTATTTACATCTTTGATAATTAAATCACATTTAATTATCTAAGATAACTCTTTTTATAATATGAATCAAATTCATATTATCCATGATAATGAGATTACTTTTAATTATCCATTTTCTCAATGCTCGGATGCTTATACCAATAATGAAATTATCCTAAACTTTTTCAAGGATAATGTGCTTTCTCCGTGAATACTTGGAGATAAGGATAGGGCGATTGTATTGTTCCACATATAGTGACTTGGATATTGAGATCACATCTCAAACTAGATCTCGGGCTTCCCATAAATGCTAGATTAAATCAAGACCGCAAATCTAATCTTCTCATTGCATCTGAATCACATTTAGATCAATGTCTAATATTTGGACCAAGATCAGATTACTTCTCTACTGAGAGGAGTCACTAAAATCCAGACCCGTTTCATCACTCCCTAGGAATGGAAGCGTCATGGTTATACAACCGTTTATGATCACATCACCCTCAGGTATTCCCAATACCTATACATCCTGCATATTGGAAGACTCAGAATAAACCTGAAGTATAAGATCAATTTTACACTGTCTACTTCAGAGTTTTATCATTAATATTCTCATTCGATCATTGGGAGTTGGTATCGATCATATACTTTTTAAAAGCATACCCAGGTATTGATCATACACTTTTCAAAAACATATATCAAACCTACAAATTCAGTCAAGCTTCCAAAGTGAGACGACCGTGCTTGGAATTTGATTCTTCCCAATATCTCATGAGTGAGCTCATGTCTTTCGGTTTAGTAACTGAACCTGTATGATCCCTTTGAGAGATCGTATTACTCATATGCCCTTGCATGCACACCAGTGCGCCGATGTATAGACCTTGATTAGGTCATCAACCTATTGGTCTGCCAAATGTACATACTCAGACATATAGTAACACATCTGTCTCCGGTCAGAGGATGCGTGCCTATATCATGACAGCATACGATATAGGACTTTGGTTATCTCGATCTCGTTAAGTCAACTCTTTGACCTAACTAATCTGACACCTCCGAATCTCTATTCCTATGCAGAGGGCATGCATCAAGAGGTTAGTCAAATATCAGCCTAATTGAGAAAGGATTGTCATCTCCTACTCAGGCTGGAGATCATCTCTTAACAATCATTTGACGGTGCTTGATGAGTCCTCAATCTAACTCATTAGATATTCATCCAAGCACCAGCCTCTATATTCAATGATCGAATCAACAGATGTATGATCATTAAGATGGACATGGTACATAACCCTAGTTATACTAAGGGACCTGCTTTGCAAATTATCGATTCTTCATTTCAGATTTGGGAATGATATTCGCAAAAAATTAATTGCATAATGGCTCGTCGTGGGCTCGCATGTCCAACATGCTAATCTCTCCTTAATTGCTTGATCTAATTTAGGAGGAATTATATTTGACATGTCAAATATATTTAATTTTAATTAGATTATTAGTTGTTGGTTTTTTACGAACAACAATCTTGACCATTGGATTGAACATAGATCAAGCTCATCCATTGATTTTATATGTCCCATGGATTGAGATCCATGGATCCCAAAAGTCTATAAATAGAGAGGCATACCATGCTCTTAAGGGTTATGCTTTTGAAGCACATCTCTCTCTCTCTTCTCTTCCCACACGTCAACTCTCTCTCCCTCTCTCCTTGGTGGCCGTCCACCAAACCCTAGAGGAGAAAGCCGTCGTCGCCTTCGCCACTGCGTAGAATCTCCATCTTCTTTGGAGTGCTACGCTTGTAAATAAGGTGTACAATCTCATACGACGAGATCAGGATATCACCGTGCTTGGATCACTCGTTGGATTGCGAGGATCACGTGACTCATCCCTTCGCTCGCAAGCTTCTTCTCCGACGATCGGACTTGAGACAGGAGGTCTCTTTTCGTAGAGACTCGATCAACCACGCTTCAAGAGGTATTCCTTTATACTTGTTGTGGTCATAGATGAAACGATCTGAGAATCGTTCTTGGATCATGTGGTTTCATCGCATGGAAATTTTTTAAATTCTGCTGCATAGAACAACTAGTACGACTAGTCGTTTTCGTTGTATTCGATACGACGCTCATGCTTCCATGATGCGCTTGAGGATTAAACCATATCCTTCAGTAGAGCTATTGCATCGTTCTGTCCTGACCAAGAGGAGGTCTCTCTGCTCCATTAGGTTGCTCAGGTTCCTCAACTCCTGGATTCTCAGCATCTAGATTATCTCTTTGGGCTCGCAACTGTGTCAGCTCTGTTTTGACGTCATTCATCAGTTTGCCTTTCTCTCGAATCTGGTTCTGCATAGTCTCGAGGGATGCAAGTAGACTACTATTTATCACATCCTGATCTATCACAACCTATGTAGTATGTGGTCCTTTTCTAGCCATGGCCTTTTGAAAGGAGAAAGAATCTAGATCAGAATCAGCCTGATCAGCATGTAACTGCTGAAATAGGTTAGGGTTCTCGCGAACCGAAGGTGATGATGATAAAGAAGGAGAAGAAGATGGAATCAGAGAAGAACTTCCAGGGTTAGAGTCATGTCTGGAAGAAGAACCTCGATGAAATTTCATTTTGGGAAGAGAGACATCCCGAATCGATCTAGATGGATGGGCAGGTATGCGAGAGAGCGGATCACTCAAAGTCGACTGAAGTGATTGCCTACCCATCATCTTGATAAGACCGATGATTAAGTGGTTAAGATCTGTGAAATATGGGACTCACACCACAAAATCAAAAGCAAAGCAAAATCTGAATTCAATAACTCAATCTGGAGATGATCGTAAAAGTTCAGTCATTTTCTTTTCAATTTTAAGGTTAATTAGCAAGCAAGTCTTCTCACAGATTAGCATGAACTGATAGGTGCCCGAAACTTCCCCGGAATACTATCCCAAGTTCTTACAGAAAATCACCTATTCTCATCTAGTATGGGAGTAAGTACAGACCATTTTTGGCAACCCGTGTTACTTGAGGACGAAGCCTTATGGAACGTCCTCTAAACCTCCCACTCTGCTAAGGGAACTTGGACGGTTTCCAGCTACCCGAGAGTCCCCACTAAAGAGTAAGTAATTAATTGTATGAACTCAATAGTATTTTGAAAGAAATTCGGACTCTGGTTCTAGACTTAAGGGTCATCCCTCTCTTACAGATCTGGAGAGTACCTGCAAGTCATTCGCTGGGGATTGCTCTCCCAAATCAAGTGGAGTATGTTACGTTTCTTTTTAAGGTCAGATAAAATTAGCAGTCTCGATTTTAGTTTTCGGTTATCACTTTTTTAAGTATTTTCAGATAATTCTAACGATTTTGTCTTTTTGGTTTTTGTTTTAGATTAGCATGCACCTAGTTGGTGAGTCTTGAAACTAGCTACAGAGGTGCAGGAAGAGAAAAATCAAAAAGTGTAAGCAAGCACCTAACCTCGAAAAATCCATGGAAATCGTCGAATAAATCACGAAGCGAGAAAACCCGCGGTGAGTGCCATGTTCCCCCAAGTGCACAACACTCAATGAAATAGACCCTGAGAAAGAAGAGTGAGGAAGGTACGAATTCAGGTTGTCCTTATGGGGCCCCTTCTACAAAAACCGAAAAATGGGCAAATGCCCTTGCTCTTTTTATATTTTTCCAAAGGTTATAAAAAAAGAGAAAAAATCGGTTTCTCAGTTCTCAGTTGTGCAGCTCAACCTATGCTGCACAAATCAAAAGCAACAAACCGTGAAGTTAGAAAAAAGATGGCAAAAAGAAACCCTAAACCATAGTCTACAGTCTACCTTAATGATGCCTCCCCGATAATACCGCCATTTGAAAATCGAACCAAGTGACTACTCTAAAAGAAGAATAGTGTCGCTGTAATGATCGATTGAAATTCATAGAAAATTTTATTTTTTTATTTATATTCCTAAACTCAAGTGTATAATGCTAAGTACGTGAGTGTCGAACTCGAGGAGGAAAATTGTTGGAAACTAGGGTTAAATGGTAGGAAATTACGGTTTCTCATATTTTTTATTTTTAAGGATTATTCTGGATTTTATACTTAATTTTATGAACTTTATATTATTTTTATGATTTTTTTAGTATTTTATATTTATTATATTATTTTAGAAAACGTTTTGTAATTTTTATTTGATTTTTATTTTATTATTTTATGTTTTTAATTTTCCTAACTATTTTTATGGGTTTTTAAAAGGTTTTGAGGATTTTTATGTATTTTGTATTTTTTTAAGGGGAGAAATGATGTTTTCATTAAAAATTGTGAAGTATTTTTTTAAATTGAAAAACATGTCAAAAATATTTTTACTTTGTTTTAATTAGAAAGTAAGTGAAATTATCTTTAAAACGATAGGTTATATGTATTTGTGTGATTTTTTCTGAATTAGTTATGAATTTTTAAAATTTTTATGTATTTTATATTTTTTATTGATTTTAATATGCATTTTTTATTTTTTTGGTTTATTATGTAAAATATGGTAAAATATACTATAAGTATTTTTATAGGATTTTTAAAGGTATTTTTATATTTTTTATGTGTTTTTGAACTTTGTTATATTTTTTGTATTTTATAAAGTTTTATTAAAAAAATTGAAAATGTTTTTAGTTTTCATACTTATTTATTATTGTATGCAGAGTAAGATACAGTATTTATACATATTTTTATTAGATTTTTATATTTTGTATTATTATTTAAAATGTATATAATATGTATAGAGTTATGTATACAGTTTTAGGGGTATACGTGTAATTATCAGGAAATTCTAAGGTGTGCGTGTAATATGTAGAATTCGGAGGAGGTATCTACAATAAGCTAAGCACTACATGTGATCAATCACGTGATCTCTACCAGCTTCTGGACTTAGGTGTAATATTGCATAGTTCATGGGTGTTCGTGCAAAACACCCAGGAAGCACGTGTGCCTTCACAAGCCTATAGCTGGACCTGTATAGAAATCATAGAAGTTTGGTGGCTTGAATCGGAATTTACCAAAAATATCACAATGGCACGTGCTTCGCACGTGATAGCGTTGAACTGTGGAGCGGATTTGTTGATGATACGACATGTGGCAGAGGCATGTGGGACTACTTGGAGCGTCGGATCAATGAGGATCTGACGGTTACTGTAAATTCGGGAAGTCGTCCCTTATTCTTCCCCAATTTCAGAATTTGCATGTGGTGTTTCTCGTGTCTAGGTGTTGCATGTGCCGCGATTCTTCAACTTCATGCGGCGGCTCTTCTTATCCTTCAAATTGGCTCGGTGGTGGAGGAATAACTCTAGGCGAAGGTGATGTATTGTCCGCTCCAGAGGAACTTTGATCAGAGTTGTTCCTATTCCTTCCTAGTACTTCTCAGGTTGTGCAGATTCGTTTGACTTCAAGCGTTTCATGACAAAACTCTGATCCAGTCGATGCTCGCATGTGAATGATGTTTCTGAGATCTAATCAGTGTTTCATGTTGTTCATGACTCTCGATCTTCGATTCGATGCTTCAAAGCCTTTGGTTTCCAAATGCTCGATGATGCTCGTGAGGATGTGTACAACAAATTGGGTCCTAATCTATCTAGATGCAAGCGCTGATGCAATTCTAGGAAATCAACTCTAGGTCCTTCAAATGATATGTAAACCTGCGAAGGATAAGACGAGACTTGAGGAATTAGATCCACTACTGGACGTTAAGTAAAAATAGGAAATAGAGCGGATGAACGATCCTTTACGGGCGAGGGGAATGGATCGAAGCTCAGATTGAGTGAGTCTGAGGTGGCTAGATGTGAAAGGAGTATGGAAAAATAGAGTTAATCAAAATGAAATGGAGTGCGTGTGGAGTGGAGTCAAGGATTGGAGAATGTGATAAGAGAAGTTGAGAGAGGTAGAGAGTAGAATTGAGGGACGAAATGAGGAACATAGGAGGTGGAGGGAGAGGGATCAGAGGAAAAAAAGATAAAGGTAGAAAGCTAACCAGGACGGTGAGCCTGTAGGCTGCGGATATTGGCGGAGATCCACTGGTCGTTGCCTCCACACCCGGCAAAGGTGAAGCTGAGCGCGGTGAAGAGCGAAAGTTTGATCGCACCATTTCGCACTCTTCCTCGCTCGATAGTGGGACGGAACTTGCTGTCACTCTCGTTCATGTCTATCGGAGCTCACTAGAGATTGTGGAGAGAAAATGGCAGATGGATGGACCTGGTGAGAGTATAGGGGTATATATAAGTGAGGAGGCTTGGGGAGCACACTGCCAGGTGTGGTCAGCTAGCGGTGTCTCCCGTTACCAGTGGTTGTTGGTTGGAGAGGTTGGGAGCGGCGGCGAAAGATGGAGGGAAGCTACTGCAGGCGATGAGCGTGAGGAAGCAGAAGGGTGCGTCGGGAGAAGAAAAGGGGAAAAGGAGGATGGGTGTGCATCGCACATGCGAAAAAATTAAATATAATTAAATAATATAAATAATAAATTATTAAAATAGTAGTTATATTAAAAAATAATAAAAATATAATTAAATAGATAATTATGTGATTAATTAAGGAGATAATTAAAAAAATTATTAAATAAATAAATATATAATAAATAATTTTTGAGATAATTAATTAATTAATTGAAATAATAAATAAATAAATAAATTAGTTTAATTTAATTAAAAATAGAATATTAATAAAATATATAGATATAATATATTAAATACCAATAAATTACGGTACATTGTACAACATATATCAATACATCCTGAAATCCACATTTTGTATATTAACTATGATATTCGTGAAATCAGTGTCATTTGGTAGATAATTGAAAAAACGAACTTTAAAACTGAGTTTGCTTAATTCAGAATTTATACGACCGAGTTATGAGGTCCGGAAAATTTAGGTAGAGGCTTCGTGGTCTCAGGATTTATTAGCATTTTGACTCAAGTTATATTTTTATTTTTCTGTGCATTTTTAGAGACATGTTAGAAAAGAAATTAAGTAAAACGGAGTTACGGTTAATTAATTAAAAATTCGAGAAGTTTTTACATATAGTACACTAACGAACCGCAAATTCAACCCTTTAAAAGTGTGGAATTAACACTCGGATGTCATTGTAGTGGGGCTAAATTCGATCCATCAAAAACCGCTAATTAATTTGTAAATTAAATCAAAGCAGTCCAATTTATTTTACTTGGACAAGCTCAAGGTCGAACACAGGGACACGAGCCTCTTAAGTATCTATTTAGACTCTCATTACTCAGATTAAGTTATGAATTAAGAACTCATAGGTCAACACACAACAAGACAAATAATTGAGACACATGAAGGCATTTTTTTAAGTTTTAATAATGCAGTGAGATGCAAGTGAAAATAAATGCAAGTATTCTCTATCTAGAAAAAAATAATTGTGCCAAGAAAATATAATCAATTTCAGGATCCACTAATAAAGCAAATTCCATTGATGAATTAATACAAGGCATCAGAAATCATTACATAAAAGACACTGCATTACTGAAATTAATCATCAATATTTAAAGTGTCAAATTATGAAGCAAGTCATGCCATTAGAAAGATAATGAAATAAGCTTTGCAACGTAACTAAAATCAACCAAAACGAAGCTCGAATGCTCAAGATATTACCAAAAGAGTCCATGGACATAAACGCAAAGGAAACATGCATAATAAATAGGGAAACATTACAAATAGGTCCCTGGAAGGACTTAAATATAAATATGAAAAGTCGCGAGGCCTTCCATATAATCTACCCACATGCACAGACCCAGAGGGAGGCGGTTGCAATTAACCCCAGGCGTATGTGGTATGCACGTGATAGGAGGACTTGTTTGCAATTTGAAGAAAGCGGCAGGGCCCCCCTTGGAATTGCCCAGACCGCACGTGACAACAACACCTGAGGTTAGGATCGGGTGCAGGTGCAGGGTCGGGGTGAGGCTCGGCAGTGGCTCGAGCCACGTGGCGATAGGTGGTGCTATGGCTTGGCTCGGGTGCCTTGACCCTAGAGGCTCGGAGTGGAGGCTCGAGGCGGTAACGTGGCCTCTTGTGGGTCATCCGATCATGAGGACCGGATAGCAACTGTGCGCTGCGTTCCTCCTCGCCGCCGCCTCCTGCAGCGGACTTGGTTGGGCTCCGGCGATGAGCTAAATGCCCCTCCCCACCTTGGTTACACGTCAGAAGCTCGGGGAAGGGTCCTGAAGTGTCGACGATGAAGCTCCGACTTCTGGAATCACCCGGGGCGGTCTGGATCGTGGTGGCGAGTTAGATCGTCAGAGATGAAGAGCATGAAAACCGCCCTAACGAAAGCTCTGACCAATCAAGCAGTATCTGCATTCGTTAGTCCAATATCCGAAGTAATTGTGCGTAGGTGTTGTGAGTGAGAGAGGGTTCCATGCGAGCGGCAGGAAGGAGAACGGTAGCTCCAACTCCGGCGAAGTAGAGAGGTGGTGGAGCAATGGTGTTCAGATAATGAAGAAGAAGAGAAGGGCAAGCGGAGATGTGCACGAAGACGAGCGATGAGTGATGAAGCTAGTGGACTGTTGAATTGAAGGATAGAATGTGTGGAAATGCCTAATTAAATCAAAGAAATCAGAGAAAAAAATGCAAGAAAGATCAAGGAAGCTTACTTGGGAAGTTGGCAGACGCGGCAGCCTGTGATGAGCGCTGATGGTGACTCCGATCTTCATTGAACTCCTACAACTATGTGGAGTACCTCGATGGTTCTCTAGGTAACCAGGACATGGCCTACCATGGACATGGGTCTTCACCGAATCTGGCTCAACTAGAAGGTGCTACGTGGCCCAACCAGATTATTCAGAAGAAAAACTCAAAGAAGAAGAAGAAGGCTGAATTTGAAAAAAAAACTCAAAACATGAAAGTTGTAGATCTTGATGAGATCTACAAGTTTCATGTTGACCAAAAATGTAAAAGAGATCAAAAGAAGGGGGAAATAATTTTGTGAGCAATTTTTAAAGATAAAAACACTATGATTTTTGCTTTTCTTATTTTTTATATTTTTAATTTTTTCAAGACTCATATATATACAACAATTAATCTTATTTTATTGACACTCATTTAAGCTAGGGGATTAAAATAAGAAAATTGACATGATGAAACTGAGGTTCATCGTCCCCCTTTACTTACTCGGCCTCGAGCATCTCAAGCATGAGGGAGTTGGATTAAACCTTGATTGTACATGTGAATACAAGGCCTGCTTTTTTCAAGAATCCAGGTTTTAGAGATCCAAAATTTCAAAGCTGAACCAAACTCTAATCAAGAGGTATCCAATTTCTCTCATTTGTCAGACTCTCTGTGTATACATATAGAATAAGGATATGATATTAAGTGTTGACCGTAGTCACAAAAGTAGAGTTGCAACTTCACCCAAGGTTCCAGCCCAAAAGACTTTCCTAACAACCCAATCTTCAACACTAGTCTACAAATCAAATATTGCATCCAATCCACCGTCTCTTTAGTTACCAGACTCATAAATATAGGTGGCAGGCATGTTGATGGAAGGTTTAGGATTGTGTCATTTCTTCTCTCCCACTCATTGGAACAAGGATCCTCTCGAGTGCCTTATTAACTCAACACATATTTTTGTTGTTGATCAATGTGTCCGTCAAAAGAAGTTGGTGTCGTCTGCACTTGTTTTCCGGGGAGTACGCCGGGGTGTGTCTTTTTTGAGTACCTATCGTACCTTCTACACCCAGACTTGTAGAATTTACAATGCAAAACCCTTTTTTGGTGCAAGCTCGACTCCTGTTCCTAAATAGCAGTGGTCAAAGTGGACACTTTTAAATGGTTGGGGGCACTCGCCTTTGGTGGAAGCTCTTTGATATTTCACTTTATATGTGAGAGCTTATATTTCAATATTAATATTTCTTTTCATTGCTTTTGGCTACCTCCACTGCTTTTAGCGAGAGTTGGCACACACTGATCAACATTTTTATATTTTATCACACCCTAACACTTAGGTAAGTGTCAAGAGATTAGTATAAGAACCATGTTCTCATACTGGCTAAAATGCTGACACTATGGTTTCATGAAGCCTTCGATAATTTTATCCCATCCTCGAGCATCAGTAGATCAGGTCAAAATGCAAATCCCTTATCCCCATCCCTTAAGTGAAATTTCAACTCATCTCATCATAACTGCAGTCGTGCATGTGAGGTGCTAATCATATTCATTAAGGTCAGAGACTAAGCATGCAATATAGCACGCAAATATGTCAAACCATGGAAATATGGATAATTAAGTCGGAGACCCTAATGACTAAGGCTGGTTATCTTAAAATATCAAGACCTCTCCAACCAAGTGTTCTTGAACATCACTAATCTTGTGTGAATATGGAAGTGTTAGGGATTAAACCAACTCCTTCATCAATTTTTATTTCATTTTTTCATTTTCGTTATTTTTTTTCAAAAACAATATTTACAGACACAAGTTAGACTCATTTAAACCGTCTTTTTGAAAAGAATTTTGAAAAGACTTTCAAAACAATGTCACATATATAGAGATTTTTCAAACATTTTTCAAACGATTTTTCAAAACAAGTAAAACTCATTTTTCAAATCATTTTCAAAATATTTTCTTCAAAATAGCGTAACATAGTAGAGAAAATGTTTTCAAAACTTTGAAAACATTTTATGCAACTTAGTTCAAAAGATATATACTCTAGCCCAAAAAATTTTAAATTTTTCAATATTTTTCAAAATAGAGCTATGGCTAAAATATATATATTGTATATACGGTATACCCTCCTATACTTAAACTTTTTGCTATGTCCTCATAACACTAAGTGATACAAATCCATAGCTCAAGTTAAGATATAGGAAAGGATTCAGGAACTGAGGAGGACACCCCCAATACATAGGTTAAAAATAATCTAAGTATCGGAGAGAAGGATAAATGAGTAAAGAATTTATGGAGACTCAGGTCCCCCCTATACTTAGGCTGAGAATAGCCTAAGTACAGAGATGGATAAGTGAAGTTGTGGAGACCTAAGGGGAACAAAGAGGTTAGGATGGATATACACATGAAGGAATGAATGTATAATGATGAATAGAGCACCTAGGGTCTAGGGGAGGGTGTCAAAACAGACAAGGCTCAATCAACCACGCAATACCCTTGATTCACCAACTCACATGTGAAACCAACAAATGTTGGTTATTAATCTTGTTTTTTTTATTGGTGATAAATACAAATTCTAATTTATGCAAGACTAAATGATACATAAAATCCTAACATCCTACGTAAAAAAAGGGTGTTGCTCTCCGAAAACATGATTTTACTCCATTTTATTGGCCAACTTGCATTATCAGTCCTAATTTTAAGCTTTAATGTTATTACAGATTTAGTGAGAGCACAAATCAATCAAACATCGTCTACTGCTCATTCCCAATTTCCATTAATCTTAGGTGATTAAGCCAGGAAGGGAGTTCGAGAAAAAGCCGATGCATTCGATGAAATCATGATCTTTACCTAAGAGAAAAACTCATAGTGCCTTTACCTATCTTCATGAAAAACAAGACTGAAATAAAATCTTATTGGTGAATATATATACAAGTCGATGAAAACCACACCTAGCATGCTTATATTAGCGTGGAAGCATAAATTTAATTTTTGGCTAAGTGAAGCGATGTCTACGTGCGTCTCAAATTAATTTGTATCGTACCTATGATCAATCACAAAAGATAAAGAAAAATGAAATAGCTCAGAGAGCCACGTGCTTGATCCTAGGTCGACACTCAAGTGGGGTAAGCCCCACACAACCTCAAAATCTTTCGTTCATTTACAATCGTAAGTCTTCAAACGAAGACCACTATAAAGACAATTATTTATATGCCTAAATGAAAAATGCAAGAAATATTTTTTTTCAATATTACTCCAATGTTTGCATCTGCGGATTCTCACAGCAGGAGCTCTTGCTCCTTGCCTCCTTGATCACCAAGGGACCATGCCACAAAAAGCATACATTGGATATATATATATATATCAAAGAATTATCAAAACCATGCATGAGACATGAACAAATCGACTTACAGTTAGAAACTATAACTTAATCAAATACTAAAAATACAAATAAAACAAAAGATGAGTCGTGTCCCTGGCAACGACACCATTTGACGAACCATGAATTCAGCCCTTTGAAAGTGTGGAATTAACACTCGGATGTCATTGCAGTCGGGCTAAATTCGATCCATCAAAAACTGCTAATTAATTTGTCAATTAAATCAAGCAATCGAATTTACTTTACTTGCACAAGCCCAAGGTCGAATTCAGGGGCACGAGCCTCTTAAGTATCTATTTAGACTCTCATTACTCATATTAAGTTACGAATTATGAACTCATAGGTCAACACACAACAGACAAACAACGAAGACACATGAAGGCATTTTTTAAGTTTTTGTATTGCAATGAGATGCAAGTGAATATAAATGCAAGTCTGCCCTATCCAGATAAAATAATTTAGCCAAGAAAATATAGCCAATTTCAAAATCCAATAATGAAGCAAATTCCATTGATGAATTAATAAAGGAATGAGAAATCATTATATAAAAGACATTGCATTAATGAAATTAATCATTAATATTTAAAGTGTCAAATCAGAATTCAATCATGCCATTAGAAAGATAATTAAATAAGCTTCACAACACAACTGAAATCGACCAAAATGGAGCTCGGATGCTATAGATATTAACAAAAGAGTCCAGGGACATAAATGCAAAGAAAACATGCAAAATAAATATGGAAACATTACAAACTAGTCGTTGAAAGGACTTAAGTATAAATATGAAAAGTCACGAGGCCTTCCCTATAATTTACCCACACATACGAGGGTTAAATTGCAATTATTGAAACCTAGAGGGGGTCAATTACAGTTAACCCCAGGTAAATGTGGTATGCACGTGATAGGAGGACTTGTTTGCAATTTGAAGAAAGCGGTAGGGACCCTGCAAATTGCCCAGACTTCATGTGACCATAGCACATGAGGTTAGGCTCGGGTGCAGGTGCAGTGTCGGGGCGAGGCTCGGCAGGCTCGACAGTGGCTCGGGCCACGTGACGATAGGTGGTGCTCTGGCTTAGCTCGGGTGCCTCGACCCGGAGGCTCAGAGTGAAGGTTCAGGGAGGTGATGTGGCCTCCTGCGATGAACTTAATTGGGCTCCGGCGACGAGCTAAATGCCTCGCCCCACCTTGATTGCACGTTAGAAGCTCCGGGAAGGGTTCTGAAGTATCGGCAATGAATCTCCGACGTCTGGGATCACCCATGGCGATCTGGATCGTGGTGGCGACATGAGATCGTCGGAGATGAAGAGCTTGAAAACCGCCCCAACGAAAGCTCTGACCAATTAAGTAGTACCTGCATTCGTTAGTCCAATAGCTAAAGCAATTGTGTGTGGGCATTGTGAGTGAGATAAGGTTCCATGCAAGCAGCGGGAAGGGGAACCGGAGCTCCGTCTCCGGTGAAGCAGAGAGGAGGTGGAGCGATGGTGTTCAGACAATGAATAAGAAGAGAAGGGAGAGCAGAGGTGTGCACAAAGACGAGTAATGAGTGAGGAAGCTGGTGGACTGCTGAATTGAAGGATAGAATGTGTCGAAATGCCTAATTAAATCAAAGAAATTAGAGAAACAAATGCATGAAAGATCAAGGAAGCTTGCCTGGAGAGTTGGCGGACGCGGCGGCCTAGGCTGAGCGCTGGTGGAGACTCCGATCTTCGTTGAACTCCTGCGGCCATGTGGAGCAGCTCGATGGTGCTCTAGGGCACCAGGACATGGCCTACAATGGCCATGGGTCTTCACTGGGGCCAGCGGTCGTCATCGCACCCCTATTCGTTCCCTCTCTAGCATAGAGGGAAGGAGGGATGTTGGGTCGTGGCCCACGTATAGGTGGACAAGTTGATTTTTGGGTAGTCACGATATTTGAAGGAAGAACGTCGAGATGTGGTTGGTGGAGATCGTGCCTTGTGAGGAAAATGCGGAGCGAGTGAGAGAGGGTCGTGATGACCTAAGCAGCACGTGAGGATGTGGGAAGAATGGGTTTTGACGGAGCACGGTTAGCGAGTGGAGAAGGTGGCTATCGTGTCCAGGGGAATAAAAACGGGCGTCGTGGGTACGTGGTGGAGAACGTGGGGTAGAGGGTGTGTGGGAGGTAGAAGACAAGGTAATGACCGTTGGACCTTGCGATCCAACGGTCCAGAGAAGGGGGCGAAGAAGAGGCTTGGATCATATCGATCAAGACACAATCAACTGGTGAGGGTCGGATGCGTGTCACCTTTGGATCTAATGATCCAACGGTCAATGAGAGGGCGGCAGTAGGCGGATGAGATGTAATCTAGAAAGTGAATCAGAGGGTGGAGATTGATGCGGGAACAAGTGGCCGGGATGGAGGCACGTAGGTGGAGATCGGAGGGCTAGAAGCGTGGCGCGAACGTGTGGTTGAGATTGAAGATCCAGAAGGAGATCTAATGGTGGACTATAGAGCGTGAACCAACGGTTGAGATTGAAGCGCCCAAAGGTGATCGAATGGCTGGAAGCAAGGTGGGCGGTGCAAGGGAAGCGGGCCACGTGGCTCAACCAGAAGGGGACACGTGGCCCAACCAGATTTTTCAGAAGAAAAACTCGAAAAAGAAGAGGAAGGCTGAATGTGAGAAAACCCAAAACATGAAAGTTTTAGATCTTGATGAGATCTACAAGTTTCATGTTGATCAAAAACACAAAAGATTTCAAAAGAAGGGGAAAAGAATTTTGTGAGCATTTTTTAAAGATAAAAACACTATGATTTTTGCTTTTGTTATTTTTTGTATTTTTAATTTATTTTAAGACTCAGATATATACAACAATTAATCTGGTTTTTATTGACACTCATTTAAGCTAGGGGATTAAAATCAGAAAATTAACATGATGAAACCGAGGTTCATCATACATATAGACAACGAGGCCCCAAACGTCAAAACTCACCCACCAATTTCTAATATTTTTGATACTTTTTTATAAATAGATTATTAATAAAATGAAGTTTAAAGGTGAGTTTGGCCAATTTAGAGTTTTCTATAAATAGTTATGAACCTCAGATGTCGGCTTTTACGACATTTTTCGGTTCATTGTAATATTTTATTTTTATATTGAATTATTTTTCTGATATTTTTATAAAATAACATATATTTTTGTGAACAACTATTGTAAGGGAAGAATTTTGATTTGAAGTTTTCTCGATGATAAATAAAATAGGTGAAATATTTATAAGATGGAAAATGTGTAAAGATAATTTTGTGGTCTCGGTTTTCTATCATTTTTATAAGTTAAGATCCTTATCCCCCCACTACTTATTTATTTTGTTGACCTGGTCAATATGATCCAGACTCGGGGTTATGATCAATCTATATATATTTTTATATGCATACTTCTTTTTCTTTTATTTTCCTTTTTCTCTTTATTATTTTCTTTTGGATAAAATAAGTGTTAAATATATAATATTAAACAATTATAGTTAGAATATTAATTAGTGGGAATTAATGAGTATTTACATGTATTTTACCAAGGATTTTAGCCAAAATGAAAAATAAAGGCGATGAATCATAGATCCATGACTCGCCCTCCGTCCCGACCTCGAACACCACCTCGACCTCTTCCTCCACCTTGATCTCCACCTCCTCTCCTTTCGTTCGGGTCTTTGAAAAACACCACCAGATCTAGAGATTAACAAGGTCGTTGTATCGAACAGGTGGATTTTATCAGGAAATTTTATTTGTTTTATTTGTACTCCTAAACTTAAATGTATATAATGTACGTACGGGAGTGTCGAACTCAGGGAGGCAAACTGTTAGAAACTAGGATAAATTATAGAAAATTAAGGTAAAATTGGGTTTCTAATTTTTTTATGTATTTTAGGTAATTGTTTTGAATTTTTTTCAAGTTTATGAATTTTATATTGTTTTTATGATTTTATTATACCTATGTAAAAATTAGGTTTAGATTTTATAATTTTATATTTTGGTTCTTATTTTGTAGTTTTTATATGTTTTATTTTTTATTATTTTTACTTATTTTTTGAATTTTTTTATTATTTTTATTTGATTTTTAATGTTTAAATTATATTTTACTGATATTAGGCCTGACTGATATTAGAGCTTCACTCCATCGAACTCTTTTCATAGTGCTCCTCTGTTCCCCAACTCCCAAACCACCTCCATTAGCATCCCCCTATCATTCTCCACCTTTGTTCACCCCCATCTCATCTCGACTCCACCTGGATCGAGCTTCCTGCATTCCTATTCCTCCCCGCGCTAGAGCCACTACTACCCACACTGCCTACACCCTATCTCGATGCCTTGAGGGTCGAGGCACTTTGCCCTCGATTCTCTTAACATCATTTGCAGGTATTTGGAGTGAAACGAAGCCTGGAAGGCAATTCTGCAGTTGGCCGGAGCTACCTGGGCCCGCCACCTTCATTGACCTCATGGTGATCCTCCGATGTACTTTCGCTCATTTTAATGCCACCATCCATCAGAGAAGACATGCAGGAATCCTCGAGCCATTTTGGAGTAGCAAAAGACGAAGGAGGAGGGAGATCTCGCTAGTAGAACTTCGCCCTGATGGAGTTCTTTCTAGTTCGTCCACCCGCCTCCTCCGTCGCTTGATGAGGCATTGTTCTTCCAAGGAAGCAGTGATCGTTTGATCTCCACGTGCAACCATCGTTCGATCATCTGTCAGGTTCTAATCCTGGTTGTGCATTTGCGAAGGTGCATAGTAGCAGGAGGGCGTACCACGTGGCAAGTAAATGCCTATCAGCCAGGATCTGTGCCAGCTTTGGGTATTTTGTAGTTTTAACCCAAGCATTTTGTGTATTTATTATTTAGAACTTAAACTTTATTCTACATGTATTATATTTTTGTAAATATTACAAGTAGGCCCTTGAGCTTCTAATAATTGGAAATAGGTCCAGGCCACATCACCGCACGTGCCTGCGCACCTGAGGTGCGAGCATTTTGTAGTGGACCCCCTAAGGGTTTTGGAATTTGTTTTTAATCCAAGAACTTTTTGTATATTTTTGGTAAAATTGCATATTGTCCATTGGACTTATTTTTATTTACCAAAACACCCATGTTAGTATTATAGTTTCTCTTTATTATCTCTATTTATTTAAAATAACTATTTTGCTCTAAAAAATCCAAAAATATGCATATCCTCCTGATTGCACACACTTCCACGAATATATTTTATTTTACAATTTTAAAACTTTTTATTATTTATTAAAAATAAAAAGTATCCCTTTTTGTTCCTATCTATAGTAGAAAATACATAAAAAATATAAAATGTTTTTGAAAAATAACAAAAAATATATTTTGCCTTTGTTTAGTTTTTTACAACTATAGACCAAAAATCACTAAAAATTATAAAAGAAAACTTCTAGAAATTAAAATACCATAAAAATGCATAAAAAATCTACAAAATTCTTTTAAAATTCAAAAAATGTGTTTTCTCTTTATATTACTATTTATATATAAAAATTAATTTAGAGAAATTGTGATTCTGTTGCTATTTTTTATCTCCAATTTAATTTAGCATATTGATTTATCCCTATTTTAGGGTTTTTTTACTTTAAAAATATATAAAAATCAGCAAATTCCCTAAAAATCACAAAAATAATAAAATTTGATTAAAGTCTAAAATAGTTTCTTTCTTTTATTTTGACTATTTTATTAATATTTATATCTATAATAGCTTATATTGTGTATATGTACTTTACTATATAGCTATATTGTATTTATAAAAAGAAAGGAAATATAAAAATAAAAATCTAAAAAAATATAAAAACAAACTATGAAAAATCAAAATACAAAAATATAAAATAAAAAAGTAAATTAAAAATTAAAAACCCATAAAAAAGGAATATAGACAAATATTTCACAATCACTTTTGTGCATTAAATTGCCAGATCTATCTCGTTTGCTCCATGTGTTCGACACTCTACATACTTGCACTATATACACATTTTGTAGAGTTAAATAAAATAAATTTTAACTCCACTCTTGCTTTTCATTGTTTGATCATAATGTGGGTTAATTGTTGTTTGAATTTGGGTTTTGTTTAAGGTCGCTTTGACGATTGTTGACCCGCCTTGTGGGTTGACAAGACTTTGGCAAAATCTCGTTCAACACCTTTGCCTCCACCTCACCCTCCGCTCCAACCTCCAACTTCACCTCATTCTCCACCTTTGCCTCGGCCTCCGGCTCCACCTTGCCATCCGGATCCATCTCAACCTTTGGCTCCACCATGCCATTCGCCTTCACCTTGACCTCTGGCTCCACCTTGCACTTCGCCTTCACCTCAACCTCTGCCTCCATCTCGACCTCTGCCTCCGCATTGACCTTTGCCTCAACCTCTGCCTCCACTTCAGCCTTCGCCAACGAGGACAAACATTGCAAAGAATGTTACGAGGTTGCTAGGGTTTTTCAGAAAAGTGAGAGGAATGGCAAGTGACGGATGGAGATCTACTCTTATATGGTTTTTTAGGGCACGTTCCGTGTGCTCAAGAGGTGTCGATTTTTGGATGTCAATTACTTGTGGTGGGCTCGAAGAGTAGCATGAACATGGGCATTAGAGTTTTGCAATATTCTCTATAGTTATATGGAAGTTTTGTAATTTTCCCTTTAAAAGAATTCTAGTGACAAATTTGTTCGTCATCACATGTTTTCTTCATCACAAAACTATCACTAGAACTCATTTTCCTTGTAGTGTGAAAAGAAGAGAGCATAAACAGAAAAGGAAGGATTGGTTGTTTAGCAATTAAAGCACAACGTTGTCGCGACAAACCTAAAATAGGAGAATTAGGGTGGCATCCAAAAGAAATTTAACTCAGAATTAATTGCAAAAATAAGAGGAATGTTGCAAAAAGTATTTTAATAACTATCCGTATATCTAGTCAACAACATGGACTCCTCAAAGCCTACTCGTGTTCCTCTAGCCGTTGTTAGTTATTTACTAAATATGGAGTATGATTGAGCTTGCGATATTTCAAATTTGGCTTGATATACAAAATTGTATAGGGTGTTAGGTACATTAATTGGATGCTCTTTCAACAAACACCTGATTATAAGATATGCCTTATAGTACACGCCATGGGAGTATTCATGCTTACTTCCACAGTGATGCCAAAGAAAGGATTTTGGTCGTTAAGGAGTGACGAATAATGGGGCCCTCCATTGCCCAATGCATTGTATCGGTCCCATGGGGAATACGATGTAGGAATAGAGAGATGTAAATGGCTCAAAAGATGGTCTTTGCATATGGGGAAGCCATTCATGGGAATAAATCCAAAGTGTGATATTCTCTCTCCCTCAAATCAGATGTGGTAACATACAACTTAGCAAAAAGCAAGTGTTACCTTGTCTAATTTTTACTTGACAATATGTCCAAAGGGGTGGGGGTGGTAATCATTTTTTGGTCTCTTTTTTCTCCCTTTTGAGGGTATTTAGTTGGTGTATTTCTTTGAGTAAGGTATATGATGATGGTATACAAAAAAATTAGTAGGGTCATATCCAGGACAAGGAACAGTTTGATAGATTACCTTCAACTAAAAATGTTATACATTGGATCCTCAGAATCTAAATAACTTACATCTCATTATTTCATGCATATATATTACTTGACATGTTTATTATAGTTTCTATCCCATAGCTATTTTAGACATCACTACCCAACAAACTAACATAAAATATTTAATGACGATTTTTTCTGTGTGACCATCATATCATGTTATTATTGGGGAGATTGACAGGAGAAAAACTGCTAGAAACTCGTCCTGATTAAGGTCCTTTTTACTACGTCACTATCTTAATTTTGACGAGGCAACAATGATTATCTAGAATTTTTAGGTTGATGTTCTAGTGAAGATTTACACACGAAAAACTACGAGTAAAGCAAGAAAAAAAATCCTTAGTTGAGTATTCTTGTTGCTAAAAATTTTCAATCATGAAATATAGTTTGTCAATAAATAAAATTCCATGTTATATATATTTAATAATGATCCATACAGAGACAATGCCTAGAGGCGAGAATGAGGGTAGTGAGACAAGAAAGGAGCTAGTATTTCGTCAGTGGTCGGTAAGCATTCCTTCCTACTTATCCTCTTCATATCTATTGTCGCCTTTTTTTCTTTGAGACGGTATGCAAAGGCCCTTCATAATGTCCTCAATCGATCATCTTGCATAATAGCTTTCTACCGCATGTTCAATTTATTATACCTGAGTGACAAAAACACCTGTGTGACCCAATATGGATACTCAACGCCCTGAAACCTTGTGATATCCTCACATCCTCCATGGATATTAGTTCTCATGGGTTGATTATTTCTATGATCGAAGATAAAATGCGAGCAGTTATCAGATCTATATCTATTCTCTCCCCCTACACTAATCTATTTGATTTTGGTACCACGATGACTATGGCTTCATTTATCCCATGATGTATTCCCTCCCATGAAGAAAACAAATAGGCTTTCATAATAGTCCTATGATTTTGAAGCTATGGTAAAAATAAATAATCAATACCACTTGGTTTAAAGTGTATGATATTCCTTGAAATATAATAATACGTTCTTTGAAAAAGGGTTTCGATCACCTGTTGCTGTTGTATTATGAAAACCTCTATGCATAGTGCATACATCTGTTTTGTTTGACTCCGTGTGGATTTACCGAAAGAAATGGGTAAAATTCAATTTCAAACACATCTCTTTCCTATTTCCTATGTTCCTAATAATAATTTAATGTTTAGATTTTCTTTTATAGTGAAATCCTCTGACTATGAATGAGTCTCTAACCTCTTATAAAGGTTTCCATCACAAAAAAATGCATATTGATGTTTGTTACTTCATTACCTTATAATAAATACATCACACATTCATGCAACTACGTTTAGAAACTTGCCTTCATCCTCCTCTAGTCCAAGTAAAAATAACATATTAATTTCTTAATATAGAACATTTCCATGCCTCCTTTATCCCACCTTGGTCTCCTCAAGATGCTAGCTAGGTGGGCTCCATAACTAACTTAAGCCATGCTTCCCCCGTGTACTTCTTTAGGAACTATGTTAAGTAGGTAGCATGAACTCTACTCTCAGAAAATATTGTTAGAAATATTAGAGATGAAGTTTTATATGACAAGAAAGATGGTGTGAGAAAAGAAACCATCAATGCCACTTGGTTCAATTTATGTACGGTGGCGAACCCAAGCTTCACCTACCCTAACAAATGAAAATTGAACTAATTTACTTTAAGATACATGCATTTTTATCATAACATCTTATCTTTAAATAAGAAGCACTTTTGAACACATAAAAATATGCAAAAAAATCCATAAAGAAATAAAAGGGGGATTGGATTGTATGCACATAAGATTTATGCACACATCGGCCGAGAAACCCAAAATAAATTGGCCGGCAAACTAGGTCTTTGTTAACTCAGGAACAAGTAGGAAAAATAAGAAAACATGTGAAAAGCTACATAGATACACTTAAACTCATGGAACACATATTTACATGTTATATACAAATATACAAACTAACATATCTATTTTTATAAAAATACAATTGACCTATTTTTTTTTGCATTACTTCTGTAAAAATGTGTGTATATATATTAAAATAACAAAAAATCATCTTATACGGTTGTCAATAGAAATCAAACCCTAATTTCTAATACAACTACATTTATGGTTTTATGTTTGGAGTATATAAACTCCAATCTAGCCATATCACCTTTAAAATTTATCATTTATAATAGTCTAAATCTTAAAAATACTTTGAAATGGAGTTGGGTCCATCTGTAGAAAGTTAGCTTTGGAAAACTCTGTACAAATCTACTAGTACCTCGTATTTATATTAAGCACTTATGAGATTTTTTATATTTGATTTCAGTTTTAGTTATTTCCTTATATCTATTTTCATATAAAAATAAAATAAAATAAAATTCATAAAAATTGAAAGATATAAAAATGGGATTCTGAAATATTATGTATTTTATATCTAGCATAGAGTGTATAACTAAAAATCACTAGAAATATGCATGGACCCTTTATGAAATGTACTACTAGAATAAAATTTTGTATGGGCCAATAAAGAGCAAGGAAACAAATATAAAAATATGAAAAGACAAAATGCAGGTCAAAGAATTATATAAGAAGCTTAATTTTGTAACTCCATATTGAGCTAATTTTACAATAGTGTTAATGAATTTCTATTTCATCATCTTTATTCTTTAATTTTGTTCTTAAATCCCAAGTTAATTGCATGTATATAAGATTAATTTGTAAAAAATAACACTCAATACTTACTCTGAAATATTGTATAAATATAGGTATCTAATTCCGAAATAAAAGAATAAAGGAAAGAAAAGAATAAGAAATAAAGTATTGAAAATATTGATTAAGCCTAAACCACAAGACCAAGTCAATATTGACTTGGTCGACCAAGAATAAAGTAGAGGGAGATAGGGCACTCAATCATACAAAAAATACACAGGAACTCTAATTCCATTCATCATTAAATAGTTATTTTTTATTTTGCATTATAATCATCACAAAAAAACAAATGTTCTACGTGAACTTTGCATATAAAAAATACATAGAAAAATACAAAATTAATTGCACATAAAAATAATACACAATGTGACTGGGACACACAAAGGAAAAAAAACAAACAAAACTTCACATACTCGTATCTCCTCCATATGAACTCAAAACTGACCAAATTGTCCTTATTGTTCATAAAATTAATTATATATCTAATGAAGGTGGTTTTATTTAAAATGGTGTTAAGTAAAAGTCAGCTTTTGGGTCCTCATTGTCCCATATACATGTATATTTTATTCATTTTTTCTTTTTTCATATTTTTAATACATGTAAATATTATTTGAAATATATTAAAAATATTTATTCATTGTATATGTTCTCATATTCATTAAAAATGCATTAAAATAAATATGGTATTAAAATATATTGACATACTATACATATATTACATATACTCCCTATTTATTTAAGTACATTAATAAAATAAGAAAAATATAATAAAAATATAATATATTTAAACATATTATAAATATATATATAATATGTATATATAATAATGAAACACATAATACAAAATAAATATAAATACTTATAATATAGGTAAATATACCTATGTATATACTTGTAAATATTAGCACCTTATAAATAATATGTAAAAATAAATTAAAAAAATCCATAAAATAATACAAAAATCAAGAAACATTTTTTATGTTTGACTTTCAATTAATAAATTCATTTATTATTTTTTATCATTTTTATAAGGGATTTATTCCTTGGAATTTTTTGGTTGGTCTATGTGGACCAATCAAAAGCCTTTGGGTAGTTCATTTCTGGTCAAATGTCCTCTTTTCCAGCCGCCCCCCTCTGAGTTTTTACAGAAGTCACGAGTCCACCTTCTTCTCCATTTTCTCTACGCAACCTCCAAGCTTCTCACCCCTCGAGCCCTTCACCATTTCCCTTCCCCAAACCACCCTCCATCTAGTCAGGGCCCTACTTCCATAAACCTTGCCACCTCCTCCTCACGCCATCTCTCTTGCCCCTTCCTCCATGGTCATGCCTATAAATAGAAACCCGATCTGCTTTTTGACTTTTTATCCTCTCTTCTTCCATGTATTCTGGTGAATTTCATCACCTTTATTCTATCATTTTGACCTTAAAAATCCTAGTAAATGCATGCTAATACATTTAATTCATGCAAATTAACATTCATTTTTTGTTGTATAAATATTGTATATAATATTGTTTTTAGTACCAAAATTATAGAATAAAGAAAAGAAAAAGAGAAAGAATAAAATATAAAAGATATTTTATTACCCTAAACTCAGAAACATATGCATCTTGATGACTAGGTCAACAAGAAATAAAGTAGGGGGAGAAAAAGACCAATAAAACAATAAATTTCCCATTTATTAATTAATAATTTATTCATTTTTTAGACCTATTTTATTTTCTACTTTTTATACATCAAATAAAGAAACTTTGTACATGAAGTTTTAGATAATAAAATATAGAAAAATACAAAATTGATTTCATAAAAAATAATACATAGTGTAAAAGTTATACTATGAATAAGATTCCAAAATCCTAACTTCCTAGACCTATATCTCTCAAATAAAAACTCAAAATATATGAAAATCATTTTAATTGTATATAACTTTTAATAAGATATTTAATGAAGGTGGTTTCATATTTTTTATAGTTAAGGGGTGAAAGTTAGGTTTTGGACCCTTATTGTATGATATACTCAAATAAAATGTTCATTTTTTATTCTTTATCATTTTTATAATTTTATATTTTTATAATTTTGTAAATATTATTTATATTATATGTACATATTACAACTAGAATAAAACCATAAAGAAATCATTAAAATAAAATATGTATATAAAATACATAGATAAATATACAATAACTCTACTTATATAATATACATCTATATTAATTAAGTGTTAATATTATATCAGAAAAAATATAATAAAAATAAGTTATAACTTTTATAACATATTAAAATAAAATAATAAAATCAAAAAATACAAAATAAAAATAAAATACTCTAATACATAGATGAATATACCAATAAATTAACCCTAAAAACTAACTCCTAATAAAACACCTCAAAAAATAAACAAAAATCATAATAAAATACTTTATAAAATAATAAACATTTTTATTCTATAACTTAAATTATAAAAATAATTTATTAATTCTTTTTTAATTTCTAAATAGTTTTTGGCCCGTTTTTTCCTTGTTGGTCCACATGGACCAACGAGGAGGCTTTGTCAGTTGACCTCAGTCAACTGCTAGCCTACACCTGTAGCCTTCTAATAGCCTCATTTGACCACATGTTCAACGATTTTTGTGTCCCGCATCATGCATCATTTTGGGAAGATCCCTCTTCCATTTTCCTTTCTCGATGAGAGAACTTTCACGCGAGCTCGCTTTTGGCCATCTCCCAGGAGCTCCGGATCGACGCCAGTGACGGGGGCATCTCCAGCTTCTTTGAGTGGGGCCAGGTGAGGTCGGAGGTTGTTGTTCCACCATCTTTGTCACCTTGCCAGCGTGAGGTCGATCTTCATGGTCTTTCGGTTATTCGAGGTATCTTTCCTTCCCTTTTAGCTTAGTATTGATCGTAGGTTTCATTCCATGCAATTCTTTTATCTTTTAATTCCATGTTTTAGCCATAACCACCCTATTTGTAGTTCACCGGAACTGAGCTCCGGCGAACTCCTCCACCCATTTCCGACAGTGTTCTGACACCACCACCACATTCACTTAATTCCTCATCGCCTTCCGATCACCCCTGTCCACTCCATTCATCCCAACCAGTCCGTGATCGAGAGATTAGCTCCCCAATCTCTGCCTTCCGCTGACAAGCTCCGCCACGGTGTGCCTGACTCCATTCCACCACTACAAAAGCCCCAGGGCCCCTTTTTATCTGTATGCATGCTTAACTTGCAGGAACCGGAGGCTAATGACATCTTGAGGGGTCGATTTGGAAAGGACCGAAGCACCTGGAGCCCCCAATCTTCTCTGACTCCATTCGACCCTACCAGCGCTCTAGGAGCTCTTTGAAGGCCATCCCCTAGAGCAGAGGGACCAAAGCTCTATTTTTCCTCGTCTTAGACACTTCCAGGTGGCCGGAGAGGTGAGGGAGGGACATTCAAAACTCAACCTAGCTGATTTCTTGAGATGTTCTTCCATCCCTCTCTCCGCTATCTGATCTTTCGGCTTCTCCTTGAAGTATAGATGTCGTTCGATCGACCAAGACAACACCATAGATCTCCTTCGTGAGACCTAATCTCAGCCGTCAGTAGCAAAGCGTCATTGTGCAATGTGGAGCTGACGCTTGTCAAGTGAAGCCCCATCTGATCGTTGGCCCTCGCCTTAAGACTAGGTATTTTGCATTTTTAACCCGATCATTTTTGTATTTAATATTTAAACCTTAAACTTTCATCTACCTTAATTAAGTTTTGTAATTTTTGCAACTATGCCCCTTGTACTCTCTGAATTTAGGTCCACTCCATTCGACCCCCCACGCGAGATGACATTTTGCAGGCGTGTCCCTAAGAATTTGTGTATTTCACTTGGGCCCAGAAACTCTTTAATTAAGTTTTATTTTTTGTATAAATTGTATTTTGTCCCCTATATTATCTTTATTTGCATTCTTGTCCCTGCCAGCATGGCTCATATGTCTATACATGTGAGCTAGGCGATTTTGTAGGAAGACCGTTGCAGGTTTAGCATTTTGGATTTGGACTAGAGAATTTTTAATTATGTTATTGAATTTTTAAAAATTGTATTGTGGCCCTTGGACTATATTTTATTTATAGAAATGCCTCTGCAAGTATTGTAGTTTCTCTTTGTTTTCTCTATTTATTTAAAATAGCTACAGTGCTCGAAAAATTCCCAAAAAAATAGGCAGTTTCTTGAATGCTTTAGGTTTCACGCTATGTATTTATTTTAGCATTTTAGGATCCTTTAATATTTATTAAAAATCAAAAGTAGGCTAAATATCCCCTGTCTACCGTATAAAACCCATAAAAACATAAATAGTTTATGAAAAATTCAACAAAATATTTGTTGTCTCTCTTTACTTATTTTGTAACTCTATAAATGAAAAAACCTAAAAATAGAAAAAGAAAATAGATAAAAATTAAAAAGACCGAAAAAGCTTTATAAAAATATATAAAATTCTTAAAAAATCTAAAAAACTTTTTTCTTCTTTAAAATTTTCTCTATATTATTATTTATTGGTTTGAAATTTTTTGGACTTAATTTCTATTTTTAGTTTCCATTTAAATTTCGAGTATTTATTAATCCATGTTTTAAGGTTTTTTTAATTTAAAAATATATAAAAATTAGCAAAATTCAATAAAAAAATAAAAAATAGTAAAAAATTATTTCAAACCCAAAAATATTTAAGCAATTTATGATTATTTTTATTTATATTTACATCTATATTAGCTACTAGTCTATGTATAGTCTATTATAGCCTATATTATATATTTTAAAAGAAATAGAAATATAAAATATAAAAAGAAAATATAAATATATAAAATTAAAATAAATAAAATTAAAATAAATAAAAATTTTAAAAATAAAAAAGTCCACATAAGAAAATACAGACAAAGAGCTCATAATCATCTTTTGCACTTCACTTGCACAATCTCTCCTTTTCTGCTCCATGTGTTAGACCTCTGCATACTTGCACACTATACCCATCTATTGTAGAGTTATAATAAATTTTAACTCCACATTCTATTTTGCATTTTTTGATATTTAATTTTGGGTTAATTGTTGTCTGAAGTTGGGTTTCTTGCGGGTCACCCAGCGATTGTGTCTCCGCCTTGTGTGAGACATATCTAGACCCACAAAAAACTCTCTTCAACATATCCCCAATGGGAACTATCCCAATAGGAACAAGATCGATCTGGGAGAGCTAGGTGGTGGCGTGAAAGGCGGAGAGATGCTGGGGGAAGGAATTGAGATGAATGGGGGAAGTCGGAATAGTGTGTGACGACGAGGAAGGACAGGTTCGAGCTCAAAGCTGTAGCGACCCAAAATCGGGCTAGTCTTAACTAAAGTGTGAAATTAAACTATGAACTGGGAGTGGAATGAAAAGTAAAAATTAAAAACCACCTAAAATGATGGATAAATGGTCGCGACTGAGCTTGGGGGCTCATGAGGCAGGACCTCACGACGACTCGCCAGAGATGCCTGGATCTCCTCCTCCTACGCTTCTCCTCGCTGAAAGACCTCACATCCTCTTTCTATTATAAAGGGGACTCTGATTCAGGTGGCATGAGGGGCTAAAATGCATTGAAGAGGGATCAAACGTTGAAAAATGATGGGTGTGAGTTATTTATTGGTGACATGTTGGTGATTTTAAAGGGCAGATTGCATGCGGAGGACATGGAGTTGGTGAGGAAGCATGGGTCGGTGAAGAGAAGGATCGTGGGGAGATCAAAAATGGTGTGAATGGAGGGTAAGGACGATTGTGGCGATGGCGTGAAAATGGGAATAAGAATGCCCTCTTGTGAAGTTTCTAACAAGGTGATGGGGAGCCAGATCATTTGACTATAGGCCAGCGATCGAACACACCTGGTTGGTCCACATGATTTGATGAATTTTTTATTAAACATAAAAAATATTACTAATTTTATATAGTATTTATTATTTATTTTTATTTATTATTTTGTGGTTTTTTATTACAAGTTGTTATTTACAAATATAATCATAGTTATATTTGCCTATATATTGTAGATTTTATTCTTATTTTGTATTTTAAAATTTTATTCTTTTGTACACATAATTTATATATTTATAACTTATTTAAATACACTTAAATATTTTTACTATTTTTTTTAAGTTATTTGATCACTTAAATAAATAGATGTATTTGTTCTATAGATATATGTATAGGCAATTCACCTATGTATTTAAATGTATTATTTAATTTAATTTAATTTTAATGAATTTACTTCATTTAAATTATCGATATATATATATATATATATATATTTTAAATAATATTTAAAAAATTATAAAATATAAAATATTAAGAATAAATATAATGAATATTTTATTCAGGTATGCTATACAATAGGGGTCCAAAACCTAACTTTTGCATCGTAACTCGAAATTGAGTGAACCCACCTTCATTTAATAGCAAATAAATAGTTATATACAATTAAAGTGATTTTGATAAATTTTGAGTTCATATGGAGGAGATACAACTCTAGGAAGTTTGGATTTTGGATTTTATTTTGAGTATAGTAAGCACAATATGCATTATTTTTGTTTGAAATAAATTTGCTTTTTTCTATTTATTTCTATATATAACTTTCATTTTGAGGGTTTTATTATTTAAATTGTAAAAATAATAAAATAAAATAGGTCCCAAAAATCAATTATAGTTGAATTAAAACTAGGGTTTTATGTATGATTTTCTGTGTATCTTTGTATAATTCTTCTGCCCTATCTCCCCCTACTTTATTCCTTGTCCACCAAGTCATCATGATGATTAGGTCTCGGGTTTTAGGGTCATCAACACCTATGGTGTCTCATTTCTTTTTTTCTTCCTTTATTCTTTAATTTTGGAATTAAATACAATGAATATATAGTATTTTATACAATACTTTGTACAAATTCTTTTCAAAAAAATATTTTATACAAATTACAGAGTGTTTATTTTGATACATTAATTATATATGTGCATCTAGCTAGGGATTTAAGGCCAAAATAAAATAATTAAGGTGATGAAATGGAGATTCATCGCCCCATATACTTGCCTTTGCTAGTCCCTGGCAAACACTTATCGTTAATGAGTATAGAAAAGAAAATAAAGAAGAGAAAAGAAAGAACTTGGATTGATTTTAAGTTTTAAACTTGTCTCATAATATCGAAATTTGGTTCTCAGTCGAACCCTTGGAAAATTAAGTTTGGGTCAGAACCTTATTGGGAACTAGACTTGCAACACGACAACCTCTGAGAATCACAAAACCCTGCCCAAGTCTCCTCAAAAGCTAGTTCAGAACACTTCGATGTCATATGCATTCCCTTATGACTATGAGTCTATCTTGTATAGCGGGTGCGATATATAGCTTCTCTCAGCTGAAGCGGTAGAAATCAGTCATCTCCAACATGGTGAACCCAATTACCCAATCTAATAACTCTCTCCTCTAGAAGCGGGGTATTCCCTTTCAAGTTCAAGTACAACCAGCTCAAGAAGAGGAGGTGGAGAAGAGAATGGATGGTAGCCACTCTATCTACCTATCCCAGGATGCCTGACCAATGTAGCCAAGTCATCCGGGTGCAGGTTTATACATGTTTGACTTTGAAGCTCAAGATTGCTTATTGAATATACATACATATATACATACATATATATATACACACACTCCGATGGGAATTGTTTTTTATTTTTGCTCATCTTTTCTTTTTGGAGTTTTGATTTTTCTATTTTTTAAAATACTATGCACAACAACATTTACATAATGACTTTTCCTCTTGAGTCAATAAACTATCCCTATTTTGAAGCATTTTTTCAACCCACAAGTTCTGTCATAAGACCTCATGGCTACTGGATCGGGTTGGTGTACAATGGCCACAAATGTGTGGCTTCTAATGTTTCCATTGGCATGTGTCTCATATTAGCAAATCTAGCCCTCTAGCACTTCAACTGAGTGAGCAAAGTGCAAGGTGCAGGTGTGAAGGCTAGGTAACTGTCCATAAGAGTCATGCGTGTGTTCCGAAACATTCTACTTAGGCAGTCAAGACGACATTGAACCAAGTCTCATGGTTAAAGAATTAAGTCTAGTAGACCTGAAGTGTCTTAATTCCAGTTCCTATAAGGTTCCTATGATTAAGTGGATTAAGGTCCAACCAAGCCCCAATCTCCTGATTTTATTTAGACTTGTCCAATCATTAATCTCAATCCGAAAAATGCAAATCTATGTACAATGCAAGGAAAATATTTTTTGTAGTGTAATTTTCTAGTTATGAACTTTTTATGTGTTTTTGAAAGTTTTTTTATATGCCACATACTCCATCAATCTTTCACAAATAAAGAAATCCTCTTCCATTATTTAAGTTAATGGAAAGATATATGACGTCTTACATATTTGAAAGTTTTGCACATTTTTATGCAATTTTTAAAACAATTTGCAATTTTCTATGGTTTTTTATTTTGTTAATTTTTACTGGTTTTTTAAAAACAAAAAATTAAATAATTTTGTGCATATATTTACACGGGAGTGCCTTTGTTATCTATAAGAATTTAGGTTAAGGATTTACACAAGGTATTCATATGGTTTGTTAAGAATTTCTATAGTTCTAAAAATATTTTGCATATGTTTTGACAAGCATTTCAAAAACTTTATTTCGAAAGAATAATTTGACAAATAATTTTTGCAAATATTTACAAAATTTGAAAATTATTTTGCAAAGATTTTTCAAACAATATATATAGAGAGATTTTTCAAACTAACTTTACAGCCATTTTCCAAACCATTTGCAAATAGATTTTCAAATATTTTATTCAACCAAAGAGAAAAAGTTTTTACTAGAAGAATATTTTTATAAAAGGTTGAAAATATTTTACAAAATATTTTTCAAACAATTTTAGAAAGATTTTTCAAACACTTTTCCAACATTTTTAATAGATTTAATACTTAATATATAAAAAGAATTGAGTGTATATTTTAATTTTTATTAATTATCCATATTATTGAAAATACGCAAGTAGCTTGAGTTATGGCTAAAATATATACAACATATATGTAACCCCCATATACTTAGCTGGAGCTATGTCCTCATTGATCGAAGGGAAAAGGAAGACATAACTCGTACTAAGTATAGAAAAATCTATACTGCAACGACTGAATAATAAATATGAAGTCGACCATCCCCCCTATACTTAAGATCCAATAATCCTAAGTATAGCAAACCGTATTCAACATGCAGGGAGGGTCGAGGGTAGGAAAGAATAAGTCAGCGACTCATCCTGTCTCCTCCTATACTTAGGGTAAAACATCCCTATGTATAGACAGAAATATCAATAGAAGAGGAGACAGGTGAGGTGATCAAAGAATGAGCAACTCGAGTGGGCTCAACACCCCCCCCCCCCCCGATGAAGCATATCCTAAGTATAGAACATATAAATGGGGTGAGGGAAACATGGAAGAAAGAATTTGAAGAAAGAAAATGAAATGAAAAAAATAAGAAAAAAATAATTAATCAAAAATGTTTTATGTACCTCGTCTGTTTGCAATGATGTTGCGACTGTAAGCTCTTCATGGTATACCACATGTACGAAATCAACCACGAACATGAATGTGTCATGTTAAATATAGGGCTTCAGGAGATGTTCGTTGATCACAAATGGTTATGCATCAACTGACAAACCAGATGTCACAATGCTTTCATTGTCATACGCATGCTTCACTGTGAAAGACCTGGTCCATTTGCTCTTCAACTTCCCTGGGAATAATTTGAGCTTTGCATCAAACCACCAGACCTTCTGACCCAGCTAAAGTTTAGCAGCGGATGTGCTTGTCGTGCCACTTCTCAACCTTCTCCTTGTACATTAGGTTGTTGTCGTATGCATACCCATGGAATTCAAGAAGTCGATTCAAATCCAGTTTTTTGTTCTTTCTGGCCTTCTTGGTATCAAATTTACAGATATTTATTGCCCATAAAGATTTATGAATGAGTTCCATGTGCAAATGGTGTGGCTTGCCATACACTAGGTGGTAGGGAGACATTCCTAATGGTGACTTGTAGGCAGTCTGATAGGCCCAAAGCATAGAATCAAGGAGTTATGACCAGTTCTTCCTATCGAGGCACTCAAGCTTCTACAAAATTATCCTTTTCTCCCTATTTTAACATTCAGCTAGGCCATTGAACTGTGTATGGTACGGAGAGGCGATACGATGTTCAATGCTAAAATCTTGTGTCAGCTTCTTCACCTCTCTATTGATGAAATGGATACCCCCATCGGATATCATAATTTTGGTGATCCCGAACCTTTCGATGATGTTTTTCCTTAGGAACCAGTAGACCATGCAGCTTTCAATGTCTCAGGTTGGGATAGCCTACACCCAATGACTTATGTAGTCGATAGCTAGCAGAATATACTCATATCCCTGACTGTTGGTAAATGGGCCCATGAAATCAATACCCCGTGCATCAAAAACATCCGAGATCTGAATGTACTTTAGGGGCATTGTGTCTCTCATTAGCATCAAAAACATCTGACATATGAATGTACTTCAGGGACATTGTGTCTCTCATTCCTATTGTTCCTCACATATTCTGACAGTCAGTAAAGCATTTGACGAAGTCTTCTGTGTCTTTGAAGAGAGTCGGACACCAGAGGCCACATTTAGGGATGAGCATCGGGCCGGGTTGGGCTGGGCCCACCTCAGCCCAACCCGAGCCCGTTTAACATGGCGGGCTTGCAGGCCGGGCCTAGGCCCGAATAAATATGTAAAACCCAGCCCAAGCCCGGGCCCGACCCGATGATACTTGGGTCGGGCCTGGGTCGGGCCGGCCCAAGAAGAATTAATTAGTACTTGTGATCTTCATTTCTTAACATATAGAGAGGTCCAAGGAAAAAAAATTCTTCTTCTTCCATGCTTATATTATTTGGAATTTTATCTTGCAACCAAAGAAAAGAAGGAAGAACAAGGAACGACAAGGAAGCTATTCCTATTCCAAGAATCCAAGCTCCAATACACATAACAATTATACACCAAATATATTTATCGGGTCGGGCCTCCAACGGGCCTATATTCGGGCCGGCCCACGGCCCACGGGCTTCGGGCTCGGGCCCATCGTTGCCCGAGCCCGGCCCGATAATAGAATTGGGCCGAAAATTAAGCCCAAGCCCGCCCGACTATTGCTCGGGCTCGGGCCTGGGCCGGGCTTTATCGGGCTGAGCACCGGGCTGGGTTGGGCCGGCCCTAACCAATGCTCATCCCTAGCCACATTGGTGTACTTTAGCTGACATACATCTTCCAGAGTGGTGTCATCGTGATTCTTTGGCATGGCAATGTTCGAGAACACTTTGAACTTCCTCCTGAGGAATTCACCTTCTGCCCCCTCACTAAAGAAATATGGATCCCCCCACTAATACAAATGAATATCCGACAAAAATTTCTCGACTTTCAGCTTCAACCAATCTTATGGACTTCTCTTAGACATAAGATAGTTCATAATATCGATGAACTATGGGAGCGAGATGATTTACAGAATAGCTTCATCCAGAAAGGTTTTAGTAATTGGCAGTAAGCTATACTCAGGAGTGTCGGGATTTGGTAGTTTGGATAAATGATCTGCTACCACATTTTTAACTCCAGGGTTATCACAAATTTCAAGATCGAATACCTAGAGCAGAAGGATCCATCTGATGTGCTTTAGTTTGGTACCCTTCTTGGCTTGCAAGTACTTTATGGCAGAGTGGTCTATATAAATGATCGCTTTGGACCTAAGTAGGTGAGATCTGAATTTCTCCAAGGTGAAGACGAGCGCTAGCAACTCTTTTTCAGTGACAGTGTAGTTTTTCTGAGCTTCATCTAGAGTTCTACTAGCATAGAAAATTGCAAATTGTTGATTGTCTCTTCGATGTCCCAAAATTGCTCCATTGGTGTAATCTGATGCATCTGTCATGATCTCAAACGGGAGAGACCAATCTGGCGGTTGAAGGACAGGGGCTTGGGTAATCAGTTCTTTCAACTGATTGAATTCTTGGAGGACTCTCTCATCAACAATAAAATATGCTTCCTTGCCCAGAAGCTCAGTCAACGGTCAGGCTATTTTACTGAAATCTTTAATGAATCATCAGTGGAAACCTACATGCCATAGGAATGACCTAACTTGCTTCAAGTTTGTTGGTGGCTTGAGTTTTGAAATGATGTCCACCTTTGTTGGGTCTACCTCCATGACACATTTTGATATGACATGGCCTAGCACAATACCCTCGGTCACCATAAAATGGATCTTTTCCCACGAGAGCCCAAGGTTCACTTCACATCTTCTCTTTAGAATTCGGTCCTAGTAAGATAGGTACTGATTGAAGCTATCTCCATAGATCGATAAGTTGTCCATGAAAACCTCTAGAAAATTTCCAACAATATCTGTGAATATGGCCAACATGCATTGCTAAAATGTCGTCGAAGCATTGCACAAGACGAACGACATTCTGCGGAAGGCGTAGGTCCCAAGTAGATAGGTGGAGGTCATTTTCTCTTGATCTTCAGAAGCAATAGCAACTTGGTTGTAACCACTATCAAAGAAGTAGAAATATTCCTCTACAACCAATCTCCCAATGATTTGGTCGATTAAGGGGAGCGTGAAATGGTCCTTATTGGTCTCT
Organism: Ottelia alismoides; assembly: GCA_037367405.1. Taxonomy (NCBI): domain Eukaryota; kingdom Viridiplantae; phylum Streptophyta; class Magnoliopsida; order Alismatales; family Hydrocharitaceae; genus Ottelia; species Ottelia alismoides. The sequence goes on along the minus strand of JAZKJV010000251.1, from coordinate 398,675 downwards.
AGATTCAAGCATTTGTAGTCCACAGATGCACCAAGTTATTGGTACTCTGGTTGTGATCTCCTCTCATTTGTCATTCTTGACCGTGGTGATCCCTGACTTCTTAGGAATAGCATGCAAGGAGGGATATATGAATTCTGCATCATACCATTTTGTTATTTCATTCATCACATCCTCCTAGAGATTTGGATTTAATCTGAATTCGAATTCTTGGAAAGACATGTTGTCCTCTTCAAGGTATATGTGATGCGAGCACAATTAGGGGTTTATCCCATGGAGATCTGAAATCTTCCAGCCTATTGTCTTGCAGTTTCTCTCTAGAACCTCGAGTAGATGAGATTCTTGTTCTTGTGTCAACTGAGAATTGATGATCACTTGAAACATTTTCTATGCACCCACATGTAAGGCATATGTCATGTTAGCTAGAAGTATCTTGAACTTAGGAAGTGTCTGGTTTAGCTCAGTGGTGAGGTCGGCTACTGTGCAAGGTGGTGGTGTCAGATCATTCAACTGGATTGCGTCCACCATTGGCAATGTAGGCACTGCATCCAATGCATCACATAATTCTTCGATCACATAATCTTGTTCACAAAAGTTTTATATGTTTTCCTCCTATTCTACCATTGACAAGTGGTCGTAAATGTACTCTTCAGGCGATTCAGCAATAAATCTTATAATCGAGGATGTCTGGGAATTTGACTATGTTGTCCACTCTTTCTTCCATGGAGAGGGATTCGTATGTTTCAATATCATCCATAAAAAGAATTGTTTCACATATTTTAGCCAAAAAGTCACAATCTTTTGTTAGTTGTTCTACCGGCTCACTCTCGTCTGATGCAGACTTAGTCAGTTTCAACACTTGTATTGTGTCAATATGCACCTTGTCGCTTCTAGATCGGAATGTGATCTTCCCAATACCATAGTCTACTACTGCTTCAGTTGTTTGAAGGAACGACCAAGGATTATAGGGGTATGTAGAAGAGGAGTTGAGTGTCCATGTCAAGTACGATGAAGTCCACATGGAACGGTATTATCTGAATAGTGACAATGACATCCTCCAGAATTCCTCAAGGATGCTTGATGGAAGTATCTACGAATTGCAAAATCATTCCTGTGGACATAAGAGATCCTAACCCAAATTCTTTGAGTAATGAAGTAGGGATTAGGTTTATCGATGATCCATCGTCAAGGAGTGTTCGATTGAATTCCTGGTCGAACATCTGGCATCTGACTAGAGGAGCTCCCGTGTCATTCTTTTTCTTTGGGAGATTGTTGATTGCGTGTATACTCATCGTGGTCAGAATATGCTCGACATTTCTTTCACAAGCTCTGGGAGACTGTATCTTCAAACTACATGCTTCTTTCAGTCCTTTCTTGATGTTTGGCATGTACTTGATGGCTTTTAGCAGGGGCATTTCAATCACTAGATTTTGGATAATTTCAACCTCATCTGGGTCGAACAAGGCATTTTTTAATTTTTCATTTTTTTGGATTTTCTAAAAACATCTAGAAATGAAATATTTACAGAACCAAAAGTAGAAGTGGAAATAGTGTTCTTATTTACATCAAATATGTGCCCAGATCAGGCTGTATAAATAGATGATTGAAATGAACAGGGTCTTCCAAGAAAGGAGGGCATCCAAAATCTATAGGTGGGGCTCCATCATCTGGACTCAGGGTGGTTGCAGGTGCGGTCTCCTCAGTGGTCGGCATGGTGGTGCTTTGGATGTTTCTGCTACTGCTTTCTTTTTGTAATTTTTGATTTTGCTAATTTTTTTGGCTTGTTCTTTTTAGTGCTTCTCCTTCGTCTTCTTCTTCCTCACCTGGCCTGATGCTGGATCGGGTAATGCAGAAGAGGATGATGACTCGCCGAGTGAAGCTTTATTCTTCCCCTTCATGGTGGTCGATTGCAAGGTCCTACCACTCCTAAGAGTGACAACATTAGATAAAAACAAATCATGCACATCTGCCTCTATTAGACTAGAGAGAAAATCACATACTGCCTACTCTTTCTTCCTAAAACTATTAGGGTTGGCCTCCACCTAAGCCAGAATTGGAGTTTTGGCTGCGGTGAGGTCATCAAGCTTCTGGCTCATCTCTACTAGGCTTTTTACGAGCTGAGCCAAGCAATCCAAGGCGAGATTCATACGAGTAATCTTAGATGGTTCAGTGTGCTACCCATGTTAATACTGGGAATGGTGTGGAGGCGGTGAGTGGGAATATTGGTTATTGTACTGAGGAGAAGCATGGTACTATTGTCGGTGCAGAGGAGCTTGGTTCTAGTAAGGAACAACCGAGTACTGTTGATTGTGCTGGTACAGACGGTACTGCAATTGTTGATACAGGTTCGGTCTCCAATTTCCCTGGTATGACGGAAACTGCTGTTGGTGGTGCTGAGGTTGATTCTAGTCAAATCTCCCTCCTTGTTGAGAGAACTGGCAATTTCCTTACTGTTGGCCATGTTGTTGTCCGTTAGGATGGGCCAGTTGTTCATCATTGTTCCACACGCCATTTACCTCTTGAATGAGAGGTGGTGGAGGAGAGCATTGATCTGGTAAGATATGAAGCTCAAGCTGGTAGACTACTAGCTATTGTTGTGGCTATTGCTGAGATGTCAGCTTTGGGGCCTGCACGTAATAAACATTCTAGATCGCTGGATGGGTTTGACTCTACTGAGGAGGCTTTGGCAAAGCTAGCTCTTTTGATTCAGTGGGAATGGTAGTCAATGCTAACACAAAATTACATGATCTACTCGTACTAACCATCAATTCCAGTTGCTTGGTAATCTAGTCCAACTTGTCCAGATTTGGGTCCTCTATTCGATCATAGAAAGTTTCTTGAGGTCCTGTGATTGTTTCTCTATGATATTCACATTGGATAAGTGGCTCCCTATGATGCTCAGGTTGGAGCTTTCGTCCCTGTCTGGCTTGTGAGAAGATGCCATATGCACAGGCTTTTGAAGATTGTGGGGCTAGCGCTGGTATGCATGATATGACAATAAGGCAACCTTTCCTTTGGTCATTTCCTCTAAGATCTGCCAAATGATGTCTGCATCTTTGTTGAAATGTGAGATGCCACAAGCATCATCCATGAGCTTGTGACTTTCAACTGTTGGTCCCCCAAGGAAATGTTGGACCAGGATGGTCCTCAGAATGTCATCATGGGAACATTTCTCTTGTAAATATGTAAACCTCTCCCAAGCCTCATGAATGGATTTTTGGGTGGCTTGGGTGAAGTTAGATATGAGGGCACACATCTGATTAAGTTGCCTGAGAGGGTAGTATTTATGCAGAAAGGTGGACTTAAGCTCTTCCCATGTCATGATGACCATCCCCAAGTGGTTGATCTGATGAAGTACTTTTTCCTGAAGATTGAATGGGAATGTTGTCATCTTTAATACTCCTAACGGTATGTTAGGATAGTGAGGTGTACCATAAATGTGCCTGAATTGTTGCAAGTGGATGTATGGTTCTTCGTTCACAATGCCATGGAAGTTCGTTAGGAGCATGAAGAGTTGAAGCTTCAACTCAAAATGTCCGTGGATCGTTAGGATTTGGATCCACTCGATGACTTTCCCGATGCCAGAGTCGTAGGTCTCCTTAAGTCAGCTTGGGCCTCTCTGCTCGGATTTCATCTGCATGACGTGATAGCCATGTGAGCCCAAGGTGAACCATTCCTACAATAAATGTTATTGTAATGTTTTATTTATCAATAAAAGTTATTTATTTTTTCACTCCCTTTCTGAGATTGAATGAATGAATGCACTATAAGGTCCCTCTGTACAATTAGGGTTATGTAACATGGCCATCTTAATGATAATACAGATGTTGATTCAATAATTGAATCATAGAGGTTGGTGCTTGGATGAATATCTTAGGAGTTAGATAGAGGCCTCATGAAGCACCGTCAAATAATTGTTAAGAGATGATTGATGACCAAAAAATCTTGTGATCTGGGTTAAGGTATAAATCAAGGTCGTTGCGACCTGAACCGTGAAGCTAAGTCAATCAAGAAACTCAAGACCACCAAAGTAAAAATAAATCAATCAAGCACAAATAGCAGCCTCGCTAATTTATTTTACCTGGTATAGCTACCAGGGTCGAACTCAGAGAGCACGGTATGCGTAAGCTACGAAGTAGTCGGGAATACAAAAATAAAAAGGAATAAAAGAATTTGGTGGATTTTAGGGTTTTCAAATTTTTTATGATTTTTAATATTAAGAAAAAGTGTAAGAACTCAAAAACTCACAAATAAACAATTATTCAAGGCATCAAAAATACTCAGAAAATTCAAATAAAAAGATTTTTGGGTTTTTAAAATATTCAAATGTTTTTGTTAATTTTCTTGATTTTTTATAGTTTTTTAATTAATTTTCTAAAAATGAAATAAAGATAAAAATGCTAAACAGTGTACAGCCTAAATCTAAAGGAAATTTAAAATTGGTTAAAATGCTTATAAAATTCAAGCGACAATTTTATGATAAACTATAAAATAAAAGCTAACTACAGAAACTTAATTTTCTAATAATTTTTATAAGGTTTTTAGTATTTTTCAATTTTTATGGTTTTTATAAACGAAAATGTAACAATAATAGGACAGAAAGTAAAACAACATGAAACAAGCAAACAATAATTTTTTTGAAATTTTTTAGAGGTTTTTAATATTTTAGAAAAATTTTAAAAACAGAAAGAGGCAATTTTTAGGGTTTTTGAATTTTTAAAAATAATAAATGGAAACAAAATGAACCCAAAATTCATAGAAATTCCTACACCATGGCAGGGTCTATGTTTCAAAATCTCATGATTTTTGGAAAAAGTTTGCTATTTATTTAATCTAAAAGAAAATACACAACATACAAGGACCTATCTGCAAAGAAAGCATATCTTTGGACCAATAAATAACACGCTCAGAAAGTATGGGGCCAAAAATGCAATTTTCACATTAATTCACGTACATGTTGGAAAACAATACGTACATGGGTATATTTGCAAATTATCAAAACTAATCATTCATTCCATAACAGCTAAGAAGTCCAGGATAAAAAATGTAAATAACCCTAATAACATGTGACGAGGCACGTGGGTCCACACAGACAGGATTCAAACGCAAATAAAGAAAACTGCAAGGGCTAACATGCAAAAAGGTCCACTGTATAACTTTTATTTTATAGACTAACTAATAAAAGAAAATAAATGCAAGGGTGTCTAAGGAAATTACCCCTGCAGCTCGTGCGTCGCGTGCGGGGGTGGACAGGTGGCGCGCTCTATAGGGATGATGATGTGCGGCTCTGGCGCGTGCAGCTGGCAGATCCAACGGCCCTCGGGAGGTGCGAGCGTGAGCTGTACGGGGTCGTTAGATGTCAGATCTAACGGTCTGACAGCTATAGTGGATGGACAGCTGTGATGGCATCTGGTAGAGGGGCTCAATCCAATGGCGAAAAGAGGGTCTGAAAGAACTCCGCTTGGGCAAAGTTCACCGGAGCACCGAGGGAGATCAGCGACTCTGATGAACGATCGGACGACGGCGAACGACTCGCGAGGCTCCCCCACGTCAAGTGAACGGGTCCGATAAGCTCGATGACGGTCGGATCTCCTGGAAGGTGGCTGGACCTGGACGAGCTCCGGTGAAGCGGGGTGAAGGCAATCTGGGGCGTATCCACGTGCGCAAAGACCTACAGGGTAAATCTCTAACTCGGAGGAGTGCTCCGGTCAAGGTTATTTGACTGAAACCAAAGAGAAGCGATGGTGGATGGAATGGGGGTTCCGGCGAAGCGACAGAAGGAACCTCAGGCCTAATCTTGGCTCGGATAGCCAAGTTTCGGATGATCAGGGTGCGTAAGAAGGGTGACGGTGAGATGGGGTGTCGATCAGAACTAGTGAAGGTGGTTGATAGGGCTCCGACCGGCGGGTCAGAGCTGGCGGAGCAGCGGAACGACGGAGATGAAAGATTCGATCGATACAGGAGCTTAAGATTTAGAGGTGGATACCTGAAGGTCCTAAATCAATCCTGAGATCTAGGGGGTGATGTCAAAGGGGTCGTCGCCTCAACCTCACTGCGGAAGGCGGGGGAGGCTAGTCGCGACGGAACTCCAGCCACGGTCTTCGAGCGTCGGCTGCATCGGTCCTCTCCGGTCACCAAGGGCCTCCTCCGATTGTTGTCACCATGGGGAAGGTTCTAGGGTCTCAAGAGAGTGTATGATGTGAGATGCTGACCTAGGGAATCGAATGAAGACTTTGTAGGTTGTCCTAGGTGGCTGGAGAGATAGGGCGGAGGTGCGTGAACTGATAAGGATCCGCGCTTCCCTAAGGATCCGCAAGGGTCTTAGATCCCAGGGGAAGGTGCAGGCGAATAAATCGGGGCAGGAGGTGGTAGGACCCGATCGATAAAAATGGGAGAAGAAAAGGCGAAAGATCGGATCCCCGCACAAGAGGGTCTGGGAGGGGTAGTTGACCGGGGTCAACATCCTTCCTGGACCAATAAAATAAAGCTTGGTCAAAAATATTTGTAAAATAAATTAAAAATAGAAAATGATTTCAAATTAAAAAGTGTTCAAAATGAAAAATATTCCTTATTTTCTGAACTATTTTTGTGATTTTTATTTATTTTTATTAAAAATAATTTAATCTATATACAGTATACTATATTATATACAGGTATAAAATACATATGTATTTTATATAATTATTTTTATTTTCTTATTTTTGTACAAATACCCTAATTTTATATATTATTTATTTACAACATATTATTTGGAGTATAAACTAATTTTTATTTTTTATTAGTTATTTACAAGTGTAAAATAAATAGGTATAAGATACATGTATTACGTACAAGGTGATAGAGAGAAATTTATTTTATTTTTATTTTATTTTTCTAATTTTTGTTTTATTTTTAGAAATATATACAAGGGAATATAAACACATTTTTATTTTTTGTGAAAATAAAATATATACATAGAGGGTGCCTTTGACAACCTTTCGGATACAAGATGCTACGGCCTCCCACATCTCGTTTGCACTACCACTACAATCCCAAGATAAGTCTTCTAAAACCTTCTCCCTGAAGCTTGATTGCTTCAGCGGAAGATTCCACCACCTAGTTCTAGTGATCTTAGGAACCTTCCTTTTCTTTACCAACCCTTTTATTTGTAAATCCAAGACTAACAAGCGATGTTGGGTTGTCAAACTCTCTCCAGGGATTACTTTGCAATCTTTGCAACACAATTGATCTCTTCTCCTCAACGCAAAGTAATCTATCTATGTTCTAGTTGAGCCACTCTTATAAGTAATTAAATTCTCCTCCCTCTTCTTGAAGAGAGTGTTTGCTATTAAAAGATAATATGCAGTTACATAATCCAGAATGACTTTTCCCTCTTCCTTTCTATCCCCAAAACCATGTCCTCCATGCACACTTGCATACCCTGAAACATCTTTTCCCACATATCCATTAAGATCTCCACCTATGCAAACCATCTCTCTTTGTGGGATTCCTTGTAAAATCTTATCCAGATCCTCCCAAAAAGCTTGTTTAGTCCTTTCATCTAAACCAATTTGCGGTGCATAAACTGAGATGATATTCATAATTTCTTCTTCAAGCACCAACTTTAGCAAAATAATCCGATCCCCAAATCTTTGCACCTCAACCACACAATCCATCAAATCTTTATGAACAACCACTCCAACACTGTTTCTGCCCTTATCTTTACCTGAATACCAAAGTTTAAAGCTTGTCTTCTTTATCTCCCTTGCTTTCTCTCCAACCCATTTAGTCTCTTGAAGACATACTATATGAATCTTCCTTCTTTCCATTGTATCCACTATCTCCATCAATTTTCCAGTTAAAGTACCGATATTCCAACTACCAATCTGTAACTTCCTTTGCAATCTCTTTTGGACTAACTTCTTTACTCGCATGTGTCCATTATGCGAGAACCCTTGCAAATTTTGGACTGCATCCGGGCGGTGATGCAGCGGAACTAGCTTATTTACCCGCATGCGTTCCTCATGCGAGAACCCTTGAAAATTTTGAACTACATCCAGGCTGCGATGTAGCAGCCCTTGCCAATTTTTCATTGCATTCAGGCGATGCAACGCGTCGCAAGTAGGGAACGCCCCAACGAGATCTGTATGTTTGCTTGAATCCATGTTTAAAAGATCTGAACGGTTTCGAGATAAATTCATAAATAGTGTTCTTAGAAGAACTTTAAGAACACTATTTACGAATTTATCTCTCCTGTGCTGGCTGTCGGCTACCTAACGCGCAACCCTCCTTATTTACCCAGGCTTGGGACCGGCCATGGCTGAGTTTGTGAATAGTACTTCAAAAAAAATGTTCCAAAGGATGTACAAAAAAAATGTTCCAATAAAAATATTCCAAAGGACGTACATAAGAAAAATGTTCCAAAAAATAGTACTTCAAAAAAAATGTTCAGGCATGTATAAAAATAAAAAGCCTGCAAAGTATGTACAAATGTTGTAAAGTCAATAAGCAAGCTTGAGTTCCAAAGTCAAATATGTGAGCCTGCAGCTGGATGACTTGACTACACTGGTCTTGCATCCCAGGATAGGTAGCTACACTGGCTACCGTCCATTCTTCTCTTCACCCCCTCCTCTTGAGTTGGTTGCCACTTAAACTTAGAAGGGAATACCCCGCTCCTCGAGGATGGAGTTATTGGATTAGGGAATCATTGGGTTGTCGTACTAGAGAAGTCACTTTCTTTGCCATTCTAGTTGAGGAGAGCCACCATCACTTACACTGTACGAGTCAGATTCATAATCGTAAGAGTTTGCGTTTGATTTGAGATATTTTCTGACCTGGCTATTGAGGAGACTTGAACAGAGTTTTGGGATTCTCAAGGACTGTTGGATTACAAATTTGGTTCTCATTAAGGGTCCTCCCGCACTAAAATTCCAAAGGTCTGACTTAAGCTTTAAACTTTGATTTTGTGAAGACAAGTTTGATAATTAAACTAAATCCAAGTTCTTCTTTTTCTTTTCTTTCTTTTTCTTTTTGCACTTATTGCATAAGTGTTTACCTGGGACTAGCAAAGGTAAAGTATAGGGGGATGATGAATCCACATTTCATCATCTTTATTCTATCATTTTGGCCTCAAAAGCCCTAGCAAATGCCTGTAAATACCCTTAATTACATCATATTAGCATGCACGCATGTACATGTAATTAGTGTATAAATTACTGTAATTAAAGCCAAAATTATAGAATAAATAAAAGATAAGAAAAAGAATAAAATATTGTAAATATTTTATGACCCGAAACCCCGAGACCTAGGCATCTTGATGATTAGGTCGACCAGGAATAAAGTAGGGGGAGATAAGGTCAAATACAATCAAAATACCTACACTTTTTAGTTCATTATTTATTCATTTTGGGACCTATTTTTGGTTCCACTTTTTATACCTCAAATAAATAAAATTTGTACATGAAAGTTGTAGATAATTAAACAAAGAAAAATACAAAATTGATTTTACTGAAAAGTAATGTACAGATAAAAAGTTATGATCTGAATAAAATTCCAAAACTCCAACTTCCCAGACCCGTATCTTGCAAATAAAAACTCGAAATGTACCAAACTCACCTTTAATTGTATATAGCATAAAATAATCTATTTAATGGCTGTGGTTTCGCATTTGGTGGAGCTACGGTTTGCAAGTTGAGTTTTGGACCCCCATTGTATACTTGTACAGATTAAAATATTCAATTTATTATTTATTCATTATTTTTGTATTTTTATATTTTTATAATTTTGTAAATATTACTTATAATATATTTGTATATTAAAATCAGAATAAACACACAAATAAAACATAAAATAAAATACATGTATATATAATGCATAGGAACAATACCTATACTTATACCTGTATATACATACTTATAATTTATTAAATATACAAAACACATCAGAAAAATAAAATAAAAATATATGTGTGTATAAAAGTATTTTATAATTTTATAAAATACTAAATAATAATAAAGAAATTAAAATCACAAATTAAAAATAAAACAATAAAATATATAGATAATATACCTATATAAGCTGTAAAAAGCAACTTGTAAAAATATACCTCATCAAAATTATTAAAAATCAGAATAAATACTACATAAAATAATAAATATTTATTATTTTATAACCAAAATTTAATTCGACCATTTTCTATTTTTAGTCGAATTAATAAAACTATTTTCCAGGGTTTTTCCTGGTTGGTCCACATGGACCAACCAGGTGCAAACCCTAGTTGACCCCGGTCAACTAGGTGTCCTAGCCTCCTGTAGCTTATGCCGCCTCGTTTGTGACCTGCTTTTGCGGATTTATCGAGGCCAGGACTTTCATTCTTTGGTGTTGAACCCTTCTGCAACATCGTTCCTTGACCTTCCAGCATACACGCCCATGTGCATCCTCGGGCCATGGATCAAAGATTCGCTCAAAATGCCTCGTCCTTTGGAGCACCCCAGTCATCGAGTTAAACCCCTTATAACCAAACCTCCGACTTCCATTCAAAATTGAACCCCATTTTTGTCCCGATTTCTCTCCTTCTTGCTCGCGTCTGAGGCCTGGAGGTGACAGCTGCAGGCTCGGACCGTCAAGGAGGCGAAGCGCCGTGGATTGGGCACGTTCCACCCCGACCTCCGGTGACCTTCCCGTCAAGGTATTCCAACCTCGGGCTCTGGCCTTTGAGGTGTTATCTTCCTTTTTTATTCTCGTGTCATCCGTTGTAGTCCTAAGATCACTTAGGTACCCGTTTCTCATCCAATCCCCCATCGATTCACTAAATCGATTCACCTCGTCGGAGCTTTCCACCTTGTCGTTCACCCCTTTCTTGAGAGCCACTGGGGGTCGAGGTATTTTGCCCTCGACCTCCTTAATGTTTTTGGTGCAGGTCCTTACGCTCGGAAGCACCTGGGGTCGATTTTGACCTCGTCGGAGATACATGGGCCCCTCCTCCTTCTCCGACGTTGCGGAGGAGCCATGGTGTCTATCGCCACGTTTTGAGACCCTCAACGTAGAGAGGAACCTCGCAGCAACCACCTGGGACCATTTTGAAGCACGTCGACCGCCGGAGAGAGGCGCCATCACTGGAGGAAGGTCGCCACGGTCGGCCTTCTTCCCTGTTCGTCCACCACCCGCCTCTGTCGTCGGATCATCAAGGACCCCCAGTCGTAGCAAGAGCCGTCCGATCTGCGCACCCACGGCTGTCCATCGTCGACAAGATCATCTAATCGCGGCCATTGGGCGCGAAGCGACATCGTGCAAGGAGAACACGCCACGTGTTCAAGTGAAGATCTCCCGCCGTCAGATCGCCTTAGCGTGGGGATTTTGCAAGTATACCCCGTGCACTTTTGTAATTTATTTTATAATACTTAAACTTTCATATGCCAATTTAAAATATTTTGTAAAATTTACAAGTAGGCCCTTGAACTCTCCGTATTTGCAATTAGGTCCTCGGCCACGTCACCTCACGTGACCTGTTCACGTGAGGTGCGAGGCCTTTTGCAGCGAGGCCCTCGACCATTTGCATATTTCATTTCAGTCCTAAGATTTAATTATTAAGTGTAAACTTTTTGGGACAATTGCATGTAAGCCCTCGGGCATTTTGAAAATCGCACCTAAGTCCTTCCCAAGCGCGTGCTAGTCACGCGCCCTGGTGGACATTTTGCAGGTGTACCCTCCCGGGTCTGGATATTTGAAAAAGGTCCACTAAATTGTGTATTTAGTTATAATTTTTGTGTGAAAGTTGTGACTATGCCCCTGGATTTTCTGATATTTGCATATATACCCCTGCTAGGCTGATTATTTTTGCTTGCTTGCTCTATTTATTTCACGCACCATATTAACTCCAAAAATTACCAAAAAATTCATGTAGGCTCTTGTTAACTTGCACTCCCACGTCATATTTTTGCATTTGGTTTTTGTTGCATTTTTACATTTATTAAAAATCAAAAACATGCATTTTAGCTACTGTCTAGCTAAGAAAATACCAAAAAAATATTAAAACACCTAAAAAAATTCCAAAAAAAATTACCTACTGTCTATTTTATCATACTTTAGTGTCAGTCCAAAAATCACTAAAAAATTATAAACCAAAACCTTAAAAATTAGAAAATGCCTAAAAACTTAAAAAAATCTAAAAAATTCTAGAAAACTCAAAAAATTACAAACTCAGGTTCTGTAGATTCCCTATTTTATTACCTTTATTTTAAAATTAATTTGGGAAAATTTTGATATTATTTGATATTTTTTCTTCCCATTTTAGTTTCGGGTAGTAATTAATTCATTGTTTTCTCCTGTTTTGATATTTAAAAATACCAAAAATATTTTGAAAACCCCCCAAAAATCAAAAAAATAGTAAAAAATCATAAAAAGGCCAAAAATATTTTATTTCTGGATTTTTTAGCATTTTTACATATTTTTATAAATATTCTAGTACCTCTTTTATTATATAGTTTATATATTCCAATATTGAAAAAGAAAATAAAAAAATATATAAATTATAACAAGAAAATATAAATCAGAAAAATTAAAAATCAAAATACAAAATTAAAAATTAAAAAAATATATATTAAAAATTAAAAACCCACAAAAATATTCACATTTGCATAGTGTAGACAACACATCACTTTCACACACAAACACACACACTTGTGGATTTATCCTGCCTTGCTCCCTGAGTTCGAACACTCTACGTACTTGCATCTATACATCTTTTATGTAGAGTTAAAAATAAATTTTAACTTCACATTTGTTTGTCAGTTCTTGATATCTATATTGTGGGTTAATTGTTGATTTTAGTCCAGGATTCACTGCGGGTCGCCACAACGACTGTTGTCTCCGCTTTGTGAGAGACATTATTTAGACCCCGTGAATTTTGGTTAAATCATCTAGTTGTTCATCGTTACTCCATACACTTTTGAATTCTTGAATCAATGGTGGTGGTGAAAATGCTGGATCAGAAGGTGGAAGGAAGTACGGCTGGTAAATTACCATCTGCTGCTGCAGCGGGCCCTGATCGAGCATCTGCACGAAGTACATCTGCTACACTACCGGTGGCGGCTGACTCGGATGAGGCGGTTGTTGTGACGATGGCTCATCCTTCTTCTCAGCAGGAGTCTCTAAAGATGGTGTTGTCGACTGGATAGAACTGATGGTGCTCATCAGCAACTCCAACTACTTGGTGATCTGATCCTGCTTGTCTAAATGTTGTGTCCTCTTTTTTATCACAATGAGCTTCTCAAGATCATGTGATTGCTTCTCGATAATGTTGACCTTTGAGAGATGACCCCTGATGACACTAAGGTTTGAGCTCTCATCTCTCTCCACCTTACGAGATGCTGCCATATGTACTTGCTTCTGGAGGATCTGTGGTTGTTTCTGATATGCGTGGGATGAAGAGAGGGCGGCCTCTCCTTCAGGCATTTCTTCAAAAATCAGCTAGACTACGTCTTCATACTTGTTAAAATGAGATCCCCCATAGGTTGCATCTACGAGCCTTTGGCTTTCTACATTCAAGCCCCCGAAAAAGTGTTGGACCAAATTGGTCCTCGGTATCTCATGATGGGGGCACTTCTTCTGCAGGTTAGTGAATCGCTCCCAAGCTTCATGGATAGTTTCATGGGCAGCTTAGGAGAAGTTGCTAATCCTGGCTCGCATCTGATTGAGCCGATCGAGAGGATAGAATTTGTGAAGGAAGGAAGATTTCAGTTCCTCCTAAGTCATCATAACCTTTCCCAAATGATTGACCCAGTATAGTGCTTTGTCTTGCAAACTAAAGGGGAATGCCATCATCTTCACTATGTTCAGGAGAACATTGGGGTAGAGGGTAGATCAGCAGATGCATGAGAACTACTGCAGGTGAATGTATGGCTCTTCACTGGTGTTCCCGTGGAAGGATGGTAGAAGGGCCGGGAATTGAGTCTTGAGATCAAAGTGAGCATGCACCGGTGGAATGAGGATCAACTCGGTCATCTGATTGTCTCTGGTATTGTATGTCTCCTTCAACGTAGGTTTCTACCTCTTTTGTCCTAGTTCCTCCTTGTCTGGGTGATCACGGGTATGTCTCCCCCTCCTCCTACTAGTATGTCTCCTCCTCCTGCTAGTCTATTTTGTAGATCGTTCAGCATATCTTGGAAGGCAATCAATACTAGGTCTTGCTCGGTCAGTTACTGTTGTGTGGCTTGGACGGAAGCCAGCAATTGAGCATTCACCTGATTTTGATCTGGCATCTGTTCCTGTTCAGGTTGTGGAGGTGGTTTCTATCCCTGGGGAGCCATTTCTGGGTCCGATTCCAAGGAGATGAATTCTGTGTTAGGATCCAGGACGGGGGTTTGCTTCTATCTAAAATGTGAACAAGTCCCAATTAGACCTCTTGAAACTAAATCCCAGCTGCCAAGATGAAACTGGAATTAGGGTCAATCCTAGATTGTTGTGAATGAAAAAGATGTCAAGTGAAATCGACTCCCATTCACAATGACGAATATGGGACAAAAGTGATCCAGGTTTATTAAGTGGGCAAAGAAACAAATACGAGGAGTTTGGAGATCGGCTCGTAGAGTCTAGATCGGGTTCTCAGGAATCGCCTCAAATAATTGACGATGTCAAGTCTATGGAGTCGATGTGGGAATCGGTGGAGTCCCGACTAAGCCATCCATGGATTACCATCGTGAAGCAAAATGCATATCGATGCAGGAGGAAAGATACGATGGTCAACGAAGAATAAATGAAGTGTAAAATAGTAGAAAGGCTTGAATTAAGCAGGGGTCAAAGAGGAAAACATATATGATAAAATTTTTCACAAATGTGCGGGGTTCGATCTTTGAACCTTAATCTAGATCCATACAAACACAATACAAAATCGGGTTCACCAACTCATGCCATGTGAAGCTATGAAGGATCGGGTATTTATTATCTTTTCAGTTTTAGAGTTGTTATTTCAGGAATATTTTTTAACAAGTCCTTAGTACGCTAACTCTATAGGAGAGAGAGTACTGCCGGAAATGTATCCCATAATTGTCCTCCTCCTTTGTGACCAGTAGTCTGTAATTTTTAAGGTCCTTGTACCCCTTCCTAGATCCCTACTCAGCCAAAGAAATAGAGAGAGGAAGCTAATAGGCGAAACCACTACTTTGTTCCTCGCTCGTAATGGAATCACCCATGAGCGTGCAAGGACCTACTCGAACGCAAACCGATGAGACAGACACACCCGTGAAGGTGTGACCTAAGCTCAGTACTTCAAACCATGTCGGTGTTCCACACAAAGCGGGAACACCATCGCTGACAAGGCCTTACTCGATCACGTACAATAGAAGCGCCATTACTTTGGAGCTCCGGGCGATACACAAGGCACTTACAGACTGGATGTTCTGCTCTAATCCTTAGAGGGGCATGCCTCGCATATGGGAGGGGTTTCGGTCCCCTCCTAAGGTACCTGAAAATAATGAGGGCTTTATGAACCCAAGAAAATGAAAGTCCATTACGAATTTTACAAGGTCAAGGTTTATTTAGCGGTCCCCTTGTTTTAATTTTTTTTGGTTTTCACTTTCTTGGATTTTTTTGCATACAAGCGCCTAACATTTTTGTAGATTTTTATTTAAGTCCTATGTGCTCAATATTAGAGGGAGATATCGAAAAAGCCGTGCAAGTTGATTCTATGATGGAAATCTCACCATTGAATCTAATGATGCATGCTGAGTTAGATGTCTTACAATTCTTCCTAACTCTCTCCATGCAGTATGCAAAATAGAACTTTAAAACCTATCAACATGGCGGTGTGCAATTGACAAAATCGTCCTAAATAGTAGTTGCTATTAGACATGAAGAACCATATG
Source organism: Ottelia alismoides (assembly GCA_037367405.1). NCBI lineage: Eukaryota > Viridiplantae > Streptophyta > Magnoliopsida > Alismatales > Hydrocharitaceae > Ottelia > Ottelia alismoides. Next base: position 382,839 of record JAZKJV010000251.1, on the reverse strand, counting down.
TTGATTATTTAAATACAAACCCTAGAGTCTGGTCTTGGAGATATCTCAGTGCATGCCACAACGGTCCTGCTAGCGTTGTATGATGCCTCTCACGGCGTGTGGGTTTGAGTCCAAATAGCTAACATTTATTAATTTGACTAGATCCAAAGGTAAGAGACTATAGGTACATGTGTTCTTGTTAGGGTTTGGACCTAATTGCCGATTCAAGCAACCTACAAGCCAGGGCCTCCATGCACACAAAACAAATAAAAAGAAAGGCGGAAAACTCAAAACAATGTGAAACAAAATAAAAGAAGGTGATAAAAACACAGAAAACTACGATGAGGCCCCTAGGTGAACAGACACCTGGGCACTGGACCTCGCTGTGGAGAGTAGTGTCCAAGTCTGAATTATTACAAATTAATAAGTCTCTCTCTCATCAATAAAATAAATCTAATTCTATGCTAAGTAGTTTCTCTTTGCTTCATTTGTAGCCTCCAACTGGTCAAAGGGTGAAGACCAGTCTCCACCAAGCTGGGTTGCCTCAGCCTCCTAAGAAGCCATCCTCGCATAGCGGGCCCTCGCAACAAAGACACAAAGAGATATATGTTAGTACATATAATCAACTAATGTAGCCAAAATGAAATATATACAAGGAATAATTGAAGGAATATGTGCAGAATAAAATAAATTGTTACATCAATAAATAAATGAATAAGTAATAATGATTATACAAGATAATGACAAAATAGGCTATGCTCATTGCTCCCCGGTAACGGCATCGTTTGATGAGAGAGATGTGTTGAGGGTCACATGATTTCACAAGGAGAACCCGCAGTCGGTGTGTTGACCACTCTATAAGCCTCAATCATTCAACAATCAACCGGCAAATAAATCAAGCAATGAGAAGCACAAAATGTGAGTTAAATTTTATTATCCTATACAACTAAATGTATACCAAGTAAGCACGTAGAGGTCGAACCACAGAGAGCAAAATTGGTAGCCTACAATTATTTTTAACAAAAAAGCATAATGTGCAGGCATGTCATTCAATATATTATATGGTTTTAATTGTATTTTTTAATTTATTTTAGTTTTATATTTTATATTTTTTATTTTGTATTTTTCTTTTTTCTATTGAGAGAGTAATATAGCAAATAAAAAACTCTATGTACAATAATAGATATAGATATAATACAATTAAAAATACCAATAATTATAGAATTAAATATTTTTAGGTTTAAAATAATTTTCTAACATTTTTGTATTTTTTGGCATTTTTGCTAATTTCTATGGATTTAAAAAAAATACCCTAAAACAGGAATAAAATAATAGACCAAAATTGAAATGGAAGTTAAAAATAAGAAATTAATTCCGAAATTTTCCAAATCAATTTTAATCTACAAATAATAATATAGATAAAATTTTATAATAGAAAAAAACTATTTTGGGGGTTTTGATAATTTTTTAGATTTTTATAAAGTTTTCAGGTCTGGGAATTTTTCAAAAATCTTTTTCTAATTTTTTCTGTATTTTATAAGCAAGACAGTGGCAACAACATGCTCGTTTCATTTTTAATAAATAGCAAAAAGGTCCAAATTTTTAAAATAAAAATATGGCATGAAACTATAAGAAATAAAGAATCTACATCTATTTTTTGTGATTTTTGGAGCATGATAGCTATTTTAAATAAATACAACAAGCACACGAAAATATAATTGCTTATAGGGGCATATATGTAAATAAAATAAACTATATGGCCGCTGTGCAATTTTTCCAAAAATATACAATGTGCATGAAATTTTATTAGACCAAAAATAAATACAAAAAGTAACAAGGGCATGTTTACAAAATAGCCACCTCACATGAGACGACACATGAGGTTGCCTAGCATGGACCTAAATGCAATTCAAAATAAAAACTGGGGTCTACGTGCAATTTCACCATTTTTTTTTACACTATCTCTTTTATTTACAAGGCTAATTACTAGAAACAAAAAGGATGTGGCTAAGAATGCAATTTGCCCCTTAACGTGCGGGATCAAGCATCGATTATCATGCCACTTATCCACGTTGTGTGTCCACGTGTGACGATGATGATTCGTGGATTAATGCTCCAGATTAGTCTTCAGAGTACGATCCAGCAGCGGGCATGTGTTCCATCCAACGACGGAGGATCGAACTGGGGGGCGAAATTCTATCGGACAGCTGCAGCTTCCCGCAAAGAACAAGGTAGAACAGTTGTCCCTCCTCGCTTCAGTCCGTAAAATCTCGCAACAGTCAGCTTCTCCTTCGCTGCAGATGGGTTCAGAAGGTTGTTGATGTCCTCCCGCATCAGTGAATGGTTCATGATGAGCACCTAGAGCTCCGATGAGTTCAAATGGAGTCAAGGAAGGACGAAGGCTCTAGGTGCTTCCAAGTATTACAAAATCGACCCCAGGCAGGTTGTTTTTCTCCAAACCCTAAAGGAGTTAGGCACAACAAAAAAAAGGGGTTCGGGGCTCTTATTTGCGATGGTGGATGCGCGAGAGGTTCGAGCGGTCGTGCCTATAGCGAGCATAGGAGTGGAGGCACGAATGTCCAGTTCCACGATGGATCTAGTTGAGCGAGATGAGGTGGAGGTAGGGAGACATGGAGGAAAGAAGAGGGGGTAGTCCGGCGTGTCGGGAAATGGCAGATAACAATAAACAGAGTTCGTCGGAGCGGAGCTCCGGAATACTATGATCCGAGTAGTTTACACTAGATCGAACGATTAGAAAGCTAAAATAGATGCAGGAATTAAAAAATCAAAGCTACTCCTACCTAAAAAGCAATAAAGGCACAGCTCCTACCTGTCGGTGAAGGCAGGGAGCACAGACGGTCAGCGAGCCGTCGTGGGTGCACCCCCGTCCTCCTGGAGCCGATCCAGACCTCAAGGGGTCTTCTCCTATCATAATGATACTCTCTAGACTAAGGTATAGGGCTCTAAGGCTCGGAACAGTGATGAAAATGAGAAGACAAGTTGGAGATTTTATTTATACACAAGTGGACGCATCCTTATTGATGGGCGCTATGGACGGAATTGGCGCTATGTATAGGGGATTTGCATGCCCAGCATGATTCATGGAACATCAATGATGATTTTTTATGAAGGAATAGAGGCCGATGGATTGATAATACGCCCTTGAAAAAGGGAAGAAAACCAAGACTCGACAGGTCTAAAGGGCAACAAAGCCCCTAGGGGGAGTTGATCCGGTGTCAACAAAGGGCACGACGTGATTGGTCCACGTCGGCCGCTACAGGACAAAATAGTCCAAATTATTAAAAATAAATAATTAAAACTAGTAAATGATTTTATTTATTTTCAATTATAAAATAAAAAATGTTTATTATTTTATATAGTACTTTATTATGATTTTTATTTTTGACATTATTTATTAGTAGTTAATTTTTAGGGGTATATTTATAGGTATATTCATCTATGTTTCGATTATTTTATTTTTATTTTGTATATTTTATTTTATTATTTTATTCTCTTATTTTATATATTTATACCTTATTTTTAGGTAAATAAATATATTTTTATTATATTTATGATGTAATATATACAATTAAATAAATAGGGGCATATATTATGTAGGTATAATTATAGGTATTTCATCTATGTATTTTATATACATATTTTATTTTAATATTTTATCGATGGTTTTATTCTAGTTTTAATATGTGCATTCATTGTAAATAGTATTTATAAAATTATAAAATATAAATAACAAAAATAATAAATAATAAATAAAGTGAATATTTTATTCGGGTATATTATACAATAATGGTCCAAAACCTAACTTTCACACCTTAACTCCAAAAAATATGAAACCATCTTTATTAAATAGCTTATAAAAAGTTATATACAATTAAAGGTGATTTAATATATATTTTCATATTTTATTTGAGAGACATGGGTCTAGGAAGTTGGGATTTTGGAATCTAATTTAGAGTAGATCTTGTACAATGTGTTTTATTTTTGTACAAACTCAATTTTGTATTTTTCTAAATATTATTATCTCTAACTTTTATGTACAAAGTTTCTTTCTTTGAGGGTATAAAAAGTGGAAAATAAAATAGTTCCCAAAAATACATAAATAATGAATAAATAAATGTGATTCTTATTGTGCTTTTGGCCCTTATCTCCCCCAACTTTATTCCTTATCAGCCTAGTCATCAAGATGCCTAAGTCTCGGGGTTTAGGGTCATAAAATACCTTTGGCATTTTATTCATTTTATTTTCTTTTATTTATTATAAAATTTTATCATTGAAAATAATATTTATATAACAAAGAATGAATGTTTTGTACAAATTAATGGCTATTTAAATGCATTAGATAGGGTTTTTAAGGTCAAATTGATAGAATAAAGGTGATGAAATGGAGATTCATTAGACAGACACACCCGAGAGGGCGTGGTCTAAGCTCAATAATTCAGACCGTGTAGATGTTCCATACAAGGCGGGAACATCATCGCTGACGAGGCCCTGCTCGATCACGTACGATAGAATGTCATTACTCGGAAATCCAGGCGATACACAAGGTAGTACAGACTAGGTTTTTCGCTCTAATCTGTAGCAGGTCGTACCTCATGGGAGGGGTTTTAGTCCCCTCCTAAAGTACATAAAAACTATAAGGGCTTTATGAACCCAAGGCAATGATAGTCCATTACAGATTTTAATTAAGGTCAAAGTTTATTTAGCAGTCCCCTTGTTTTAATATTTTGGGTTTTCACTTTTTTGGGTATTTTGCATAGAAGAGCCTAACATTTTTTTAGATCTTTATTTAAGTCCTTGGTGCTCAAAATCAGAGGGAGGTAGCGAAAAAGTTGTGCAAGTTGATTCGATGATGGAAATCTCACAATTGAATCTAATGATGTATGCTGAGTTAGAGGACTTATAGTGCTTCCCAGCTCTCTCTCCATGTGGTATGCAAAACATAATTTTTAAACCTATCTACATGGCGGTGTGCAATTGACAAAATCATCCTAAATAGTAGATGTTATTAGTCGTAATGAGACCAAAAATTTGGTCTTCGATGCCACTCGGTGCCCGGCACAACGAGTCCTGTCAGCGTTGTATGTAACCTCTCTCGGCACACGGTCTCAAGTCCAAATAACTAACCTTTATTAATTTGACTAGATCCAAACGTAAGAGACTATAGGCACGTGATTCTTATTAAGGTTTGGACCTAATTACTGATACAAGCAACCTAAGTCTAGGGGCTCCAAGCACACAAAACAAATAAAAAGGAAGGCGAAAAACTCAAAACATCAAGAAATAAAGTGAAAGAAGGCGGTGAAAGTGAGAGAAAATTGCGACGAGGCCCCCATATGAACAATCACTCGGACACTAGACCTCGCAGAGTAGAGTAGTGTCCAAGTCCTTAATTATTACAAATTACGAATGTATATCTCTCTCACCAATAAATAAATCTAATCTAATTCTATGCTAAGTATTCTCTCCTTGCTCCATTTGCTGCCTTTCCAACTGGTCACAATGTGTGGACCAGTCTCCCCCAAGCTTGGTTGCACCGGCCTCCTAAGAAGTCATCCTCGCATAGCGGGCCCTCACAACAAATTCAAAAAGAGAGGTATATTAGCACAGATAATCAAATAAAAGTACCAAATGAGTTATGTAGAAGTAATAAATGAATAAATATGCACAAAGAATTGAAGCACTAATTAAATCAATAAGTGAACAAATGAATGTACACAAAATAAGCTATACACACTGCTCCTTGGCAACGGTACCATTTGATAGAGAGGATTTCCCGAGAGTCGCACGATCTCACAAGGCGAGATCGCACTTGATGCATTGACTACTCAAAAAGCCCACATCCATCAACAGTTAACCCACAATATAAACCAATAAATAAATAGCAAGAATGTGAGTTAAAATATTATTCTCTACAAACTAAGTGTATAGCAAGCAAGCATGTAGAGGTCGAACCACAGAGAGCAAAACAGGTAGCCTACGATTATTAGTAATCAATGTGTATTATGTACAAACATGTCTGTTATCCCTTTTTATTGCTTTTATGTGTTTTAAAATATATATTGTTTTTTTATTTTTAAAAAATTTTTTAGACTTTGATTTTTTATTTTTATATTTTCTTTTTCTTTTTAGGATATAAGAAGGATATATAAATGTATATATACACATTATGTATAATATAGACGGTATATACATAATATATAATATATAATAAAAAATCAAGAAAATACCCGCAGGTACAATCCTCTTTATTGATATATAAATTTTTTGGGGGGGTTTAAAAATATATTAAGGTATTTCTAATATTAATAGTTATATAAAACATAAATAGGTATATATATATACGTTATATAAGGTAATATATAAAATAAAAAATTAGAGAAGAAATTATTTTTGAGTTTTATATATTTTTATAACATTTTGTGATTGTTCAGGAATTTTTGCTAATTTTTATGTATTTTGAAGTCAAAAATATCCCAAATCAGGGGTAAAATAATGAGTCAAAATTGAAATGAAGATTTAAAATAGCAAAATAAGTCCAAAATTTTTCAAACCAAATTCAATGGATAGGTAATAATATAATAAAACTCATAAACAAAAATAAATATTTTTGGGATTTTTTGTGATTTTTAATATTTTTGTTGGATTTCAGAGCTTTTTAATTTTTAGTCCTTTTTATTTTTCTAGTTTTAGGGAATTTTGGTTTGTACATAAATTATGCTCAAATAAACAATATATAATTTTGGGGAATTTTTCAAAATGATTTCAATTTTTTTTGGTATTTTATAAGTCAAACAAAGATAAAAACATGCTCATTTTAATTTTAATAAAAAGTTAAAATTCCAAAATTGCCAAAATAAATATGGGGTGTGAAATTGCATACTAGTAGGCATCTAACCCTATTTTATGTAATTTTTAGAGCACGGGTGTTATTTTTAATAAATGCAATTCAAGCACCAAAAATACATGAACTGGGAGGAGCATTTTCGCAAATAAAATAAACATCAAGGGCTCACATACAATTTTCCTCAAAATTTAAAATGTATATTAAATTTTATGGGACTAAGTAAAAAACAAAAACCCTTAAGGGTATACATGCAATTTTTCCACCTCATGTGGGACAACACATGAGGTTACATGGACTGGACCCATTTGTAATATAAATAAGCATCCGTGGTCGTTATGCAAAATGTCTAGATTATTTATACTATATATTTTATTTACATAGTTAATAAATAAATATAAAATGGCAGGGGAGATTTGCAAATTACCCCCATTAGGCGTGTCATCGTACGACTGACGACGATCCACTTGCCACGCGTTGCACTGTCATCTCGCGACACTGCTTTACCGATGAGTGGCTCTGATAGCCGCTTGCAGGTGCGAGCGAAAGTGTTGTAGGTGTTATAGTTCAACTGCTAAGATTCCCGAATATTCATATATAGTAGTCAAGCCTTCCCCAGAGGTCTCTGACCGTAGATCTTTGGTCTGACGTTTTAGTCACAACAGGATGGAACTGTTGATTTGGCAGAGGAAGGCTTCCACTGCCTTGGGAACAATAGTGAAGTTAGTTGCTGAGAGGCTTGTCGATTCAGACTAGGTCCCATCCCAGCTGCCTATTCACAGTCGGTTTCACTTCACAGCGTCGAGCGAGCGGACCTTTCTTTGTCTTCTCTTGTTAAAGCCTTTGATCATGGACTCCATCAAACGGGCGAGATGAGCGAAGAGCAGACGATGGTGATTAGAACTGGAGGCATGCCTCAAATAGGACAGCATCTGCTACACGTGAAGAACAGGGAAGAAAGTGACCTTCCCTAGACTTTGATCCATGATTTCTCCTCCCACCGGTGGCTTCTGATGATGCTCTTGGACTCTATATGACTGTGAAGCTCGTCCGCATCGATTGATGTGCTCAAGGAGATCCAGGACCCAATAATGGGGTCCTTGCATGTCGTGGAAGAAGGAGCACCTGGGAACCCTCGTCCAGGTGCAATTGTGCCCCAAGAGGAGTCTTTTCACCGTGGCACCTACACAAAGATGTTCACTGGCTCGAGGCGAGTTGCCTCGACCTATAATGTGGCTGGGATGCACGAGAATGAAGGTGGGCAGTGAGGTTCTGACGAGAGGTGGTAAGCGAACCTTGATTCTCCGATTGGAGTACAATCAGGTGATCCAGATGGGTCGACTTAATGAAGAATGCATTGGGGAAGGGGATAAGATGATCGTGGCGGTCGAAACTGGTGTAGGTTGCGGTGAGGACATGGCCGGAGCTCTAGAGCTCTGACGAGATGATTAACCTAATCTATACTATCAATACGATCAAAATCGAGAATAAAAAGCATAGAATTGAAACTACAAGCTACAGCTACCTGAGGATGCTAAAAAGGCACAGCTCGTACCTAAGGGTTGCTCAGGGAGTAGAGGTGGCCGAAGGGCCGCCTTGGATCGCTCCTCCTTGCCTAAATCGCAAACCCAAAGCTAGGGGATGCTCCAGCTGTCACCTGAAACACACACTCACATACGATAGGAGAATTCAAGGCTCAGAGAAGGATCGAAACAAAGTGAGGAGGCATAGGGGTTATCTATAGACAAAGTCAAAGATCCTTATTGATCGGTGATTTAGGATAAATCGAAGGTATGCACAAGGGATTTCGGACTTGAGCGTGGATCATCGATGGTGTATGTTGATCTTTGTGTGATTAGTCGATGAAAATGATGGACGAGGATCCCAGGAAAAAGGGTAGGAATTGCAGGAAAAGACGCACGAATCCAGTCGGACAGCCTATGGAGGCAGTTGACTAGGGGTCAACAAACCTCGGGTTGTGATTGGTCCACACATGCCACAAGAAGACAAAACAACCAATTTATTTGAAATTAATTAATTATAGTAGTTGATTTTGTTAATTTTTGTATCATAATTTGAAAAATATTTATTATTTTATGTAGTATTTTAATATGATTTTTAATTCATTTTTTGATTTTATTTGTTGCAAGTTAATTTTTAAGGGTATATTTATATGTATATTCATCTATGTTTTGGCTATTTTATTTTTATTTTGTATTTTCATTTTATCATTTTATTATCATATTTTTATATTTATAACTTCTTTTAATGTTCATAAATATATTTTCCATTTATTTTATGATGTTATGTGTATATTTAAATAAAAAGAGGTATAAACTATATAGGTTTAAGTATAGGTATTTTATCTGTGTATTTTGTTTACTTATTTTATTTTGTGTTTTCTTTATGATTTTATTCTATTTTAAATATTCACACATACTATAAATAATATTTACAAAAAATATAAAATTGGTAAAAATAATAAATAATAAATAAAATAAATATTTTATTCAAGTATATTATACAATAGGGGTCATGAACCTAATTTTGCATATTAATTTTAAAAAATATGAAACCACCTTCATTAAATAGCATATTAAAAGTTATATAGAATTAAAGGTTATTTGGATAATTTTGAGTTTTTAGTTGAGATATATGGGTCTGGGAAGTTGGGATTTTGGAATCTTATTTAGAGTATAATGTGTATAGTGTATATTGTTTTTGCATGAAATCAATTTTATATTTTTCTATACATTATTATATACAACTTTCGTGTATAAAGTTTCTTTATTTGATGTATAAATAATAAATAATTAAATTGGTCCCAAAATGCTTTATTGACGAATTAAAAGCATGAGGTTTTTAGGTTATTTTTGGCCCTTATCTTCCCCTAATTTATTCCTTGTCGACCACTTCAATTCTTGACTTGGTCTCGGGGTTTAGAGTCATAAAATACCTTTGGTATTTTATTCTTTTTCTTTTCATTTCTTTATTCTATAATTGGGCATTAAAATAGTGTTTTATATACAATAATTGGAATAAATAGTGAATGTTAATATGCACAAAATAATGTTATTTACATACACTAGCTAGGGTTTTTAAGGCCAAAATGATAGAGTAAAGATGATTAAATGGTAATTCATCACCAGGTCCAGTTGAAATCCCAGGTGCGTGAGCACGTATGTGCTTCTCTGATCTTTTCATGTGAATACTCCACATTTTATCAATTTCACATGCATGCATAAGCTCCAGAAAATTACTAATAAGTCCATGTGTTAACATATATTAAATAACTAGTACTAAATTCATAAGAAATAAAAGAAAAACAATAAAATTTGAATAAAAATACTTATAAATATCTAGTAAAGTTTAAATTTTATCTTGAATTTTTTTTCTATTTTTTATAATTCAAAACAAAATACAAAAAATACAAAAAAACTAAAAAACATAAAAATATAAAAACACCGATAAAAATCGTATTAAATTATATATAGTATATTTTATTATATTTTAAACGATAAACCATAAAGAAAATAAAATTTAAATATAAAAATCCTTAAAAATCCAAATATACACAAAACTTAAAAATTTCGTAACTAATTCAATAAAAATCACAAAAATATGCACAATTCCTTTTTTTAAAGGTATTCTCTCCTATTTTCCAATGAAAATAAAAATAAAAAATTCTCATTCTATTTATTAATTTTTAAATTCAAAATACTCCTCCATTTTCATTAAAAACCTTGTTTTCAACTTTTAAATTATTTCAAAACCCAAAAAATCCTAAAATTACCTTAAAATCCATGAAATAATAAAACAAATACAAAACATAAAAAATGTAAAAATTAAAATTAAATATAAAATATAAAATCAATACCTATACTACCTTACTTATAGGTATATAAAACACATAAAAATAATACAAAATCAATAAAATCAACTAAAAATCTTAAAAATCTCTTTAAAAGAAATAAAAATATGAAAACCTGCATTCCTTAATTACTCTACATATTATACCTTAGTTTTCTATAGTTTTCCTCCCTGAGCTCGATACTCCTATACTTATCTCTAGAAACTTGAGTTTAGGAGTATAAATAAAATACAAAAATCTTTTTCTACAAACATTGTTCAATCGACACATCGATTTGTCTATCTCTTTTAGATGACTAGATTGTATGTGTATTTCAGATGGTGTCATTGTCAGGGAGGCAGTGCTTAGGTAGTTAGATAGAGCCTTAGGTTTTTAGGGTTTCTTCTTTTACTCAGTCATATGTTTCTGTTTTCTATTTTTATGACTATTTTTCTAGGTCCTTTTATTTAATTTCTATATTTCTCTCTTACTATAATAGTATATACCTATTTGTTTTGCATAACCCATATTGCAGGGCCTGGATACTGAGGTCGGCTTCTTCGGGAGCCTAGCAACTGAGGGATTTAGAAACCAATGTTCTTCGTGAGTCGATTGCAGAGGAGCAGCGCGAGTTTAGCAGAGCTGATTTTTTTGTTTTCTTTGGTGAGAGAGTAAGGGACATTTTGTCATGTTTCATTTTGTAGAAGGGGCCACATAATGGCAGGCCATCTTGTACCTGACCATTACTCTTTCTTTGGGGTCTATTTCACCAGAACATGTGTTGGAGGACCTCGCCACAATTTTTGTTTTCATCACCTTTTTCTTTGTTTCTGCGGTTTTTCTGTGAGTGTCTAGGTGCTTAATTAGGTTTTATTCCCTTGATTGAGCATTATAGTTTAATTATACACAAGGTCGCATAACTTGGACAAATTAAAATCAATTCTTCCCTGTGTAGAACTATTCACTCTTTCTAGGTTACATGTTTTATTTTTCCTTTTTCATGCATGTCGGATAGATTTAAATTTTTGTGTGGATAACCCTGTATTAGAGTGTTGGATTTAGGTATAAACCTCTATCTCTACAAGCATCATCGATTTTCATGCATTGCATTTTCGTCTTCTCCCCTTTTTTCCTTCACTTATAATTAAAGGAAAAACAACAAAAAAATCATTATATTTTTATTTTCTTCAAATCAAAAAGATAAAAAAAGAGATAACCAAAAATAAAGTTAGGACTTGAGGGGATTACTCTCCTGAATCAAGGAATGATGTCTGTCACATTTAATTTTATGGTAAAGTGAAATTAAGGTACTCTTCAGACTGGGTGAGGCATGTACATTTATGGAGTAGAGCCCAAAGTCATGGACTTGTGCACTAAGCACTTGGACTTTGACTCTCGGGTCTTGTTATTGCTCGAAGAACTTGTCTCGGACATTAACAAGAGTAGTCACATGAGTAGGGAGGTGGATTTCCTTAGAACTAGTCTCGAGTTGTTTTGTGGATAGTTCTCTACTTGGGGGATTTATCAACTTGTTCACAACCTACTCTAAGAGACTACACCTGTGACCTTGTGATAATATAACTATTTGATCATCTAACTCTAAAATTAAAAATATCGATCTTTCATGGTCATCACCGAGTTGAGTGGGTGAATTTGGGGTTTGCCTCGTATATTGATTGTGCTTGGTGTTGAGCATGTTACATTCTTTCTTTGAGTTCTAGTAGTCACTTGTCTTATGAGTCTTGTCAATTCCTTTTCAATTTCGTCTTTCTTTTCTATTTTCTTGTGGTACGATGATGGGTAGGCAGTCTCTCAGGCCGACTCTTACGACACTGCTTCCATGCACATCTACTTGTTTGTCTAGGTCGGTTCGAGACAACTCGTGTTTAGAACCTGAGTTGAGTCCTCTATCCTTCTCTGACTGTAACTCTGACCTCAGAGAGTCCTATCCTTTTGTTTCTTGTGTTTCTTCGCATCTTTTCTATCACTTTCTATCCCTCCTTTTCATTTCCATTGAATCAACCTTCAATTACACCTGTGGAATCTAGGCATAGCTTTGAGACTCGTGAGCAGACATCAAATTATTTACTAAATACAAGTCCACGAGTTACTGGGATGAGATTATCGATTGAGCTTCCAACACATGATTCAGGAGTAAAGTCAGATTATACATTGAGTTTATCAATTTTTGAGATTGATTTGGACTTCATATCAATACCGCAAAGATTCCATGGGAAGACGCACGAGGAGTCGTATGAGCATTTTTTTGAGTTTGAGGAGATATGCAGTACCAGAGCGTATTCATATATTCCACCTAAGGATGCCATGATGAATACCTTTCCCTTGATATTCAAGGATGGAGCTGATAAATGGTTCTGAAGTTTGGGAAAGGAAGAGCTTCTTGGTGTACTTTACTAGTTTCCTTTCTGAGGAAATTTTACCACATTAGCTAAGCAAACATCATGTGGTTAGTTATTAGAGACTTTACACACGGCCCCATTGATCCACTTCACGATATGTGGCTTTGTTTTCAGTATCTTTTGAGGAGATGTCCTTACCATGGAATCTCCAAAATAGAGTTGGTTCAGATCTTCTAATCGGTGATGACAGCATAGCAATAGGCATCGGTTGATACCTCGTGTTGTGATTCGCATCATAGTCTCAACAGTAACTCGCTTTGGACTCTCTTAAATGAGTTGTCCTACTTCTCGTCGACATCTCATTTACTTCAAGAGCATGTAGTCGAGACATCACACGAGTGAGATGCAAGACCGATTAGATGCAATCAGCTTCATGATGATTTAAAGATCGAAGATCATATAGTTGATGTGGATACTGAGGCAACACCAATGATGGAAGTTGAGACATTTGTAGAGAGTTCTTCTTTTTAATTACCATCTCAATCTCCGTTTGTTATATAGCCAGAGTTTGGACCAGCTCGACACTTTGCAGATCAGGAGCCTATGGTGTGTCAGCAGTCTTCTCACTCTATTTTGTTTCCATATCACGATCAGTGTTACGATCAGTCTTTACCTCAAGAACAAACTTTTTCAGATTCATTTAGATATTCTTATCAATCTCAGCAGACAAATTTTAACTTGGGACGCCACTTTGATATGTCAGTTATAAACGGTCCCATGATTGAGCATTTAGTCCATCTGATTCAAGAGAATAATGCATATCATAAGGAAAAAATGGATGCACTTTGAGATTTTATAGCCAGCTTTGTCGCAGAGCAAGGATCAGATCCTGCTATTCAGTCGACTTCTGAGTTGTTGAGTATGTGTACTCCTAGTTCCCATGATGTTTAGGGACAACCTTCAATTGTTGAGACATTTAGGAGTGATGAGCACATAATAGGCAACAACGTAGAGTTACAGATTCATTAATATTCTCCATGTAGCAAAGGCACAAATCTACAAAAAAATCTGAAAAGGAGAAAATCAGATAGAAGAGTAAAGACAAGACATATTCTGCTAGTTCAGCTTCCTCTTCTGATGAGGATGTACATGTGGTTTGTCTCAGTTTTACAAGAAATTTTCTTCTTGTTTTTATGATCCTCCGGGTGTACATACGAGTGAGGAGGATGTATGATACCCTTCCCTCAAGCACTTTTCTTAAGGAAGGGAGAGGGATTAGAAAATCTCAAAAGGAATCATGAGTCGAAATTTATGAAAAAGATGCTAGACAGAATTGAGATTAATATCACTCTTTTGGAAGCATTAGTCAACATTCCTCTTCTTAAAAACTGCCTAGAGGAACACATCACTCCTAGAAGAAAGAAGAGGAGAAATCATTGTTCTGAGAAGCAACTGTTGACCATTGCTACTTGTTATGCCATCCAGCATACATCTCCAAGAAAAAGAAGAAAGATATGGGAGTGCCACTTGTCAGATGTGAGATTTCAGATCATGAGTTCAAGAACACTTTGTTGGACAATGATTCTCAGTAAACATATTACTCTTTTATCTTCTCGAGCCACTTCACTTAGGCCCTCTTGAGAGAGCCAGGATGATTACTCGATTTCTAGACGGGTGAACTAAGAGGTCGAAGGGTATTAAGGGTGTTGTCGTGATGGTATAAGGCACAAAATTCATTGTGGATTTTGTTGTCTTAGACGTTGACTCCTCAGTACCATCACATGATGCTGCCATTATTCTTCGTTGGCCTTTTCTACGTGCAGCCAGGGCCGTCATTGATTATGGGATCGATACTGTGGCTTTCCCTCTAGCAGCAAGAGTGTCACCACATAGTTGATCTCTAAGCTAAAAGAGAATATTGCATCAGATGAGTGTGTTACACTCCCATCAGATATAAATGACTATGATTTATAGATAAGATTACAGAAAAGTTGTTGACTTTGGTAAATATGGAGACCTAAGAACTCCACTCCAAAGAGGAAACTTGGAAAGTGTAGCCTTTTGTAATCCACGTACTCAAGTATGGAGATGTATTGATGAGTTTCATAGGATTTATGTATTGAATCCAAACCGATGATGGCACCACATTGTGATCCTTTGGAGGGTAATCTTGATTCATATGTAGATCTTATATTAGAGCCATCCAGTTGTGAAAATGTTGGGTCCTCCCTTCACATTCACTTCGACGAGGTCTTTGTTGATTCTGAGATTGAGCATATTGCAGCAGAATTTGACCTCTTTGTTGCATCTACTCAGGATACAATCCTAAGTGTTGATGATGATTCTGATTCGTAGATCGCAGTGCAGATTAAAGAGGTGAGTTTTGTTCATTCTCTAGGACATCTCGGTCGAACTTTGATTGTCGATAGAGATCAAGGATCCTCTGATTTAGATATGTATAACTTTGAGGATGACCCTAATGTCGACCTCATTCTTTTACATTCTATTGTTCCTCGGTCGTGCAAGAAGGCCAATCTTCAGCATTCTTGAACTTGTAGATTCTTTCTGACTTGTTCGTTCTTTTCACCTTTTACATGCATGTTTTCTATTTTATTCATTCATTCTTTCATCGTTGTTTTACACCCCATGTCTTCCTTAGGATTTTTGCTATACTTAGGATGTACTTTATCCTAAGTATGGGGGGTTGTAGGTATTGTGTTGTTCATATTCATTATGTTATACTACCCTTGATGGTTCTTATAAATAGGGAGCACTTTACCCTAAGTATGGGTGGGTAATGTCGTTCATTTTTGTCTTTGATTGTTTTCATTTTGTGTATTGTCTGCTCTCTCACGTGTCCCTCAAATGTTGATATTCTTCTCTATACTTAGGGATATTTTGCCCTAAGTATAGGAGAGATAAGTCGAGTCATTTATTGTGCACATTCTTTTGACCTCGGTCATCTTTGTTTTTGAGTCTCCTATACTTGGATTAGTTGATACTAAGAATAGAGGGGATGACTGACTTCTCTTCAATTATCCTTTCTTTTAGTTTTTTATATTCTGGTATTATTTTCACCAATCTATACTAAGCTTGAGTTATGTCTTCCTTTGTCTCTTCTTGGTCACTATGAGGACATAGTTCGTGCTAAGTATAAGGGAAGTTGTATATATGTTCTATATATACTTTAGAAGCCAAAAATCATACTTTATTGTATTTTTAATAAGATGCCTCTAAAATTATGGGTCAGTATTTTGGATTTTTAAAAGCCATCAGAAAACTGTAAATATGTGTTATAAAAAGAACTTTGAAAGTTGGACATAAAATGCATGTAAATATTTGTATATAAAATTCTCAATTATACAAAACTTGTAAATAAAGTTCTTTTGTAAATCTTATATATATCTTGTATAAAGTTTTATATACTTACGTATAAAATCCTTTATAAAAATATGTACACCTGTAATTGATTCAATTCACAAACTCTTTCAAAAAATTAAAAAAAAATAAAGTTTTAAAAATCATTAAAAATTACAAAATTCTTTAAAATTTACATAAAAGTTTAAATAAAAAAATCACTTCATAAAAAATGGTTGTATTCATTAGCATTTTTCAGAGCAAGATTGATTCTTGAATCAAATGGAACTAAGTCTAAAGGATAGAACTTGGTCTAGGCCTTAATCCATTTAATTGTAAATGGACTTTATTAGGAATTAGAATGGAGACTCTTCTGATCTTTGACTTAATTCTTTGGGTTCCATAAGATCATGGTCAGAATTCAACTAAACTTGACTAAGTAGGACACCTTGTGTCATCCGTATAACTCCTCAGTAGTGAACCAATTTTAGACTCGTGCATAATGCGCTTATCTTGACTTGCATGGGGTTGTGAAGGTCAATTCATTTTAGTGGTGCATTTTCATCCTTCTCTAGTGGCTCTAGTGTCTATATACAGGAGTCGTAGGGTGGAAATAAAGCTTCGGATGAGTAATGGTCTGCTACTGTAATTTTCTAAGACCCCAAAACATGGGTAGAAAAAAAGATTCTATATCCATTGGGGCACATAAGATCAATGCTATGCAACAACAGTATTTTCTATCAAAAAGAAGCCAAATATCAGATATATACATGATCACAATGGTTCAACCTTCAGAAAGCATGCATATCTTGGTGGAGACTTAGCTAAACTGGCCAAGCTTCATAGGATATGTGACTACACCGATCACACTCCACTTCTTTTCTCATTCTTCTAACTTCTCTCCCATTTCGATTGTGCACTAGCGTGTACCTGAACTCAAAAGGAAATACCCTCCTCCTCGAGAATCGAATATCTGGATGAAGAACAAATGGGAGTGTATTATTCGAGTGGTCGGCTTTTCACCTCCTCAAGCAGGAAAAGCAAACACCTTTCACACACAGTACAAATTGATTTCAACGTTGAATATTTTGCATGATCGAAGGGTGGATTTGAGTTGGCTGTTGAGGTGAACCTAAATAGGGATGTATGGAACTTGAGGACTGTTGAGACTTAAATCCTAATTCTGATGAGGTCCCGACAAATCATTAATCCAAAGGTCTATTCCAAGTTCCTAATATGTGGCTAAGTGAAATTCGATTTAAAGAAACAAACATGCTCTAAGTTCTTTAATTTTCTTTTTCTTTTCTTTTTTTTCTTTCACTTATTCTTATTAAAATGGGAATGTTTAATCCATGATTCATCTCCTTTATTCTTTCATTTTCTCTAAAATCCTTAGTAAAATGCATGTAAATATCAACTAATTCTCATTAATTAACATTCTAACACCATTTGTTAATATTACCTATTTAACACTTATTTTATACAAAAATAATAATAAAGAGAAAAAGAAAATTGAAGAAAAGAAGGATGTAAATTTGTAAATATGTATAGACTGATCTTATCCTCGAGACCATATCAATATTAACTCGATCGACAAATTAAATAAGTATGTGGAGATAAGGATCCTAATATATAAAAATATCAAAAAATAACTATCATTAGTGTACATTTACACATTTTCCACCTTGTATATATGTTCATCTATTTTATTTATCATTCAAATAATCTCAAACAAAAGTATTCCCCTCTTCAAGTTATTTACAATAATATATATTAAATTGTAAAAAATATCAGAAAAATTAGTTAGTGTAAAAATAAATAATTACACTAAATCGAAAAGGCTGCAAAAGCCAACTTTCAAGGTTGATATCTATTTATAGAAAACTCCAAATTGACCAAACTCACTTTTAAACTCCATTTTATAGTTAATATTATTTATTAAAATGCTAGATAAATCATACAATTAATCGTATGAGTTTTGGTTTTTGGACCCCTTTGTATATATGTATTATATGTATATAAATTTTCTTTTTTATAAAATTAATTTTAATTCCAATTAACTTAGTTCATTTTTCTAAAATGTATATAAAAATAAGTAGAAAAATACAAAAATATAACTTATAATTAATTGTTAATAAATACCAACAAATCTAAAAACTAAAAAATCGTAAAGCCAAACTTTCAGACCTCATATCTCGGTCAATGGACTCTGAATTGAGTGTACTCACTTTTAAGTTCATTTTATAAAATTATCTATCAAAAGGAAGTGATTTAACTAAAATCAGAGTCAATAGGCAGAAAGTATGTTTCGGGACCCTACTAGTATACCTATACAATGCAACTTAATTTTAATGTTATTATTATTCGTTATTGCCTTTGTATTTTACATTTTGTAAATATTTTAATAATAATATACTATTAATATAAAATAAAATCCAATTTACTAAAATTAAAATAACTTAAAATAATTAATTATACCTATTATATAGGTCTAATATACATATATTATTTATGTTTATTTATTCAACAAATTAAATAACATTATTTATATACTTAAAATTTAACATTAAATTATTTATTAAATTATCTATATTATTTATTCATTTAAATTAATTTATACATTATAATTTAATTTGTAAGGTATTTGTATTTTTATACATAGTCTTTTGTCGTGTCCATATTATGTCTTTTTCTTCTTATTTTTTCTCTCTCCACCACGTGATGGTACCTCAACCGACCGTCAGGACCACCCTCTCCTTCACCGATGGTCGAGATTTTGTCCATGTGTGATGCACTTGGACCTTTCTCATAGCTTCTTATTCCTCATCCTCTTCCCTCCTTCTTTCTTCTTTCTTCTTCTCTACCTAATAGTCCTTGCTAACAAACCACCAGGAAGTCACCTCAACTACTCAACATTTATCCTTTTCATCCTTGTATTCTCTGTCGAGTCTTCTCCCTCATTTATAAATAGAACTCATAATCTAGCTCCTTAGTTGTCCACCATATTTCCATCTTCGATCAGAGCAAGAGAGTGAAAGAAGCTCTTATTCTCCGTTGTCAAGAGTATGAGGTCGTCATTATCATCACCGGCAAGAATCCTTCTCTGTCGCGATCACCCTCCCAATCGTCGTGGTTGAGGCCTTCATTATGGAGCCCCGTTGAGCTCTGTTTCCAAGCGACATCCTTCACAAATCCACGTTAGATCCAATTAGTTCCTTTACCTTTTTTCTATCTCTTCTCGTCTTCTCTCCTCAGTCTGTCTCCTTTCCTCCATTTTTTTCTCCGATTCAATATCGATTCTTCACTAATCACCTTCGCAAATCCACTTCAATCTTCTATCGATCTCTTTCTCCCCATCCCCTTCTACACATGTTCCTCTAATCGTTAGAGTTCCTCAATCCATTCCGCATTGTTCCTAACATCCACGTCAAGGTCTTACATGCCTCGAGACATTAGATCTTACTTGCAAGTCAGCAGCCCGAGATTTGAGTCGATGTGTAACAACAACAAGACTTGGAAACCAATCTCTAGTCGAGGATCACCTACAAGCATAACTATTTTGGGTTGCATGTTTGTGTACTTATTTTTGGTTCGATTTTTTTATAGAATCATGTATCTTCCAAAGATCAGATCATAGCATCAGTTGAATCTTCTGGTTTGAGAATTATTAGATCAAAAACATTGTTGAGATCATCATCGAAGATCTGATCTGACATCTGGAGCTTCATGAGTAGAGGCTACGAAGCTCAAATCAATGCAAGGATAGTAGTGGGAGATCAACACCCTCGACGAAGAGTGACTTGAATCTGGAGATCGAGATATGATATCTGGTGTGACTGTTGCTGGACCTGGTCAGGGGTTTCCACCTCCACCTCTTATTTAAGAGGTGAACAATATTTGGTTCTACTGAGAGCGCAACTAGCCTCGTTTGTCGAGGCAAGGCCATTGGGTTCCAAGTAAGGTTAGGGACCTGCCCACTAGTTTTAGGAAGGTAGACAACAACAGTTCAGCACCAGCAGTTCCAGCCTCACTATCACTCTCTACCTCACTTTCAGAACTGGAGACATGGCCAACAACAGATACAGTCTGCATATTTCCCACAGCCTTACCACCAGCAGCAGTTTGCATTATATGGACAATATTCACATCCTCCTCCTCCTCATTATTAGCCACAGTATGGTTACCAATAACCACCTCACTACCAGTCTCAACGATAGCCAGTCATTGAGCACCCCAAGGCACCATATGTGAATACCGCATTTGATCAGCTTGCAATGCTTATGAAGAACATGAATGATCTGACTCAGAGGATCGACGACCTGACCACCACGAAGACACCTATTCTTGTACAGGTCGAAGCCAATTCCAACTATTTCAGATGCAAGGAGCATGTAGCCCATGTTCAATCTACCCTTGGGGTAGGTATGGCCCTTGATTTTACATGTTTATCTAACGCCATTCATCTCAGGAGCGGTAAGAGATTGTAGCTGCCTTCACAGCCCTTAGGATTAGGAGATGGAGCCACGGAGAGAGCTTCACCTTCCACATCATCTTTTTCACAAGCAGAGCACCAGTCTAGTGTAACAGCACCAGATCCTGGAGTTTCACCATCTTCGTCTCCACCGCCACCACAACCACCACCTTCTTTAGTCAGAGGGAGATGCAGTCTATAGTTAGCAAGGAAGGAGCACACACCTATCGCGAAATCTCCTTCTCCACCGAGGGCAGCAACCCGTCCTATTTTTGAATTTATTTCTCCTACCCCTATTTTGGATAACACTGTACAGACTGATTTTGGTTGTCCAATTGTATATGAGGAGTCTATTTTGGATAAGCAAAATGAGCAGTTGAATGTTTCTTCGGATTCTGCCATTTCCTTCTGCTTTAAATAAAATCAAAAAATTTAAAAAAAAACAAAAACTAAAAACAACCCTATCTGATCCTAGAGTGGTAGAGATCTTGCAGAATATCTTTCTAGAGATGCCACTTCTTAAGGCCATGGAGTACATGCTTGCATTGAAAAAGGGAATGAAAGAAGAATGTACTCAATAGAATCAACCCAAGCAGAATAGAGAAAAGAAGATAGAGAAACACATATTGACCATGGCCATGGTTCATGCCATTAGCAACCTCCCGTACAAAAAGATAAGAGAGCACCTCACATCCATTGCCACATATTTGATCAAGAATTTGATCGTACTCTTCTCGATAGCAGATCCTTCATTAATCTCATATCATCCTCTATACTCACTGAGTTTGGGTTGGGGCCTCTTAAATCCACCAGAATGATCCTTCAGTTTGGTGATAGATCGATTGAGAGGCCGAGAAGTATACTAGAGGATGTTATTGTGGAGATGTAAGGAATGATATTCCCAATTGATTTTGTTGTCATGGATATGGATACCTCTACACCATTACTCCATACCCAATCATACTAGGTCAGTCGTTCCTTCGAACAGCTGAAGCGGTAGTTGATTATGGTACTGGAGAGATCATCTTTCACTCTCTTAGTGACAAGGTTAAATTTGAGACGATCCCCGATCCTAGACCATCACTGCCAGCAGCAGCAGCAGATGAGAAACAAACAGTTACACCGGACCTTGAGGACTGTGATTTTCTTACTGAGTTTAGAGAAACAAATCTTTTCACTAATTTCATGGATACCTATGAATTCCTTATTGAGAAGGAATCCTTGGAAAGAATAGTCGATATGAGTTCCCTTGTTGATCCTATTGAGTCGTTTGCTGATGGGAAGTTTTAGCTAATTTTTAAGGATCATGATGAGATTTCAGAGGTACATTATGATATTCCTTTGATACATCATTCTGAGATTACTGATGAGATACCTCCTACTGAGATTTGTGAGAGTTTTGTTGTGGATTCTGAACAGCCTGATGAGCCATTCCTTTCGGAGCAGAGATCATTTCTTGCAGATCTTTCTGAGATTTTACTTATTGAGTCGACAATAGCCATGGTAGACAGTTCACAAAGTACATATCACATACCATCTACTAGTGCAGTTGTAGAAGTTATCACAGAGCTGATTCAGAACCCACCTGAGCTCAAGGCTTTACTGTCTACATTGAAGTATGCCTTCCTTGTGAGTCCCCTCAAATGTTTCCGGTCATCCTCATCTCGCAGTTGACCAAAGAACAAGAATCTCGTGTGCTAGAGGTTCTTGAGAGAAACTGCAAGGCCATTGGATGGAATATTTTGGATCTCCGTGGGATTAGTCCAGCTTTGTGTTCGCATCATATCTACTTAGAGGATGGCAGCAAACCCTCTGATGAGTGTCAGAGACATCTCAATCCAAACCTCTGGGATGTTGTCATGAAAGAGATCAGGAAATGGTGTGATGCTAGCTTTATTTATCCCATTTCGAATTACAAATGGGTCAGTCCTTTACACGTGGTCTTGATAAAATCTAAGATTGCTATCATGAAGAATGACAGTGGTGAGAAGATTCCGAGCCGTGTACCTAATGCATGGCATGTATGTGTAGATTACCAGTGCCTGAACGCAGCTACCAAGAAAGAACACTTTTATTGCCCTTTATTGATCAGATTATTGAGAGGTTGGTAGGCAAAGAGTTCTTTTGTTTCTTTGATGGGTACTCAGGGTATAACTAGATTGCGATCATTCCTGAGGATAAGGAGAAGACTACTTTCACTTGTCTGTTTAGCTCCTATGCCTTTAGAAGGATGCCGTTTGGATTGTGTAATTCTCCTACTACATTCCAAAGGTGTATGTTGGTTGTTTTTGCTGACATGGTGGGTAGTTTTCTAGAGGTCTTCATGAACAATTTCTAGATCTACAGGGATAGTTTTGACACATATCTTGCTCATTTAGACTGAGTAATTCAACGTAGCTAGGAAGTAAACCTAGTGCTCTTCTGGGAGAAGAGTCACTTTATGGTGCTAATGGGATTATATTGGGATACATCATCTCCAAACATGGTATGGAGGTTGACCTGGCAAAGATTGATGTGATCTCCAAGCTAGAGCCACCACAGAATTTGAAGCAGTGGAGGTCATTTCTTGGACATGTTGGATTTTATAGGTGATTCATTAAGGACTTCAGCAAGATCTCCAGACCTTTGACCTAGCTTCTGTGCAAGGAGAGTGAGTTCGTTGTTGATGAGAAAGTTCTCCTTGCATTTCACCAGATGGAAGAAATGGTTACTAGTGCTCCTATCCTAGAGCCATCTGATTGGTCTCTCTCCTTTGAGATCATAACAGATGCCTCAGATTATGTAGTTGGAGCTTTGTTAGGGTAGAGAAGGGATGGGATACCGTTTGCCATACACTATGCTAGCAAGACTCTGGATTAGGCACGGCATAATCACACAGTCATGAGAAAGAAATGTTAGCAGTGGTGTTTGCTTTAGAGAAGTCCAATCCTACCTCCTTGGTACCCAATTGATTTTATATACGGATCACACTGTCATACGATACCTACAGGTAAAGGAGGCCAAACCATGCCTTATCAGATGGATCCTTCTTCTCCAAGAATTTGATTTGGAGATTCGAGATAAACCTGGAGTAAAGAATGTTGTGGAAGATCACCTTTCCCGCATTACAGAAGTAGAGACTCCTGAGAAGACTATTCTTCCCATATCATAGACCTTTTAGATGAGTCCATTTTTTCTGTGGACTCACTCCTATGGCATGTTGCTATTGTGAACTATATTGTCTCCAAGAAAGTTCCACAAGAATGGTTGAAGCATAAGGTTGACAGATTCCTGTCAAAGATACATTTTTACCAATGGGAGGATCTGTACCTATTTCTTGAGGGTGCGGATTGTATCTGGAGAAGGTGCATTCCTCAAGAGGAGTACACTAGTGTACTTGAACATTGCCATAAATTAGAGTCTGGTGGGCGATGATGAACTGTGATTCATCACTCTAAAAGTTGAAAATAGAGCTTCGTTCACGAGCAATTAGCTGCATATCTCCATTTATTTTGCATTACTCTCATTCATACATCTATAATTTATATCTACATTTTAGCATGCATATTTGATTTAAATAAGAAGCCAAATTCACTTATAAATATCACATGTATATTCACCTTATTTTCCCTATTTTTATTTATTTTTATATTAACTCCAAATCCAATAACACCAACTCCATTGTGTACATAATACTAACAAGAATAAAAGAAAATTATAAAAAATACTAACATGAAATGGTTGACAAATAAACCCAAAACCTAATTCTCAGACAGACAGATGAAAACGTGTATATCTCTCTCGTACAGTGTCTGATTCCATTCTACTCATTTTTAAAGTAATATACATTTAAAGACCTTCAAAACAAGACTTATTTCATAAAAATCAGAGTTTATATGTGAAAGATCGATTTTTGGGCCCCTTTTGTACATTGTGTTTTGTCTATTTTTGACTTATTATTTTATGTACATAATTAACTCCTTTAAATTTCTTTATTTCTTTTTTGTTTTATCTGATGAAAGTTTTAATAAAATTGTAAAAATCCAATTCAATATCGAATCAAAAATCAAAGAAAATAAATGGTTTTGAGTGTTCGTTGAGAGTTTGTACAAAAGTCTTCCATATTTTACTTTATTTTATTTATTCATTTTCTTAATTATTAAAAATCCATAAAATTAGCTTAAGTTATAAATATTTATTTCATATTTTATCTGATTTTATTTTGATTTTTATCTAATTTAAAAAAGCCAAAAAAATTACAAAAGATAAAAATGTGGTATTTTATACCTATAGGATACCCCAAAAGACACTTTTTGTACAGATGATTTATTTTGGTTTTTGATCCTTCACGAAATTGTAGATCTCATGGAGACGAGCAACTTTTGTGTTGACCACTTTTTGATTTGATCCCTTTTGTTATTTCTTTTTTGTTATTTCTTTTGATTTAATTTTCGATTTTTCTAGGAGCAACACGTGGTGGCTCCTGGAGCCACCACGTGTCACCCCCATTTTTTATTTTAATTATTTTATTTTACTACTTTATTATTTACTTATGTATATATTTACTACTTTAATTTTTATTTATTTTTATTTATTATTTTTATTTTTACAATTATTTATGTATTTCCTTTCCATTTTTAATTTAGTTTTTATATTTTTCTTCCATTTTTTATTTTCTTTTCTCTTAATTATTTTTAGTAACCTGCTTATTTTATTATTATTTTTCTTCTCCTTTTACTTATACTCTACTCCAACTTCCCACCCAAGCCACTTTCTCTGCCTCTTTTCTAACTTCCTCCTCCTTCATTTTATTCCCTTCTCCTCCTTCATTCATCCCCATCCGCCATTTCTTCAATTGAGAGGGAGAGACCACCAGCCCCCAAGTGTTGTCAGTGTCAATTTCAGCACCCTCTGGTCGAGCAACGACGACCGCAAAGGTGAGATCCACGAGGGCTCCTCCGCGTGTTGTTGTGCATCTCTTCAGGCCATAGCTCAGCTTCTCAATTTTTTGCCAAGTTGATTGAGGCCACGATCGGATTCCAGTGTAGCTGCTCCGCAAATCTGGCGAACCGCAGATAAATTCTTTATCCCACTCCTTTTCCTCATTTTTATTATGTAATATTTGATGTTATTATTTTACATCAAATAACCACCAATCATCACAATCAACACTACCATCATTACACTACCCCCTCATCATCACTAAATCACTACCATTTTCATTTACATTTGGTTACCTGTTAAAAAAATCAAAAAAATCAAAACAGCAGCACCCCCCCCTTCTTCCATGAGTAGGCGGCACCGCCCGCCAGCCCTCAGCTGTCCCGCATCGCTTCGAGTGGCTCCCTCCATCTCCAGCAACCACAGCCATGCTCCAGCCACCTCCGCCTCGCGCACGCATCCGCACGTTCCCCCACTTGTCGCCCCTCTATCGGCGCCACCCCCACCCCGCACCCCTTATTTTGTATCGCCTCTTGTTCCCACCAGCCTCCAGCAGCTCCTCATATTGCACCCACGCGACCAGCTTCCCACACCCTCGCTCATCGCCTGCCCTCTAGTGTGTGCCTCCATGCAAGTCACCCTCCGCATGTGGCCCCAGCTCGCACCTCGCATAGAGCAGGCTGCATCTCCAGACTCAGCCACGCCAACCGCCTACCACCCCTTGGTGCCGATGCTTGTGCCTATCGACTCCCTCAACCACGAGCAAGCCCTCGCCGAGCTCCACCACCACCCACGATCGCGCTCCTCGCGGCTACTGCACCCTCCAGGCCACCCTCCAAATCGTTCCCTAAGCGTGAGAAGTGGGTTCCATTTTTGGAACCCACGTTCAAGGTCCATTTTATTTTATTTTTTATTATTTGTGAAAATTACATGTTCTGCCTGCACTTTTTTAATTACAAAAGTACCCTTGTGCATATTTCAGGTCATTCGATTTTAATTCTCTAATTGCACTGATACCCCTATGTTTATGCTCTAATTTGGACATCTATTTTGCATCATTTTTTTATACAGAAATTGTGTGTTGTAGACCATTTAATTCTCTATCTCGTGGTTATTTATTTTGTAATCTTGTGAACATGCATTAATTACCTAAAAATGTTTTGAGGAAGAATTACATATTTTACCCAATTCATGGTCTGAAATTCATATTTAATTAAATAGTGCTCCAAAAATTATGCAAAATCAAAGATGATGCTTCTAGTTATTTTGTAACTACTACACAAATTTCATCAAAAATGGATGTGTCTTGCGCATAAAATAAATTCTTGGGTGATTTATGTAAATGATTTTTAATTAAATCCACAAATATTATTTTTGTGAAATTTCAACTCTCTTAGATTGCTCATGTAAATAACTTTTTGAGATAAATAGCTTTCTGGATAATTTGATTTCGTGGATTTATTAGAAATTAAATACTCACAATCACTCTGTTTCCATAAAAGAATTCATAAAAAATCATTTATTCTTAACAAATTCCAAAAAAATTGTAACTTCATTTCATCGTATTTCACTTCAAGTGAAAATTTCATAATTTTTGCACTTTGTTTACATGAAAAATTGCATAAAAATCCTTAAAAAGTTTGCATTTTTCATTCTTGCATTTTAAATCCAAAAATTCCAAACAAAATACATTTTGCATTCATCATTGGAATAGATTTCCAAGAAAAATATAACTTGTCTAAATTCGATTATTTTTACATTAAAATTAATTTAGCTAAGTTGAATGATTTATTATTTACCTAGTTCATCCGCATTTTTGCATTTGCATTTTTATTGCATAAAAAAATATACATAAAAATTATGCTTGGAAAATCATGACCCAATTTATCTAAATTGACCCGACGTTGTTCCTTTGACTCCTTGAGTGGAACCTGGAGCTTACCCTGGTAAAAAATACGTAAAACCACATTTGCTTGCTCGATAGATAAGTAATTCGTATGGTTATTTTTTAATCGATCTTGATTGCTCGACTACAACAACATGACACACTATTACCTAGGGTAAATCATGGGCTCGTCAAGTGGTTGTCGTTGCTGGGAGGAAAATGGCTTAGGATCATTTTAGAAAATTAGATTTAGATTTTCCATTCACTTGGGTAGTCTGACCCCCGAACCGCCTTGTAATTATTTCTTTTTATATTTCTCTGTTTATTTTTTGTATATATTTTGATATCTCTCTAACATAAATTTTATCTTTTTGTGCGAGGGATCGGTGGACTTGGAGCGGCTTTCTTGAAGTCGACGCATATCGAAGTGCATCAAAGGCTGACGATTTGTGGAGCGAGCCAACTGTTGAGGCATCACGAAGAAATTTTATTTGAGAAAAATATTTTAGTTTTCATTTTTTTGAAAAAAAACAATTTGTAATAATTGCTTGATTTCTTGTGGATTCTGTTTGGAATCTCGCGTGTGTATCAAGACTGGACATTAGAACCTTCATGGTCAAGTGATTGATTGATGTAGACTAGGACTTGCACTTGCAGCTCTTAGAGCATTTTCTTAGATTATTTTATTGCTTGTTCTCATACTCTATAGGACCACACGCCACATTTAGTGA
This sequence comes from Ottelia alismoides, assembly GCA_037367405.1. Lineage (NCBI taxonomy): Eukaryota > Viridiplantae > Streptophyta > Magnoliopsida > Alismatales > Hydrocharitaceae > Ottelia > Ottelia alismoides. The sequence continues at coordinate 354,424 of JAZKJV010000251.1, read as the reverse complement.
GACGCACTTAGACCGCATATCTATTGGTCCAAATTAAATTGTTCATCACTCCCTAATAGAACTGCCTGTCTAGGAACGATTTTCGCATTTGCATTTCAAATAGTGTAAAATTTCAATTGTGTATTGCATCCCGCATGTAGAGAGCTAGAGACACTATAAGTATTCTTACTCAAGCATTCATCATTGTTTTCTCGATCGCAATAGCTTTTTCCGATTCCCTCTCTCAGTTTTTCTAACCTAGGATAAAGGAATTGGGACTGGACGGTAGACGTGATTGCATGTGTGGATTGATTACAGTGACAACTAATCTCTAAAATCGAGACTACTAATTGAATTGCACCAAAAAATTGATAAAAATTTACCCCTGTTTGCGGGAGAGCAACCCTGTTATTGTTTGAATTTACTTGCAAGTGAAGGAGAGACGACACTAGGATAGAGCCATTTCCGGATTTTCATATAGACTACTGGTTCTACAAAACATGTTCATCTACTTCTCAGTGTGGAAATATGGGTAGCTGGTAAATGGTCTGGATTTCCTTAGTAGAGTTGGTGGTTTAGAGGACATTGTGTAAGGTTGCATCCTCAAGTAACGGGTTACCGTATTCTTAAGGTATGTACTTACTCCCATACTGGCTCAAAGTAGGTGCAATTAGTCGTAAGAATCGGTCTCTTTTCTAGGAAAATACAGGAACCTAACAGCTCGTTAACTCTTTCAAAGTTTGCATTTTTCACCAACTAAAACTGACAAGATAATTCGGTCGAACCTTTACGGCCTTCACGTGTATAGTTGGTGAATTTGGGATTTGCTCTTGCGTTTGTTTTGTGTCTGTCCATGTGTGTTATCATGTGTACTTGTGTTGGACATGCGAGCCCACGGCGAGCCATTATGCAATAAATGTTATTGCGAATATCATTCCTTGATCTGAAATGAAGAATAAATAATTTGCATAATAGGTCCCTTAGTACAATTAGGGTTATGTACCATGGCCATCTTAATAATCATACAACTGTTGATTCAAAAATTGAATAATAGAGGCTAGTGCTTGGATGAATATCTAAAGGGTTAAATTGAGGACTCATCAAGCACCGTCAAATGATTGTTAAGATGTGATCTCCAGCCTGAGTAGGAGATGGCAATCCTTTCTCACATAGGCTGATATCTGACCGACCTCTTGATGTAGGTCCTCAATATAGGAATAGAGATTCGGAGGTGTTAGATTACTTAGGTCAAGGAGTTGACTTGACGAGATCAAGATAACCAAAGTCCTATATCGTATGCTGTCATGATATAGGCATGCATCCTCTGACCGGAGACAGATATGTTACTATATGTCTGAGTATGCATCCTCTAACCGCGCTCTACATGCGGGATGCAAGGCAGAATTGAAATTTTATACTATATGAATGCAAACGAGAAAACCGTTCCTAGACAAGCATTTCTATTAGCGAGTGATGAACAAGTTAAATTTGACTAATAGCCCAGCGGTCTAAGTGCGTCTCATTAAATGTGATGTGTGGTCCTAAAAATTACGAGCACAAGCAATACAGACATTCTAATAAAATATGCTCTAAGAGCCGCGAGTGCAAGTCCTATTCTACGTCAAGCAACCACACAACCACGAGCGGGTCAAATGTCCAGTCCGGATACAAGCACGAGCTCTCAAACAAGAGCCGCTGGAGAGTGAGAATTACCTAAATTATTACAATAATTACAAAAATTCTCTCAAAAATAAACTAATTCTCCTTGATCTTCAGCAGTCGGCGCGCGTCACGTCCGTCGACCTCCGATGCACTCCAAGTTCACCGGGCCCTCGCAAGGAAAATAAAATTTATATTAGAGAGATAAAATAAAATATATACAAGAATATAGAGAGAAATAATTGAAAGAAAATGGACTAAATACAAGTGGCTCGGGGGTCAGACTACCCGAGTAGAGAAAATCTAAATCCAAATTTTTAAATTAATCCCTAAGCCGTTTGCCTCCCCGGCAACGGTGCCATCTGACAAGACGCTAAATACGATAAATAATTCGTGTTCGTTGTAATACATGTACTTAGCGATTCAGTCAGAACCGAGAAGAGATCTCTATGAAGAGTGTCTCGGCTTAATTTATATCCCGGGCAAGTCCGGGGTCGAACTCAGGGAGGCAAAGGAACAACTTGGGTTTAATTTAAAATTTAAGATCTAGATTTCTACGCGGTAATTTTTTTAATTTTTTTAATGCAAAACGAAAGGTGAATGCCAATGCAAGTGAATTACGACACTAAGAAATCATACAACCAAGCCAAATTAATTTTAATGTCAAAATAGTCCAATTTAAATTTTATACTATATGAATGCAAACGAGAAAACCGTTCCTAGACAGGCAGTTCTAATAGCGAGTGATGAACAAGTTAAATTTGACTAATAGCCCAGCGGTCTAAGTGCGTCTCATTAAATGTGATGTGTGATCCTAAAAATTACGAGCAAAAGCAACACAGACATTCTAATAAAATATGCTCTAAGAGCCGCGAGTGCAAGTCCTATTCTACGTCAAGCAACCACACAACCACGAGCGGGTCAAATGTCCAGTCCGGATACAAGCACGAGCTCTCAAACAAGAGCCGCTGGAGAGTGAGAATTACCTAAATTATTACAATAATTACAAAAATTCTCTCAAAAATAAACTAATTCTCCTTGATCTTCAGCAGTCGGCGCGCGTCACGTCCGTCGACCTCCGATGCACTCCAAGTTCACAGGGCCCTCGCAAGGAAAATAAAATTTATATTAGAGAGATAAAATAAAATATATAAAAGAATATGGAGAGAAATAATTGAAAGAAAATGGACTAAATACAAGTGGCTCGGGGGTCAGACTACCCGAGTAGAGAAAATCTAAATCCAAATTTTTAAATTAATCCCTGAGCTGTTTGCCTCCCCGGCAACGGTGCCATCTGACAAGACACTAAATATGATAAATAATTCGTGTTCGTTGTAATACATGTACTTAGCGATTCAGTCAGAACCGAGAAGAGATCTCCGTGAAGAGTGTCTCGGCTTAATTTATATCCCGGGCAAGTCCGGGGTCGAACTCAGGGAGGCAAAGGAACAACTTGGGTTTAATTTGAAATTTAAGATCTAGATTTCCACGCGGTAAATTTTTTAATTTTTTTAATGCAAAACGAAAGGTGAATGCCAATGCAACTGAATTACGACACTAAGAAATCATACAACCAAGCCAAATTAATTTTAATGTTAAAATAGTCCAATTTAGCCAAATTATATTTTTCCGAAAGTCCTAATCCAGTGGGGAACACAAAACACATTTTTTTAGAATTTTAGGTGTTAAAATGCAACAATGAAAAATACACACTTTTTATGGGTTTTTTCGTAATTTCTCACACAAACAGAAAGCAAAAATTATGAAAAAAAATACTGGAATGAAAACATCATGCACGAAAGCTACAATAATATTTTTGGAATTTTTTGACAATATATGAATTTTTTATGGATTTTTTAATGAAAACATAGTGACAATGAGTAATTAATTCCTAATTAATCCACAGTGTCAAATTAATCAAAGTGCGAATTATCCTAAAAAGGTATTTCTATATATAATCCAAGAGACTTGAAATTTCACAAAAAAGATGTACGTGGATTTAATTAAAAATCAAATACTAAAAACACTCTACAATTTATTTTAGACACAAGATAACTCCGTTTTAGTTGAAATTTGGATAGTATCTCAATCATATATCAAAGCATCATATCTATTTTTTGTGGAATTTTTGGAGCAACTGTGAGTTAGATATGATTTTAAGAGCACTGATTGGGTAAAATATGAAGACTTTCAGTTTGACAATTTTAATTAATTCACAATAACTCACAATAATACAAATAATTATCTATAATGTAGAGAATTAGTTGCTCAACATGAAAGCATTTTTCATTGAATATAAAGATGCATAACAGATGTCCAAATCAACATACAAACATAGGGGTATCCGTGCAAATACAAAAATAAATTAAAACAGAACAAAATAATTACAGGGACTGGTTTGCAATTACAAAAACATGAGAAAGATACTATGCAAATTTCACAATAAAAAAACTAAAAAGAAATGGACATTCTTCTTCCTGGACCCCCGATGAGATGAACCCAAAGGGGCGTGGTCGGCGGTGCGGGACGGAGCGGGGCGGCGCCGCTGACGAGGCGCGGGGTCGTCGAAGGCGGGCAGAGGACGAGGGCGCGCGCACGGGCGGCGGTGCACGGTGGTGGTGGCACGCGAAGGCTCGTGTCGGGGGGAGGGCATGGCTGGAGTTGGCGGCGGTTGGCGGCGGCGCTAGCCGCAGCGGCGCGGCGAAGGGGGCGCATACGTCCACGCGCGGGCGGTGGTGGCCGCGGCCGGAGGCGGTGGCGGCGTAGACGCCTGCGCGCGGTGTGGGTCGGTGGTGGCGGCGGTGGTTTCCCCACCGCTGCTGCTGCGTTTTTTTATTATTTTTTTTATTTTTTTTATTTTTAAGTTGTTATGCAAATTATATTTTTTTAATTAATATTTTTTAAATTTTTTTAACAGAAAATGGACGAATGCGATATGAACAAATACTTTTAATATTTTTTGTTTTGTTTCAACAAAGAAAAATGAACAAAATGCAAAATGACAATTATGAACAAATGCAAATATGATGGTGGGTTGATCGTGATGATATGAAAATAAAAAAATGATATGGGGATGTGATGTGATGTGATGGATAAAAAAATAATGATGGTGATTCAAACGACAAGGAAACAAGATATTATATAAAATAAGCTAACAATAGAAATGAGGAATACTTACCTGATGTTCGCCGGATTTGCGGAGCAGCTACGCTGGACTCCTGTCATCTCTTCGATCCAATTGGTGAAATAAAAATTGGAAAAGCTGCACGAGCTCGATGGGGAACTCGTGACGCGGAACGGAGCTCCGCAGATCTCGCCTGAAGGAGGTCGTCGCTTGAGGAAGACGCTTCGTCGCTGTCGCCGACACCACGTTCCAAGCTTTCTCCTTTTTCTATAAGAATAGCGGATCCGAAAAATGAGGATGTACAAATGAATATAAAGAGAAGAGAAAGGGAGGTTAGAATGGTGGTGGTGTTGAATGGGAAGTTGTATTATTGGTGGAGTTGAATGGGAGGTTATTAAACATGGTGGAGTTGAATAGAAGTTGGTGGTAGAGAAATTATTGTAGAGAATGTGATTAAATAAAGGAAAATAAAATGAAATAAAGTAGGCTACTTTAATTACAATAGAATAAAAGAGAAGAAAATAAATAGTGGAGAATTTACAAAAGAAGACAAACAACATGTATATTTTTTTACTTTTCTAATATGTAATTTTTTTGTCTTTTTACTAAGAGATATTTACAATGATAAAAATACAATAAAATAATATAATTAAAATACAACACAACAATGATTTTTTTTGTATTTTTAGTAATTAAGAAAGATACAATAAAAATTGAAGAAAGAATGAATATATACATGATATACAAGGTACATCTAGGTCCCAAAACTAAACTTTTGCAAACGAGCTCTGATTTTAATGAAACCACTTCCGTTGGATAGATAATTTTCTAACTTGAACTATAAAAGTGAGTTTGGTGAATTTGGAGTTCATACTGGAAGATTGGAAGCGGGGATTTAGCTTGGAAGTTGGACTTTACGGCTTTTTCTCTTTGGGATCTAGGAGCATTTATTCTGAGTTAAAATTTGTTTTATATTTTTGTATTTTTATATAAATTTTTATAAACAAGTTAGAAAAAGAATTACGTAAAAAGGACTTGAAATGAAATTATTAAAAATACATGAAGTTTTGACCTATTTACAAGTATAAAACTCCTTTATTTTTGTGGCTTTTTATGGGTAATGTATTGTGTACAATCTAATATATAGTAATTAGTGTGTTTTATTTACAAGAGTTATTTTGTTAGTTTATTGATTTTATGGACATTTTCTGGGATTTTACTCGGGGATTTTGCTAAGATCAAGATATTGCGATGATGAATCGCGGATTCATCAGTAGACCAATAGGTTGATGACCTAACCAAGGTCTATACACCGGTGCACTGGTGTGCATATAAGGGCATATGAGTAATACGATCTCTCAAAAGGATCATACAGGTTCATTACTGAACCGGAAGACATGAGCTCACTCATGAGATATTGGAAAGAAACAAATTTCGTGCGCACAGTTGTCTCGCTTTGGAAGCTTGACTAAATTTGTAGGTTTAATATATTTTTGGAAAGTATATGATTAAGACCTAGGTATGATATATGCTTTTGGAAAATATATGATCGATACCAACTCCCAATGATCAAAATGAGAAACTTACTGATAAAACCCTGAAGTTGACAGTATAAAGTTGATCTAATACTTTGGGTTTATTCTGAGTCTTCCAGTATGCAGGTTGTATAGGTATTGGGAATACCTGAGGGTGATGTGATCATAAACAATTGTATAACCATGACGCTTTCATTCCTAGGGAGTGATGAAACGGGTCTGAATTTTAGTGACTCCTCTCAGTAGAGAAGTAATCTGATCTTGGTCCAAATGTTGGACATTGATCTGAATGTAATTCACATGCAATGAGAAGATTAGATTTACGGTCTTGATTTAATCAAGCATCTATGGGAGGCCCGAGATCTGGATTTGAGATGTGATCTCAATATCCAAGTCATTATACGTGAAACAATACAATCGCCCTGTCCTTATCTCCAAGTATCTGCGGAGAAAGTGCATTATCCTTGAAGGAGTTCATGGATAATTTCATTATTGATATATGTATCCAAGCATCGAGAAAATTGATAATTAAATGTGATTTAATTATCATGGATAATATGAATTTGATTCATATTATAAGGAGAGATATCTAAGATAATTAATGTAATTTAATTATCAAAGATATGAATAATGTGAATGTGATTCATGTTATTTGGTCATATGAGAAAAGAGATCCAAGATGATTAAATATGATTTATTAATCATGGATATGAATAATGTGGATAGCACTATCCATATTAATCATATATATTATAAATATGATTTATAATATATAGAGAGAGCCATATTATGTTTTATATTTGTTGATTAATTATTAATGTGAATGGGATTCACATTGGATGATTAATTGAAAATATAATTACATTTAGTTTTGGGTTGTGAATGAGATTCACATTTTTCAATGGCTTGATTGATATTTTCCAAATGGTAATTTGGAATTATTTTTTGTGAAAATATTATCGATAAGAGATCATGATATAATCATGAGATAATGAGATATCATGAGATAATGAGATCTCATGAGATATTGAGATCTCATGAGATGATGGTAGCCGTCCCCTTATTTTAGGGGATTGGTTTAGTCTTCTCATTATCTCTTCTCTAGTCAAATGTGATTTAAATTGGAATTAATTATGTTGATTTATCAATATGAATTAATTCAAATTAAATCACTTGTTGTTGTGTTTTACCAACAACAATCCTAGCCGTTGAAAGGGACACAATCAATCTCATCCGTTGATTGTGTGTTGTCCATGGATTGGGATCCATGGACTCCCAAAACCCTATATAAGAAGAGGCACCCCTTGCTCTTCCATACACTTGAGATCAATGAATGCTCTCTCTCTCTATTTTCTCTCTACACGCCTACTCTCTCTATCTCTCATGTGTTCATCCACCATGGATGCCCTAGAGAGATCCTCCATCGCCGCAGCGTCGTCGTTATGTTGCCCGATAGTTTGCTCATGAATCTCCGTCTACTTCGGCGTGCCTTGCTCGTGAAGAAGATGACGTATCTCGTTTGTCGAGATCAGGAGATTCGTGGCTTGGATCATCAACATGGATTGCGAGAAGCACGCGTCTCATCCACACGCTCAAGCGTCTCCTCCGTCGGATCGGACTTGAGACAGGAGGTCTCTTTGTTTAGAGACTCGATCGCAATCACGCTTCAAGAGGTAATCCTATTACTTGTTTGTGGTTTAGACGAAATGATCCGAGAAGTGTTCTTTGATCATGTGGTTTCGTCACGTAGAAAATTTTAATTTCCGCTGCATCGAGCAACTAATGCGACTAGTCACTCCCGATCGCATTCGATGCGATCGTCATACTTCCGTGATGCGCTTGAGGATTTTCTTGTATCCTTCAAGTGGTATCAGAGCCAGGTTGTCGAAAGTTTTGGATATGATCCATGAACCTACGAAGATTCAGGCTCGATTGGGTTCGTGAAGATTTTAGCATTTCAATTTTCGCAGCCTTGTCTTGTGATAAAATTCCGGCCCTGTTTAAAATGTTTAAACATGAAATTTTAAATTGGATATTAATTGGATCATTAATTTAATATGATTAGATTAATTGGAATCCAATTAAAATTAAGACACTCTATTATAAATAGATGTGTTATTTCCCTTGGAAGAATTAATCGTAATGAATATGATTCATAATGATTAATTAGAATTTGAATATGATATGGAGGATCACATAAGTGACATACATGGTCTCCCATCAAGGAGAAGGGTTCCGTCGCCAGATATTGTATGTAGGAGACGCATGTACGAAGTGACAGCTCCTGCGTACAATCCATTTGGATCGGGTTCTTCGCTTCTCAAAAGAGTAAGGTCGTATATGTAGTGACCCCAATATCGGGTCCTCATATTATTGGGGCGATATTGGATTGCGTATAGCGAGTATTAAGCATGTTGACGGCTGGTTCAATTAATGACGGGTCAACATCACCTTAGGGGTGGTGGGCCCGGGTGTTAAAGACCGAATTGGGAGATGAAAGTTGGACTTGCAAGGCGGAATGTGTTCCCGGTTCTTTTAATCTGAGTTACAGGTTCTCATATTATTGGGATATAACAAAGATAAGGAAGGAGATCCCAGATCTTGCTTGAGATATAATGGTAAGTAATCTCTTACATTGAAAGTGATTAAGGGAATGAACTTTCAGTGTTGACAAGGCAGGACAACTTTGATATAAAAACTCCTAAATCAAAGTAAAATATGTATATATATAAATATATATACACTTATGCAAATTCCTTATTTCAGATAATCCTTCATTAAACCCACTCAATGTTATACTCAATAATAACCAGTAAAATATCATGGATTAGTCTCATGATCCAGATATTGTACTTGCAGTTGGACACATAATGTATGTGGTTGCAATGTGCAAGTTTCCTCATAATAATGAGAAATGACAACATTAGATCTACAACCCTAGGGTTTGTATGTCTCTATAGTCTTGATCTTTCGTCGAGTGTACTTTGGAAGTGACATGTCGATGGTGATTGTAATTGTCAAATAATCCTTAAAAAATCAAAGAAGATGTTTTGGCATACATATGTGCTCTAGACATTTAATCATGAATAACATGGTTCACTGCATCATGTAGAATGGAAGCTCTATAAGAGATGATGTATTCAAAATGTTTGAGTACCTATCTGAACCAATGTTTTAAGAGTTTAGATGGATGTAGATACGATGAATGTCATCATTCTACTGTCTATACTCTAGTCATAATGAAGATTCATAATATTCATATTGTATGAATTTAATGAAGCATGTATAAATGTTGAAATGCTCTTACATTCAATTCTTTTGAATTCAACATAAGAAATTCTTTGTATTGAACAATGGTTGTTTGTAGATAAAGAGAGCGCAATGGAAGCATGGTTCAGACCCGAGCAAGAAGGAAAGTCAAAGAGTTAACCTACTTCTGTGACTTCCATATGACATCCAAAGAGTTGGATGAATTCCTATACTGCAATAAGTTGATGTGTTGATAGTATGACTATCAAGTCTGTCTAGAATCCTTAGAGAAGGACTCAGATAGTGCATCATAATAAACTATATCTACATTTGATCATTGGAATTGACTTTCTTATTTGATAAGATAAAGTCTAATAATTGTATCTCAATCTTCTAACAACACTTGCAATGTGTTGCATGTTTTAGAAGACTGGAAATTTTGATCTTAAGGTTTATAGTTATCCACATGTATATTGATGCAATTGTTGCAACAATCTCTATTGGATAAATGGACTTCATATTCTCAGTGGGAGAGCCCTTAGTCTTAGATAATGTCTCTATGACCTAGATATTAGAATACACTCATTGTTTGTTTCTAAGTGTTTAAACATGAATTCTGTAATAAACCTATCATAAAGAGTTATGATGGACATATTTCAGATAGTAATCTAACATCTAGTGGACTCCACAAAATTAGAAAATTAATGAATGGTTCATTAAAATTTCTGATACTGAAAGTTAAACCTTAAAAGATTAATATGAGGATGAAGATCATTTGACAATGATCTGGCATCGAGTTTTGGACATATGTTTGTTGATGAGATCAATGGACTAGTAAGATATGAAACTTTAGAATGTCTAAAATTTCAAATCTTACATACTTGTGAATATAGTATTCAAAGTAAAATGTCCAATACACCCTTCTCTGGGAATGGTGTTAGATGTCGAGGTATTCAAGATCTCATACATATTGATGTATGTGGATCACCTATATCATAATAAACATTATGGATATGTGATATCTATTGATGAGTATGTATGATATGAGATTTCTTCTCTTCACCTAAGAAACCTTTGAAATGTTCAAAGATTTCATAATTTTGGTTTGGAACCAAAGTCTGAAGAAAGATGAAATGAATTTGATCTAACCTAGGTAGCTTGTACCTGTTAGATAAATTCAAAGAATACCATATGAAGATATGAATATCATTTCTATCTCAATCCTACTAACACACCTAAACCCAATAGAGTTGTAGCGAGATACAATTGGATCATGTGTGACATGATTTGATCAATGATGAATTTTAGCATAATTTCCTCTTAGTTTCCTAGTATATATGTAGTAGAGACTACATTATATATCCTTAATAAAATTCCATGCAAGTAAGCTGGAATCGAGCACTAGACAGTGCTACTTCATTAGGAAAATAAAGGATGGTATTGGCTGAGATTCCTAAAAGATCTCGTCTCTAAGAATGTGATTCTTAGAGGTTGAGACTCTTGAGAATCAAGATGAAAATTAAGTAAAGGAACTCATTTAATCTTGAGATGATAATGAGGCTCCAAATGGAAACTAAAAGGATAATTAATGATGAAACACTAATACCTCTTCAAATGAGTTTGAGGATGTATTCCATGTGTCAGTTAAGTCTGACAATGATCGGATTTCATGTGATGAAACTCCTGAGGATCATGACATGGAAAGATAGATGTTAGCAATAAAAGTCTGAGGTAGACTTCATATACAAGTGTTGTATATGGACCCTCGAGGATCCACCTATATGGGTAAGACCCGTTAAGGTGTAAATGGATCTTCAAGAGAAAGGGAACCTGATGAGAAGATAGAGACCTTCAAAGCACGATTCGTAGCCATGAGCTACACACCAGAAGAGAAGATATTGCTTGCGATGAGACTTGCTCTTCAGTAACCATGCTTATACCCATCAGAATATTGCTAACTGTAGCTACACAACTTGGCTTTGACATCTTCGAGATGGAAGTCAAGATTGCAATCCTCCACGAATATCTCTCTAAGGATATTCACATGAAGTATCCCCAGGGCTTCATGGTTGAGGAAAGCAAAGTGTGCAAGCTGAAGAACTCCATCTATGGACTCAAATAAGCTTCTTGTAGTTGGAACATAAGATTTGATGAAATTGTAAATGTTATGATTTCAGATAGAATCTTGATGAACCATATGAAGCTTAGTGGGAGTGCCATTGTGTTCATTATGCTAAATGTAGATAATATCCTAATCATTTGGAATAATATAAGGATGATAATAAGTGTTTTATAGACTAGCTATTCCATATCTTGAAATATGATTTGAAGGATACCTCTTGGATATTAGTTCTAAAGTTGTTCAGAAGCAAAAAGAAGAGGATATTGGGATTGTCACATTTGTATTACACCTTGGACATATTCCATTTTTGGAAATTCCAAGAAAGGCTTCCTTCCCTTAAGATATGGTACTAACCTATCTGAAGGGACGCCACCTCAAAGAGTTGAGGAAGTGAATGCTAGAACTGCTTGCACTTGTGCATCAGTTACGAGAAGCTGAGTGTATGCTAGATGTGTACAAAAGCAAGATATCCGCCATGCAGTGGAAGTAGTAAAGTGTTGCTAATCCTACTATGGAGAGAAAACACTTGATTGCAGTAATAAAAAGTCTTCATAGATGACAAGATTTTTGAGATAGTGATCTCAAAGTCTTATCTTCAAAAACTTAAGACTTTATAGATAGAGATCTAAAAGGTCATAACTGTGGATACCTTAAGAGATAGTGATCTCCAGGAATAAGGGTATTCTGATAAGGATTATGGAAATACTGGTTATAATAATTGTTAAGCTATAGTGTCAAGTACACTATAACTGACAAGATTGAGTATTGGTTGCATAAGATGCAACATTCGCATTAGATGCGAGCACTATTACGGGGGATATGCAAGTGTCGTAAAAGGACTTGGCATAGTCTCTCGAGAACAGGTTGACTGATCAGCTTACCTAGATATTTTCTAAATAACCTATGATTGTCACATGAGTGCGGGTTTAAATGATTAGCCCATTAATGGCTCTTTGGGCTAGTAGGAGATTGTTGTACATGCAAGCCCACGGCGAGCCATTATGCAATAAATGTTATTGCAAATATCATTCCATGATCTGAAATTAAGAATAAATAATTTGCATAGGTCCCTTAGTACAATTAGGGTTATGTACCATGGCCATCTTAATAATCATACAGCTGTTGATTCAATAATTGAATCACAGAGGCTAGTGCTTGGATGAATATCTAAAGGGTTAGATTGAGGACTCATCAAGCGTCGTCAAATGATTGTTAAGATGTGATCTCCAGCCTGAGTAGGAGATGGCAATCCTTTCTCACATAGGCTGATATCTGACCGACCTCTTGATGCAGGTCCTCTGCATAGGATTAGATATTCGGAGGTGTTCGATTAGTTAGATCAAGGAGTTGACTTGACGAGATCGAGATAACCAAAGTCCTATATCGTATGATGTCATGATATATGCATACATCCTCTGACCGGAGACAGATATGTTACTATATGTCTGAGTATGTGCATTTGGTAGACCAATAGGTTGATGACCTAACCAAGGTCTATACACCGGTGCACTGGTTTGTGTATAAGGGCATATGAATAATTCGATCTCTCAAAGGGATCATACAGGTTCATTACTGAACCAGAAGACATGATCTCGCTCATGAGATATTGGGAAGAATCAAATTCCATGCGCACGGTTGTCTCGCTTTGGAAGCTTGACTGAATTTGTAGGTTTGATATATACTTTTGGAAAGTATATGATCAAGACCTAGGTATGATATATGTTTTTGGAAAGTATATGATCGATACCAACTCCCAATGATCAAAATGAGAAACTTGCTGATAAAACCCTAAAGTAGACGGTATAAAGTTGATCTAATACTCCGTGTTTATTCCGAGTCTTCTAGTATGCAGGATGTACAGGTATTGGGAATACCTAAGGGTGATGTGATCATAAACGATTGTATAACCATGACGCTTCCATTCTTAGGGAGTGATGAAACAGGTCTGGATTTTAGTGACTCCTCTCAATAGAGAAGTAATCTGATCATGGTCCAAAGGTTGGACATTGATCTGAATGTGATTCAGATGCAATGAGAAGATTAGATTTGAGGTCTTGATTTAATCAAGCATCTATGGGAGGCCCGAGATCTGGATTTGAGATGTGATCTCAATATCCAAGTCACTATACGTGGAACAATACAATCGCCATGTCCTGATCTCCAAGTATCTGCAGAGAAAGTGCATTATCCTTGAAGGAGTTCATGGATAATTTCATTGTTGATATATGTATCCAAGCATCAAGAAAATTGATAATTAAATGTGATTTAATTATTATGGATAATATGAATTTGATTCATATTATAAGGGGAGATATCTAAGATAATTAAATGTGATTTAATTATCAAAGATATGAATAATGTGAATGTGATTCATGTTATTTGGGCACATGGATATGAATAATGTGGATAGCACTATCCATATTAATCATATATATTATAAATGTGATTTATAATATATAAGAGAGAGCCATATTATGTTTTATATTTATTGATTAATTGTTAATGTGAATGGGATTCACATTGGATGATTAATTGAATATATAATTACATTTAGTTTTGGGTTGTGAATGAGATTCACATTTTTTTAATAGCTTGATTGATATTTTCCAAAAGGTAATTTGGAATTATTTTTTTGTGAAAATACTATCGACAAGAGATCATGATATAATCATGAGATAATGAGATATCATGAGATAATGAGATCTCATGAGATATTGAGATCTCATGAGATGATGGTAGCCATCCCCTTATTTTAGGGGATTGGTTTAGTCTTCTCATTATCTCTTCTCTAGTCAAATATGATTTAAATTGGAATTAATTATGTTGATTTATCAATATGAATTAATTCAAATTAAATCACTTGTTGTTGTGTTTTACCAACAACAATCCTAGCCGTTGAAAGGGACACAATCAATCTCATCCGTTGATTGTGTGTTGTCCATGGATTGGGATCCATGGACTCCCAAAACCCTATATAAGAAGAGGCACCCCTTGCTCTTCCATACACTTGAGATCAATGAATGCTCTCTCTCTCTATTTTCTCTCTACACGCCTACTCTCTCTATCTCTCATGTGTTCATCCGCCATGGATGCCCTAGAGAGATCCTCCATCGCCGCAGCGTCTCGTTATGTTTCCCGATAGTTTGCTCATGGATCTCCGTCTACTTCGGCGTGCCTTGCTCGTGAAGAAGATGACGTATGTCAAGATCAGGAAATCCGTGGCTTGGATTATCAACATGGATTGCGAGAAGCACGCGTCTCATCCACACGCTCGCAAGCGTCTCCTCTGTCAGATCGGACTTGAGACAGGAGGTCTCTTTGTTTAGAGACTCGATCTCAACCACGCTTCAAGAGGTAATCCTATTACTTGTTTGTGGTTTAGACGAAATGATACGAGAAGTGTTCTTGGATCATGTGGTTTCGTCACATAGTAAATTTTAATTTCCGTTGCATCGAGCAACTAGTGCGACTAGTCGCTCCTGATCGCATTCGATGCGATCATCACGCTTCCGTGGTGTGCTTGAGGATTTTCTCGTATCCTTCAACTTGCACAATTTGTACCTCGATCTACTTACATTCATCCATTCCTCTTCAAGATACTGGAATATTAATCCCCATACCCTGACCTCTCTGGTCACTCCTCCTCGACCATATACTATTCATCTTCACCTTCTCTGTCTTTCATATATCCTCCACCATCCATGGGAGACCCTTACTCGTGGTCGGTTCCACCTCGACCCGATTATGAAGTCAGACCTTCCACTAACTTTCCCACTTCTTTGCATTTCTCACCTACCCTACCTCCTTATACCCCGAATCCACTTCCAAACTGGGTTGGTTCACCTTACAGTCAGATGCTTGCTGGAATCCAAGAATCGTCTAAAGAGCAAGCTACTGCTGAGTAAAATAAATGAAAGAATTACCAACCCCTACATACCTCATTCACTCATCACATAACTGTTGGGACGGGTCAGCAATTTACACGTCTGCATCCTAACTTGACCTTAGGATACAACTTGGTCGATCGAACAAACTGAATGGAGAGGCATGCACCATATGATCTTCCTGACTTGATTAAACGTAGCGATTGAGCCCACACTGACCAACTTTCATATCACACATTCGGAGAGCCTATAAATGCACGGGCTAGGACTCATGAGATAGACTTACCATCTCCCTATTCTTTGACTCCATTATTCGAGGCTCCGACCAATATGTGTCATTCGGATGGTCCATACTCGACCCAACATTACATACCATGGTCTAGGTATGTTGAGTATGAGACTTCAAGATCTCAGCAATATCCTTCGAGTAAACAGACTGCTTCCATGATATGCTAGAAGGAATCTTTTGAGGATAACATTTCTAGGATTATGAAAAGATATGAATTAATTAAGGACAAATATAGAAATGTCATTGACCGGCTAATTTCATTTTATTCCAGCTCAGGTATGGAAGTGTTGAATGAATTAAGTGGATTCAGTGTTGAAAATAATCTAGGGGACACAAGGAAACATACACACTTTGTACAACTAGAGTCCATTCTACCTCCCTCTTCTACTAACTACTTACCTTCCAATCTAGAGTATGTGCATCCTCCCTCTCCTCCTTCACCTATTCAAAATAATAAAAAATGAAAAAAAGCCAAAAATGACCAAAAACATTGAAAAATCAAAAAAAACGCATAAAAATAGAAAATGAAAAAGACCTAAAAAATAGGATCCTGCCCTACGGAAGCACTCGATGAGGAATTGATTTAGAAGCTTCCCTTAATAAAGGCCATAGATCACTTCCCTGACCTCAAACGATTAATGAGAAGTAAATTGATTCCTAAGAGGTCAGGCAATAAGAGGACAAGGACTGAGAAACATCTAGCGTCTATGGCCGCCTCCTTGGTGATGGGGAGAAAGATCAAAAGCCGCAGAGTGAAGCGGTTGACTAGGGTTGAATGTGAAATCAAAGATAACACCTCCACCCATTCTAGAATCGATGATGAATCATCGATAAATATCCTATCGATTGTCGTGTTTGACAAGCTCAAACTCGGGCCAATCAAAAAGTCGAGATAGATCGTTCAGCTGCCAGATCGATAAATAAAATGATTGAGAGGAACCATTTCAGTCATCATTACTTTCCAAGGTGCTCTACTCCAATTAGCTGTCATGGTCATTGACATTGAGCACTAAGGAGAGTTTACCCCATCTCTGATTATTCTCGGGAAGTCGTTCTTAGCTGGCTAAGGCGACTATAGATTGTGAGACTCGGAGATCAATTTTACAACATTGGGAGCACTCTGACCGCATCCATTCTTTGACACACTCTACTTTAAGGTAACCGATAAAGTTACTGACAGTCGTGACCATCGAGAGATAGATGAGTCCCACCTCTTTGTTGCACCTGAGATACTGGTTGTCAAGCTAACCATTGGATTAGAGACTCCCCATACATCTGTGACTCCCGTTGCTTGCATCACTACCAATGCCAAGCCATTTGAGAACATCATCTCTTACCCGAGACGTGTGCTGACCCTTCAAGAATCTCTTACAATCTTTATGGTGACTCATCCTATGAGGAACCCATGGTCAGCACTGCACCACATCTCCGACCTTCAAAGCAGACAATCAGAACTGAATTTACCCCACCCGAAAACACGGTTGCTCCTTCCTCTAGTCGTTTATCCAATGAGAGGAAGTCGAGAATTGATTCCTCGAGGTGTTCCCCCCCCCCCCAACTCCTCAAGGCATGTCACTCTCCTCTCTCTCTCAATGCTTTAGGATCTAGAGAACCGACTACAAAAGTTTCCTTCAACATACCAGAGAAGGAATTTTCTGAGGAATCCGCATCATGTCTGGATGAGGTGATTTATATGAGTGATCTCAGTTCGGCTATTCTTAAGCCATATATGAGCAAGCAGCCACGTGTCGAACCTCGTTGTATGATCACTTCACCTCACTATTATTCATATAAGGACGATTCTGATAGCGACACATAAGTATATTACCCACCTTCTCGCTCCTGCAAGAAGGTTCGTCACAAACCTTCTTCATCCTTGTATATTTTCACTCCTCCTTGTATATATTTTCTTTCTTTTATTCCCTCCCTCCCTAGTGATTTGTAGCACTCACCTCTAGTCCATATCATTTCATTTTTATGGTTATACTTAGGATGACTAGATCCTAAGTATAGGGCGAGAGTAGCCAGAGTCTTCTTCATCATTCTCTGTATATTCTCTAGATCTCATCGGTTCTCACACTCACTCTTGTCCCAGACTTAGGCTGACCAAAGCCTAAGTATAGTGGGGACTGATGCTTGCCATGTATATATATTCATTCATTTCTCCTTCTGAGCTCGACCGCCCCATTTTTTATCTTCTTCTACACTTAGGCTGACCGGAGCCTAAGTATAGGCGGGTGGGACGACTTCTATACTTTTTGTTATTTTAACTCTCCTACACTTCGCACGAGCTATGTCATTTATTCGCTTCTTGTGCTCTAAGGACATAGCACATGCTAAGTATAGGGGGTGTGTATATATTACATATATATACTTTACCCTTAGCTCGTACTTTTGCGTATTTTTGTGTATATTATGCAATAATTATGGGTGGATAAAATTGGAAAAAAAACTTTTTTTTGTAAAATACATGTATAATATGTATATTGTATAATACGTGTATAATTTTGTAATTTCCTGTAAAATTGTTGTAAAATAGGATGTATACAAAAAAGGGCTACTTATTTACTCTTGCATATCATCCTCGCATTCAAAAAAAATCTTGCACTTCATTCATCTACATTGCATGTCATCTGCATTTCATTTGCATATCTAGCATATGTGAAGTGAAAATCTAGTGGGTTTTGAACCAAGTTATGAATAGAAATCGAGGATGGGTTTGATTTGACCTTAATATACCTAACTTCAGAGGAACCTTATAGGAACTAGAGTTAAGATTTTTCAGGTCGAGTGACTTAATTCTTTAAGTCCACAAGAATATGTTCACATGTCATATTGATTAGTCTAAGTAGAATATTTCAGACACACGCATAATTCTTTTAGACAGTGACCTCACTTGGACAAGCACCATGCAAGTAACTCTTCATTGATGAGGTGGTGAGGAGGTAGAATCCTTTGGCTTGGAGTATCATATGGGTGGAAACATCCATCCTCCTCTAGGGAGGGTAGTGCATCTCAACCTAGTCTAGTGGTGTCAACATCTAATGACGGGATGCTGAGGGTTGCAATAAAGCTTCAAAAAAGGGATAGTCTACTGTCTCAAGAAGAAAAACTCCTTATGTACATGCTGCACCTTGTATATAGTTCAAAAAAAAGAAGAAGAAGAAAGAAGAACTCCAAAAAAATAGGGCATGCCTGATTGAAAATAAATGCTTGCTAGAGTATGTATATTTGCAAGGCATATGCTTCAAAGTCTCATACCAAGGAAGCATGCAGCTAGAGACTTGGCTAAACTGGTCAATCTCCATGGATATGTGACTACACCAATCACTATCCATTCTTTTCTCTACCCCCTCTTCTTGAGATGGTTGCACTTGAACTTAGAAGTGAATACCCCGCTCCTCGAGGAAAGAGTTGCTAGACCAGCGAATCAGAGTTACCTTGTCAAAGGAGGTTGTTCTTGACCATTTCTGATGTGGAGAGCTATATTTCACTTACATGGTACAAGTAAGATTCATAGTCATCAGAATTTGCGTATGAGGATTTGTTCTGACCTGACTATTGAGGCGGCCTGAATAGAGACTTGTGGAACTCAATGGATGCTACGCCTTAAATTCAATTCCCAATAAGGTTCTGCCACTCTATTAATCCAAAGGTTGAGTCCAGCTCAATTTTCACCTTTTGTTCATGACCTTGGTATGGAAACCAAAATCATTTCACTCTTGTATTTCATTTTAGTTGCTCAGGGATGAGCAAGGTTTAAGTATAGGGGGCTGATGAATCTGTAATTAATCACTCTAAAAGATGAAAATAGAGCTTTGTTCCTGATCAATTACCTGCATATCTCCATTTATTTTGCATTATTCTCATTCATACATCGAGAATTAATGTCTGCATTTTAGCATGCATATTTGCATTAAACAAGAAGCCAAATTCACTTGTAAATATCACATGTATATTCACCTTATTTTCCCTATTTTTGTTTATTTTTATACTAACATCAAATCCAATAAAACCAACTCCACTGTGTACATATTACTAACTAATAGGAAAAATATAAAAAATACTAATGTGAAATGTTGACAAATAAACCCAAAACCTAATTCTCTGATACTAACGAAAATGCACATATCTCTCATGCAGTGTCCGATATCATTCTACTCACTTTTAAAGTAATATACATTCAAAGGCCTTCAAAACAAGACCAATTTCATAAAAATCGATGTTCATATGTGAAAGTTAAGTTTTGGGCCCCACTTTTACATTGTGTGTTTTGTCTATTTTTGACTTATTATTTTATGTACATAATTAACTCTTTTAAAAAAATTTCTTTTTCATTTATTTTCTTTGATGAAAGTTTTAATAAAAAATGTAAAAATTCAATTCAAAACTGAATTAGAAATCAAAGAAAATAAATGGTTTTGAGTGTTCGTTGAAAGTCTATACAAAAGTCTTCCGTATTTTACTTTATT
Source organism: Ottelia alismoides (assembly GCA_037367405.1). Taxonomy (NCBI): domain Eukaryota; kingdom Viridiplantae; phylum Streptophyta; class Magnoliopsida; order Alismatales; family Hydrocharitaceae; genus Ottelia; species Ottelia alismoides. The sequence goes on along the minus strand of JAZKJV010000251.1, from coordinate 334,111 downwards.
TCTTCATTTTCTTAACTATTAAAAATCAAATAAATAATCTAAGTTTTAATTATTTATTTATTATTTTATAGGATTTTGTTTTGATTTTATATAATTTAAAATTCCAAAAAAAATTACAAAAGATAAAAATGCAGTATTTTATACATATAGGATACCCCCAAAAAAACACTTTTTGTACAGATGATTTATTTTGATTTTTGATCCTTCAAAAAAGTTGTAGATCTCATCGAGACGAGCAACTTTTATGTTGACTACTTTTTGATTCGACCCCTTTTGTTTAGAGCTAGTCATTCTAGGACGTCATTATAGGGGGTCTAAAAAGGAGCTCAGCTGGATCCTATTTCCCTGCATCGCGGATGGGTGGAGCTACTATATATAGCTTATTGGACACTTTTTGAGATCTAATTAGGCACTTTAATGCTCTTCGAGATGAGACCACTAGGACTATGAAGAGTGGTCCACGTTAGTGTCCACTGGCCTGATCCTTCCTCCGGGTCGAATCCACTCTTAACCCGCGAATAGGAGTAAGCAAGAGGAGTAGCAGCCTCAAGAAAGGGTCTCTTCTCTGGGCTTAGAAGGACAAGCTCAATGAGTGCTAGGCTATGGCTAGTCCTCAAGTTACCGGAGGTTCAGGTAGCAACTTGAAGACTCAGCAGCGAGATTGCCCGCCTCATGCTGCTCCTCCCCACCGGTAACTGTACCAACCAAAGGTCAGTTATTAATGGGTGAGGGAGCTAGGCATCGGAGTTTGTGGATAGGAGAAAGGACGGAAATGACAACTCACTCACTTTTTTATTTTTCTTTTGATTTAATTTTCGATTTTTCTGGAAGCCACGTGGCAACTCCTGGAGCTGTCACGTGTAACCCCCATTTTTATTTTATTTAATATTTTATTAGTTATTTATGTATATATTTATTACTTTAATTATTATTTATTTATTTATATTTACTATTATTATTTATTTTTATAATTATTTATTTATTTTCTTTACATTTTTAATTTAGTTTTTATATTTTCTTCCATTTTTTATTTTATTTTCTCTTCATCATTTTTAGTAGCCTACCTATTTTATTTATTATTTTTTCTTCTCCTTTTACTTATTATCTACTCCAGCTTCCCACCCAAGCTAATTTCTCTACCTCTTTTCTAACTTCCTCCTCCTTTGTATTCATTTCTCCTACTTCATTCATCCCCATCTGCCATTTCTTCAATTGAGAGGGAGAGACCACCATCCCTCGAGTGTTGTTGATGACAGCTTCAGCACCCTCCAGTCGAGCAATGACAGTCGCAAAGGTGAGATCCACGAGCCCTCTTCCTCATGACGTTGTGCATCTCTTTAGGTCATAGCTCAGCTTCTCAGCTTTTCGCCAAGATAATTGAGGCCACGATAGGAGTCCAGCATAGTTACTCCGCAAATCCAATGAACCACAGGTAGATTCTTTATCCTGCTCCTTTTCCTCATTTTTATCTAACAATTTATTCTTGTTGTTGTTGTTTTACACCGCATCACCACTTAAGACTTTTATCTATTTACCATAAAGTCCTATAAATATTTAACTTAGAGTAATATTTTGTAGATTAATTACAAAGACCTAGAACTTTTATCTATTTACATTTAGTCATCTTGCCTCACGTGTTGGAGCACGTGTTGTCTTGCAAATATTATGCATGTACCCCTAAACTTGTTGAACATGTTATTAAATGGATGAAATATTTTTTATAAATTACAAACATGTCCTTACTAGTTCATCACTTTATTTTTATGTATATTTGTCTTATTAAATATTTTTATTGCTCAAACAATTGTAGAAAAATTTATTTAAGTGAATGTAATATTTCTTGATGGCATATGTTTTTCGCATGGCATTTTAATCAATTTTCCTATTTATAAAAATCACAAAAGCATGCATTTTTCTTTTTGTCTAATTATTAAAATCCATTAAAATTGCAAACAAACCTCCAAAACTTCGTAAAAAATATATTATGTATAATATTATATTATCTAACACATATCCGAAACTACCTAAAAATTACAAAATATGAAACCTAAAAATTTAAAACCCTAAAATCCTTATAAAAATTATTCAAAAATCTAAAAATATAACTCTCTATTTCTAAATTTTATATAAAATATATACTATATATAAAAAATAGTTTTAGTTTAATTTTAAACTTATTTATATTTATTTCTAAAACTATCTCAGATAATAAATATGTGCATTGTGTTGCTATATTATTACATTAAAAATATCTAAAAAGTATAAAAAATATATAAAAAAATACCAAAAATAGAGTAAAATATAAAAAATACAAAAACATTTATTTTTCTATATTTTGATAATATTTATGTATATCTAAAATTATAAAACCCTATATATACTATATATCTTATATATTACTTATATTATATATAATGTTATTTTTATTATATATAAATATATATTATTTTTAAAATTAAAAAGAAACTAAAATGTGCAAAAATTAAAAAGAAAATAAAAGTTAAAAAATTAAAAATATAAATAAAATATAAAAATAATTAAAATTCATAAAATAAAATACAACTAAAACCCGCTTAAAATTTAAAAAAAAGTGAAAAAAATAAAAAATATATTTATTATTGATTAGTAATAATTATATAATAATTAACCTACCTACCAATTTGCTTCCCAGATTACACTCTATTGCTTGTCATATATACACATTTTATGTTAAATAAAATAAATTTTAACTCCACACATATTTGCATTGTTAATCTATATTGTGGGTTAATTGCTGATTGAGAAGATCGGTTCAGCTTGCGCCATCAGAGCAACCGGTACAGCGATTATCGGATCTGACTTCTCGGATACCAGAGGCCCTCCAAGACCGGACTCTAGTACCTCATTCAGATGTCTCCCATTAGTTATAAATTGAGAATAGGAATCAGAAAATAATAATGCAAGCGTTGAAATAATGATGAATGCTTAGATAAAAGACTTACATTGATTCCCAGCTCTCGACATATGGGATGCTTGACAGAATTGAAAGAGTTACACTATATGAAATTCAAGACAAAAAAACGCACCTAAAGAGGAGTCCTATTACCCAGAAAGAAGTTAAATTTAATTTGGCTAAGTATAACGTATTAAAATACATATATTAATGAGTCTATTAAGATAGTGAATCTTAAAAGATCAAGTGTCTCCTAATTTATTATTTGGAATAAGGCAAAGGGACCTAGATTTGTCTATTTAATACAAGTACTTAATCCTAATCATGCACTTAAGTCGAGAACCACTCTTGACACACCATAAGTAAAAGAATAAATAATGGCCTTCGTTACACAAGCAAGAACTCAATCTAGAACCGTTGTAAATAATGGTAATTAACCTACTTATTACAAATAATATAACATAAATATTACAATATAACAAGGACTAATTAATCTTGCTAAAAGTGACTGTATCTAATTAATTATATGTGTACTCAATAACTTGAGATCCAAGCTCGTTGTCTCCGCAATATACTGGTCTCCATCGGCTTTGTGGCCCTACCACAAAATAATTAATGATTAGATAATTCAAGGAATATGTATCTAGATAAATAATTGAACATAAATAAATAAACACATCAACAAACAGTGATTATTACACATCAATAAATAATGAAAATAATCACAGCAAATACTTAAGCTAAATGGCACTAAAAATTACAAAAATAAATATTGAATACTTAAAGAAATCAACTAATGTGTCGTGTCTTCGACAACGGTGCCATCTAATTAATCGCTAAACGACTTTGTTAAGAATCACTCGTTGTAATACGACTTCTTAACAATCAATCAGAACTGAGTCAGAAGATCTCTGTGAACAGGACTCGGTTTAATTTATCCTTGATAAGTATGGGGTCGAATACAAGGACACGAGCAATTAATTAAATTAATATAGGTGTTAAATATTTGATTAAGTGATTAATGAGTGATTTAGGTCAAAAGAATGCAAAAATGCAACACATGATATTTAGATATTTTTAAACAAATATATTAAGTTTGAACAATCACGATAATGCAACATAAAGTATTATGTACAAACATACAAGTAAGCTCATGATGAAATTTATTGTTATAGCTTGAATAATTAATGACAAACCAATTCAATGCTAGGTCCAATCAAAGAGCCAATTAAAAGATTCAAGGAATGGATTAAATCAAGTCTCTTTTTGAACACCTAAAATGATCTAAACTCCAATAACACTCTAGTTAATTAACTAATGAGGAAATAGTTAACAATAAATTAATTACTCTTCCTAGTCAAAGTCATGAGTGTCAAAGATTAATCGATGTATTGAGTGGAGCATCAATCAATAAAAGGATCACTTTTTAAGGTCAAAAGTAAGGCAAAAGAGACAACTTCTATTCTCTAAGATTTATGGTGTGAGAAATTAATTAAATCAATAAATTAATAGCACCATATTAAAGAGAATAAAAATATTTTAAAAGGACACCCATTTCATTAAATTTGGAGCTATGGTTCACAAGATATTAAATGCACAGCACAGGGGCATAAATGAAAAGAAATACAATAAAAATTTCACTTTTTATTATAAACAGGTCCCCGATTGAACTGCAAATAGAAAAGTCGCATGGGCATATAGTGTAAAAACCCGCATAGGGATATAAATGCAATTATAAAAATTTGTTGGGGCTTATCTGTAATTTTCACAAGTAGCATGCGCCTCGCATGCTTTAGACTTGAATGCAATTCTAGAAAGTGCAGGCCCAGGCACAGCAATTTACCCCAACACATGACTAAACTCATGTGGGGCTAGGATCGGGTGGCAGTTAGCTTCGGGACCACGTGACGTTCGTTGGAGGCTTGCGCCTAGGCTCGAACATCCGAAGCTCAAGCGTGAAACGTTGCTTCAGGTCGTATGATGTGGTTGATCCTACACTGTTAGATGGACGTCAGGCGATGAAGATCGGATGACACCTAGTTCATCTATTCTTCCCTCTCCTCCTACGGCAGAGGAGTGGCGGAGCTCCGACGAAGCACACTTCCCTCTTACGTGCTCTCCTGTCGTTCCTAAAGGTCAAGGAACCTTCACTAGGTCCTAGCAAAGATGAGCCTGAGTAGAAGATGTGCCAGAGATGGCTTGAGTAGCCCACCGATGAATGGTCATCGAAGAAAGAATTCGGAGAACGTCAAGACTCAAAAATTCCCTTCAATGAAGCTCTATATAGGTTGGCTAAATCGCCATGCCTGAAGGAATCTATTTGAGATGAGATGAAGTGGAATGGGAACCCATCGAAGGTGGTAGAAGTGGGCTCTAAATGGGTTCTTCCTTTGTTCAAGAGGAAGAATGAGTCGAAGTGATCACTAAGATGGAGAAGCGAATCGAGGATACGGAGACGTACGTGTGCAAGAGTGATGATCAGCGATGGTGGAGGTGATCTCAAACGGGGAGATACGTGACAAAGGTGTACATGAAAATAAAGAGAAATGGATGAAAAATAAAGATCGTGTGTTTACCTAGAACAATGATGAACAAAGGAAGGTGAATCACAGGGCTTGGACTTGGATTTTGACACTCTGATCTTCACTAAAAGTTATGGGCCTTAGAATTAAGCTCAAGAAGAGCCTAATGGAGGCCTGTAACAAGGTTGATGTGCCGAGGATCTCGCCGGAGGTGGTGCTCCTTCTTCACTCACTAATAATCACTCTAACTATCACTTAGGGAGGATTGGGGCTCAGAGAACCTTGCAAATGGCAGATCCGATCAATGGTTGGCCGGAGAGCTGGTTTTGATGGAGGAAATTTAAGTAGGTCTACTGTTCCTAGGTGGTGGTTTCAACCACCACCAGTTGTTGAAGAGGTTAGTCTTAGGGTTAAGTAGGAAGTTAGTGAAGAAGATGGGAGTTAGGGGAAGGATTTGGTGATGGAAGACGGTCGAGAGGTTGGCTGATGACTAAGGGAAAATCAGAGAAGTTAGGCGGTTGATGCGTTGTGTCGCTTGGAGGTAGTGGACACTTGGGGTTGACGATGGACTCATGCCATTGGATCAAGTGATTCAATGGCCATAGATGAAGCATTGGGGAATTATTATGATTAGGACAGATCAAGCAGCAGAGGACAAGGAACATCTGACCAAATGAGCACCGTCTGATCAGAACGATCGAACGGTGGAGAAAAATAAGTGGAGTGAATAAAAGGGCCGAGTGAAAAAATTCTCTGATTGGGCCACGTGGCCCATCAAAAAATAGAAAATAGGAAAAATAAACTAAATAAAAAATAAATAATTAGATTGAGAATTAGAACTCAAGATCTAAATACATCATATATACAACAACAAACCGTTTTACCACATTAAGTAGGTCGCCTACGTGGATTCTTTGCCTCCATTCAAATCTATCTTGAGACATTCTCGAGCTTAGATCCAAAAATTAAGATCCCATAGTATAATCACATTCCAACACTTCTTGGGCCTTCCTCGCCCTCTCTTAGCAGGCTCAACATTCCAAAACTCACATCTCCTGAATGCTACATCAGGTGACCTCCTTTGCAAATGGCCAAACCACCTTAAGCGGTTTCTCGCATCATATCCTAGATCGGAGCTACACCAACTTCCATTCTGATTGCGTCATTATGAATCTGATATTTACGTATGTGTCCCCACATGTACTACCATTCTCTACACATGACTATGGTTCACATGGCAACATTTAGATCCATAGAGCATATAACAGGTCTCACGGCTATTTTGTAGAACTTTCCTTTGATTTTCAAAGGTATAGTAGATGCTCCTCTTTTTGCCATTTGTTTCTCTTAATTTCGTTCAGTTAGCTTAGATTCAAGGATTTACAGTACCAATGAATCCCAGATTCATCTACATTATTTCTAGTATTATCTCTCTAGCTTTAAAAAACCAATAAAAATCACTGATAATTCTAATTAATTAATATGTTGTTGTGAATAAATGTCGATTATTATTGTACATTATTTATTATATTATTGTGCTATTATTTTATGTGTTTATTATTTATTAAAAATATAATGAAAATTAAAATAATATTATATGTATTTATTTTAATATTATTTATAAAATTTAAATCCCAAAAACCAAGAAAAGAAATTTAAAATAAGTAATATAGTGAATTAAATTATTTGTAAAAATATTTTATGTATATAGATTATTTATTTTGTCTTTAAGTTCAACATGAAAGTTGTAGATCTCATCGAGATCTACAACTTTCATGTTGAACAATTTTTCTATATCTTTCTCCTTTTATTTATTTTCTATTTTGTATTATTTTTTGTATTTATCCGAATTCTTATTGGGCCATGCACGGTACCCAATGCACTACGTGGCCCCGCCTCTTCACTTCAACCCACCTCACTCTGGGTTGTTGGATCATCAGATCCAATGGCTGGGAGCCATCTTCAACCTCTATCTCCTCAACCCAACAATCGCATCTCTTCGTGTCTACCCAACTTCTCCATTTTTTCCTGTTTATCTCCAGCAACCACTCTTCAAACCCCCGACATCTATCTCTTCCCCGATCTTCAACTTCCTTCTCCCAACCTCCAGACACCTCCCCATTCTGATCATGTGCTTCTTCTAACTAGCGGTTGAAACCACCGACTTCACCACCTGGAACCTCTAAACTTCTCCACCACAAAAACCCTCCCCTAGCCATGGAAACTGTTATCCTCCATTCTCGTGCTAAGCCCCTAGCTTCTAACCTTCCCTAGGAGAGAGAGGAATCCTTAGTGAGGGACAATGGAGGTTTTAGACGGCAAGATCCAAGGCGTGATTACCTTGTTGCAGGCCTTGATTCACAGGTTGCTTGAGCTCAGTTTCTTCACTAGAGATCTAACACTATAACCAAAAGCTCCAAGCTTCAGCCAGGCTCTGCTTTCCTCTTCCATTCTTTGATACCTTATCATCTTCAATTCGAGGTATGCTTTAAACCTTAGCTCCTTCAAGTTTTTGCAATGTTTTCCTGAATCGTTTTATGATGATTTCCTTCATTTGAGATTCTGGATACCATTGTCAACCTTAGTTCTTTCACACGTACATCTCATACTCTCTTTTCCACTTCTCCATTGTGCTGATCACGCCTTCCATTTCTGCTCTCTGCAAGAGAGAAACCCCACATTTAGCTTCATCCTTCATACGCCAAAATCTCTCCACTTCATTACCTTAACATCCCAAAAGATTCTCGAATCCTTGGTCTTTACTTTCCTAACATTTGCAGGTGACAAGGAAGATTCATTGATCAGAAATTTCATCAAGTTCCGCTCTCGACTTTCCCCGTCGATGGCACCTTTCAACATGGGTCTGACTTTCAAGTTTCAGCATATCTTATTCTTCCTCGCCATGATGCTAGGAGGATCTCGTGACCTTCAAATCTAGAAGATATGCGTGAAGGAGGAGAACGAGCCCCACTGGAGCTCCGCCCGAGCAGCTCCTCCCGTGGAGGAGGGGGAGAACAGAGGAAGCAGTTATCGTCCAATCTTATTCTCCAGATCAGATCTAATGGTCCGCAGTATATCAAAACCTCCAACCGAAGCAACGGCTCACGCCTATGGCTTGGAGCTTCCGACCCTACGTCGAACAATAGGAGTGCACCACATGCTCCTAAGCCTTGTACCGAACCTAGCCCAGGTCATGTGCTCAACACACACGTGTCTATAAAAATTGCAATGAAACCCAAGAATTCTTCATAAGTGTAGATAAGTTCTGCCGCTTTAGAAAAATTAAATAAACTCCCAAGCAGGTTTCTGTATTTTCATTTCAGTCCATTTTAGACTTATTTTTAATAAAATAAAAACATGTTTTCATCCATTTATGCCCATGTAGTGTTCTGTCAATAACTTGGAAACCATTAACCAGTTTTTAATGAAATTGGTGTCATTGGAAAGCTTATTTCATACTCTTTAATTAATGCATTTAAATCACAATTTTGATCTATATTTCATGCATTGAGTTTTAGAGATTAATTTTGTCTATTCAACCTCTTATTGAATTAAAATGAATTACAAATAGGTTGAATTTGCTTTACTTGGCACTGATTTCTCATTAATTAATTCATTAATTTTGCAAGTATTAGATTTATTAAATCAGGAGCATAATTTTGTGTTGTATGTACTTGTGTGTATGTTGTATTATTATCTTCCATATTAAATACTTGCATTAAATAGAAAACTGTATTTTTTGTGTTTTGTGCATTGTGCTTAACCTAGAATTTCAAGAATTACTTAAATAAATTAATTGACCACTAAGTTTAATTAAATAGTTTCTCGTGTCCTTGTGTTCGACCCTAAACTTACCCAGGTATAAATTAAAGCAGATAACTCTTCATGGAGATCTTCTCTTGGTTTTGTTGACTGTCGATTGGCTCGTGCTACATAGAGAGCATATTAATATTGATGATTGATGGATCATCAAGTACGTTGGAGCTTAGAGCTCCGACCATCATCCACCGTGATACTCCCCTTTGTTTTGACCATCCAACACCCCCATCAGTTCCCCCTTCATCTTCTACGCCTCGCCATATCAGAGAATCTGATCTCTACTCCATCGCATCACCGAAGGTCTTCATCGACTTAAGCCCTTTAGCCATTTAATCATTTTGTGTAGGACCCATTTGATCACTTCAAAATGGGTTGAGAGTGTGCTCTTAAGCCCTTTAGTCATTTTGTGCAGGACATAGCCCCCAAAGCGCACATGGGAAGGAGAATCGAATGAAGAACCGACTCCCAGGTGGACAGATACAAACTAATCTCCAGGTCTCTTCACATTAAGGCATGGAATTGATTAGGTGCTCCTACAGGTGCATTGAGGCCTTCAGAGGCGTGTGAGCTCATTAATATGGTGAGAGATGGCCAGAGTTGAGAGAAATCACATACCGAAGGAGGTCAGGGAAAAAGTTCTTCCTTATTCTCCCTCCTAGCTTTTGTACCATTGGACGAAGGTGAAGCTCCATATCTAATCCGGAGCATCTGATCAAGTTTAAGCGACGCCTGCTCCTGGTCATCCATTATAAGTGGAAGACGTATGGCACGCCCTCCGTCACAAGATCAGACTGCACACACCAATTATGCGCGCCACTAGGGGTAATTTCATCTGCGCCCCCACGTATTTTTAGTTTACTCATTGGTATTATAAATTAGATACTACGTGTAATAATTTGTGGTATTTTGGCAACTTGGACCTCGTGCTTTCCTATATTTGTTAAATAGTCCTCCTCCCTCATGTGTAGCCACATGTGAGGCCCTATAAATTTGCATGTATACACTTAGATTTATGGGACATGTTACTTAATGGATTGAATGTTTTTATAAATTGCAAAAAGGACTCTGAACCTGTAGCATTTTATTTTTCTGTATATTCATCATTTTAATATTTCAATTGCTCTAAAAAATATAGGAAAATTAATTTATGTGCTGGACATAATGCTTGTGCTCATATAAATTTTATTTGGCATTTTAGTTAATTTTCCTATTTTATTAAAAATCTAAAATGCTTCAATTCCTTGTCTAAATACTAAAACCCCAAAAAAATAGAAAAATATCTCTAAAAATTTCAAAAAAAAAATTATTATCTATATTACTATGTTATCCACCACATATCCAAATAAATCTAAAAATTACAAAATATAAAACCTAAAAATTACAAAACCCTAAAAAACTTAAAGAAATTAACAAAATTTATTGAACAATCCAAAAATATATCTATCTATTTGTGAATTTGGTGTATTATATATATATACTAAAAATTGTTTTAGGTTAATTTTGAACATATTTATATTTATTAAACCCAAAACAAGTTCAGCTAATTATTCTGTACACCATTTTGATATATTCGATACTTAAAAAATACATAAAAATTAGCAAAAAACTACAAAACTACCAAAAATAAAGAAAAATATAGAAATCCTAAAAAATATTTTTTTTGAATTTTGACTATATTTATGTATATTTATAAATATACTACCCTATATATACTATATACATTATATATTAATTATATTATCTATATTAATATTATTATATGTAAATATATAATTTATTTTTCAATTAAAAAAATGAAAATTTTACAAAACTAAAAAGAATTAGAAATTAAAAATATAAAAATATTTAAAAATCCATAAAAAAATCAAATATGATTAAAACCCCACATAAAATAAGAAAAAGAAGGAAAATACATAAATTAGTTATTATTAATTAGAAGTAATTAATTAATAATTACACTATATACAATTTTCTCCTTGAGTTAGGCCTCTACATTGCATGTCACCATACATAATTTTGTAAAATTATAATAAATTTTAGGTTACATTCATTTTATCTAATTTATCTATCATTTGTGGTGTAATTGTCGACAATTCCCTTGGGTTGGGTGTCGTGCATCGTGAGAGCAGCCAATATAGTGATTGTCAGATCTGAATTGTCGGACACCGCATGCCCTCCAATAATGGATCCTATTCTCGTGCATATCAATAGTACCATGCTTTTGCATGCTTAGAATTTTATTTGGTATTTTACGTCATTTTCCTATTTCCTAAGAATCTAAAAACATGATTTTTCCTCATTTAATAAAAATCCAAAAAATATAAAACCTTCTCCAAAAAAATCCAAAAATGTATATTATCAATAGTATATTGTATTCTATAACATACCCAAAAATCACCAATAAATACAAAATACAAAACATAAAAATCATAAAATACTAAAATTTTTATAAAAAATAATAAATATTCAAGAAAATCCTAAATATATCTACATGTTTCTAATTTTTCCTGATTATATATAATATATATTAAAAATAGTTTAGGATTTATTTTGGAATTATTCATATTTATTAAACCCTAAACTATCTCAAATATTTAACTTATTCACTGTTTTGTATTAATCGCTTTAAAAATCCATAAAAAATAGAAAATTATCCAAAAATTACCAAAGAATAGATAAAAATATAAAAACAAAAAATATTTTATTTTATGTAATTACATTATATTTTGACTTATTTAAAAATATTAATAATTATATTACATAAATATAAATAAACTATAATGTATATATTATTTTATATTAATACATATATTATAATTTGTAAAAAAGAAAGAAGGAATTACATTTGTAAAATTGAAAAAGATAAAAATTAAAATTAAGAACAAAAAATATAAAAAAATAAAAACAATTAATGGGATGTTTTTGTAGGGGGTTGCCCCCCAAAATCTACACTTACACTTTCATATGGGGCCCACTCTCCATCTCTTTTTTAAAATATTAAATAAATCATTTCTCTTTCATCCATTCCATCAAAAACAATATATTATACTATCATTTTTAATTTTAATTTTTAGATTTAATACAATCACATGAAAACAACTAAAATTAAAAATTTTTAGATTTAATGTGATTGTTTTCATGTAATTTTTATTTTTAGTTGTTTTCATCAAAAACAATTATATTAATTTTAGTTGTTTTCATGTGATTGTATTTTAATTCCTTCTATTCACTTTCCAAACTTCAATACAATCGCATGAAAACAACTAAAATTAAAAATTAAAAAAGCAATTATAATTTTAAAAATAAAGAAGGAATTAAAATTTGTAAAATAAAAAAACTAAAATTAAAAATTAAGAAAAAAATATAAAAAATAAAACAATTAAAAATCTAAAAAATAAATATAATTAAAATCCCACGTAAAAACAAGTAGAAGTAGAAGAAGACAAAATTAATTATTATTAATTAGCAATAATTAAAAATAAATACTACCCCACGTTTGCTCACAATGTTCGACACTTTACATATTTGCCCTATACACATATTTCGTAAAGTTATAATAAATCTTAACCTACATGCATTTTTTAAATTTAATTCATCATGGGTTAATTGTTGATTAATTGCATTGATCGGTCACGCAACGACTTGAGTGTCTGATTTGTTAGATCACTTGACCGATCTGTGATCATCATGTAGTTGTGTAACTACCACAGAAAAACAAAAAAACTACTACACAATAATGTCCAATGGTCCAAAACAGTATAGGGGTACAGATGAATGAAAAAGAATTAAAATTGGAAAGAAATAAAGATCTTTGCAATTTGAACCCTATGAAGGGACTAAATTGCAAATATGAGAACTTCTAGAAGCACGTGAAGAATCTGGAACTTGGTGGGGCCTAGTAGGCAATTATCCCGTAACCTTTTATCTAATGACCTAGATTAGAAAGATGAGATGTGATCTGGGCCGTTGATTTGGGCCATGTGTCACAAGACTATGACATGGGGGTGCTTCCCTAATTCTTGAGCAGCAAAGGCATGCGGGCTATGAGCGATGACGATGGCTAGGGGTAGAGGAGGGCTCCTCCCTCCTCGGTCAGCCCAAGGGTGAGGAAGATCGAGTCGGTACAAAGGACTCCAAGCTGGGGTGCTCCAGGTATGGTGGTGTCATGTACTCGATGGTGAAGACGCTCCATATCAGAGGGCGATGATTCTGCTTTCCTCCTGGCAGCTAAATTATCAAGATCGGACATCGGTGCAAAACATAGCATCTTGGAGATATTCTCAACTAGTGCATGGAAGTCGGGTTGAAGTTGTTGCAGAATTAGCAAAATAGCTAGTCAGACAATTAGATTTTTGGCTGGTTGTTGTTCCTTGCATTGCGTCAATTTTGAAGTCGACGGTGAATGAGGTCTCCGATGGTTGATGACGAAGCTCCTCAATCTGCTAGTTCTAAAAATAATGACTCGACTCCAAAGAATTGACCTAGACAATTAAGAGTTAAGAGGACATGGATTTTGACTCCAAATCATGGATCCAATAGAAGGAACATCAAAGGCAAATTTGGTTAATTTAGAGTTCAAATGTTTTAGATATAAAATCTCGAATGCAAACATTTAAAATTAGGATTTTCTATTCTATTGACATATGTATAGTTTTGTGATATTTTTGTATACATTTTATTGAATAAATGCAATAATAATTATGTTATTTAGAGTTGTATAAAATAGATACGTCATTTTATAGTTTGTGCATACTCAGGAAGGTGTGTTTTAAGATTGTATGTACAATATTGTATATTTTTACATGCTTCCTTTTTTCATGCTTTTTATTGAGTCGAACGAGACCTATGACCTTGATCTCTAGGTTAGGGTTATAAATAGACATTATGAGCCTATAAATTATATTTTTTGTCCAGTCTACACAAATATGCATGTATACATTATGTCCTCTTTTATTTCCTTTTATGTTTTTTCTTTGCATATTTTTGTGTATTTTTAAATGTTAATTTACACTTTTTATTTAGAAGTACGTTTTTATAAAGATGAAAAATTAATGTAAGCATAAGTGTGTTTGTTAAGGTATTTAGTTCAATATTCATGTCTTAGGTTAATGAAACATGTTTTCATCAATACATATAGGGATATAATACTTGCATTAGCACTATGGATTATGAGAGATGACCGATATGCTTTATTCATGAGGTACGATGAATTGATGGATAATTGGATTGGTGCTTATTATCAGTTCGGGCATGGATATAAGAGTGAAGTGGAGGCCTTAAGCATTGCTCGTAGTAAATGTGAAGAAGACTAGATATGGTAAGAGAGAGAAGGTTTCAAGGCTTGTGTTTAACCCAAGAATCGAGCGATCTTGTGTTCCACACAAGGTAGGAACACAGTCATCGAATCGACCACATGAAATCCAGATTAAAATAACAATTAACCCACAACAGATGATCAAACTATGAAAAACAGATGCGGAGTTAAAATTTGTTATAACTCTACAACAAAGATGTGTATAGGTGCAAGTATGTGTAGAGTGTCGAACATAGGGAACAAGCAGGATAGATCAGGGCAAAAATGCTCAAAAATGAGTATGATGTATTTGTCTATAAATGTGTTGTTTTTTGTGGGTTTTAATTTTTAATTTTTTTATTTTATTTACATTTTTATATTTTGATTTTTAATTTTCTAATTTTGTATTTTCTTTTTATTTTTATATTTTTTATGTTTTCATTTTTTAGAATAAATATAAAGCAATATAGAAGATATATATATAATATAGGTAAGAGAGAGAAAATATATATAGGTACCAATAATAAAAAAATACATGAAATAAATATTTTTGGGTTTTATATAATTTTTTTATTGTTTTTGTGATTTTCCAGAATTTTTGCTAATTTTTGTATATTTTCAAAGCCAAAAATACTCGAAACAGGGAATAAAATAAATAGCCGAATTTAAAATGGAGATGAAAATGAGTAAACAGAGTCAAAAATTCTTCAAATTAATTTTTATGTAAAGATAATAATATAGAGAAAATTCAAAACCATAAAATACAACTTTTTGATAGATTTTTATATTTTTATGAATGATTTTAAGGTTTTTCTATTTTTAAGTTTTCTTTTATATTTTTTAGCGATTTTTGGTCTAAAGGTTAAAAATACAAAAACACACAAAATGTATTTTTTGGGGAATTTTTTATTTTTTTTATTTTTTATAAATAATAAAAAGAATCAAAAATGTAAAATAAAAATATGGCGCAAAAGAGCAATACACCAGGAAATTATGCCTATTTTTTGAGATTTTTTATTTTTATAGATGCATGCAATTAATAGAGACGATAAAAAGAAACTATACTATTGGCAAGGGTATATATGTAAATAACTAAAAGCATAGAGGCCTGAGTGTAATTTTCACCAAAATACTACACGTATCCAAAATGTTAATGGACCAGGTCGAAATAAATAAAGGCTCAAGGGCTTCCTTGTAAAAACTCAGAAATCACATGGACGAACATGTGTTTCGCTAGTAGGGACTCAAACATAATTTCCCAAACACCTGGGGACTGAATTGCAAAATATCCACAAAAATTATAACTGCATTAAAAAGTTCGAGGACTGAACAGAAATAATAAAATGTCAGGGGGCCAATCGCAAAATGTCACCTCACGTGAAGCATCACGTGAGGTGACGTGACCGAGGACTGAAGTATAAATAAGCAAAGTCTGGGGGCCTAATTATAAATATAACAAAAATATATAAATGGCAAATGAAAGATTGAGTGCTATTAGTAAATACAAAAGGCTTTTAGGTGAAGACACAAAATACCCAAAACATCAGCTGAAGGAAACAGCTAAGATCGATCCTTGAAGACACATGTCGACGTCTCCTGCGATGATGACGGTTAGACACCGACGGCCAGGATTAGAAGATCACAGCATGATGGACCATTCTGGCATGTTTGATCCAACGCTTGCTGCTACACGTGAGGAACAACAACAGATCGGACAACGCTTAGACGATCTGCAAGAACAAGCTTGAGCACAAGCCTCCGCGAGCTTCGATCTCCGATTTCCCGCGACTCCAGCAATGGCTTGCCTCGATATGAGGTGCAAAAGGATCCTGGAGCGACTACACGGCAGATGACACCATCAAAATGGCACCTCGAGCAGCACACAACTCTGTCAAGGTCGAGGAAGAAAACACCCTCCAGGTACCTTGTGTCAGCACAAAAATCGACCTCGATGGGGGTTTAGAGCTCCCAAAACCTGCATAAGAAGTTAGCATGCATAAAAAATTTCGGGACCTCTACAGGTGGTAGAGTGAGTGGCTGACGAGGTGTGGCGGGGGACCTCCGGCGGTGTGAAGGAGTGGAGGTCCGGTAGGCCAGGTTTGGAGCTCAACCTGGGTGTGTGAGAGGTGGAATGTGGCGAGGAATCGGAGAGGTAGCAGATGAGGGCGAAAGGGAGCGTTGGGGACAAGAGATACACTATGGAAGAAGTCGTTGGAGCACAACTCCGGTGAAATTTGGAGGATGCTGCAGCTAATTACGGCGATTAACGCATAAACCAGCAGTGGAAATTAAACCTAGAGACTAAGGTAACCTAGAAAAAAGCAAGAAAAGAGTGATTCCTCACCGGCAAGCCAGAAAGATGGTACCTCGATAACGGTGTCCTGCCGAAGGTGGTGGAAGCCGACCTTAGACGCACTTAACCCGTCTCCAAGAAGCTGGAGGAGCCCCTATCACAGGCTTCTATCTGGAGCTTGCAAGAAGAGGGCTACAACACGGCAAAGGAGGTTCAAAAATCAAAGGGAAAAATGGAAGAGCATTTTGTACAAGAGGTTGGGCCGAGAAGAATGATGGAGATCAAGCATATCCGTGACGCAATCCTCGAGATGATCATAGGGCATATAAGACCAGACTACGAGGAGCAAAAGTTGTGAAGACTGCATCGCAAAATGGTGAAAGGGCGAGCCTCGAAAAATTCGAGAAATCAGGTGGAAACCAATGTCTGACATGTAGCAGGAGGCGGGTCAGAGAGTTGACCCACGGTCAACTCTTGGACCCTCTTGGTTGGTCCAACCAGGAAAAATCCTGGAAAAATAATTAAAAATTCATTTAGAAATAATAAATGATTTAATTAATTTTTTATTATAAAATGAAAAATATTTATTATTTTCTAAATTATTTTATTATGTTTTTATTTATTTTTTAAGGTAATTAATTGCAAGTTACCTTTTAAGGCATATATAGGTACATTTGTCTATATATTTTAATGTTTTATTTTTATTTTATATTTTTTATTTTATTAATTTCATTTATTATTTTATATATTTATAACTTAATTTTATAAACTTAAATGTTTTTTATTTTATTTTTCTGATGTATTATATACAATTAAATAAATAAGAGAATTAATTGTATAGGTATACTTATTGGTATTTTACCTATGTATTATCTTCAAGTATTTTATTTTAATGTTTTATTTAGTGTTTTTATTCCAATCTTAATATTTACATGTATTATAAATAATATTTATAAAATTATAAAAATATGAAATTTTAAAAATAATGAATAATAAATAAAAGGAATATTTTAATCGGGTAAAGTATACAATAGGGGTCCAACACCTAACTTTCAAACTGTAACTCCAAAAAATATAAAACCGCCTTCATTTAATAGCTTATTAAGACTTATATACAATTAAATATGATTCTGATATATTTTTAGTTTTTATTTGAGAGATATAGGTCTGGGAATTTGGGGTTTTGGAATCTTATTCAGATCATATCTTTTTATCTGTATACTATATTTGTATGAAATAAATTTTGTATTTTTCTATATTTAATTATCTACAACTTTCATTTACAAAGTTTCTTTATTTGAAGTATAAAAAGTGGAACTAAAAATAAATCACAAAAAAATAAATAAAATAAATAGGATTTTTATTGGATTTTGGCACTTATCTCCCCCTACTTTATTCCTTGTCGACCTAGTCATCGAGATGCCTAGGTCTCGGGTTTTCGGGTCATAAAATATTTTCCATATTTTATTCTTATTCTTTTCTTTATTCTATAATTTTGGCTTTAAAAATTGTATTTTATATAGTATTTACACAAATATGCATGAATGATAAAATGCATGAATTAAGCCTATTTGCACACATTTACTAGGTTTTTAAGGTCAAAATGATAGAATAAAGATGATGAAACGAAGATTCACCATCCCCCTATACTTGCCTTTTCTAGTCCCTAGCAAACATTTATGCAATAAGTGCAAAAAAGAGAAATAAGAAAGGAAAGGAAATAAATTGGATTTAGTTTAATTATCAAACTTGTCTTCACAAAATCAAAGTTTGGAGCTTAAGTCGGACCTTTGGAATTTTAGTGCGGGAGGAACCCTAATGGGAGTCAGATTTGAAATCCAACAGCCTTCAAGAATCCCAAAACTCTACCCAAGTCTCCTCAATAGCCAGGTCAGAATAATTCAACTCATACGCAAACCCTTATGACTATGAATCTGACTCGTATAGTGTAAGTGATGGTGGCTCTCCCCAACTGAAATGACAAAGAGACTGACTTCTCCAGTATGACAACCCAATGATTCCCCAATCCAATAACTCCTTCCTCGAGGAGCGGGGTATTCCCTTCTAAGTTCAAGTGACAACCAGCTCAAGAGGAGGGGGTGAAGAGAAGAATGGACGGTAGCCGGTGTAGCTACCTATCCTAGGATGCAAGACCAGTGTAGTCAATTCATCCAGCTGTAAGCTCACATATTTTGACTTTGAAGCTCAAGCTTGCTTATTGACTATACAACATATATACACTCTGACAGACATATTATTTGTATACAAGCCTGGACACTTTTTTGGAGTTTTTGCTTCTTATTTTTGAAATACTATATACAACAGCACTTACATAGGGAGTTTTTCCTCTTGAGCCAGTAGACTATCTCTCTTTTGAAGCATTATTGCAATCCACACTCGCCTGTCTTCAAAATTCATCATCACCGGACAGGTTGGGGTGCACTTCCCTCCCTAGAGGAGGATAAATTTTTCCACTTGTGTGTGTCTCATACCGGCAAATCCAACACCCTCACCACTCCAACTGAGTTGAGCTATGTGAAAGGTGTAGGTGTCCAAGTTAGGTCATTATCAACAAGAGTCGTGTGTGTGCTCCAAAATACTCAACTTAGGCAGTCAAGATTCAATTGAACCAAGTCTCGTGATCCTCAACAATTAAGTCAACTAGACCTGAAGTACCCTAATTCCAGCTCATATACGGTTCCTGTTATTAGGTAGATTTAAGGTCCAACCAAGCTCCAATCTTCGGATTTTACTTAGATGTGTTCAATTATTAAACTCAATTGAAAAAATGCAAATGCCATGGAAATGTTATGCAGAAAATGCATAAAATATTTTTGTAATGTATTTTTTCAAAGATTTTTAACTTTTTATGGATTTTTGAAAAAGGATGATGCATATACATTTTTTGGATTTTTCAAAAAGATTTTCAAATGTTTTTTGGTATCTTAATTTTGCAAATGTTTGTGCGATTTTTAGTTTTGCAAATGTTTTTAGGAATTTTTGAAAATAAAAGATTTGGATAAAAAACTATGTACCAATATTTACACAGGGATGCATCTTATATTTACAAGAAGTAGATAAATAGATTCTAAGAATTTACAAAGGGTAAGTGGTCAATTTATAAATATACACAATTTAATAAAGAATTTTAAAGTGATGTAATTATTCCTCAAACTTCTTTGAAAGAGGTTTTTCAACCCATTTTGAAAACTATAGTCCAAAAAAATTTTTTGAAAATTTTTTTTACAAACATGTACACACATTTGAAAATCATTTTGCAAGAGTTTTTCAAATAGTATAGATAGATTTTTCAAAATATTTTTGCAACTATTTTTCAAAACTTTTGCAAATTGTTTTTCAAACATTTTAGTTCACATAAATAAAAGAAATTTTGTACATAAAACATTTTTACAAAGGTTGAAAATATTGAACAAAATGTTTTCCAAATAGTTTTCAAAGATTTTTCAAAAAGTTTTTCAAACTATTTTTCAAACATTTTGCAAAAAACATTTCCACCTGATTTATAAATCAGTAAATACAAAAAGAATTTGAGGAATAATAACATCTTATTATAAAGGGTTTTAATGAATTTAAAGGAATTTTAGCCATAATTATTAAGAAAAATACTAAAGTACGAGTTATGGCTATAGTATATACACAGTATATACGACTCCTTATACTTAGCTTGAGCTATGTCCTCATAGATCAGAGAGAAAAGAGAAGGCATAACTCGTACTGAGTATAGAAAGGTCTAAAGAATAAACAAATGAAGATACGAATGAATGAGAAGTTGACCATCCCCCCTATACTTACGATCAAATAATCCTAAGTATAGCAGGTTGTACACAATGCGGGGAGGGTCAAGGGTGGGAATGAACAGATCGTACTCAGACTGTCTCCCTCTATACTTAGGGTAAGATATCCCTAAGTATAGACAAGAAGATGAGACAATGGAGAGGATCAAATAATAGAAGAAATCGAGATGTACACACCCTATACTTAGGACAAAGTATGTCCTAAGTATAGAAGATTGACAACAATGGGCGACACAATTTTGGTAGAAAAAGAAAATAGAAAAGGAAAAGAAGAAAAGAAGAAAAGAGATCAAGATGGAAGAAGAGATCGTAGAGAATGTACAAATCACTCCCCCTACACGTATGGTAAAAGAAATCCTAAGTATAGGAAACAACAAGAGTGATGAAAAGGAACGAAGAACACTCGGCTCATCCACCCCCCTATACTTAGGACAAAGTGCGTCCTAAGCAAGGCACAAAAGAGAATGGGGTTGATGAGCAATACAGAAGAATGGACAGATATACACGAGAACGGATATACAACAGATTGGATGTATAGAGAATCAAGAAGGTCGAAAGCGACCTTCTTGCGAGACCGTTGAGGGATAGATCTGATATGGTGAAGGTCGACATCGAGGTCCACAGATGACACAAGTCGATCAGGGTCGACACGGTGAAGGTCCTCAGGGGCCCTAGAGTGTGGAGGCATAGACGGATCAATGGAAGAGGTACGACTAGGTCTGGCCTTGGATGTCTCTCTGATGTGAAAGTGAAATGGGATGAACTCATCATCATCAGAAGAAGTGTAGTCAAAGTCGTCTTGCAAGGTCCCATCTAGGTCGCAGTCAAAACCACAAGGAACGAACTCATCAGTGGAAGTAGTCGAATCATGTTCGTCCTCAAGAATCTCAACCAGATCGTCTTTTTCATCAAAAGGTCTGAATTCTTGAATAAAAGCAACCTAATAAAATTTGGCCTTTTGATGAATCCTCATTCATCACTCTTTATTCTTTTATTTTAGCTAAAAACATGTGCAAAACACCATGTATATTTGTGTAAATAAAATAAATTGATAAAGAGCATGCATTGTGTAAATAATAATAATAATTAGCATGTTTTTGTGCAAAAATAAAAGAATAAAGAAATAAAGAAAAAGAGGGAAATATTTAGAATAAATATTGAGTGACCTGAACCCAAGGGAGGGCTTCACAAGGGCCTGACCGCAAAATAAAATAAGTAGAGAGAGATAGGGTGACTCAACATGGTGTAAATACCCCTCTTATGAACATATTTTATTTTCTAAAAATAAAAATATATTTGTGCTTCCCATATTTTGTACATATTTGTAAAAATAAAAATAAAATAAAAATTGGGAAATAAAAGAAAAAAATAAAAACTAATAAAGTTCTCTCTCATCAGTGTATATATACCTTGTATATAAAATAAAATACCTATTTATCTCCCCCTTGTAAATAATTAATAAAAATCTAATAAAAATCTTTCTATATTCCATATTTTATGGTATAAATAAACAAAATATAAAATTGGAATAAATGTACATAAAAAAATAATTAAAAATAAAAATTAAAAATACATAGGTACACATACTTGTATATAATAATAATATAATGTAAATACGTATTTTATTTTCCAAAAAATAAATAAAAATCACTAAAAAATTCTTTGAAAATAAATAAATATTTTTCATTTTGTAAATATTTTGAAATAAAGCCATTTACTATTTTTAATTTAATTTCCAAATAATTATTACGTGACAGCTCCTGATTGGTCCACGGGGAACGTTGACCCCTGGTCAACTGCCCCCTTGACCACTTTGCGCGGATCTGTACCAAGGACCCGATTTCTCCCATTTTTCATGATCAGATCCGCCACCCATTTCCTTAAACCCCAGACGATTAACCTTAATTCATCACTGATCCACGCCCGGGGATCGTCCTAGGGATCCGTGCATCACCATGCCCTGCCCGACTCCATCTTTGCCAAATACCCACCAGTATATAGAGTCATCTTCTTCCTCCATTAGCCGCACCTTTGGCTATCATCTTAGACTCCCAAGAGCTCCACCGTATTCCTTGAGTGACAGCGAGTGAGTGCGAGTGTTTGAGTGAGGATTTGAGGTGTGTAGCCTAGGTCTGGCGACCCTCGTCGTCGTGCTCCGCCGCCGGCGAAGCTCGAGCCTCTGGAGGTGACGCTCCATCGAGGCGAAGATCACCGGAGAACCAGCGTCTCCTCCCCAGTCGACTCCGACCACCAGGTAGATCCTTTAGCTTCTTTAGCATAGTCCATTTTCGATTTCCACTTTTCAGCTCCGCCAGCTCCACCCTAGTGGCCGGAGCTCCGCCAGTCCATCCTAGCTGTATAGATCGATTCCTCGACCCATCTCCACCTTTCCTATGCGATCTGATCACCTCGAGTTGGACCATCTGAGCCCAGATCGAGTCGGGTTCCATTCATCACCTTTGCCGGAACCCCCTGTCGACCATCCATGCCGCTTCTCTTCTTCTTTTAGCCAATAACCCTCGCCGGAGCATCCCTCCGAGCAAGAGCTTTGTTTTGCAGGTCAATAATCGCAGATACCCCCTTGGCTGCAGTTTCCATCCTTCGCCGGATCTGCTCTAGGTCGCTCCTCCCTCGCCGGAGGATCCGACCGTTGGGGCCTTCATCGGAGGCCACCACCCGATGCGGAACACCATCACGAGGAAGACCCACCTCTCCGATCTTCCATCGGCCATCTGGATCGTCTCCGGATCGCCGGAGAAGCTCGCCCGGGAGGAGTTCTTCCTCATCCTCTCGCAACCGTCAGATCCCCTCTCTACGCCAGGTCTGATAACAACCGCATGTAGCATGCTCCTGTCAGGCTGTTAGATCCACAATCTGACGGCCACGTGCACCCCACGTTTGCCTCTGCGCCAGCACTGTTGGATCCTCCAGAGGGCGTTATCAGGAACGTGCATCCACCGCCAGCCACAGCTCGACACCTGGCGCTCACGTGCGCCCCTCACGCGCCTCGGCTGGATAATTGCACCCATACCCCTGTAGTTTTATTTAGTTTTTATTTAGTCTTTGAAATAAATGTGCACTCTTGGGTTATTTGCATATTTGGACCTCTAGTTTAGTTTATTTACTTTTTAGTCCCTGTTTGTGTGGAACGCGTGCTTCGACACATGCCTTTTGGACATTTTGCAGTATTCATCCTGTAGTTTTGTGTTGTTCTGGTTTACATGTTTACTAATTAGAATGATGTTTTGATCCCTGTGAATGTGAGACACGTGCTAGGCACGTGGTATCTAGGCTTTTTACATTATTTGGGCCGGGCATTGTGACTTCGTGATTGGAATTTAAGTTTTAAACAGTTGCACTTATACCCCTGTGCGTGTTGTTTTCGAACATGTGCGGATTTCATGCGATTTTTGCGCTGATACCCCTCTAGTTTCCACACGTGTTGTCTGATTAGCCTAAAACTTTGTTTTTATTGCATATAGGTCCCTGTGTGCTGTGGTCTTTGTAGTGGTTGAATAAAATATCAAATTAAACCCAAATCTAGTGAAATTTGGACACGTGGCTCCTGCCACTGTGTAAAAATTTCACTAAATTTTTGGGACATTTTTGTTGCTTTTTGTTATTTTTAAAAAATCAAAAACCTTAATTTTTGCTATTATCTAATTTAGAAAATCAACTAAAAATATAAAAAGACCTCTAAACAAACAAATTAGGGCTTGTTTATTTTGTTGTTTTCTAGCTTCAGTTCGATTTTTAGCTTATTTGGATTTATAAAACCCATAAAAATTGAAAACACCCAAAAACCCTATAAAATTCATTAAAAATTCTATAAAAATCAAAAAATTGTAATTTCAGTTTCTGTAGTTAGGTTTTTATTTTTACTTTCATAAAAATTGTCATCAGATTTTTATAGGCTAATTAGCTATTTTTAATTAGCCTTTCAAATCTAACTGCACACTTTGTCATTGTTTTTCCCTTTTTCGATTTTTATAAAATCAACTAAAAATTATAAAATTCTCAGAAAATTACAAAAACACTTAAAAACATAAAAAACATAAAAATAATTTTATTTGATTTTTTTGGCTTTATTTGTTGTGTTTTATAAATAGTTGCTTGTGTGCTTTTCCTCTTGTTTTTATATTTCCTTTATTATTAAAAATACAAAAAATTAAAAAGATTTAAAAATCCAACAAAAACATTTCTTTTATCTTATTTCCATTTTCGACTACTTCGTAGGCTGTCTCGGCCAATTCGTGCTCCTTATGTCCGACCCTGGTCGCTATACCAGGTTAAATAAATAGCGAGGAATGATGTTGCTTTTATCGATTTATTTTCTGATTTGCTGGTCTTTGATAATTTTCTTGTTGAGCTGAGCACCGAGATCCGGGTCGCAAGACCCTTGATTGATTTCATACCTTCACACGGGTCTTGGTCATTTTAAGGCTCATCAGAATGGCGCCGTTGTCGGGGAGCACGGCTTAGTAGTCATTTTGTTTTCATTTCTATTCGGTTTTTTTTCGCAGCTTTTCTCGTGGCTTTTCGTTCATCCGCAGCTTTTCGCGGATTTTTTATTTTCTTTTGTTTTCTTTTTATTTTATTTTCTTTTATTTTATTTTGTTTTTGTTTGTTTTTAGTTTGTGTGTTTATTTCCATTTTTGCATATATTTTATTTTATCAAATTTTGCCTTGCATTTTTATAATAATTGTTTCTGACCCAATCTCGTTTGACTTCTTGCGAGGGCCTGAGGACCAAGGCGGCTTTTCTCGGAATGTCGAAGCAACCGCGAAAGCTGAAGGCGGCTCTCTTCTCTACAGAGCCGCAGGAGAGTGCGAGAAGGCAAGCAGGAGTGCGGGAGTTGTAGTGTAGCTAGGTTTAGCTTTCTTTTATCTGCAAACCATTTTATTGTAATAATACAGGTATCAGGACTCCCAGAGACTTGTGATTGCGGGGTCTGTTTCACCGAGCACCGGTGTGCTCGGGGGACCCCACCGTGATTTTGTTTTTGCCGCTTTTCTTTTCTTTGATTTCACGTGGATTTCTATGCTTGAGCCCCTAGACCTAGGTTTTTATTTCGTTGAGCCAGGTAGCCTTAGGTTCACAGCCCTAATAAGAATCTATGTTCCTATAGATTATGTTTGGACTTAGGCAAATAAAATCAATGCTTCACGATAATAGGAGATTTTGTGTAGGACGGTTCTCGCATTACATTCATATAGCTTAGTTTACATTTATGCGCGGATCATAATTGCATGCAGACTGCTGGAGTCAGGTACGCCTTTTATCTCGTGCATGCATCATTGATTTTGTCGCGCATCGGCTTTTCCGTTTTCCTCCCCCCGTTTTTCTGGACTTAGGAATAAAAAGAAAATCGGAAAATTTGTTAGTCGTTGTTTGCATGAAAAATACCTAAAAACAAAAATAATAAAATCGAGACTGTTAAACACACTTGACCCTAAAAAACACCGCACTTAAAAATCTGTCTTGGGAGAGTAACCCCCTCCTTGTTTGGTTTGGATGAGCGAGAGAGTGACCCGCATCCTAGGCTAGAGCCATATCCGATTTCTTGACAGACTACCGACCTTTTATTCGGGACAGTCTGTTAAGAGAATTGGATTCCTATCAGCTCACGTAATCGCTCTGAAAGAATGACTTGATCACCTAAATAAAATTGACAAGATAATTGACCGATCCCTTACGGTCTTCATCTCAGTGTTGAGTAGGTGAATCGGGGGTTTATTTTCTCATCTTGTGTAATTCCATATCCCTTCTACTTTCTTCTCATCTATTTTCTTCTCCATCTATTCATCTATCTTTCTCCCTCCCACCCTCCCTTCACTTTACTCTTCATCTTCTGTATCCATGGATGATGGATCCCTCTCACTTCTTGCCGACTCTTGCGGCTTCTCCATCTTCTGACCATCAGTCCAGTCCACCTTCGAGGGAGGTCGGATCTCCGACCAATCTCCCGCTCCCTCCCTATCATCCCTTTCATTCTTCTAGGCGTGTTGTGCTAGACGTCTGCGAAGATCAGATTGAGTAGATGCAAGGCCCGGACGATGTCATTGCTGAGTTGAGAGTGCACTTCGCAAGAAATCATAGAGAGCAGATGCAACTATCAGATTTCTCCTATGCCAGTATGGTGGATGAGCAGATAGGACAGGGAGCTCAGTCAGCTTCTACATTAGGTCCATTCATTCTGGATTTGGAGCTTATTCAGAGACTGCCGACATTTTCAGGGGAGGTGCACGAGGAGCCCTATCTTCACCTGTCTGAGTTCGAGGAGTTTTGCAGGACACAGATCTATTCAGATATCACTGCAGAAGAGATGATGATGATGAAGACCTTCTCATTTACACTTCAGGATAGATCCATGAGATGGCACCACTGATTGGGAAGGAGATTCGCTACGTGGGGAGAGATACACTGAGAGTTTACACAGAGATACTTTCCCCAGCGTAGAGCAGAGATGATGCGGTCCTTGATCACAGAGTTTTCAGTAGACCCCCCGGAGCCACTGCACGAGGCATGGCCAAGGTTTCTTGACCTCTTGAGGAGATTTCCCGAGCACAGACTTTCACTGACTGACCTTATTGAGATCTCCATGCGGGGGATGACCGCAGATCAGATAGCAATGGTGATTACCTCGTGTGGCGGTTCACACCGCAGTTCTGACATTGACTTACTGGATGCCATCTCGAGGTTACTTTCACAGAGACCATCTTCACGAGATGCCTTAGTCGGGACAACACATGAGGAGGTGGCAATACCAGTGGGGTGTGTCGCACGACATGAGGATACAATTTATACACACCAGCCCGAGGACTTGGATTCTACAGCACCACAGAGTACAGAGGACATGACTGCGACAGTGGAGGTTTTGACCCAGAGTCTACTCGAGTTCCCGTTCGTTTTCCAGCTAGAGTTCGAGTCAGCTCTAGAATTTTCAGTTGACGATTCTTGGATATCAGATCTTTTGATATTCCAAGAGACGGAGGAGCCCCCGCTTTTACAGCCATCGGTTCAGCCATTCCATATTCCAGTTCCGGATGATTCAGACTCTTTTCTACAGAGACACTTCTCGGAGTCTGACAGATACCGTGACTCAGCCCAGCAGCCACAGCTCGATATGGGACACCACTTTGAGAGGCCAAACATAGAGAGTCCCGTATTCGAGCCTTTTGTCCTCCACTTTGATGAGACAGATACATTTTTTGAGGACCATATGACAACCAGCATTGTCGCAGAGCGAGGATCAGCCACAACCACATTGCCAGCCTCCGCAATGGTGACTAGTACCTTCTCATGCTTCCAGAATGCTGAGAGCCAGACTTCAGATGATGATGCAGCCTGGTGCACAGAGTGGGTGCTTGACAGCAGCGCAGATGCCCTGATAGATCTTGATCCTCTATTTCTCACCGATGATCTTGTATTCCTCCCCGAGGGTTATCTGTGGGAGAATGCCACACATGATGTACTCGATTTCAACTTCTGAGAGTATATCCGATCTAGCGGATCACGAAACCGAGTCTTCCGATCTTTCTAATTTTGTGTTGCCTCACCTCGACGACCCTCGTGAGGATGAGGCGATCCTTGAGATATTCGATGATCTGTATGATTTGTCTCTATTATATGCATCAGATATCAGTCTTCTTAGAGAGTCTCCTGATCTTGATTTTCCACACCTTTTTAAGACATTGATTGACGTGGAGGATTCCATGACAGATCCATCCTTCTCCACGTTTAATTTCTTCGGCTCCACACTTCCACTCCAGTCTGAACCTGAGCCGATGATTTCTTTTGTGCTACCAGATCCCGAGTCCTTATTTCCATATCCTTGGTCAGTAGCAGACACCCGCCTGATTGCCTACCAGGGTGTCATTCTTTACACTGTTGATTTCGTCGTTGTGCTCATATCGGGACTGCGACAACAGTACGGCATTCGCCTTACAGATGTCGTCCTAAACCTTGACACAGCGTTATCCTAGCCTTTGCGCCCAGCTAGGGGCGTAAAATCTAGCGCTTGTTGAGAGGCACCTCAACATTATACCCTTTTGTATATACGTGTTTTGTCGTGATTTGATCCTTCTTTCTTCCGTGTTCGTTTTCACCCCAGGTCTCGCTTAGGATTATCTTTGCTATACTTAGGATATACCTCATCCTAAGTATAGGGGGTGGAAACACCGAGTTGTTCCTTTCGTTCTGTTTCATCACTTTTGTTGTTACCTATACTTAAGGATTTTTCACCTTAAGTATAGGGGGAGTGATGCCCTTCCATCTTGTATATAGTTGTTTGTTTGTTTTCTTCGTCGTTTTCTTCCTCTATTTTGATGCCTATACTTAGGGATATTTTACCCTAAGTATAGGGGAGGTAGACCCTGTACATTCTCACTCGGATTTCCCTTTGTGTACAACCTGTTATACTTAGGATTATTTGATTCTAAGTATAGGGGGAAACCCCGAGATCCTCTTGCACTTTTATTCTTTCATTCGTCTTTGTATATAGACTTCCTTTTCACGTCCCTATACTAAGCACGAGTTATGTCTTCTTCATCGCTCTTGACTCTGAGGACATCGTTCGAGTTAAGTATAGGGGGTGTATATATTCCATATATACTTTAGCCATAACTCGTACTTTGTGTGAGGTGTGTTAATAAATAAAAATGGATAAAATACAAAAATCCATAAAAATTAAAATTTTTCCTTGTAAATAAAATTCTTTTATTGCATATAAATAGCTAGTTGTACAAATTATTTTTGTAAAAATGTTTGTAAAAATCTTTTGTGTAAATAGCTTGTAAATATTTTGATATCAAAATTATGTATATAGTACAAAATTTTTATAAAATGTTTTGAAAATCAAAAGTTTGCAAAAACCTTGTGTAAATTTGTGTACATATTTTGCAAAACTTGCAATCATGCATACATCCATGTTTTCAAAACATTTTTCAAAAATTTTGCACATGTGTAAATATTTTGTAAATTGCATCTTTGAAATATTTGTATAGTTTTTCCTAGATCATAGTTGACATCTAAACTATCCTGGAATTAAATTGGAAAATGGAGCTTGGATAAGATCTTAATCCACCTAATTCTAAGAGGAATCTTATAGGGCTTAGGTGATGAATCCACGATTCATCGCCTTTATTCTTTTATTTTAGCCTCTTTTCCTTAGCCAAATACCTGTAAATACCACTAATTCCATAAAATTATCATTCTGCATGCATTTGTTAAAATTGCATTTTAACACTTTTTGTACATAAATAAAAGAGTAAAGAAGAAAAGAAAAAGAAAAGAAAAGAAAGGCGGTATTTATGCAATAAATACAGACTGACCCGAATCACGAGAGAAGGTCAAGACTTGACCTGATCGACCAGGAATAAAGTAGGGGGAGATAGGGTCTTCTGTTAGAAAAACCAAAAAAATTGTAAATATTTTTTTCTGTATATTTGTACAAAACTTACATTATTTTATTTGTACATAATTTGACCTCAAACTAATTATTTTTGTAAATAAAATTTGTAAATAAAAATATGTTGTAAATAATAAAAATAAGTGTAAAATAAAATAATGTTTATATTGCAAATAATTACACCCAGAAAAAGTCGCAAAGCGCTAATTGAAATATCAATTCCGGCTCCATACGAGCTCAAATCAAACCAAACTCACTTCCATCATACTCTAAATTAAATTATCTTTCAAATGGCCGTGGTTTCATAATTTTTGGAGCTACGGTTAAAAAGTCGGTTTTTTGGGGTGTTTTGTGCAGTTTAACCTTTATTTATTATACATATTTATATATATTTATTTTTATAATGTATATAATTGTAAATATTGTTTTCAATAAAAATAAAAAAAATTAAAATTAAAAAAAATCTCTTATAAAAATTATTTCCTTATTTGTACCTATGTATATTGTATTATATGTGCATAATACTTGTATATAATTAACTTCCTTTTATAAAATTCACCAACATAATTAATTATCTCACATTAATTAATTTATTTTATTTAATTACAAATTTCATATTTAATTTATTTAATTTATTTAATTTATTGGATTTATTTGGTTTAATAACTTACCTTGTATATATGATTTTATTCCACACCATATTTGGCCACCATTATGGTGGTTAATTGATTTCCATAAATTACTTTAATTTATTTAATTTATTTAAATCCAAATTTCGAATTTAATTAATTAATTAATTAATTTAATTATTTTATTTAATTAACCCATAATCATCTTCCTTATTTGTAGATACCTTCCTCTTTTATTTTTCTTCTCTTTTTAATGGGCTCCTCCTCCCTCATTTCTTCTTTGATCGATCTTTGGTGGAGAGGAGCCCGATCTCCGCGAGGTTTCTTGTTGCAGAAGGGTGCTTAGCCTCCAAGCCGTCTGGTGACAATGTGTCGGCCCTCGTTGAGGCCATCATAGCATGTCCGAACCCTAAGGTGAGATCCAATTTTTTTCTTATCATTTTTCTTAGGTAAAATCATAGGCTTAGTTTTTGCGCAGGTGTAGTGATTAGCTTTTAGATTAAAAATCCAACAAATTTTCACCATACATTTTCGCGTCCGAAATCGAATTTTTCATCTCACATCTTGATTCCTACATTTCTTTTTCTACCTCACGTGATCTCCCACCTCCGATCACATACGGTGACCGAAGCTACGGATCTTTCTTTCATCTCGTCGAGATCCGCCCGTTCACGATTCCCATTTTTTGTGTATAAATAAAAGATATAAAATTATTCTTCTTATTTATCTCATATTTATTTTTGCAGGAAGAATAAAAAAAAGGAAATAAAATTTTGTTTACTCTTTTCTCTCTAACCTTTGTTTTGCAGAAAATTTTTTTTTGTCTCTAACATTTTGTTTTGTAGGAAGACATAAGAAAAAAAACATAAAAACAAAAAAATAAAAACAAATAAAAAATTTTCCTTTTTATTTTCTTTTACAACTCTTGTTACTGTTCTAAAAAATAGAATAAAAATATTTTTATTATTTCTGATTGCATAAAAATAAAAAAATAAAAAAATAAATAAATAAGGCAACAGGCGCGAGTCGTCACCCCCGCGCCTCTCCTCCACCGACCGCATGGTCTCCTTTCGCGTCGGGCACCACCTCAAAGCAGCCCTCCACCCTTGCCGCGGGGCCCCTCTGTCGAACCCGCCGCCAGCCTGTTGTGCACTCCAGCCCGCGTGCCACCTCCTGCTTCGAAGTTGCCGACCTCCGTCGCGCCACTGCAGCGCTGTCGCGCGGCCACCCAGCGAGCCCCCACTCGAACTCCTCCTCCAGTTCCTGCCCGCGCGCAGACGCCCTCTCCAGCCTCGCCCCGCGCGACGTTCATCCAACGTCGCGCCGTTGCGCCTCGCGTTGGCGTCCTCGCACGGCCACGTGGACGCTGGCCACTCGTCCGCGTGCTCCTCCACAGAAACCCGTGCCGCCCGATGGTGGCATCCGCCCGAAGCCCTCCGCTCCATCGCCACCGCCGCGAGGCAGCCCCTGCGCGGCCTCCATCGCCCCGCACGCGCCACGTATCTCCCCCTGCTTGAAGACGGCGATGGTCCTTTCTCTCTTCTTGTTGGTATTGAAGAAACAACGAAGAACCCTAGGGTTGGCTTTAGGATTATTAAAATATTTGGCAAAATTACAAAGAAGTCCTTCAAGGTTATTTAAATAACAGAAACACCCCTGCTCCAGAAGGTCATGTGCTTGGCACATGTTTATTGGATAACTTGCACAATTTTCCCTCTCATTTTATCTACGTTGTTTATTTCGTGCAAAACTCTGAATAATTGTAATTTGGTTCTTGCTTGTACAGAATTGAGCTTTCTTGATCATTTCATTGAAATAAATGTTTTTATTAGTCGAAAAATTTTGCAAAAATTTGAATAAGCTCCTGTTGTAGTGTACTCTATTGTGTAAAATTTTCATAGCATTTTGATTTTATTTGATATAATTAAAAATTAAAAAATAGTAACTTTTTGCCTTCTTGAACTTCGAAAATTCATAAAAATTCATAAAATAGCCTAAAAATTCCAAAAAAATTACTGTAGGTGTCTTTTAAAGTCCTTTAATTTCGGACCAATTTTTGTGAATTTTCCAATTATAAAAATAAAAAAAATAAAAATAAAAATTTTTTTAAAATGTAGAAATTCTAGAAAAATTTAAAAAATGTGATTTCAGTTTCTGATTGTAGATATTGTCTCCAAGAGTTTTGAGCTTTTAAAAGATTTTTAACTTGAAAAATACTCTTGCTTGTCCACTATTTTCCTTATTTTGCCCTGTTTGATTTTTAGAAAATCACAAAAACATCATAAAATTGCGAAAAAATTATCAAAAATATTTTAAAATATTAAAAATACAAAAATATTTTTTTTGAATTGTTTGTACATTTTTGACCCTTTTAAAAAAATATAAAAAGAGTGTGGTTCACGTGTGTTGTTTTTATTCTTCGTGCTTGTTTAAAAATTAAAAAATTATAAATTCAAAAACCACTAAAAATTCACTTCTGAAATCTGACTACTTAGTTTTTCAAACATGCTCCTTGTGTTTGACCCTGGTCGCTATACCAGGTAAAAAGAATAGCGAAAGCCGCTTACATTGAATTTATTGATTTTCTTAGTGGTTTAAAATATTTTTCCGTTGACCGAATTGATCTATTAAGGACAACGACATTGTGATTTATTTTCCACCTTAGTCGCATCGATTCTCGGCTCATCATTAGGGTTGAGACTTTTCAGGTCCATGGTGACTTAATTCTTTGAGTCCACTAGGCTATGATCATATGTCATCTCGATGAGCCTAAGTAGAGCACTTAACAACACACACATGACTCATATAGATAATGGCTTTACTTGGACCCGTACTTTACACCGAGCTCTCTACGGATGAGGTGGTAAGGAGGCAGTCTTCCTTGACTTGGGGTAGCATATGAGTGTAGTACTTCTAGGCGGAACATCTCTTCTTCTTATTGTGAAGGAAGTGCGTCTCAACTTGGTATGGTTGCCATGAGGTCTAACGATAGGAGTTGTGGGTTGCAATAATGCTTCAAAAGAGGGATAGTCTACTGGCTCAAGAGGAAAAACTCCTTATGTATATATGCTGCACTTTGTAGATATGTTGTACAGATGCACATCAAAAAAATGCAAAAAGAAAAGAATAACTCCAAAGAAGTGGTGGGTCTGATAGAAAATGATAATCCCACCGGAGTGTATATAGTGCAATAAGCAAAGCTTGAGATTCATATTCCATCTTATGTAGCTTGCAGCAGGGAGACTTAGCTACACTGGTTGAGCTCCCAGGGATACATGGCTACAATGGCCATGGTCCATTCTCTTCTTCCCCCTCTTCTTGAGCCGGTTGAACTTGAACTTAGAAGGGAATACCCCGCTCCTCGAGGAAAGAGTGGCCAAACTTGGGCATTAAAGTTAACTTGTTGGGGAGGGTTTTTATTTTGCTACTTCTGAGGTGGAGAGCTATACCTCACTTACACTGTACAAGGAAAGATTCATGGTCTTTAGGGTTTGTGTATGTAGACTTGTTTTGATCTGGATTATTGAGGAGTCTTGACTATAGATTAGTGGATCTTGGAGGCTGTTGAGTTTTAAACCTAAATCCAAATAAGGTTCCGACACATTAATAATCCAAAGATCTGACCGAGCTCCATACTTCAATTTAATGAAGGCAAGTTTAATAATCAGCATTGATCCATGCATTTTCCCCTCTTTTTCTTTTTCCTTTCTTTTTCACTTCTTTTCCAAATAAGTGTTTGCTAAGGGACTAGCAAAGTTAAGTATAGGGGGTGATGAATCCTCATTCAACACTCTTTTTCTTTTATTTTAGCTAAAAACATGTGCAAAACACCATGTATATTTGTGTAAATAAAATAAATTGACAAAGAGCATGCATTGTGTAAATAATAATAATTAGCATTTTTTGTGCAAAAATAAAAGAATAAAGAAATAAAGAAAAAGAGGGAAATATTTAGAATAAATATTGAGTGACCTGAACCCAAGGGAGGGCTCCATAAGGGCCTGACCGCAAAATAAAATAAGTAGAGAGAGAGGGTGACTCAACATGGTGTAAATACCCCTCTTTATGAACATATTTTATTTTCTAAAAATAAAAATATATTTGTGCTTCCCATATTTTGTACATATTTGTGAAAATAAAAATAAAATAAAAATGGGAAAAATAAAAGAAAAAAATAAAAACTAATAAAATTCTCTCTCATCAGTGTATATATACATTGTATATAAAACAAAATACCTATTTATTTCTCCCTTGTAAATAATTAATAAAAATCTTTCTATGTTCCATATTTTATGGTATAAATAAATAAAATATAAAATTGGAATAAATATACATAAACAAAATAATTAAAAATAAAATCCAAAAATACATAGGTATACATACATGTATATAATAATAATATAATGTAAATACATATTTTATTTTCCAAAAAATAAATAAAAATCACTAAAAAATTCTTTGAAAATAAATAAATATTTTTCATTTTGTAAATATTTTGAAATAAAGCCATTTACTATTTTTAATTTAATTTCCAAATAATTATTACGTGGTAGCTCCTGATTGGTCCACGGGGAACGTTGACCCCCGGTTAATTGCCCCCTTGGACCACTTTGTGCGGATCTATACCAAGGATCTGATTTCTCCCATTTTTCAAGATCAGATCCGCCACTCATTTCCCTAAACCCCGGGCTCTGATTAACCTTGATTCATCACTGATCCATGCTCGGGGATCGTCCTAGGGATCCGTGCATCAGCATGCCCTGCCCGACTCCATCTTTGCCGGATCCCCACCAGTATATAGGGGCATCTTCTTCCTCCATTAGCCGCACCTTTGGTTATCGTCTTCGACTCCCAGGAGCTCCACTGTATTCCTTGAGTGACAGCGATTGAGTGCGAGTGTTTGAGTGAGGATCTGAGGTGCGTAGCCCAGGTCCGGCGACCCTCGTCATCGTGCTCCGCCGCTGGCAAAGCTCGAGCCTCTAGAGGCGACGCTCCATCGAGGTGAAGATCACCGGAGAACCAGCGTCTCCTCCCCAGTCGACTCCGACCACTAGGTAGATCCTTTAGCTTCTTTAGCATAGTCCATTTTTGATTTCCACTTTCCAGCTCCGCCAGCTCCGCCCTAGTGCCCGGAGCTCCGCCAGTCCATCCTAGTCGTATAGATCGATTCCTCGAACCATCTCCACCTTTCCTACGCAATCTGATCACCTCGAGCTGGACCATTTGAGCCCAGATCGAGTCAAGTTCCATCCATCACCTTCGCCGGAACCCCCCGTCGACCATCCACGCCGCTTCTCTTCTTCTATTAGCCAATAACCCTCGCCGGAGCATCCCTCCGAGCAAGAGCTTTGTTTTGCAGGTCAATAATCGCAGATACCCCCCTTGGCTGATGTTTCCATCCTTCGCCGGAGCTGCTCCAGGTCGCTCCTCCCTCGCTGGAGGATCCGACCGTTGGGGCCTTCATCGGAGGCCACCACCTGACACGGAACACCATCGCGAGGAAGACCCACCTCTCCGATCTTCCATCGGTCGTCTGGATCGTCTCCGGGTCGCCGGAGAAGCTCGCCCAGGAGGAGTTCTTCCTCATCCTCTCGCAGCCGTCGAATCCGCTCTCTGCGCCAGGTCTGATCACAGCCGCACGTAGCCTGCTCCTGTCAGGTCGTTAGATCCACGATCTGATGACCACATGCGCCCCAAGTTCGCCTTTGCGCCAGCACCGTTGGATCGTCCAGAGGGTGTTATCAGGACCGTGCATCCACCGCCAGCCACAGCACGACACCTGGCACTCACGTGCGCCCCTCACACGCCTCAGTTGGGTAATTGCGCCCATACCCCTGCAGTTTTATTTAGTTTTTATTTAGTCTTTGAAATAAATGTGCATGCTCGGGTTATTTGCATATTTGGACCTCTAGTTTAGTTTATTTACTTTTTAGTCCCTGTTTGTGTGGAACACGTGCTTCGACACGTGCCTTGTGGACATTTTGCAGTATTCATCCTATAGTTCTGAGTTCTTCTGGTTTACATGTTTACTAATTAGAATGACGTTTTGATCCCTGTGAATGTGAGACACGTGCTAGGCACGTGGTATCTGGGCTTTTTGCATTATTTGGGCTGGGGTTTGTGGTTGTTCGTGATTAGAATTTAAGTATTAAAAAATTGCACTTATACCCCTGTGCGTGTTGTTTTCAAACATGTGCGGATTTCATGCGATTTTTGCACTGATACCCCTCTAGTTTCCACATGTGTTGTCTGATTAGCCCTGAAACTTTGTTTTTATTGCATATAGGTCCATGTGTGCTGTAGCCTTTGTAGTGGTTGAAGAAAATATAAAATTAAACCCAAATCTAGTGAAATTTGGACACGTGGCTCCTGCCACTGTGTAAAAATTTCATTAAATTTTTGGGACATTTTTTTTTGCTTTTGTTATTTTTAAAAAATCAAAAACCTTAGTTTTTGCTTTTGTCTGATTTAGAAAATCAACTAAAAATATAAAAAGACCTCTAAAAATTACAAAAAAATTAGGTCTTGTTTATTTTGTTGTTTTCTAACTTCATTTTGATTTTTGGTTTATTTGGATTTATAAAACCCATGAAAACTAAAAAACCCCAAAAACCTATAAAATTCATTAAAAATTCTAAAAAATCAAAAAATTGCAATTTCAATTTCTGTAGTGAGGTTTTTATTTTTACTTTCCATAAAAATTGTATCAGATTTTTATAGGCTAATTAGTTATTTTTAATTAGCCTTTCAAATCTGATTGCACACTTTGTCACTGTTTTTCCTTTTTCGATTTTTATAAAATCAACTAAAAATTATAAAATTCTCAGAAAATTACCAAAAACACTTAAAAACATAAAAAAAACATAAAAATAATTTTATTTGAATTTTTTGGCTTTATTTGTTGTGTTTTATAAATAGTTGTTTGTGTGCCTTTCCCCTTGTTTTTATATTTCCTTTATTATTAAAAATACAAAAAAAATAAAAAGAATTAAAAATCCACCAAAAACATTTCTTTTATTTTATTTCCATTTTCGACTACTTCGTAGGCCATCTCAGCCAATTCGTGCTCCTTGTGTCCGACCCTGGTCACTATACCAGGTTAAATAAATAGCGAGGACCGTTGTTGCTTTTATCGATTTATTTTCTGATTTGGTGGTCTTTGATAATTTTCTTGTTGAGCTGAGCACCGAGATCCGGGTCGCAACGACCCTTGATTGATTTCATACCTTCTCCCGGGTCTTGGTCATTTTCAGCCTCATCACCTTTTCAGTCTCATCTGAATCCAAGTGAATAGGAGCAGACTCATCAATGAAAGTAGTCAAGTCGCATCCATCATGTCTAGTCTCTGAATTAGCCCTCGGCTCTAGGGTATCAATCGTGTAAATTCTGCGGATGTCATCAATAAAACGCCAAGTACCAGAAGAAGGAACTCCGAGGTTCATGCTTTCTGAGTCTTCCTCCTTGGGGAGGAATTCTTGGGTCTCAGTCGAGTCCAACATGCAACAAAAGTTTCTAATCGTCTCATCAAGGTCATGGTCCTCGAGGTCAGCTAAGATCGGTGAAGGTGCATCAAGTGCATGTCTCTGATCGACAATGGGTGCAGTGATGATCATCTCGCTCTCATCAACAAGACGGAAGCAAATCTCTCTAAATCCATAGTCAATAACGACCCTCACAGAGGCGAGGAAAGGTCATCCCAGGATGATTGGAGAGTGCTCCCTATGGAAGTCTCCATGGACAATACGACAAAATCAACAATATACCTTGTTCCCTGAATCAAGATGACGACGTTTTCAAGAATACCCTTCGGCCTCTTGATAGATCCATCAGCAAACTGAACGATCATCCTGATTTTCTTGAGAGGCCCTAAGTGAAGAGATTGTACCAGTAAGAAGGGTATAATGCTAATCGAAGCACCACCGTCTAGGACAGTGTGATCACATGTGTGGTCAGAGATGGTGCAGCTAATGAAAGGTGTAGCTGTGTTCTTCTTCCTGGGAATATGATGGTGTGTGATGGCGTGGGCAGGGCCATGGTCAGAATATGATGCTCAGATCTGCTCCTCCGCTTTCTCTTCTTGGGAAGAGAAGCAGATAAATTGGTCATGGCCTGTTGAAGTGGGGCACGAATAATCTCATGAATAGCGACCACCACTTCAGGTTCAGTCAACATTTTTTGAATTTTTAGATCTCCTCCATACAAGGGAGGAGATCGAAATCATCGAATACACGAGGAATGCCAAGAGCAATCTGTACAGCAACAACCTCGGGGACAAGGGTGGGACAAGGTGTGAGTGCAGGTGTGGTCAAATGGTCTGGCATGTGGTACCCCTCCTCACAAACTGAATCAACTAAAGGTCTCCCGAATTCTTTTTGTGTTTTTAATTTTTTCTCATTTTTTTGTATTTTGGGTGATTGCAAGCTCTCATGATCATTCTCACGTGAATCCATATCCTCAAAGAATGGAGCGTCATTCTGGTTCTTATTCAAACTAGTAAGATCATCAATCCTCGAATTAATTTGCTCCATAATTTGGTTCAAGGTCTCAATCGTGGAAATCGTGAAAGGTGACTCCAACAGATCAGT
The DNA here is from genome assembly GCA_037367405.1 of Ottelia alismoides. Lineage (NCBI taxonomy): Eukaryota > Viridiplantae > Streptophyta > Magnoliopsida > Alismatales > Hydrocharitaceae > Ottelia > Ottelia alismoides. Next base: position 294,813 of record JAZKJV010000251.1, on the reverse strand, counting down.
CTCGAGTGAATGTGAAGGTAGAGAATATGAAGGTGGAGGTCGATGTGGATAAAAATCCGAGGTCTGAATCTACGGCTGAGGTGGATATGTACAAAAGTCAGGAGTAAAGTCCTCCTGGAAAAAAGGAGGTGGGCCCGGCTGGAGTGAACGAGGGATCCGTAAAGTTTGGATAAAATATGCTCCAATCAACCATCTCGAAACAAGAGAAAATGATTCGGGAGAGCACGAAGGTCAAATCATGAGAGTGAAGAAGAAGGTGCAAATGCACGAAGGCAATCTAAAATTCACACAAACAATCACAAACAATTCACATAATACAAAACCCTCAATTCACCTACTCAACTCGGTAGAGACCGAAAAAGTCGGTCTTTTTATCTTGTCTATTTTAGAGTTAGGTGAGAAGTCCAAAAGTTGCAAACACTTAGGAGGCTTGATAGGATTTGAGAACTAATCCTTAGTGTGTGCTGAGTAATATAAAACGAAGACAATGAGGGGATTACTCGCCCCAAGACAAGATTTTTCTTTTTAGTCCTTTTGCAGTCCCAATTTTATTGGTTATCACTTTTTTGGATTTTGTTAGTGAGAAATGATTCACCTAACGAGGAGTCAATTTTATTTAGCACCTAGGTTGGCAAAATCAGAGGTAGAGAAGCAGAAAAGCAATGCAAGCGGTAAAAACGATGATGTAATGCTCACCTTGCTTCCAGCACTCCACATGCAAAGTTGCTCGGCGGAATTGAAACCTATCTATATGCAAATGCAATCCAATGAAATCGCCTTAGGATGAGAAATTGCTATTAGCGTGAAGAATAATTTTTTAAATTTTGACTAATTCCAAATGTAGACTATAGGAGCATGCAAAGATTATTAGGTGTTTGGACCTAATGCTAACGACAAACGGTTCCTACAACTAAGGGCTCAATCACACAAATAAAACAAAACCAAAAAACAAATAAAAAGAAAATGCGATGAAAACCAATAAAAACGCGGTGAGCCCCCAAGTGAACAAACACTTGGAAATTGGGCCCGAAAGTTCAGAGTCCAGAGTACCTATATTATTACAAATAGAGTCTCTCTCTTACTTAAATTACAAAAATAGATGCAAGAAAATAAAAGGAGCTTGGTCTTCAAAAATTCTCTAAGTCTCCTTGGTACTAGGTTGGCAGGCTAGACCTGGCTTCATGTGGGTGCGTATGTGCCTGGAGTAGAGCGCCTCCCTTGATCCGCGGTACATCACACGAAGTCAACAAGAGAGGAGGTTAGACAGCTCAAACAATTATATCAAAAATAAAGAAAATAAATGAAACACAAAAATAGGCAAATAATCACAATCAATCAAACAGTCGATCTATACATTGTTGCTCCCCAGAAACGACACCATTTGTTTAACCCAAGATTCGAGTGGTCTTGTGTTCCACACAAGGCAGGAACACGGTCATCGAATCGACCACACGAAATCCGGATTAAAATAATAATTAACCCACAACAGATGATCAAACTATGAAAAACAAATGCAGTGTTATTATAACTCTACAACAAGATGTGTATAGGTGCAAGTATGTGTAGAGTGTCGAACACAGGGAACAAGCAGGATAAATCATGACAAAATGCTCAAAATGAGTATGATGTATTTGTCTATAAATGTGTTGTTTTTTGCGGGTTTTAATTTTTTAATTTTTAATTTTATTTTCGATTTTATATTTTTATATTTTGATTTCTAATTCTCTATTTTTGTATTTTCTTTTTATATTTTATATTTTTTATATTTTCATTTTCTTTTAATATAAATATAAAGCTATATAGAAGATATATATAATATAAGTAAGAGAGATAATATATAGGTAAAAATAATCAAAAATGTAGGAAAAAATAATTTTAGGTTTTATATAATTTTTTTACTATTTTTGTGATTATTTCATAATTTTTAATAATTTTTATATATTTTCAAGGCCAAAAATACTCAAAACAAGGAATAAAATAAATAACCGAATTTAAAATGGAGATGAAAACGAGTAAACAGAGTCAAAAATTCTGCAAATTCAATTTTTTAAAGAAAATAATATAGAGAAAATTCAGAACCAGAAAATACAATTTTTGGATTTTTTTTATAGATTTTTTATATTTTTATGAAGGTTTTTAAGGTTTTTCTATTTTTTAAGTTTTCTTTTATATTTTTTAGTGATTTTTCTTCTAAAGGTCAAAATTACAAAAACGCACAAAATATATTTTTTGGGGAATTTTTCAAGATGTTTTTATAATTTTATGTATTTTCTTTTATAAACATACATAAAGTGGTTGTTTTTTATTTTTTATAAATAATAAAAAGATTAAAAAATGTAAAATAAAAATATACCGTGAAAGAGCAATACATCAGAAAACTATGCTTGTTTTTTGAGATTTTTTAATTTTTATAGATGCATGAAATAAATAGAGACAATAAAAAGAAACTACACTACCGGTAAGGGTATATATGTAAATAACTAAAAGCACATGGGCCTGAGTGTAATTTTCACCAAAATACTACACGTGTCCAAAATATTAATGGACTAGATCGAAATAAATAAAGCCCTAAGGGCTTCCCTGTAAAAACTCCAAAATCGCGTGGCAGAACATGTGCTTCACTAACAGGGACTCAAACGTAATTTCTCAAATACCTGGGGACTGAATTGCAAAATGTCCAAGAAAAATTATAACTACATTAAAAAGTTTGAGGAGTGAACAAAAATAATAAAAGCCTAGAGGCCCAGCCGCAAAATGTCACCTTACATGAAGTGTCATGTGAGGTGACGTGGCCGAAGACTGAAGTGTAATTAAGCAAAGTCTAGGGGCCTGATTATAAATATTACAAAAATATATAAATGGAAAATAAAAGATTGAGTACTATTTAGTAAATACAAAAGGCTTTTGGGTGAAGATGCAAAATACCCAAAACATCGACTGAAGGCGATGACCAAGATCGATCCTTGAAGACACGTGTCGACGTCTCTTGCGACGATGATGATTGAACACCGATGGCTAGGATTAGAAGATCACAGCATGATGGACCATTCTGGCGCGTTTGATCCAATGCTTGCTACTACACGTGAGGAACAACAGCAAATCGGACGGCTTTGAGATGATCTGTAAGAACATGCTTGAGCACAGGCCTCAGCGAGCTTGGATCTTCGATTTCCCGTGACTCGCAATGGCTCACCTCGAGAAGAGGCACAAAAGGATCCTGGAGCGATTACACGGCAGATGACACCATCAAAATGGCACCTCTAGCAGCACACAACTCCGTCAAGGCCGAGGAAGAAAACACCCTCCAGGTACCTGGTATTAGCACAAAAATACACCCATATGGGGGTCTAGAGCTCCCAAAACCTGCTTAAGAAGTTAGCATGCACCAAAAAAAACTTTGGGACCTCTACGGGTGGTAGAGTGAGTAGCTGGCGAGGTGTGGCGAGGGACCTCCAGCAGTGTGAAGGAGTGGAGGTTCGCTAGGCCAGGTTGGAGCTTTACCTGGGTGTGCGAGAGGTGGAACGTGGCAAGAAATTGGAGAGGTAGCAGATGAGGGCGAAAGGGAGCGTCGGGGACAAGAGATGCACGGTAGAAGAAGTCGCTGGAACACAACTCTGGCGAACTTCGAAGGAGGATGATGCGGCTAATTATGGCGATTAACGCATAAACCAATAGTGGAAATGAAACCTAGAGACTAAGGTAACCTAGAAAAATGCAAGAAAAGAGTGGTTCCTCACCGGTGAGCCGGGAAGATGGTACCTCGACAACGGTGGCCCATCGGAGGTGGTGGAAGCCGGCCTTAGACGCACTTAACATGTCTCCAAGAAGCTGAAGGAGCCCCTATCACATGCTTCTATCCAAAGCTTGCAAGAAGAGGGCCAAAACACGGTCAAAGGAGGTCCAAAACTCAAAGGGAAAAATGGAAGAGGGTTCTGTACAAGAGGTTGGGCGGCGAGAAGAACGATGGAGATCGAGCGTATCCGCGACGCAATCCTCGAGATGATCATAGGGTGTGTAAGACCAATCTACGAGGAAAAAAGTCGTGAAGACCGCATCGCAAAATGGTGAAAGGGTGAGCCTCGAAAAATCCGATAAATCGGGTGGAAACTAATATCTGACACGCAGCAGGAGGCGGGTCAGAGAGTTGACCCGCGGTCAACTCTCAGACCCTCTTGGTTGGTCCACGTGGACCAACCAAGAAAAATCCTGGAAAAAATAATTAGAAATTCATTTTAAAATAATAAAATATTTTATTAATTTTAGATTATAAAATGGAAAATATTTATTATTTTTTGAATTATTTTATTATGATTTTTATTTATTTTTTTGAGGTAATTAATTACAAGCTACCTTTTAAGGCTATATATAGGAACATTTGTCTATATATTTTAATGTTTTATTTTTATTCTGTATTTTTAATTTTAATAATTTCATTTATTATTTTATTTATTTATAACTTAATTTTATAAACTTAAATATATTTTTATTTAATTTAAAGTTTTTGGCGGTGAGTCCCATCTCGGGATTTCACCCTTCTTCCTCTCAAAAAAAGTATTTTTATTATTTTTTTTATGATGTATTATATTCAATTAAATAAATATGAGAAGTAATTGTATATGTATACTTATTGGAATTTTACATATGTATTATCTTCAAGTATTTTATTTTAATGTTTTATTTAGTGTTTTTATTCCAATTTTAATATGTACATATATTATAAATAATATTTATAAAATTATAAAAATATGAAATTATAAAAATAATTAATAATAAATAAAAGGAATGTTGGTAAAGTATACAATAGGGATCCAAAACCTAACTTTCAAACAATACTTCAAAAAATATAAAACTTCCTTCATTAATTATCTTATTAAGAGTTATATACAATTAAAAGTGATTTTGATATATTTTGAGTTTTTATTTGAGAGATGTAGGTCTGGGAAGTTGGGGTTGTGGAATCTTATTCAGATCATATCTTTTTATCTGTATATTTTATTTGTATGAAATAAATTTTGTATTTTTTCTATATTTAATTATCTAAAACTTTCATGTACAAAGTTTCTTTATTTGAAGTATAAAAAGTAGAACTAAAAATAGGTCCCAAAAATGAATAAAATAAATAGAAATTTTGTTGGATTTTAGCCCTTATCTCCCCCTACTTTATTCCTTATTGACCTAGTAATCGAGATGCCTAGGTCTCAGGGTTTCGGGTCATAAAATATTTTCAATATTTTATTCTTTTTCTTTTCTTTTCTTTATTCTATAATTTTGGCTTTAAAAATATTATTTTATACATTATTTAAACAAATATACATTAATAATAAAATGCATGAATTAAGCCTATTTACACGTATTTACTAGGATTTTTAAGGCAAAAATGATAGAATAAAGATGATAAAATAGAGATTCATCAGCTTGTCGTGACACTAGACATAATAATGGCAATGATGGAGAAGATAGGAAAGAAGGAAGTTGCATGGAAATGAAGAAAGAAAGGGAAGATGACATGTTGAAGAAGCTTATAGCATATAACATAGAGAATGTAAGTTTACATGCAAACTTAAGAATGAAGGGTGAAGTGTTGGGTGGTTTCTTGGTCTTGGTGCATAGACCATAGATCGAGGAAGTGACTAACTATAATGGGATGTTTTGTGTAGGGTTTACCCCCCAAAACCCATACTTACACTTTCTTGTGGGGCCCACTCTCCATCTCTTTTTTAAAATATTAAATAAACCATTTCTCTTTCATCCATTCCATCAAAAAACAATATATTATACTATCATATCATCTAACAATTATAAACTACTCAACTTCTAGTCACTTTCCAAACTTCAATACAATTACATCAAAACAACTACTCATTTTTTCAAACATCAATACAATCACATCACAACAAAAACCACTCAACCCAAAACCATATATCCAATTACCAAACCACAAAACAGGGTACCCTCCGTTAGTTTACCCCGGAGTCACCCACCAACCGAACACACCCTAAGGAATGGTTGGAGATTAAGAAGAGATGTCAATAAGGAGCAAGGTTTCTTAGTGGGTATGCAACAAAGCATAAGCAGAAGAACAACAAAGAAGAAGGAGAGACGATGTCATACAACATCAACAACTAAAGTAGGCTTGGACTCGAGGCTTGAGGCTTCAATAAGGTGTTAAAGACTTGGGAGCCTAAGCCTTGAAATGAGGCTATGTATGTTCATCATTGCTAAGAGGTAGCCAAAAAAAGGATGTCGCATGGTGTTATGCAGATTAATTGATGCATGTCTGAGATTAAGTAGAATTCATCAATGATTTACAACTGTTCACTTAGTAATAAAAAATGTCCCTGAACTATACAACCAATTTCAATATCATCTATGAATTTTAAATGGTAATAATGCAGTACTCAATCTTTAAGATTTGTCTCAATTTCGTCCTTCACTATTGAAATTTAGTTGATCATTTTATCTTTCCAACATTCAATTTCAATAGTCAAGGATCACTTGAGATAAATCTTGAAGTTCGGATACCACATTGTTACCTTTTAAAGTTCAAGTATGACATTGAAATCATGGATATAGCTCAAGGACTTTTTTGTAATCTACTCATTAATAAATTCGACCATTAGACGAACATCTTTGATACAATGATTGATAAAGGATTTAGGATTAAAAGATGTGTGCAGTGTTGAAACATGATTTTTATGAATTCGTGGTTAAAATCGAGGTAATATTTGAGTTTCGATCATTAAATTGAGGTCACCAATTGAAAAGTGTTGTAAACAAGCATCCAATTAAGACAAAAATCAAGTGATTCAACAAATTTTGAACCAGATTTGATGAGGTCAAAGTTGATTCTCACGCACAATATAGAATAACAATAGGAGCAAAATTATATACATTCACGAAAGATAGAGAAAAAATGCTTGTTACTATATACATATAAAGGTCGACCCTTACTTTCTAAAAGGAGTATGGGTATTCAACACTATCTTACCTTCAAAGTGGAACTTTGAATGCCGTGGTTGTATACCAACTCCTTGCGAGAATCATGCTAAAATGATGCATTTCTTACTATTCTTAGATTTATTCTATTCTATAACTTCCCTCCTCTTGGTATCTAGGAAACACATGCCTTCTTATGGGTACTTCTCGCTATATCACATATTGATGTGTTAAAATCCAAGATTGGTATTTTTAAATTACATTAATTGAATTTACAAATATATTTAATAAAATCCATTCTTTAGTAAGAAACAAAAGGATTACTATTGCAAATCTTCTTCTTCTAATGCTTTTTTGAGTTCCAATAATGAGTTCAAATTTTAAATAATACAATCTAAATGCTACTATTACATGCAATCTACACACTATGCATGCAAATGAACTGCTTACTAATGACTCAACAACGTGTCGTGCTTCCATCACATAGTTTCACAACTATAAAATGTGTTGTTGGTATGCTCGTGGAAGAAGGTAAGAAAGATTATATCCTATACATCTTAATGTTATACACTTTTTCCAACATAAGAATCCAACAAATTTTAGATACACCCTTTTTTCAACATATTTGTAATTCAAGTCTTCTTTAATAACATGGCATAGTATATAAGAAAATATCAAGTGAATAAAACAACTCGTTCGTTTCAAAATCCCATCCAATATGCAAGGTTCGAGATACGGATATCTACTGATAAGTCTGGAAATGGTATATCAAGATATATCAGTGATATAAGTGAAAGTTTCGAAAATAGCTCAAAAAGAGACTTCTCCACAAATTAATAACATCCTAGTTCTTAGAAAAATACGCAACATAGAATGCACTCATATATGTAAAAGGGTGGTGTATTTAACACATTAATACACATAATATCACACATATTGCATATATAATATCATGCTGACTGTGCTGATAGGTTAGAGATATTAGAAGCGGCATAAAAAACTTCATACATAACAACTTATAAACATAGAGGAGGTATATGTAGCACCTAATCATAATATAACTTATATTGCACCGCATACCAATAATAAATTTGAAATAAGAAGATAAACGAAAACAACGATTCTTATAAATTTGAAATAGGAAGATAAATTAAAACAAAGATTCTTCACTCACAAAAACAATCAGTGAAATAAAACAACATGATTGATATCGATGATAAACCATCAATATTGGCAAAAAAACAATGATATCAGTCGATATCCAAGAAAAATGCATTAAAATCCTCTAGTTTTAAGTGAGACGACACGATAAACAAATTTCTCGTTGATATATCACAAGATATCGATTGATATATTGGAAAAGATATCTTAAAGTATATCGATACCTCCATTGTGTTGATCTCTCTATCTCTATCTCTATCTCTCTCTCTATATATATACACACGAGGAAAGGGGGGCTACTTTGTGAAGTAGGTAACCTTACCTACTTCACATCCATTTTTAGCAATTTTTTTATTTTTTTTTGAAAAATTATACCGTGGATTTTCATAGCTATATCCCTATAATAAGTTACTCAAATTTCGTCAGAAACAGAGACTCCTACGGCCTCCATCCAGAACATGTATTTTTAACGGTCTTAGATTTGCTGTAAATTACCTGTTCTGGATGGAGGTCGTAGGAGTCTCTATTTCTGACAAAATTTGAATGACGTACTAAAGGGATGTAGTTATGAAAATCCACGGAAGTATTTTTCAAAAAAAAAATAAAAAGTATGCTAAAAATGGATGTGAAGTAGGTAAGGTTACCTACTTCACAAAGTAAGCTCCCCAACCTCATACACACGCACACATACACACACATATGAGGAAAGGGATCCTACTCCATGGAGTATGTAACTTACCTAATCCACTTTTTTTTTTCAATTTTTTTTATTTTTTTGAAAAATGCTTCCATGGATTTTCATAACTATATCCCTCTAATATGTCATTCAAATTTCGTCAGAAACAGAGACTCATATGGCCTCCATCCAGAACATGAAAAATACAACAAATCTGTGACAGTTAAAAAATGACCATCTGGATGGAGGTCGTATCCTACCCCATGGAGTAGGTAACTTACCTACTCCACTTTTTTTTTCAATTTTTTTGTTTTTTTGAATTCCATGGATTTTTATAATTATATCCTTCTAAATATTATTCAAATTTCATCAGAAACAGAGACTCCTACGGCCTCCATCCAGACAATCATTTTTTAACAGTCACAGATTTGCTGTATTTTTCATGTTTTGGATGGAAGCCGCAGGAGTCTCTGTTTCTGACGAAATTTGAATGACATATTAGAGGGATATAGTTATGAAAATCCATGGAAGCAATTTCCAAAAAAAAATTAAAAAAATTAAAAAAAGAAGAAAATGGAGTAGGTAAGTTACCTACTCCATGAAGTATGGTCCCTTCTCTCTCTCTCTCTCACACACACCCACACTATATATATGAGGAGTGATCCTGTGAGAGCAAAAAACTACGAGAGCATGAGAGCAGTGATTCCGGACCACTAGATTCTATCTTCTCTCTCCCGATCTTCTCTCTCATGGTTGAATCTAGTGGTCCAAAATCACTGCTCTCATGCTCTCCTGGTTTTTGGCTCTCACATGATCAACCCTTACTCTCTCTCTCTCTCACACACACACGCACGCACACACACATACACATACACAAATGGCTGATCCTATGAGAGCTAAAACCTGTGAGAGCATGATAGCAGTGAATCTGGATCACTAGATTCTGCTCTTCTTTCTCCTCCTGCAATCAATGAGGAGAGAGATGATAGAATTTAGTGGTCTAGAATCATTTCTCTCATGCTCTCAAAGATTTTGGCTCTTACATGATCAACCCTCCATATATAAGGTTAAATGAGGCTACATCATGTGTGTAGTCAGTTGGCTACTCCCACCCTCATTTTCCCCCTATTTTTTTGAGAAATGAAAACATGTATATTCATCACTATACCCCCTATATGTTATTCCAATTTCGTCAGAAATAGAGACTCATATGTTCTCCATCTGAAGAGGGTCAATTTTAGCAATTCTGAGACCGTTAAAATTTGACAGTCTTGATGTAGGGGATAAAACTCTCGAATTAAGTCGAATTTTTAATGAGTAACATATTGTGATATAAATTCCAACAGGTTTCATTTCAGAAAATAGGAAAAATATAGGAGGAAAGAGGTGGGAGCATGTAAGTTAGCTACACAAAGGGAGCATACTCCTTTTTCCCATATATATATATATATATATATATGGTTGATCCTGTGAGAGCAAAAAACTGTGACATGCGGTTCCATTGGATTGGATTTTATCAAGTGGAAATGGAGAACCAGCGGCTGTCAGCGTCCCAAGGTCTCTCGTTCCACGTGGAAACCATTTTCAGGGAGCACCAAGGGAAATGTGGGAGAATTTGGATCCTCGGAAGTGGGGCATGCGTCCATTTGCAGTTGAAGTTGGAGTTTTTATTTTTGAAGGAGGATTTACTTGTGAGTGTCTGAATTTTCCTTGGGTTCCAAAATGTCATTATGATGTTTTTTAATCGAATGTGACCAGGAGTTCATGTCATTGTAGGAAGGATTAGATGGAGAGAAGAAAGGGAGGATGGGAAGTTTGGAGTGATTTAGGTGTTTGTTTTTAAGCATTTTTTATTTCCTACTGAATTTGACATGCATCACATAAAATATCAAGATATACTGTCAAATATATATATATATGTATATATATGGTTGATCCTATGAGAGCTAAACCCTGTGAGAGCATGAGAGCAGTGATTTTGGACAACTAGATTCAACCAGGAGAGAGAAGACAAAATCTAGTGGTCCAGAATCATTGCTCTCATTAGAGCAAAATACTGTGAGAGCATGAGAGCAATGATTCTGAACTACTAGATTCTGTCTTATGTCTCCTGCTCCTCTCTCTCCTCGTTGAATCTAGTGAACCGGAATCACTGCTCTCATTCTCTCACAATGCGAGCCAAAACCTGTGAGAGCATGAGAGTAGTGATTCTGGACCACTAGATTCATCCAAGAGAGAGAAGATCAGGAGAGAGAAGACATAATCTAGTGTTCCAGAATCACTGTTCTTATGTTCTCACGGTATTTTGCTCTCATGAGAGCAATGATTCTGGACCACTAGAATCTATCTTCTCTCTTCTGGTTGAATCTAGTTGTCCAAAATCACCGCTCTCATACTCTCACAAGTTTTAGCTCTCACAAGATCAACCGTATATGTATATATTAACGGTATATCTTGATATTTTATTCGATGCATGCCAAATTCAGTAGGAAATAAAAAACGCTTAAAAACAAACACCCCAATCACTCCAACTTCCCATCCTCCCTTTCTTCTCTTCACGTAATCCTCCCTACAATGACATGGACTCCTGGTCACATTGATTAAAAAACGTCATAGTGGCAAATTGGAAGCCAAAGAAAATCCAGACACTCACAGGAAAATCCTCCTTATAAACAAAAACTCCAACAACTTCAACTGCAAATGGACGCATGCCCACGCATGCCCCACTTCCGAGGATCCAAATTCTCCCACATTTCCCCCAGTGCTCCTTGAAAACGGTTTCCACGCGCAACGAGAGGCCCCGGGACGCGGACAGCTGCCGGTTCCCCATTTCCACTTGATAAAATCCAATCGAATGGAACCGCATGTCCCCTCCCACGCCTTCATCCTCCCCGTCCCCTTATCCTCCTCTTCCTCCTCCCCCCCGTCCTACTGCGAGCACCTCGTCGCCAAAGCCCTCGGCATCCCCACCCTCGTCGAGGTCGACATCCCCTCCTCCTTGGATGCCGACGACCACGACGATGAGAGGCGGAGTTCGACGTCCTCCGACGCCGTCTTCTCCTGCAACCTTTGCTTTGAGGTGGCCGCGGATCCCGTGGCGACCCCATGTGGCCACCTCTTCTGCTGGCCGTGCCTCTTCCGCACCGTGCGCCGCGTTGGGGGATGCTGCACGGGGCCCTGCCTCGTCTGCGGCAGCGAGGTGGATATTGGAGCCGACGGAAACGTAGTCCCAATCTATGGCCGCGGGGCAGAGGGCGGGAGTGGGAGGGAGGCGGCCGGGGTGGTGCCCGCGAGGCCGCGGGCGAGGAGGATGGCTAAACGGGGCCAGGTGGCGTGGCCGGAGTTATTGAGGAGGACGGATGGCGTCGGAGTCGAGCTCAGGCGGCGCGGGAGAAGGTTGGAGGAGGATGACGATGTGGATTTTGAGGTGGAAGGGTTGATCGAGGAGCCCATGGTTGCAGTGATCGGGGAGGAGAGGCGGCGCCTGCCGGAGGGAGCGGGCAGGGAAGAGGTGAATGGGAGATGGAGGAGGAGGGTTCTCTGATGATCTCGAGATATAGGTGAGTTTTTAAAAGCAAGTTTTTTCGGTTTGATTTTCTGATCAGAGTTCTCTATTAATTTGCACAACTCGAGTGAGCATCTTCTTTGTTATCTTATGTTGCATCGGTGATTGGCTCACAACGTATTCTTTCCAACAACAACCTAACAGCACGGTTTATCTCAGAAGATAATACATCGAGCGTTTCACGGAATAAAACTCATCCTTCTCAAACTTGAGAATATCTTTTTAATGATCAACTCTATTTTCACATTCTTCGTTGCAAAACTGGGTTCTGTTCGGTTGTTATGCTAGACATGCAATATTGCCATTGTCAGAGTATAATGTGCACCCAGATTGATTACAAAACGACATTTATCGTTTGAGCTCTCCCTGATGAACAGTTTTCTTGCCATTAAATCACCAATTTCAGATTATTTTATATGATTAATGCAATGAAAAGGAGTCAGCATGATCGTTAAATACCATTTGTAAATATTTAATCTTTTCTGATTATATTTTAATCTCCTCCAATATACAAGCCTGTTCATTTAGGATTACATGGAGAAAATGTTATTTGTATCACTTGTTTCATGTATCTAGATCAAAATCTTCTCTTGTTTAAATAATAACACAGCGATCTCTTTTTTCACCAAATGTCTTCAATTGTTCAATTCATAAAAAAAGAACAAAGTAGTTATATCTTGGGAAACATCCTGTTAACAACTTCCTGATTAAATCTGAGGCATGGTTTTCTTTATCGAACATGACTAACTGCCAATGATCTCCGGTTCCCAACTAAGATATAGAAATCAAGATAACTTCATAAAATTAAGAGATCTTGTGACAGGACAATTGCAAAGGACATGTACTATTGAAAACACATGAACTATGGCTTATGCTTGGATATTCTAAGCGAAAGGATACCCTCCTTTCAATAAATATTCATTTAACCCATGATAGGTCCATCAACACCTCTGATGCAGCACAAAATTAAAATATAGGGCATGATATTTTTATCCGTTAATTTTATTTACACTTATTCGATTGTCGTATTTTTATTTAATTAAAGAGATCGCGTGTGATATCAATTTAGTTAGTTAGAGTCGCTTATTCGATTGTCGTATTATTTCCTTTCTTTTCTTATTTTCATCAACAAAATGGCGGCATTTAGGTCGTTCTCACGACCTAACGATCCACCCAGGCGCTCGCACCGGCATCATCGTTCGTCCGAACAAACACGACGAGCCATCTCCACCATCGACGCCTCCTTCAAAGAGACGGAGCACATGGTACGTGATTTGCAGAACAACTTCCAATCCATGTTTCGGGACCTAATGGCCTACTTTGAGGCCTACCGCGACGCCCAATCGAGGCCTCCACCCGTCGAAGCCGCTGCCGTCAGTCTTGATGAAGAAAACATCGCGGAGGAAGACAAAACGGTTGCTGTCCAGATCATTTTAGAAGAAAAAAATGAAGAAACGGGGGCTGTCCAGGAGTTTTCCGATCAGTCCCCATCACCCACGGCGTTCCCGAGGGCAGTCCCAACCCCCACGACGGTTCCTCGGGCCATCCAGCCCGCCACTGCACCAGCCGCAGTCCCTCCCGCCACTCCGGTGAACCCTCCCGCATCCCCGAGCGTGATCACCCCTCGCGGTGCCGCCAAACCACAGCTGCGCCCCTCCCCTACTCCTCTCCTTCCCCCTACCTTCCCCCGAACCCTCCTTCTTCCCCCGCCACCCCCCAGCCTCGCCGCTGCCACCCACCTTTCCCTGCCATCCCCGGAGACTCCCCTTCGCTGGACCCCAGTCGCCCTCACCACCTCCCATTCCCTCTTCCCTCGCCGCCCACCAACCTCTCACCCCCCTTCGTTCCCCCAGAACCCGCGCCCTCCCTCGCCGAACCCCCGCCTCCCCGCAAAACTGCACTGGCCCCATTCGCCTCCGGCTGCGCCAGCGAGAGACCGCCGCCCCAGCTCGCGCCTTCAAGAAGTTGCCACCCCGTGCGCATATATCGCAACAGGGGCTCCGTGCCCTAACCAAGGGGGCGAGATGGGCGGTATCCGAATCCCTGGAAAAATGGGATTGGAAAGCAAAGGGGGAAAATTGCAAAAATAAATCCACTAAAATCCATATTTGCAGGACGGTCCGAGGCAATAGGAATGTGAGGAAATTTGAAGGGGTACAAAAATTGCAGGGACGCCCCCCAATTGAAAAGAACTATAAACGTAATGTTGAAAGATCTAATTGCAAGTCACAATCTCAGAGACGACTTCTCCAACGACACACCTACATCAAGCAATTCGTCGGGAGACGATTTTTTTAAAAGCGGAGGAGAGTTGATGCAGCGTGGACTCGACGTCTAATTATTTAAATTGTGGCCGTTAATTTTATTTACGTTTTTTAAGTTATCACAATTTTAAATAAAGAGATCGCGTGTGATCTCAATTAGTCTTAATTTGAATTTCAAATTTGGTAGTTAGTCGGTTAATTAGTTAGAGTCAGTTTAAGATAATTGGTTGTTGGTTTAAATTATTTTCTATTCTTGTAATGTCATCCCTCCTATATAAAGGGATGAGGGTCCAATGTTTTAGTAAGTTCAAGATGTGATAAAATAGAGATTTATCTCTCTCTCCTCTCCCCTCTCTCTCCTTCTCCCCGCGTGATCTACACGTGTTCTTCTTCTCCCAAACCCCTCGTATTCCCGACGAGTCTCTTCTCTCTTCCCCTCGCGGTCTACGTGTTTCTTCTTCTCTAACCCCGCGAATCCGGCGTGTCTTCTCTTCTCAACCCTTCCAGTTTCTTCTTCTCAACCCCTCTATTTTCTTCTACCATCGAAAATCCACCGTCAAATCTATTTCCCGCGCCGCGCCGAATTCCATTTTGCATTAATTGGTATCAGAGCATGGCAACCGAATCGTCCCTACGATTCGACGATCCCGTCGAGCATTGGAAGATGCAATATAATTTGAGTTGCATATCTCATGATTCGCGTTCACGCGCACGTTGACACAAGTACATGAAGCGCCTTATGTCAAGCCTCAAGGTTCAAGCAATTCATCGGGAGACGAATTTTTTAAAAGCGGAGGAGAGTTGATGCAGCGTGGACTTGACATGTAGGACCGTCTAATTATTTAAATTGTGGCCGTTAATTTTATTTACGTTTTTTAAGTTGTCGCAATTTTAAATAAAGAGATCGCGTGTGATCTCAATTAGTCTTAATTTGAATTTCAAATTTGGTAGTTAGTCGGTTAATTAGTTAGAGTCAGTTTAGGATAATTGGTTGTCGGTTTAAATTATTTTCTATTCTTGTAATGTCATCCCTCCTATATAAAGGGATGAGGGTCCAATGTTTTAGTCAGTTCAAGATGTGATAAAATAGAGATTTATCTTTCTCTCCTCTCCCCTCTCTCTCCTTCTCCCCGCGTGATCTACACTTGTTCTTCTTCTTCCAAACCCTCGTATTCTCGTCGAGTCTCTTCTCTCTTCCCCTCGCGGTCTACGCGTTTCTTCTTCTCTAATCCTGTGCATCCGGCGTGTCTTCTCTTCTCAACCCTTCCAGTTTCTTCTTCTCAACCCCTCTATTTTCTTCTACCATCGAAAAATCCACCGTCAAATCTATTTCCCGTGCCGCGCCGAATTCCATTTTGCATCAGAGTCGATTAGAGATTTGAATTTATTTCAAATTAATTAGTTAGTTGGTTAGAGTCAATTAGGATAAGTAGTTTTGAATTTGAATTTTGATTTCTATTTTTATAATCTCATCCCTCCTATATAAAGGGATGACGGTTTATTTTTTTAAAACGGTTCAGTTAATATGAAAATTTGAGATTCATCTCATTATCTCTCTCTCTCTCTCTCGTTATTTCTCTCCCTTAACGTGTTCTTCACGTCTTTCATCTCCAAAATCCCGTGCAACCGGCGCGTTCTCCTCTCTCTTCCTCTCCTCTCTAAATTTCTCCACCAAACAACTATTTTTCACCGTTGCAAATTTTTATTTTGCATCATTTGGTATCAGAGCATGGAAACTGAATCGTTCCTACGATTCGACGATCCTATCGAGTATTGGCGTTTGCAACTCAATCTCATTTGCATATCTCGCGGTTCGCATGCTCGTACGCGGCAACGAATGTTAGAAAGCGACTTATATCAAGCGTTAAGGTGCAAGCATGGCTGGACACAACATTCGATGAAGATTCATACGACAACGACAAAAATCAGATCAATGAAGCTGCTGTGCAACCTATTTTTGAGCAAAAAAACGAAGGTACTTTCATGCAAGATGAAGATTTTATTGATACAACTTCGATACAAAACGAAATCGAAGACTTGGACCCCATATTTGATGAAGACCCTATAGAAGAAGCATGGGAAATCATCGATCTGCTTGCTGTCCAGGAATATTCAGACCTACAATCGTTGGAAGAACCAATTCCAGTGCCACCCACGACTCCCTCCTAGGTCCCTGATGCAGCCCCCGCACCTCCGGCACCCCCAATCTCCCAGTTGCAGCCCCCTGCTGTCCTCCAAATTGCCACACTGCCTCTCCTGCAACCCATCTCCGTCACCTCGGCAACCCTCCCAGCCCCAACGCCCCCTCGGGCAGTCCTCGCGCCCCCAGCTACAACAGAAAATATTGAAACGCCCCCTTGGGCAGCCCTATCACCGCAGATACACCGTCTTCGCCGTCTGCAGTGCCACCACCGCCCAATCTCGAGCTACAGCAGCCACTGCGCACACACCAGGCGCAATCATCAACACGCGTGCAAGCGGGGGTCGTCACACCTCATTCCTCAGTGCCGCCTGAGGTTCCCCTTTCCAACCCGCTGCCTATTGACCTCGTACTCCAGCAGCCGCCGCGCGTGTTTTGGGTACGGTCAGCACCACGCACACGATTTAGGACCAACGCACAACCTTCCTCGGCGCCGCCCCAGGCCTCCCTGGCCATTGCGCTGTCGTCGCTCACGGCCTCCTGATCCAGACCATTGCCGCCGCCACCTTTTATCCTGGAGGCATGAAACCCTAACGGAAGTTGGGGAGCTCCCTCCTGCCGAATCCCCTAAAATAAGGGATGAGAAAATTTGGATAAATTACAAGAAGGTCCCTCCTCACAAGAGTTTTTACTTAAAGGGCCAAGTGAAGGTTAAGCTATGTTATAGAGGCATTTTAAGTGAAGGGGTAGAACATTTGCATCCATACCCCTCAGTGGAAAGAAACTACAAACGTAACATGGAAAATGAGCAAAATTGCGGATTTTTGCTCAACCAATCCAGATAGGATTCGACGATCCCGATTCGTCCCTACCGATTCGACGATCCCGTCGCGCATTGGAAGATGCAATATGATTTGAGTTGCATACCTCATGATTCGTGTTCACGCGCACGTCGACACAAGTTCATGAAGCGCCTTATGTCAAGCCTCAAGGTTCAAGCAATTCGCCAGGAGATGAATTTTTTAAAAGCGGAGGAGAGTTGATGCAGCGTGGACTCGACATGTAGGGCCGTCTAATTATTTAAATTGTGGCCGTTAATTTTATTTACGTTTTTTAACTTGTCGTAATTTTAAATAACGAGATCGCGTGTGATCTCAATTAGTCTTAATTTGAATTTCAAATTTGGTAGTTAGTCGGTTAATTAGTTAGAGTCAGTTTAGGATAATTGGTTGTCGGTTTAAATTATTTTCTATTCTTGTAATGTCATCCCTCCTATATAAAGGGATGATGGTACAATGTTTTAGTCAGTTCAAGATGTGATAAAATAGAGATTTATCTCTCTCTCCTCTCCCCTCTCTCTCCTTCTCCCCGCGTGATCTACACGTGTTCTTCTTCTCCCAAACCCCTCGTATTCCCGACGAGTCTCTTCTCTCTTCCCCTCGCGGTCTACGCGTTTTTTCTTCTCTAACCCCGCGCATCCGGCGTGTCTTCTCTTCTCAACCCTTCCAGTTTCTTCTTCTCAACCCTCTATTTTCTTCTACCATCGAAAAATCCACCGTCAAATCTATTTCCCGCACCGCGCCGAATTCCATTTTGCATCAACCTCTACGGAGCATTCTTTGCCCCTCCACTTCCTGCTGCTGGTCACTAATCACGAGGCACTGGTATACTTGTCTTCTCCCTTGGCTTTGGGTTGCCATGGTTTTTGGACACTTCTCATCTGATTAGTTGGTTGCACTTACAATCTTACTCATGGTGTCCTCGTTGAATCATTATTTGCAACCCATCACAAGCCAAGTGTATTGGTCTGTATTTAATATTTGCATAATTACCATACATTCATACTGCATTTGTTGCCTAGATGCTTGTGCTCCTGGTTCAAATGGTGCCAGCCTCTCAGAACCGAATACACCATTAAGCCTAGAGAAAGGTCGAGATATTGCTGATTGCAAGAGATATACCATGCGAACTCTTATGTAGAAGTCGGTTGGCTGCTAGAGGGGAATTGGACTTAATTCTCACTGACTAGCTGAAGGCATAAATGATGGATTGAATGGAGGAATAGTGAATTATGTTCTTGCAGGGGCTCAGACAACGACAATGGTTGGAAAGTTATGCATTCCATTGAAGAACGGTGTGGGAACACAACTCGGAATGCTGTTTCTTCGAATTCCCCATCACCAAACCTTTTCGATCAGAGGCCTAATTGAAATTGATGCAACCCTTTAACACTCAAACTGATAGACCATTTGATGCCACCGATTTCTAGACAAACTTAAAAAATGTTAAATGTAAATGTAAAAGGATCATATTCAAAATTGTATTTTTTAATTACTAAAAGGGAGAGACAAATCTAAAATCTGGCTCCTCCTCTTGTTTAGGAGCCTCTAGGTTTCTCCTCTTTTCTCCTTTCCTTTATACATGCATTGAATGTTTAAGAATAGCGATACATCCTCTATGATGTTGTAGGGCTCATCTACAATGAGGGCCTTTGGTTAAAGGCTCAGAAGAATAAGAAGCATTAGGATCTCTTAAAGGGTCTCACCTCTACCACTCTCATGTTTCCTCTTGCTCTCTTCTTTCTTTCCACCTCTTCCTTCTCTTCTATTATCTCTCTCCCGCTCTCTCCTACTTATATCATTGATTTTCCCTTTCTTCTCCTCCTACTCCCATCTCCCCCCACTTTCTTTCCTCCACCAATATAACTGAACTCCATTGTCACTCCTCTTCCCTTCTCCTACCACTCTTCTCACAAGCCTCCTCCATCTGCATTGTGATTTGTATCAACTCTTTCGTCCTAACACACCATTTACCACTTCTCCTCTAGGTCAAAATTATCGAGTTTTCCAGCAGATTATTGCAACAACAATACACAAACTTAGTGTTTTAATAGTTTGTATAAGTATCTAGTATGATAGGTCAGTGAATAAGAATAAATGGTTTTCGGTGAATAAAGAATAAATGGTTTTGAATGACTATTTAGAACTTTCGATTATGTATTTTTCATTATTTTAAATATAAAAATTATACCCAAGGTTTTAAAAAACGTGATGCGTATCGAGGCGTTTTCCCAGTATTGTCTCGAGGCGTAAGCCTCGAGGCGTATCGAGGCATAAGCCTCACTTGTGAAAGAAATTCTTTCAGAAAACATCGTAATTAACCGTAATTACAATTTTCAAATGCTAGAAATTAAATAGTTATGATTAAATACATAACTCCATGACATTTCAAGGCTAACATCATGGTTTAAACATCCAATTTGTTATATAACTCTCTTTTTTGACTCTTAAATCTGTAAAGAATCAAGTAATATGGATATGCAAGCACAATAATGGGTAACTCTCTGCAAAATTTAAAGTCTTGGATAAAATTTACTAAAGGGACTAGATGTAACACAAGAGGCATACTAAAGAGTAGATGCATTAGATTTAAGGACCAAATTTTTGTTCATGTTAATTTTATAAAGAACAAGCATAACAATGTAATAATAAGCTTAGTACTTTAATAAATTAAAAAAATGCATTTCAGTGAATTGCGAGCTTAAGGACTTGAAAATACTTGTGTATGAAAGATGAAAAGCCCACAATAAAAAAGAAAAGGAAAAAATATTGCAGAAAAAATTAAAAAAATCAGCACACAAATGAGGCAGCGCCTCATAAGTAGGGCTGTCAGGAAAGCTCGAGCTCGATGAGCTCAACTCGGGCTCGACTCGTTAAGGGCTCACGAGCCGGACTTGAAACCTTAACGAGTCCGAGCCCGAGTTGAGTTTTATGGCTCGTTAGCTTATCGAGTCGAGTCTGAGTTGGGCGTTGTTCAATTCGGAAACTTGATTCGATAACTCGGTTCCCCTCTTAATAAAAAGTTGAAATTATATACCAAAACTTCCACATTAAGTTTGATATAAAATAAAGATAAACATTTTGCTTGCCCGAAAAGTTACAGAAAAGAGTATAAAAAATCAAAGTTACAAATGGTATTTGCATAATTTAATGTATAAAATGGAACAATGATTTGTTAAGAGGTTCACGAGCCTGCTCATTTTGACGCTTGTGAGCCAACTCAGAGACTCATGACTCGATAAGAGGCTCGTAAGCCAGCCCATTTTGAGGTTCGTGAGCCAGCTCAGAAACTCGTGGCTCGATAAGAGGCTCGTGAGTCAGCTTGAACTTGACGAGTTCGAGTTTGAGTTGGTGACCCAGGCTCGACCCTTATCGAGCCCAAGTTTCGAGCCTTAGTTTCTTATCGAGTTCGAGTCCGAGTTGAGGCCAACTCGGCTTGTGAACTCGATAGACACCCCTACTCATAAGCCTCGAGGAGTAAGCCTCACTGAGGCTACATGAGGCTATAGCCTCGAGGCATTTTTCCTTGAAAAACGCCTCGAGGCGTACGCCTCAGCGCCTCGAGGTGCGTTTTAAAAACAATGATTGTACCCACTTAAATGGTCGGGTGGTAGTGCAGTGTGTCTACCACCCAAAAGACTAGGGTTCAAACCCCCTCTTACAGGGGTTGCGTTAGTAGTTGACAACCAGCGTAAAAACAGTCGAATCTTTCAACATGGATTTGAGCAAGAATCCATGTAGCCAACCCTACTCATAGTGGGAGGAAGGCTTAGAACTTTTTTTAAATATAAAAATTATGTTTAATACAAATACTATCGTCATTTAATATGATAACACTACCAATCAAATTTAAATCAAGTATCAAGCATCTTATATAACCCACTTAAATGTTCTGGTGGTAGTGCAGTGTGTTTACCACCCAAAAGATCAGAGTTTAAATTCTCCTTGTGGAGATTACGTTAGGTTGTCGGCAACCATCATAAAAAATAGTCGAATCTTTCAACATGGATTTGAGCAAGAATCCATATAGCCGATCCCACTTATAATGGGAGAAGGCTTCACCATTTTTTTATCAAACATCTTATACATTTATATCCTACTGATGTTGACTAGGCAACGAGATCCTCTTCTAGACAGCGAGCTTCGCTTGTCAGCATTCGAGGAGGTTGCACAACAAACACTATAATGTGGTCGATTGAATATACATGTTTGGATTCAAGGCCTTCTCTAGGTTCTCAATAACAAAGTTCTTGCCATATTTTATGGTTAATATAGTATATAATGTGTTTAATATATGTTTTTTATTTTAGATTTTTATGCTTAAATGAGTCTTAATTCTGACTTTTAACGAGTGATAATTCTTTTAACTTATTTATGTCGTAAATATTCATACCATCACATTGGTATATTATGAAATTTAGGTTTATGAGATTGTGATATTTGTCATTCCAACTTATTTATGCATTCTACATGACTAAACTTGTACCACTTCATCGGTCTGGTGGTAGTGCAATGCGCCTACCACTTTAAAGACCAGGGTTCAAATCCCTCATTGTGGGGTTGCGTTAGGTAGCTGACAACTAATGCAAAAAAAATGGATCTTTCAACATGGATTTGAGCAAGAATCCATGTAGCCGACCCTACTTAAAGTGGGAGAAGGCTCTGCCATTTTTTACATGATTAAACTTCTAACTGCATGTATTCCTTTGATACTGCATATTAGCTTGTTCTACGTCGGTCATTATGATGATAATACTACTAAAGTACTTGTATCAAGTACACTAGTTTAGAAAATAAGTGGGTATTTATATCTTTTTTGTGGATCAAACATTAGAAACCTTTATTTATAAAAAAAATCAAAATTTATGCGCATTCTCCTATTTTTGACCGACTTGGGTGAAATATTGGACATGTTGGTGATATTTCATTTTCACATGCTAGCAAAATGCTATTGAAATTGACATTTAGGGTAGTGTAAAGGATTAGTCGATAGTTATGCGAAATTGGATTTAGTTGGTCTTGTTTTTATTAACATTTTATTGTGGAAAAAGTCTTTGTTGTTGTTAATGTTTTATTAACATTTTAAATATATAAAAAAATTCCCATGCATCGTGAGAGATCCTCCATCTGAAGAATAGATAGTCTGCATCCTCCGCCTCATCCGGACACTGCGAGCAAGCGGGGTCTGCAGACCAAACAAACTGAGCAAACATGTCTCTAGTCAACAGTTTCCCCTCCTGAATAGCCACATAATAAATTCACATTTTTTTAACTTCCAAATCTTATTTTGATTTTCATATTTAACAAGGTAGTATACTAAATTCGTTCTCTAAGTACGTATCTCTTTGAATAAATTAAGGTTGTATTAGATCCCTTTCCCATCTTTATTCTTCCACCAAAATAAATTAAAAATCGAAAATCATCATCGTTGTGGATGCATCCTTCAAATGCGACTTTGCCATGGTTGTCGAGGTTTGTTTTAATGCTAAATAGGAATTGCTTTTGGCCAATGCCTCAATGTCTCAACTGTGCTTAAGGTGGAGGCATACACTTTGATGCGTGTCATTGAGTTCCATGATATATTGAGGATATACCACACAAATCTAGTCAAACTGTACATGGTGAGATATGTAAGGTTGTGTTTGAATGCGTGGTCATGATGTGTTTGAATGCGTGGTCATGATGGCTTTGAGGTAAAAGCATTTTTGGTGGGATAAATGGTGGGTAACCTTTTGATATTATTTGGTATTTGGATGGTGGATTTGTTGTTGGGTGGGTTTGTTGTGATACGACTTTTCGGAGTTTAGAAAAATGATTGGTTTGGTTTGTCATTATTTTATAATGATTGGAATGAGTATTTGATATTAAAATATGTACTTTTCTTTGATGTAACTTTTATATTTGCATATTGTTAATGAGTCTCTCTGAATATTTGTGGAGTATTTTTGAATTAGTTTTCCAATATTCTTAAAAATTTTCATGTTCCAATATTTGATGTTAGTTTTTTTATTTTTTTAAATATTTGTGTAGATAATATACTAATCTCATTTTTTAATTAAGTAGCTATCTCTTTGATTAAGTTAATGTAGTATTAAATCCGATTCCAATCTTAATTCTTCCATAAAATGGACCTTAAATAAAAAATCATTAACAACAATGTGTATATATCCTTCAAAAGAGACTTTGCTTCATATATTGTTTGTTTTTAAAGGAAAAAGAGTGTTCACCGCTAAGATGCACGCCTAAAAAAATCACCATTAATACACAATATTTCAAGTTCATGGTAACAACAATAAAATTACAAGGGCTAGTTTTCTGTAGCAGTTAAGGTCCTAGCATGAATTACATTCTCCCATATAAAATCTATCTTGACGGAGCATCACCTAATTCTGGCCAACCACAAGGCTCACACTACTGCCACAATTTAGATTCTAGCTATCTTCGCATACACTAGCTTGAACTTGCAGAGTCTCAGAAGCTATCGTATTAATGTTTTATTTTAATGCTAAATGAGAAATGCTTATAACCAATGCCTTCCCTCTTAAAATCTCAATTGTGTTGTGAAGTACACACTTTGACACATGGCATTGAGTTCTAATATATCACACAAAATTTGGTCATACTGTTCCCTGGTGGAGATATGTAAGGTTGTTTTTGGATACGAGTAAGATGGCATTGATGTAAGCTATTTTTGGCAGGATAAACTTGTAGATATTTTTTTTGTATATTTTGGTATTTGGATGGTAACTTTTATGTCGGGTGAGTTTTTAGTGATGTGACTTTTTATAAGTGAAAAATGATTGGTGTTATTGTTGAAATGAGTAATGTCGGTTATAATTATGTATTTGCTTTTGTTGCGACTTTTATATTTGTCATTTATTGTTGTAGAATATGATAATGCAGAAGTGTAATTATAGATAATAATAATAAAAAGAACATAAAAAACAACGAGATTTACACGGAACCCTATTCCATAAGGAGCGGATGAAATCACGGGAGAACCACCTCAGAGGGCTGATGTATGTATTAATCTCTATTAATGAATACAGAAGGCATGGGGCTTCTTATATAGCCCTGTCACAATGACCAAGTCCCATTAGTTGATGATATGGACTAACATAGGTGCATGTGGTAATTAGATCCTGGAGGGATCCAATTATCCACTTATGGTCCACTTATGGATGCTTACTCTAACATCCCCCCCCTCAAGCTGGAGCATGCAATGCTCAGCTTGGATACATAGAAAGAAAGTACACACTTGCTGAATACAAGACATTACAGATAATATCAACTCGACACATACTCTGATACTAGCTATTGAGGACATTGCTTCTCATGCTGTGTTGATGAGGATTAACCGAAGGGCTTGTGTGGAATGAGTCTCTTCGTTAGAGAATGTGTGCTCTATAATGCGTTTGCCAGACTCCAGAGTCACTAGAACTGAACTAAGTCTTATCGTTGGAGAACGCGTGCACAACATCTGTCAAAGTTAACGAAACTCGAATGAGTCTCCTCGTCGGAGAACTGTGAGAAACTGGGTCACTCGAGCATGGAGTGCCTTGACATGGTAGAGTCTGAATCTGAAAAGCTCTACGCAATACTCCTCCCTTTCTTCCATTATTGTCGGAAAATGTGATGCTCGACCAAGTTGGAAGAAAAACTGATGAGGGAAATAAGAACCAAAATCTCTCCTTTTCCAATAAACCATCTTCTTTTTTTCAACTTTTCTCCCTTTTTTCACAATCGACCCCCTTTTTAAAGCAATTTCTTCCTTTTTTTCATTTTATTCTCTTTTCAAAATCATTTTTAATAGGCCTTTTTTCTTTGGCCTCCCTCCCTTTTCTTCTTGGATACAACCCAATAATGCCCCTCCTTTTTTCTCTTTTCTCAGCAACTAGAGCTCAATTGGGCCCACAATCTCATGCCTCTTTTTTATTTAAATGCACGACAACCCTATCGGTCTTAGGCTTAAAAGAAGGGCATTGGGCATCGATCTCCTCATTCGATGCTAGGGTTCCCTCCATGAGGAGAAACCCATCTCTGCTGTCACTGGAAGAGAGTAGCTTGCGTGAGGGGAATGCCTCATGGTATGATCGGAGTAGGTCTGGGCTTGCGCTGTGGGATGGAAGAACCCATCACTGCCAAAAACATGTAGGAGAAGATTGGAGCGATCGATCTCCTAGGGTATTGTTCTTGTCAGCAAGGTCCCTACACGAGGATGGAGGTGCAACACCCCATATGGTACCAACGCTCATGGGAGAGTTCCTTCTTCTCTTCTCGGGCATAGTTTCCCGGGCTTGGAGTATGGGCTTGTCGTATGGTGGAGAGATGCTACGCATGGAAATTAAGAAGCGCACATGCACTTCACAAGATTCGTGCGGTATGGAGGTGTTGGCCTGGAGCAACATCACCTCTTCTTCATTTTTTCGGAACAAGCCATCTGCAGTTGCACCACATACCTTGCTAGTATAATTAGCACAGAGTCTTCTCAGGGAAGATTTTAATGTTGCACATGACTTTCCTGATGTCTTTCTAGGTCTACCTCCTCAGCGAAAGGAGGACTTCTCTATTGATGTTTTACCGGCGACATCATGCATCACTTTCTCAATTGAGCTCTTAAGTCAGAACTTAAAGAACTAAATGCAAGAACAACTTAATAAGGGGTTCTTGCGACCTAGTCTTTCTCCCTAGGGAGAACCTGTCCTCTTCGTGAAGAAGAAAGACGGTAAACTAAGGCTCTGCTTTGACTTTGAATAATGTGACTGTGAAAAAGAAATATACGGATTGATGACTTGTTCGACCACTAAGTAACGCTATTATATTATTTGCTTTTCTTAGAAAGATTTGGAGTCAGTTTATCATCAACTTAGAATAAAGGATAATGTTACGTGGAGTTGTAGAGAAGAGGGGCCCGACGTCTATGTGCGCTTTGGATTTGTACGCAGAGTAAGCTGGCGATTGAGCCCCTTTTTCATCATGTGGTTGCGGCTGCTGGATTCACATTGTCTTAGAAGATTGATGTTGTGCATGCATCAGAGAATCATCCATGATGATATGGAGTTGTGTACCCTCTTTGATCAAATCTAGGGTTTCATGAAGGAACCCAAGATCAACTTAACAAACCAACAATGGCGATCTTCATAACTCGGAATAAGAATATGTCAATCGAACACGGCGACCTTGGCTTGCAGATTTTAGGATTCGTGAACCTTAGAGTTTTCTTCCTCGAATTTGAACAAATCACGAATGTGAACATAACCAATCTTCAAGAACAAAAAAATCCGAATCGTACCCACTTTGATACCGAAGTAGAAAATGACAATACAGAAGCGCAATCAGAGATAATAATAAAAGCATGAAGAAAACATCGTATGTGGAACCCTACTCCATAAGGAGTGGGATGAAACCACAGAATAACCTCCTTAAAAAGGTGGATATTTCTATTAATCTCTCTCACTGAATACAGAAGGTGTGGGGCTTCTTATATAGGCCCCTCATAATGACTAAGTCCTACTAATAGATGATATGAGACTAACATAAGTGTATGTGGTAACTGAACCCTGGAGGGATCCAATTACCCACTATGTGTCAATTGTTAATGGGTGTTTTTAATAGTTGCATAGTTGTCATTTTTTAATTAATTTTCCAATCTTATCTTAATTTTCATATTTAATTAGGTTGCATAATAATCTTATTCTTTAATTGTTGGAGTATTTTGGTAGAGCGTCTAATGAGTTGTAGATGGGTAAATGGATACCTCCAGGATCCATTTACCCCATCCCAGTGTTTTTTTTAGGCTTACCCCATCCCAGTGTTTAGTCCCACATTGTCCAGCGGTGGGACTTGGAGGCCCTGTGGAGGCTATATAAGGAGCCCCAGGCCTCCTTTAACAGATGAGAAAAGCAATAGAAAAACACGCCCCTTTGAGGGCTTCTCCCGTGGTTTCATCCCGCTCCTCACGGAGTAGGGGTTCCACGTAAAATCATGGTGTTCCATGTTTATCTTTCAGTTCTTATGCTCTGTTTTATCATTCCGCTTCCGCTTCCGATTTTCTAACATGGTATCAGTGCGGGTTCGATTCTCGGAAATTTTTCTCTTTATTTATGTTCGAGATTCGATCGATTTTAAAGATCTAGTTATTGCTTGAAGATTATTTTCTATGGAAGATTTGTTCAATCAATGTTCTAGGGTTTCTAGTTTGAAACCCTAATTTCTGTTACGAAGATCATGTTATTTGTCAAGTTGAAGGGCTTTTCGAAACCCTAGCCGTATATATCTTTGACGATCTCCAAGATGGTGATCCAGACGATCCAAACCGATGGCTGCGATGATCAAGGCGATCTCAGATCCAGCTGCAGATCTCATACAAGCGTGTTGTTCCCAGATCTTCCGCTCCAGCGGCGCTTCTCGCACAGGAGGCACGAAAGTGATGCCCCAGGCGCTCCTCCCATCACACAGCAACAAAGACACCCGATCTCCAGGCGCAGGGTGCCTCCCTTCTTCCACTGATGCAGGCAGCGCATCCTAATCTCCCAGGCGAGAGGCGCGCATCTCCTTCCAGGTGCGCAAAGATCTCCAAGGCGCGCGAGCCCAGGCTCCTCCTACGACGGTTCCAGGCGACCCCCTCGACGGCGCCTTCCTCTCCCGATGTCGCTGCCCAAGCCACGGCGGCGGCCCTCCATCCGGCGTGCAAGTCTCCAGAGCGAGAAGTCCTATCGGACGGTGCTGCAGGCGATGGAGCGGCACCCGCGAGTTCAATTCCCGAGCCCAGGCGGCGAGCTTCACGGCGCATCCTTGCGCGATCTACATCGCATCTTCAACAGTTAGAGGCGGTGCACCTCCTTTGAGCCACAGGCGGCGGCTCCTCATCATCCAGGAAGAGCTGGCGGTGCCATGAAACCCCCATCGGGGGGGCTACTTTGTGAAGAGGGTTCTTGTAACCCTAGGGGCTCCGGTCTATTTAAAAAAAATGTCGAGTTTGGGCCCTCTGGGCCATGAAAAAAAAAGAAAAAAAAGGAAAAAGGCCCACAGCCACAGTGCAAAAAAAATTAGAGTGGGGGCAGGTCGAAAAAAATCCCAGGTTATTTTAAAAAAAGGAGAGAGAGTAAGTTGGTCCACTGGGTCGTATTTAAAAAAAACAAAAAAAAAACAAAACAAAACAAAAAGAGGTGCGTACAAATAGAAAAGCCGTACGCAAATGATTGCAAAAAAAAAGATAGCCGTAAAAAAAGAGAGAGAGAGAAACGGCTTAAAAATTGGGACGACTTTATAAAAAAATTTGAAAAGCCGAAAAAAAATGTTTTGAGGATATTCATGTTGTATATACCCCATATTATCTTGTCTTCTCCCAACTTTGTCGATGTCAATTTCCGACAAGTATGGGAGAAAGGGGAGTATATGTAGAGTCACATGTCTTCTTCCAGCCATATTCAGATGATCTAGATTCACATGCAGATTTCCAGGCCATTCAGATTCCCAAATTCTACGGTTCCGATCCAGTTTCAGACTCGACATCAGACATCTCCGAGTCTCCAGTTTCAGACACGCATATGATTGCGGTCATTTTCAGTTGAGCATATGTTGCCATCATTTGTTCGTGGTCCTCATCATTCTTTTAGTTGTCAGGCCAGAGTTTTCATGTGAGTCATAGTGACTCCAGAGCAGAGGACCATTACCTATGCCATTGAGGGCAAGGGTTTTCATGTGGTATCATAGGTACACCAGAGCAGTGCACCATTCTCTGAGCCAGATGGGAGAGACCCAGTTCTCCGATGAGAAGACTTCAGGCGCAGTTCAGAATCGATGGTCAGATTCCGAGTCTTGAGTTGACTCACACGCCAGCCCGTTCGTCCTCCTTACCTGCATGACATGAGAAGCAACGTCCTCGACTGCAGCAATGTGCGCGTTGGGTTGATATTGTCCGTAGTGTCCCGTAGTGTGAGTTGAGTTTCTTTCTGTTTGTTTGTCCAAGCTGAGCATTGCATGCTCCAGCTTGAGGGGGAGTGTTGGAGTATTTGGTAGAGCGTCTATTGAGTTGTAGATGGGTACCCCATCCCAGTGTTTAGTTCCCACATTGTCCAGCGGTGGGACTTGGAGGCCCTGTGGAGGCTATATAAGGAGCCCCAGGCCTCCTGTAACAGATGAGAAAAGCAATAGAAAAAAACACCCCTCTGAGGGCTTCTCCCGTGGTTTCATCCCGCTCCTCACGGAGTAGGGTTCCACGTAAAATCATGGTGTTCCATGTTTATCTTTCAGTTCTTATGCTCTGTTTTATCATTCCGCTTCCGCTTCCGATTTTCTAACATTAATTAAGTACCTTTCTCATTGATTTATTAAAGTTATTGAAACTTATTCCAAACTGTATTTTTAAATTTATATCTAAGCAATTTTTTATAGAAAAATAGACCAACTTTCTTCGTTGCTCTTCAAAATTTGACATTCCAGTAGAAGTAATCATGTTTTTATTGCATAATTTGCATTCTACAAATAATACCAAAAAGTTGTTCTATGCAAACATTTAACATACGCGGAGAAGTAGACCCATAATGTAATGTCGGGCCATAAATAGTAGAATTTTTACACGTGTACCCCTCCGAGTTTCTGCATATACATATATGCCCCTAGCCTTTTGCAATATCACTTGTGCCCCTACTATCTTTCACTTTTTTTAGAGTTATTATCATTTTTTGAATTCATTATTATATTGTTTTATCCGGTGTGTTAGACGAGATTAATTGACATACGCCTCTGGTGTTATCATTCATTCCTAATCCTCAATATGTTACTCTCCACCTTCCAGTGCAATCGATTACTTGTCTTATGATTTACTAGGCTCTTAAATTATTATCTTTTGGGTGGGTGGGGGACTAAATCCTTTGATTGGTGATGTCAACATTCATAACATCTCCTTAGTCAAGGATTCCCAGTTTTTAGCAACATATTTTCTCATTTTGAGTCCACCTAGTTCGATCACGAAAGGATCTATTATCTAACAACGTGAGCACTTGATGAATGGGCATTCTGTGCATAACCTAGAGTATAAGCGTAAGGTGATGTTGGAAGAGGAGATGCCGTTATATCACATAGAGTACATGGTAAATTTTATCGAGAAACAATGTGACATGCTGTGTTATATGGACTTGGGTGTTGTATAGCAATATTGAGTTGACATGTGTAGTTGTTTCCATGACCTCCTTCGGTTCAAGGTTAAAATTCAAGGACAAAATTTTGAAGTTTCACTTATCCCCATGGGTAAGTGATTTAAGCATGCATTGGATCAAATTAGGAGTTTGACAGGGTTTTCAATCATTTTGAGTCCGTTGTTTTTTATTAAATGAATCAAGATCTGTTTAAGACCTCAAATGTATAGGGTGGATAAGTTAGTTTCTTTTATATTAGGAGTTATTTAGGGTTTGTTAGGTTTTTGTTGTATTAATTTTCGTGTAAATGGGCTGGTATTTTTTAAGAAATATTATAGGGATTTTCACCCATAACCTTCTCGACTCTTATAATTACACATTGAACTATTCATAATTCGGGAATTGCACGTAGAACCCTGCATAGTTGTTAACCATTACATGGCACGGCTATGTATTAACATTCGCGAACTCCTCTTCGTTAACGTTAACAGCGTGGAGAAGAGAATGAATCGTTGTGTTAATCCATGGGTCTAGTGTTTCTTAAATAGAATGGAACCCTAGAGAGCAAAAAAGGGAGAATTACATATAAGTCCCCGAACGGGTTACCATACTCAAATAACAAAGCCTTCTTCTACTACAAGTAGGGTCGACTACATGGAATTCTCGCTCAAATCCATGTTGAAAGATCTGATTGTTTTTTACGCTGCCTGTCAGCTACCTAACGCAACCTCCACAAGGAGGGATTTGAACCTTGTTTTTTTGAGTTACACGACTCAAATAAAATAGAAAATACAATTACTTTAATAACTCTATCACTCTCCCTCAAGTTGGAGCATATCTGTTGATCATGCCCAACTTGGAAATCAACAGTGAAAGACGTTTATTCAGTAGTGCCTTCGTGAAGATGTTTGCAAGATGAAGTTCAATGGAGATGTATGAAGTAGTGATCCTTCCTCCTCGTACTGCGTCATGATTGAAGTGACAGTCAACCTCAACGTGCTTGGTCTGCTCATGGCATAGTTATTAAGGCGACAAGGGGACAAGGTGCCTGGCTTGGGCTCTGGGCGCCTAAACATGCTTAGGCGTTTTTTTATAAATACATTTGTATGTAAATTTCCCATAGGGTTTTGGATTTCTTTGTCGGTTTAGATTTTATAAATACCTAGTAATAAGAGTGTAGGAGTAATAAATGTCATTTAATCAAACAATAGTGTGATTACTCACAACATAAAAGTAACAAGATTAAAGATAATTTAACAATCTATCTGATTAAAACTAAAAATATGGAAGTGTAGAATACAAATAGATTGTTTAGCATAACACAACATTTCAAAGATTGAAAGACAAGATTCTAGTGAACGAAAAATGACGAAATGAATGCTTCAACCATCATCATCAAATATGTTTGTGTCTTCTTCATGTTCTTCATCTTGCTCTTGCTCATCACATGTAGATCCATCCAGTAATCTTTCTCTTCCTCATCGAGGATAGGTGGAGGTACATATTCTCACCTAATCACATGGTGCACGACGAGGACCACGACCACCACGTTTATGGAGACCACCGCATGCTGAAGTGCTTGGTTGTGCTTGTAGATGACTCCTTCTAGGACATGAACCTTCATGTGCTTGCGAAGTACCTAATGCCTCATCAATGACCCTCAGTGTAAGCCCTGGGGCCACCTTTAATTCCATATAAAGACCTGCCATCCATTCACTCGACCAATCTAA
Source organism: Ottelia alismoides (assembly GCA_037367405.1). Classification (NCBI taxonomy): domain Eukaryota; kingdom Viridiplantae; phylum Streptophyta; class Magnoliopsida; order Alismatales; family Hydrocharitaceae; genus Ottelia; species Ottelia alismoides. The sequence goes on along the minus strand of JAZKJV010000251.1, from coordinate 262,363 downwards.
CTCTGAAAGAGTGTTAGAAAATAGGAATGTGGAAGTGGAATGATAAAGAGAGCACTAAATCAAGAAATATAAACATGAACAAGATTTTACGTGGAACCCTACTCCCTAAGGAGCAGGATGAAACCACGGGAGAACGCCTTAAAGGGCTGATAGTCTATTGCTTTTCTCATATGGATACAATGGTGTAGGGGTCTATGTATAGCCCCTACTGAGTCTCCACATCCCACAACTGGTAGATGTGGGACTAAAGACTGGACCATCTCCCCACATAAGTGACACATATAAACAAATACTCCAACACGCCCCTCAAGTTGGAGCATGCAATGCCCAGCTTGGACAAACAGAAAGAAATCTCAACTCACGCTACAGGACACTACGAACAATATCAACTCAATGCGCACAACTGTCGGCTGTTGTCGAGGACGCTGCTTCTCATGCCGTGCAGGTGAGGAGGACGAATGAGCTGGAGTGTGAGTCAACTGGATCTCCTCGTCGGAGAGCATGTGCTCTGTACTACGCCTGTCAGAGTCACTGCAACTAAAAATGAATCTCCACACGGAGAACTCTGGCCCTTTACAAAAATGTAGACAACTGCTCCATCTCTGAAAAGGGCCAAAAAAAGGGCATCGCTAATTATCAATACATAGATCTGAAGATGGGTCTCTCTCATAGGGACCTCAAAGAGGGTTCTCTCACATAGGATCCTCGGAAGCATCTCGTACTAGAGTTCACGATCGCTGGAGAATGGAGTCTAAAAAGTCTCCTCGTCGGAGAACTGAGTCTCTCCCATATGGCACAGAGAATGGTACTCTACTCTGGAGTCCTTATGAAACCACATGAAAACCCTAGCCAACATGGCATAGGGAATGATCCTCTACTCTGGAGTCCCTATAGCTCACATGAAAACTCCGGTTGAAAACAAGAATGATGTGAACCACGATAAAAGATGGCAAACATGTGCACATCTGAAAAGACCGCATACATGTGCGTGTCTAAAACTGAAGACTCGAAACCATCTGAACGTCGAGTCTAAAAAATTGTAGAGTTTGAATAATCTGGTTGGTTTGCAATCTAGCATCTGACCTTTGATTCTACACAATACTCCTCCTTTCTCCTATATTTGTCGGAAATCAATGGCATCGACAATGTTAGGAGAAGATAATAAAGATGAGGACCACAAAAACAATGAATCACTTACCCGTTTTGATTTTTTTGCAGTTTTTTTTGCAATTTTTTCTTGGCTATTTTCTCCTTTTTTTAATAGCCAACTTGTCTCATTTTTTGTAATAAGCCTTTTCAAATTTTTTTGGCTCCCCTTTTTGAGAAAACTAAGAGCCCAATTGGGCCTATACTGTAACTCTCCCAATTTTTTTAAATAAAACTGGACCCCCAATTTTATTTAAAGGGGAGGCCATCGAACCCCTTTTTTTCCGAATAGGGTTCCCGTTTAGGTACCTATCTCCACGCTACCCCGAGAGGCTCTCTCTGGAGGAAACCTGTGCCGCCAGGTCCTGCTGTGCTGTTGAGGTTGATGTCGCGTTGCCTTCTCTAAGGGTCTGTTTGGTTGCTGGGTTGGACTGGGTTGGGTTGGGGTACACCGGTGTACCCCTCCTTCCAACCCTCTCAATCCTCCTCATATTTTACTATTCATAGGGGTACCCCAACCCAATCCAACCCAGTCCAACCCAGCAACCAAATAGGCCCTAAGAGTGGGTTCGCATGGGGAGTTGCCGCCCGACACTTGGAGGGTGTGCGCGTCGCCTGGGAGGGGCGGAGGGATCGCTGTCTCTTGAAGCTAGGTTGGGAATGGAAGCATCACCGCCTGCAACAACACATTGGGAGGAGGGCGAGATGTGGGCGCCCTTGCTTGAGAGGATGGCGATATGCTCGTCTCCTTGAAGCGGAAGCTCTGCCTGGGTTGGGAAGGGAGGAAGTTACGCAGGGGCCTGGAGGCACCGTGCCGGCGTAGGGGCTGCCGCTTATAGGCGTGTTGTGGGGTCGTTGCCTTGGATAGCCACTGAAGGTTCGAGCGGCGGTGAGATCCACTGCCTGGAGGTGTATCTGCATCAGCTTGGAAATCGCAAGGCTCACGTGGGATGCGAGGCTACTCCTGAGATGTCCTGGAAAAGGCTCTCCCATGGGCTAGAGCGTCGATCCCTGGAGTTGCGTGATCTGGGCTGCTGGATGTGTGAAGGACTTGTGCCGCCAGCATGTTATCTGCTAAGAAGGAGGAGGCATCGTCGCCTCCTCATGGAGCATTGCTGACTCCTGGATGCCATGCGACACCCCTGCTGGAGATTGGAGGTGCGACATGAGCATCAAGCGCTTCCTGGAGCAAGAAGGCCGATCAGATTTGTATTCGGCATGGAGATCCGCGCTCGGAGATGATCGAGTCGCCTAGGGTTTTGTGAGAGAATAGAACATTTTTTTGTGAGAGAATAGAACATACTTTGCAGAAGTAGGTTCCAACAGGATCCCTAACTTTTCTCGAACCCAATGAAGAACAGATCTTGGACAAAACTTGAATCAAACAATAATCATTTTCAAGAAACAATCGAATCTTGAAAAAATAATGAGTATAGAAATCCTTTAGAAATAAATCTGCTTTGATACCATGTTGGAAAATAGGAATGCGAAAGCGGAATGATAAACAAAGCACTAAATCAAGAAATATGAAACATGAGAACAAGATTTTACGTGGAACCCTACTCCCTAAGGAGCGGGATGAAACCACGGGAGAACGCCTCAAAGGGCTGATAGCCTATTGCTTTTCTCATCTGGATACAATGGGTGGCGGGGTCTATATATAGCCCCCACTGAGTCTCCACATCCCACAACTGGTAGATGTGGGACTAAAGACTGGATGTGGTTACCCATCTCCCCACATAAGTTATGCATATAAACAAATACTCCAACAAAAGAGCAATTAGATCAAAATCCTTTGCTAAATTCCCCAACCTCCTATTTTTGAATCTTTCCTCAAGTTGCTTGTTGTATTGGATGTAAATAAATCTGGATATTCGATCAACCTCCAACTTATTCCTTCTCTTTATATGGATCTGCACATTCATACAAGTATTACATAAATTTACAAGTTTAAAGTTGACAATTATATTTGTAAATTTATAAATATTTTTGATACATACAAAACAAAGGCACTCCAATTGCGTTCACAAGAGGAAGATGTGCAGCATAGTCCCAAAATATACTTTGCAACCCGCTTCAGAGCATGGTTGACATTCCCATAAGTATCCCACCATTCCACTGCACAATAACTTCATAATGTAAACACATATCACCATTCATGCATTCAATATAAAATAATGAAACGTAACTTACATGGAGGTTTTTTCCCTTTGTCTAATAGCAATTGCCCTGGCAAACAAATCACGGGCTCCTTTGTAGACTTTCATTTCAGAGTATATCAAGTCTTTTTGATCGGGATCGTCAACCATCCTCTCAAGGCAAAATATGAAGTCACCTTCATACTATCCCACCAATGTCTCGTTGTCCTTCACTTTATAATAAAATGCATGATTCAAGAAACATCCTACTCCATACAGAGGGCGAGTCATCTGATTATCCCAACGAGAATCAATAATAAGTAGAATGGGCATGTAATCCGTTTCCCTCCCGCCAAAGTTTTTAGTAAGCATTTCCTTTGCAGTGTCAAATGCCCTAGCAATGTAGCCCATGGGAGGTTTCTCATCATCATCCGCTAAACGCAACACAATAATAATGGGTTGCACAACTCTAAGGTAATCTTCAATTTTTCCCAAAAAGCATTCGCCATCACATTTTCATAGATATTTCCCATCCCGTGTCTTCGACCAAGAACTAGTGTTCCACTCCTTAGAAATAAACAAAGACGCCAACGCTTTCCTTTGCTTTAGCACACTAGTGAGTGTCAAGTAGTTGGCAGCAAAGCGTGTAACTCCTCTTTTAGTCAGCTCTTGGTGCTCCTCACTATACTGTAGAAAAGCATCGTGTAACCGAATATGCTGGTAAATATACATTGTTATTTTTCTGGCCCTCTTGATAATCCCTGTAAATTTCTGTAACTTGAAAATATCCTTAAGCATCAAATCCAAGCAGTGTGCATCACATTGATTCCAGAAGAAGTTTTTCCTCTTCTTCATCAGTAACTTTCCTGCTAAAACAAAATTGCTTGCATTGTCGATGACAACTCGTACAACGTTCTCCTCACCCACCATCTCCACATCCTCGTCTATCAATTTGTACACATATTCCCCAGTGTGTACATCGAATGTTGCATTCTTCGCATAAATAAAAAAGACCCTCCTGGAAAATTAACAAGAAAGCTTATCAGACTTCGTTGTCGTTTATTAGTCCATGTATCACACATAATCGTGCAGCTGTGTGTCCTCCAACGGCTTTCATGCCATGGAAGGCCGTGTCTGCGATATATCGGTTTCGACACCCTCCCATATCGATATTCATATGTATCTCTTTTTACAAGGTGTCGGTCATATATCGCCGATACAGTGTAGATTCCTTTCTTCATTGGTCAGGTTTGGGTTTTTTTGCCTTTAAATGAGGCATTTCGGTAGCCATATCCTTCATCTCGATCGTGGCATTGCAACCTTGCAAGGAGCTCATCAATTTCCTCTTCCTTTGCATTTTGAGGTGAGATTTCCTCTTCCTTAGGGATTTTGTTCTCATGTTTGTTATATGTTGCATAGTCTCCTTTTTCATGTAATTTGGACTTCAAATTTTGGGGTTTTTGATTTTTGTGTAGTAATTAAGAGATCTTATGGATAAATTGGTTTTGATCTATTGTTCAGGAGTTAGGAAACATGATTTGGTGGTGATTTTTGTTTGCAAAATGTGTGTATTTAAATAAATCCGAAAATTTTAAAAAATAGATCCACAATTTATTGAGTTTTTTGTTCATGAAATTCGGGGCTTTTGATTTTCGTGTGTTTATTAAGAGATGTTATGGATGAATGGAGTTGGATATATTGTTTAGGAGTTAGGAAACATGATTTGGTGATGATTTTTGTTTATAAAATGTGTGTATTTAAATAAAGGGATTTTTACCCGACAGACCCTATAATCTTTGCCGATGACCTCTACGACCTTTGAAACATCGATATTCCTCCCTCGACCCCGTAAACTTGTTAACCTTTATCCTACGAACTCTGTGGTTAACTTCCATCCATTTGACCATTAAAACAAATCGGATTCTATCTTCCGTTACATTATACCCATTTTATTAATCAAATTTACTACAAGTGCCACTGACGAGCCCGTCCCCGGCATCACTCCCCCCCCCCCCCCCCCCCCGATCCCGCTCGTTGAAGCCCGCCTCCCCCTGCTCGAACCCCCCCCAGCCAAGGTCCTCGCCCTGGTCGGCCCCTCCCCTGCTGGAAGCAACCCACCAGCCCAGCTCCTCGTCGAAGTCCCCCCCTCCCAGTGCTGCGTCCCCTGCTCGACCTCTCCCGGCGACGCTGAAGCCCCCCCTCCCCCGAACCCCGCCTCCCCTACTGGAAGCCTACCCCCGCCGCCTCCTCTGCTCGAGCCCCCCCACCACCAACCCCCAACCCCCGCGCCTCCTATGCTCAAGCCCCCTTCCCAGCACCACGTCCCCTGCTCAACCGCCCCCTCTCCTAGCAACGCTGAAGCCCCCCCGCCAACTGCTCGTAGCCCACCCCCACCGCCTCCTTTGCTCGAGCCCCCTCCCCCCCCACAACGTCGCGTCCCCTGCTCGACCTCCCCCCTCCTGGCCACGCCGCCTCACCTGCTTGAAGCCCACGGGGCTCGAGCCCCCCGCTTGAAGCCCCCCCCCCGCGGCCCCTGCGTCCCCTGATCGCCCCCCTCGAAGCCCCCGTGCTCCCCGGAATGGCGTGGCCGGAGAGGACCACTTTTCATCTCTTGGTTAATTCTAGCCATCCGATCGTGGATTGGTTAGATTAACTCGTTTTAACCCAAGGAAGTTAACTCTAGATATGTCAATTTAACGGTAGGGTTCGTGGGGTAAGACAGAGCAAGTTTACAAGGTCGAGGGAGTTATATCGATGTTTCAAAGGTTGTAGAGGTCATTGGCAAAGATTATAGGGTATGTCGGGTAAAAATCCCTTAAATAAAAGATCCACAATTTATTGAACTTTTTGTCATGAAATTTGGGTCTTTTGATTTTTGTGTGTTTATTAAGAGATGTTATGGATGGATGGAGTTGGATCTCTTGTTTAGGAATTAGGAAAAATGATTTGGTGGTGTTTTTTTACAAAATGTGTGTATTTAAATAAATTCGAAAATTTAAAAAAATAGATCCACAATTTATTGAGTTTTTGTTCATGAAATTGGGGGCTTTAGATTTTTCTGTGTTTATTAAGAGATGTTATAGATGGATGGAGTTGGATATCTTGTTTAGGAGTTAAGAAACATAATTTATGGTGATTTTTGTTTACAAAATGTGTGTATTTAAATAAATCCGAAAATTATAAAAAAATAGGTCCACAATTTAATGAGTTTTTTGTTCATGAAATTTGGGGCTTTTGATTTTTGTGTGTTTTTTATTCATGATTCAAGATCATGGCACACTCCGTTTCAGATTCTGATGGTTCTCGTGGGCAGATGGACTTGGATGATGGAGAGATTTGTTGGAAGTATGCCACCGCTTCATATGGCAACAAAGCGAAACCACAGTGCAACTTCTGTGGGAAGAGGTTGGGAGGAGGGGGTATTACCAGACTGAAGTACCATCTTGTTGGCAGAATTAAAAATGTTGTCAAGTGCACTCTTTATCCAAAAGACGTGAGGGACTTGGTGAAGGCCAGCTTGGAGAGGAAAAAAGGAGAAGGATGTGGAGAGGTCCAGGAGGATGAACAGTTCAAGGAATTCATGTTTGAGGAGTTCAATGTCCTCTCAGATTCAGACAACAAGGACTTTGTCTTCCTCGATGACATTCAGACCGAAACGGAGAGGATGTCATACATGACGACGACAAAAGAGTCCATGAGGAGCGAGTTTGAGAGGAGAGAACTTGCTGGTGCATGTGGCGGCTTCCCCGGTGCCGGTGGTAGTGGGAGTGGTTCTGGAGGTGCACCTGTACTAACACCCAATAAGAAACACAAAGAGAAGTGACTAGAACCATTCTTGATGAGGAGTGGGTCCATGCAGTACAAGCCAAGCAAGGATTCGAAGTAAAATACGGTGAAGGGGATGTTCACCAATGCGCGGGAGAGAGTGGGCAAGGCCATCGACAAGCTCTTCTTTGGGGAGAGCATCCCAACCCATGTCGCTAGTTGACTTTTTTTACAGCACGCCATTGATGAGATCGTCACAACAGAAATAGGAGTGAAGGCTCCCACTACCAAGGAGTTGGTGAACAAGTATCTTGCGTAGGAGGAGGAGATGAACGGTACATCTCGGAGCTGAGGATGAGATGGCTAGAGTACGGCGTGACGCTGATGTGTGATGGTTGGACAAGCTATACGAGGAAGCAGATCATCAACTCCCTCGTTTACTGCGATGGTAAGACCATTTTTCTTAAATCCGTCGATGCATCTGAACAGGTCAAGGATTACAAGTACTTGTTGAAGTTGATGAAGGACGTCATTAAGGGCGTTGGGAAAGAGAACATTGTACAGATTGTGACGGACAATGGTTGCAACTTCAAGAAAGCAGGTGAAACAATAATGAAGTATAACAGCTATGGCATTTTTTGGACATCTTGTGCTGTATATTGCATAGATCTGATTCTAAAGGACTTCGACAAGAGGAAGCTCCTCACGAAGGTGATGGAACAAGCACGAACGATCATGACTTTCATTTACAAACATTCCAAAGTGTTGTCTTTGATGAGGCAGATATGCAATGGTGAGGTCTGGCATCATACGCTTTGCAATCAATTTTATAGCGTTGCAAAGCCTCAAACAACACAAGGCATGGTTGAAGAACATGTGCTGCCAAGGTGAATGGTTCGAGAATCCAGAAGCTCAGACCGAAGGAGGATGGAGGGTGGAGACAATCATTGATGATCGCCATTTCTGTTATGATGTGACAATGGTCACGAAGATAATGGAACCTGTTGTTTCTGCATTGCGAATCGTAGATGGGGACAAGAAGCCAACTATGGGAGTGATCTACGAGGCAATGCGTTGCATGAGGGAGAATGTTAGAGAAGCAGTTGGGAGAGGATTTAAAGCATGGTTGGGCATCATAAACGAACAATGGTCCAAGATGCTCTCACGTCCTCTTCACAAGGATGGTATGTATTATTATCTAATAAATATTTTCAATCCATTTTGTTAGGTATTTTAGAAGGATTAAAATTTGAGAATTGTTCATCTCCAACGTATTACTTGAATCCGAAGTACCAATACAAGAACAGTCTTGGTATAAATGCTGACATTCTAGCAGCTGTACAACTTGTGGTGGAGAAGCTCATCAAGGACGAGAAGGTACAAACCTCGTGCATGAATGAGGTAATATTGATTGTATAATATACAATCTATAGTCGCCTAGGATGAGTTTAAAATTATTTTGAGGCACAAACCTTTTTATGACTTACAATTTTGATTAATGTGCAGATCAAATACTTTAGGATGCCCTGGGTTCTTTCGGTAGAGTAACCGCGGTTAATGGACGAGGCAGTACTCTTCCTGGTAAGGACTAAGTCTACTGATTGTGATGTATAATAATTTCATTATTATTGATTTATCTTTTTTAGTTTTTTGGATTTTCCGCAGCCGAATGGTGGTTACTGTATGGGATGGAAGCTCCCAACCTAGGGAAAGTGGTAGTGAAAGTATTGTCCCAAACCACATCTGCCGGTGGTTGTGGGAGAAACTGGAGCACATTTAACTTGATCCATACGAAGAGACATAAGAAGTTGGGAGAACAATGGCTCCACGTATTGTTTTTGTGCACTACAACTTGAGGTTGAAGATGAAACATGCAAGGGAGGGGCATGACAAAGAGGACTACACAGACCTCATCGATCTTACATATATTTTCAAGATGCACGACGATGATGCAGATGAAGGTGTTCTACAGAGATGGTTGGATTCCAACGGTGCTCCATTGCTCGATCAACCGAGAGGCATGTCGAATCAGAATATAAGCCAACAAATGGGAGCAGATGTTGGTGACTACATGGCCTGATCTGGGTGAATCACGGACCCTCTTGGAGGGGTGGAGCTGGATGCAATCGTGGATGACATTCTCTCCACTGGATCGAAATCCAAATTGAAATCAAAAGATGACAATGGGAGCGATGATGATGATGATGATGCTGTTGGTGGTTGTGGTGGATCAGGTGATGGGGAGACATATTCAGGGGGGTCAGGGTCAGCAGGGGGTGGTCGTGGACCGCATGATGATACAAGATTCGAGTCAGGGCGAGAATACATGGAGCGGCGTGGAAACATACATGGGCAGTTTGTCCCAAGTCCGAGTCCAGAACCTATGGATTACGACGCATATGGACGACGTGGCCATCATCCTACAGATAGCTACATGGATGATTTGATATCATCTGTAGGTTCGTTGAGTTGCATGGACATTGACAACCTATACCGTGGAGGAACATCCAGTCCTATGGGTGGATATGGAACCTCACAAGATGAAAGACCATTTGATGTCTTTCCTGAATATTTTCCTGCTCCTCCCTTGGACCTCCTCTTCCTCCTCAGGTGTATAATCCTCCATCTTATGGATATGGTAGCAACAATGGGTATGGAGGATATAACAGCTACATCGGTGAGAACTACCAAGGTAGCCAACCCGAGCAGAGCCAGGGCAACTTTTTTGGTGGTGACAGTTTTGGTTTCTTCCCTGAGTACTACGCTCCTCCAGGTCCTCCTCCTCCGCAGTGATCTTCTCCTACTCCGTCGTCGTCATCCCGAGGATCTCAAGCTAGTACTTCGCAGCCTCGACGTGTACCTCGTGATATCGGATCTAGCAATGCTTATCCTCGACTCGGGATACTCATAGGTGATGACCATCATGGATTATAAGGCCATGTACTCGTACATGACATGGGAAAACTATTGCGAGTTCATTGAGTCCGTAATCCGCTATGAGAGACAACAGGGCAGGAGGGCCGATTTAGATCCGCCGCAAAATTCTTAGCTTTTGGTCATCTCTTTTACAATGTTAAATTGATTTGGATATTTTCATTTATTGTTGTAGCCTGTAAATAGATAAATCTTTATGCTAAACAATGATTGTCTCGTTAATCATTATTGACATGTCTGATGTAAGAGAGTAAGAATACATTTGGAAGTTATTTAGTGATCAAAGAACTTGGATGAACTCCATTTTCAATATATATAGTAGGTCAACAACTAACAATATCAGCGATATATTCGAATTGATATGACCGATATGTGCAGTTTAAGGATCATAGTCCTCATAAATTATTTATGCGTGTTATGGAGTGTATATTTGTAGTATTTCATGTTATAAGAACTTGAATTGAATCCATTTCCAATATTTATAAGTCAAGAATGAACATTATCATCGAGATGATCGATATGTGGGATACCGATATGTGCGATATATGGTCTATAAATGATCGATATGTGTGATATAAGTGTGTATTTGTAGGTTATTTGTTGATCTAATATCTTGAATGATCTTAATTTCTGAAAAAATGCCAAAAAATGGCTTTTTTGAGTCATTTTCGACATTTCCATCGATATCGTCGATATATCATGATATATCCATTTTCGGGCGGGTCGAAACGGTATCGTATTGATACATCCTTCCATATTTCATGCTTTACTACAAGTCTTTAGTCCTTTCATATAATATACAAAGTAGTGGCTTTCGCAGTTGGTGATAAGGTGGAGGAACAAATCCTCTCCCAGCTTGGACGATAGCCTCTACTGCCACCTTAAATGCTTCGCGATGTGCAACATTAAAAGGGGTGCCACCTGCATAGAATATCTCAACTATGCAATCATATGCCACTTATTAGCATCCTTTTTTAAAGCATATTCAATTGTAGTTTGTTGTGATTCACCACGAACCCTTGCTACCTTCCTTTGTGCCACAACCTCCCACGGGTTAGCAGAACTAAATGAGTCCATAGGACCCTTGTCATGTGGATACTTCCGTACAGTTGGCCTATTTGCAGAACATGAATCAGAACCAGAAATAACATTTTTACCTGATGTAGGTTGTGGGTCATCCAATATGACAATATGTTCACCACCATCACCATCACCTGATCTGGAATGTTCGAGTCATGTCCATTGTAGTTGTAATCAACGGTCACCTTCCTCTTCTTGTTACGGTTTTTGAAGTCAACCATCTCTTTCTTAATCTCCATAGTGGCTTTCGGGCACATAGAGACATCCTGATAACCACTAATCAAGTGTTACTTCTGCCGTTTGATGCCACCATTGGTAACGTGACTGCACAATGTACACTGCACCTTATTCTTATCTAGTGTATTCGGTCAAAAAGAGTACTTCCACCCTTGATCCTTCAACGTCACCTTCAATGACAGGTCGTTCATCTTGTCAGTGAGGTGGGGATCAATTTCCCCGTATCTTTGCACAACATGCATGATTGGTGTAGGAATGACATTCCCATCCATTGAAGTCATTCTACAGGGGGAGCATACAAGGAGGCTGCTGGAGACGCAGGAAGGCCGCTGCTATAAGGGGAGCATGCAAGGAGGTCGCCGAAAGAGGGAGGTAGCCGGAGAAGGTGGCAAGCCACTGGCTACAAGGGGATCACGTAGGGAGGCTGTCGATGTAGGGGGAGCACGCAAGGAGGCTGCCAAAGAAAAAGGGAGGCCGCTGGAGAAGCAGGGAGCATGCAAGAGCAAACTGGGGATGCAGGGACGATACTGGAAGGGGGCTTGGCGGCTACAAGGTCGACCCCAAGGGGTAATTTAGGTTTGCGCCTTGGGCGCCTTGGCGACTAGGCGTGCCTTGGCGCCTAGGCATCCCAAGGCATGTGCCATATCAAGTCCAAGTAAGGCGGTCTCGCAAGGCGCCAGGTCCAGGGCGCCTGGGTGCCTAGATGCACGCCTTGACAACCATGGCTCATAGAATATAGAATTGGTGGCGATGTACATGACCGACTTGTTGTCACCGTACAAAGGTACAAGAGTTGCAACTAGAAGTTCAAGTTCCTGTAAAAATGAGACAAGTCATGTGATCTCACATGTAGCTTGGGCCATTGTCCTGTATTCTGCCTTTGCGCTCTATCTGGAGACCACTGTTTGCTTCTTGCTTCACCAAGTAAACAAGTTGTTCCCAACGACCATGACTTAGCCTGTAGTAGATCGACGATCCTCAGGTGAACCGACATAATCAGCATATGTATAAATGGAGACATCAGTGTGACCCTGACCCCATAGAAAAGTCCACAACTACGAGATTCCTTCAAAAATCGAAGGATCAGAAAAACATCTTGCCAATGACTGTAAAGAGGTCTCTTCATGTACTGATTGTCTATGCTCACATCATATGATATATCTAGCCTAGTAACAATGCGATAGAGAAGTTTACCCACTAAGCTTCTATAATATTTCCTCACTTCTACATGGATGCCAGATGGATTGCATCCAAATAGTCCAACCTCAGTAAGAATATTTATGCAATACTTCCTCTGTGAGAGATGGAATCCTTCTGTAGTGTGTATCACCTCAATACCAAGAAAGTAACAGAGTTGGCCAAGATCCTTCGTGACAAAGACCTTCTGGAGAAAGGTTTTGGTCTCTGAAATGCTAGCTTCGTCATCTTCAGTGACAACCATATCATCAACACAGACATCAAGTATCACAGTGCCAGTAGACCTTCGTCTGACAAAGATAGAGTAGTCAGATGTCGTCCTCTGAAAGCCAATAGTGCCAATCTCAGTGGTAAACCTGTCAAACCATGCCCAAAGGCTCTGCTTCAGGCCATAGATGGCCTTAGATAGTTGGCATACACACTCCCGCTCGATTACGCATCTTGGTGGCTGCATCATATAAACCTCCTCCTAGAGGTCACCATATTCTTCACATCAAGTTGAAAGATAAGCTAGGCTTTATTAGCAGTAACATAAAGACTGGTGCGTATGGACCCCATTCTGGCGAAAGGAGAGAATGTCTCAAAGTAATCGACCTCATAGGTTTGTGTCTGCAATTAATTTGGCTTTCAATATGTCAATGGACCCATCAGACGATTGTTTGGTTGTGAAGACCCATCTACATACCACATGGCGAATTCTCGAGGGGCACGAAATAAGATCCCACGTGCCCTGTGAGGTAAGGGTATCCATCTTCTCATCCATGGCTTGTCGCCAGCCATGTTCCTATAGTGCACTATGATGATCTCTGGGAACAGAAGTGGCCATCAGGGCATCTGCAAACCTCCTATCACATCTAGATAAACCATCAGTAGAAGTAAATTTGACGTAAGTAAAAAGTACATTGCCTTTTTTATTTCATGAGAGCTATAGGGAGCTCCTCAGACACATCTGGGGCATCAATGATGGGGGCACTAGAAGAGGGCACATCATCCTGCAAAAAAGGAACATGCAAAGGTACGGAAGCAGTTGCAGTGGCGTACTTGCATTTATAGACGATTAGTGGAGGTGGTAGATCCAAATGGGTATCACCCACAGTCTGTATAAAGAAGTTAGTATGCTCAAAGAAGTGACATTCACAGAAATATAATATCGACGCCCAAGAGGATCATAGCACCGATAGACTTTCTGAGTGCAAGAAATCCAAGAAAGATGCACTTGATGGCCCTATGTGACAATTGGTCAGCAACATGGAAGTTGTGGACAAACACAATGCCCCAAAAAATCTTCAATGGTAAAGGAAAAGATGCAACGCGAAATTAATAAATAGGGTTTAATTTTTGCTCGTTAATATAGTCTAATTTTTTTACGATTAATCGAGTCGTTGCAATTTTTATTTAAATAATGGGATCGTATGTGATCTCAATTAGTCGGTCAAATTAGGTAGTTAATCATTTAGAGTCCAAATTAGGATAAGTTATATTTGATTTTTTTTATTTCTTTCTATTTTTTGTAATCTCATCTATCCTATATAAAGGGGTTGTAGTCTATTGTTTTAAAACAGTTAAAGTTGCAATTAAATTGAGATTTATCTCATCTCTCTCCTTTTCCCTTCACCCTCGACGCGATCTCTGTGCTTCTCATCCCCAAATCTCGTGCAACCGGCGTGCTTTCTCTCCTCTTCCCTCCAATTTCTTCTCTACCAATAATCCCACCGTCAAAAAGTTATTTTCCACCGTTGCGAATTTTTATTTGCATCAATTGGTATCAGAGCATGGAAATTGAATCATTCTCACGATTCGACAATCCTATTGCATATTAGAAGATGAAGTTTGATCTAAGCTGCCTATCTCATGGCTCGCATGCGAGTTCACGTCAACAAAAATTCAAGCATCGTCTCCAGACAAGCATCAAGGTGCAACAATGGATAGATTCATGGTACAACATTGATATTTTTATGGTACAAGTTGAAGAAGATCACAATGAAGACAAAAATGAAGAAAAGACAGAAAACAACCCAACTGGACATGTTGCCAGACCATTATCAGTCAACTGCCGCCTTCGGAATCAACTATTCCACCACCTCGACCCCACACCACCTCCAACACCTCTTCTCATCGCTTGTGCCACCACTCTTTCCCTCCTGACCTGTGCCGCCACCCGTCTTACCCGATTTCACTGCCCCTGCTCGATCTCGAGCCGCCGAAGCTGCCGGAACCCTAGACTTAAGGTTCGACGCTACCTACGTCGAGGGAAGGAAGAGCGAGTCACTCGAACTCTTGGCTTATTCCCCACGAACCAATCCCATGAAATTAGGGATTTGGCAGGGATTTCAAAAAATTGCAGAAGTATACCTGATCTTAAAACCTTTTGCATAAGGGTTAAAGATGATAGGCATTTAAGAGGCGATATTTTAAATGAAGGGATACGGAAATTGCATTCCACCCCCTGGTACATGAATATTTAGAAGGGAGTGCTGAAAGAAAGGAATTTGGGTGGCTTCCTCATCCAATTAAGATTAGGTTTGTGGGTTTCACCTATTTAAATGCTTCATGGCTTAGTTCATTACCCACATCTCCTTTCCTCCTAAATTTGTGCCATTTATTTGCTATGGATTCCCCAAAATTCGAGATGATCGACATGAAGACGCCCTATCAATTTTTGAGCACCACGTCAAGGGAGAAAAATCCGCATGGACATTGGCATTTGCGCCACATATGCTCTTCCATCATGGAATTAATAGCTCCAACAACCACAATATATGGATTCTGCCATTTGCTCCAAATCAGTTATTCTAAAAGGTGATCAAGAATGTCGATTAAAATCATCAAACCTCCAGTCGGAACATCACGCAATTCGTCGGGAGATAAATTTTTCAAGCAGAGGAGAGTTGATGCAACACGAAATTAATAAATAGGGCTTAATTTTTGCATGTTAATAGAGTCCAGTTTTATTTACAATTAATCAAGCCGTTGCAATTTTTATTTAAATAACAGGATCGTGTGTGATCTCTATTAGTCGGTCAAATTAGATAGTTAATTGGTTAGAGTCCAAATTAGGATAAGTTAGATTTGATTTTTTTTATTTCTTTCTATTTTTGTAATCTCATCCCTCCTATATAAAGGGGTGGTAGTCCTATTATTTTAAAATAGTTCAAGTTGCAATTAAAATTGAGATTTATCTCATCTCTCTCCTTTTCCCTTCACCCTCGACACGATCTCTGCGCTTCTCATCACCAATTCTCGTGCAACCGGCGCACTTTCTCTCTTCTCCCCTCCGATTTCTTCACCAATAATCCCACCATCAAAAAAAATATTTTCCACCGTTGTGAATTTCTATTTGCATTACGACCCCTTTATATAGGAGGGATTTACAAAAATGGAAAGAAATCAAAAATGTCAAATCTAACTTATCCTAATTTGTACTCTAACCGATTAACCAACTAATTTGACCGACTAATTGAGATCACACATGATCCCGTTATTTAAATAAAATTGTAACGACTAGATTAATCGTAAATACAATTAGTCTCTATTTACATGCAAAAATTAAGCCCTATTTATTAATTTTGTGTTGCATCACTATTGTTTTAAAACAGTTGAAGTTGCAATTAAAATTGAGATTTATCTCATTTCTCCTTTTCCCTTCGCCCTCAACACGATCTCTGCGCTTCTCATTCCCAAATCTCATGCAACCGACGCACTTTCTCTCCTCTCCCCTCCGGTTTCTTCTCCTCCGATAATCCCACTGTCAAAAAATTATTTTCCACCGTTGCGAATTTCTATTTGCATCGGATAATGAGACTCATTATGGTATAGTAGAGAGAAAGGAGTGCCCCCCTTTAGGACGAAAGATGAGACTTCTTGGGCAGATATGGAGAAGATTTGTCAGACATTACTTATCTTGGATATTTTGGAGACATCTCGGGGTTGCATATTAACAGAGAAATGTCTGTGGTTGTTCCCTTTGTCATGTTTGAGCATGAGACTCAAGAGGTGGCACTTTTATTGAGGTGTTCGATTAGTAGCCTACCTATTTACTTATCTTGGGCTCCTGTTGGTGGATGGGCGGCTGTGGTCTTGTGATTGGAGACCAATATTGGTGAGGTTAGAGGGAATGTTGGCAGGATGGAAGGCAACTATGTTTTCTAAGAGAGGGAAGTTGATTCTTTTGAAACATGTACTCACTGCCATCCCGATCTTTTTATGCTCTATGAGACTGTTACCTGCAGGCGTCTGCTCTCAGATGGAGTCTTTGATGAGACTATTTTTCTGGTCTGATGGGAAGCAAATGAAGAGGGGGATCCATCTAATAGATTGGGGTAATATTACAAGTGTGAAGAGAAAGGGAGGTTTGGTGGTGTTGAGATTGTAAGAGATGAACATGGCACTTGTGGAAAAATGGGTGGTTCGGATTTGGGGAAGTTCAGAGAACCTAGTCTGTCGACTCACGAGGAGGATCTATGAGGTTTCTTTGTCTTAGTAGACCGTTCAGATATGTACTCCCTGATTGCTGTGGTAGGCTATTATGAAGATCCTCCTGGAATTGGCGGTCAAGTTGCATTCGATTTTGGGGGATGGGGATAGATTTAGATTATAACATGATGGTTGGAGGGGAGACATGCCCCTAAAGGAGTACTTTCCCATGCTCTTTTCCTTGGCATGTAACAGAGAGGCACCGGTCTACTAGGTTTGGGAACACGACTCTTGGACTCTCCACTTCGCTTCCTCTCTGTCTGACCAAAGAGTGGAGGAGCTTCTCAATTTGCAGAGTGATCTTGCAGGCCTGAAGGGGCCATCAGATGGTAGTGACCACTTGGTATGGGGTGATGGGCAATTCAAAGTGAGGAAGACCTAATGCTTCTTCACCGATGATGATAGCCAGGTGCACAATGAGGTCGGACTCGATGCTCGAATCATATGGAGGAGAAAAATGCCAAATAGAGTCAAGGTGTTTCTCTGGTTATACAGGTTAGGCAGGGTTCTTACGAAGACCCGTCGAGGCTGGCTATTAGGTGTTGAAGACTGTGAGTGTGACAGATACAGATTGGATGCAGAGGACTTGTATCATTTGTTCTTCTCTTGCTTTCTCTCAGCGCAGATTTGGAGCACGGCGAATATTCAATGGCTCAGGATGGAGGATGGCTCTATCTTCTGGCATTGTATTAGATCGGTATGTAGCAACGCCACGAGGATAGCTCTTACCCATTCACAATTTTGTGGGCAATCTGGTGTGGTAGAAACGAGGTCATTTTCCATGGACAAGTGTTTTACTCGGAAAATATTCTCAAACATTGCAGGGCGTTGTGTGAGTCTTAGAGCCAGGTAGTGTGATGCCTTGCACTCATTTTAGTTTTTAATTTAATTTAATTTTTGTGTGGTGGGTCCCATCTTGAGAGGCCACCCTCTTTCTTCTCAAAAAATGATGTCATCACCCTAATAGTATTTGGGAACTTTTGTCCGAGTAGGGAGACAACTAGCAATATCAAGAAGATGTCTGAGAGGTATACAGATAGGATGTTCGATGAACAACCACCTGGGAGGTTGCCTTCTTCAGGGAATACATAGTGAAGATGGGCGATTGGTGGTAGCTGTTGTTTCATATCGTGCAATGTTCCAGGAGCAAGCTCCCCAACCCAAAGTTTTATTGGCTGCATCTTGGAAGTTAAGTCGTAGGCGTTGTAGTTGTGTGTTGACCATGCACCAACCAAGTTGATTATCATTATATTGAACTGTCATGAATTGGGATAAGCTTAACAAAAGACAAAAAAAGGATTTCGAAAGCTAATCAATGATGACCCTCCATGGATTCACCTATGTAAGCCGCAACTAAAGTTGCAAAAATCAAAGCTTGAATACCACTTGTAAATAATCCAAGAAACATGACAGGTATAGGAACTACTGAAGGTACTAAAGAAAGAAGAACAACAACTACTAATTCATCAGCTAATATATTTCCAAAAAGTCGAAAACAAAGTGATAAAGGTTTTGTTAGTAAATATCGTCAAGGCTATTATATTCGCCATTAGAAGATGGGGTCGTAAACCGGTCAAGGCTATTATATTCGCGATTAGAAGATGGGGTCGCGAACCGGATGACAACATCTTGGCCCCACGGGTTCACTTGTCTCCCTCATTTCTCAAAAGTGGTAGGTCGTTGGATACCTGATCCATTACGTCCCCCTCAAATCCAGTAAGCGGGGACAAAGCTGCCACACATGAGAGTGAAGGGGGCATAGAAAAAAGATAGATGAAGAAAGGAGCTTTTTTAGTTATAGTTACTGGAAGATCCACAAAAGCCTTAGATATCAGGGCCTAGAATCAGGAGGAGACCAGCATCCCCTCAGGCTCTTGCCAAATCTATAGGCCAAGCGTTTATACTTAGTTCTAATGCGACTATTTATTTATTTGACTTCCACAGACCGGATCAATATCAAATGACGAGAGTTGAGGGAAAGCAAGCCCTACCTTCAATCCCAAGGACGCCTCAAAGGAAAGCGATTGGGTTAAGGACCTTCTACAGTCAACACAATGGAGAAGGTCAGTCAGATTTCCAACACGGCGCACTCAATCTCCTATTCTATTTGATTATATTCAGTTCAGTTTTGTCTTCCCCGTCGCTGCTAGTCTAATCTCCCTTAGGTCTAATCTCAGGGTCAAATCCGGTTAGTTAACAGTACGCCCCACGAACTATACTCATCGGAGAGAGGCTTTTCGTCAATAGAACAAAGGAATATTGTCTGAACCAAGGACGAAGTCTAATGTCGGAGGGAGGGAGGGAGAAAGTCCGTTTTCAGTCTAATGCCAGAATGGATCCTGGGTGAAGAAAGAGTACTACCATCCTTCAGACGAACTCTCCTCTCTGTCCTTGCCTACCCTGGACTTCTCTCTATCCTCTGCTTCGCTTGACGCTCCACTGAACTATTATATATGAAAGAAGATCTCGCTCCCCGAACTCAGCTAAGGAATGAGTCCCTAATATCTAATCCAAGCTGAAAGGAACATATGAGTTTGTCGCTAGGTATTTGACCAAATATGATCGTCTAGTTCCTATAGAATCTCTCACTAAAATACCCCTAGAAGGGGATAGAGCTAAGCGGAGTGAAAGGGTTTTCTATGAGATGGGAAATGAAAACTATTAGCCCCACACGCGGTTTGTGAATAAGTAATTGTCTTATAATAAGCAAGAAATATCCGTTTCTTGCACTTTCTTCTCCCTCCCCTGAAAGATTTCGACTCATTTCACAGTGGAATCCACTTCCTTCATCTTCCTACCCAGAGTCAGATCCCTCATGCGCTTCGAGCAACTAGTTATAAGCGTCTGCATCAGCAACATAGAAGATAGCAGCGGAGAAGAGACATGTATGTTCATTCGTCTCAATCACGAGTGCGGTTGTCGACTACTTTGATTCATCCAGTATTGGGTAAAAGCTCTACGACTGATCATAATGCAGTCAGACACAGGTCTTCCAGTCATCTCCTAGTGGAAAGCAGATAAGCAACGCCAAATATTTAAGCATGACTTGACTACTTTCTGCAGTAGATGGCTACATGCTCATAGGACGCATTGGATACGACAGAGATGAGGTTCAACCTTACCACTAGCACACGGGCAGAGGTAATATGAAGAAACTGCTCTTGCCCATGAATCTTCCAAGCTCAGCGGACATGAGACTATTAGCTGAACAACGAAATCGCCTACTTAATTGTCGTTTTTATCATATTGTAGTATAGGAGACGATCTTGAATTTTATGCAGAATACCACCCCTTTGAATATGTGGAGATTTTTTTACTTGACAAGTCTACCAAGTCGAACACAGGGACACAAGCCTCCTCATTGATTTACTGGAAATTATCGATTAAATTGTAAGTGAATAAATTCACTACTCTAGGTTTTTACACAAATGCAATGCACAGACACACAACATGATGCACAATAATGATGCAAACAAAATGGATGAAATAAAACAGATGCTTGCACAAATGAAAATATAAAAATATGATGAATGAACTGAACAACTATGAAGCATGAAATGGTGCATTTTTATTTTGATTTCTAAACAATTAAAGATGACGCAGTAATGCTATGATGTATAATGATGCAAATACAAATATATCCTAAATTAGTCATATTCATTGAGCAATAGAAAGAGATCCAATTTCATTATCAATTGAAGCACAAAGATACATCAAAGTTCTAAGAATGACATTAAAAATGAAGAGCAAATGGCACTTAAAATATCCAAAAATGAGCCTCTTAATTTAAGTGTCAAATTAGTGAATAAAATCTGTCATTATGAAGAGAATAAAATTAGCAACACAATGAAACTGAAATAAATGAAAACGGAGTTCATATGTTCAAGATATTAAATAAAGAGTGCAAGAGCATAAATGTAGTAAAAAATACAAAATAAAAAGATAAATATTGCAAATAGGTCCATCACATGGCATTTTTGTAATATCAATAAGGCAACGTGGTCCATATGCAATTTGCCCCAGGCGCGACAGGTGAGGCACACACACATGGGTAGGACTTCTTCGCAAATATAGAGGAGTGACGGGGCATCGGTGCAATTTTCCCAGCTCGCACATGCTTTGCATGTACGCGAGCTAGGCTCGGGACGAGGCAAGGGATCGAGCAGGTGGCTCGGGCCGCATGTCGACTCGTGGCGCCTCGGAGGTGGCTTGGCTCCTTCGAGCCTGGCTGCTTTGGCTGGGCAATGTGGTCATGTCTGGGTTGTTGGATGGCTGTCGAGAGGGCGCCATCCAACGATATATGCTTGTCCTCCTCAGCTGCGAAGGTGGCGGTATTTTTGGTCCTCCAACGAGGTGCCTCGTCCTCCTTCGTGCTCCTCCGATGCGCCCGAAGCTTGGAGAAGCTTCTTGGACATCGGGCGAGTATGCAACCAGCGAGGTGAGAAGGAGAAGGCTTGCATGTGCTGGTGGTGGAAGCTTGCCGGAGGAGGAGCTCTAGAACGGAGCTCATTCGAGGCATCTGATCATTGAAGTTGGACCTGCAAAATGGTTAGAGGTGCATAGCCGAAGCGTGATGGACGTGAATGGCAGGCTGATGGTGGAGAAGGCGAAGCCCGAAGTGATATCTCCTCTGCCTCCGGCGGAGATCGCCTGGGATGAATGAGGTCGCGGAGGAAGTGAGGCGGTGAACACAACGGTCGGCAAAGATCGTGGTTGTATGGTGAAGCTAAGGAGATGGTCGACGATCGAAGGGGCTAGGCGTGCACATATAAAGAATTAAGAGAAAAGTAGAGAAGAAGAGATGCAGAAGCTTATCTAACCGGAGATGGATAAATGGCGGAGGAGGTGGCCTGGGATGGGCACCATAGGTGCTTGGGGTCGTCGCTCTACCTAGGAGGCCGCTCCAAGGTGCTCAACGGCCTACGATGGCAGCTGTGGCTTGGCCGGATGGCTAGGGTCGCACCTGAGCAGGGATGTCGTCATCACCTTATCAATTCGCTCCTTCGCTGTCACCGGAAGAACGAGGGAAGCTGGGCTTCAGCTCATGTATTGGTGGACAATGGAGAACGGTGGCGGAGGAGGTGATTTATAGGTGATGGAGCCCGACCGTTTCTGCAGTGGTGGGAGGGTTTTGCAACGTCGAGCGGCAACCCTAAAGAATCGGATCTGGAGCATTGAAGGGTGCGTGAGGATGATGGGAGTAATGGCTACATGGAGACATAATTAGGTCGAGGAAAGGTGGTGTCTGGCGAGGATTGAGAGCTAAAATAGGAAGGGGGCAATGAGGTCGGCGTGGAGAATGTGCGGGAATGAAGGGAGCTGGAGGAGGAAGACATGGTTCTAGCCGTTAAATCTTACGATCCAAGAGCCAAGAAGTGGGCTTGAGGCGAGGGCTAGGTTCGGATCTGATGATCTGATCGAGTGGCTGAGAGTGAGGTGGGAGCGGTTGGATCGGATGAGATCTAAGGTTGAATCCAATGGTGGAAGTAGTTTTGGTGACATGGAGGAAGTGGAGCTGTTGGATGGCAAAGCCATCCAATGATTGATGAAGAGGAGGGAAGGGGCGTCTATGATGACCTTATGAGATCTGACGGCTGTGAATGAAGCGGAGATGAGCAGCATAGATGAAGACGGGGAAAGGAGATCCAAGGGCATAGGAAGGATTTGTGTGGCGGCAACAGAGCTAGGCCGCGTGGCGGCTCCAGGGAGTGCCACGTGGCCCAATGAAAATAAAAGAAAAAAGAAATAAAGAGAAATTCAAAAAGAAATAGAAGGAGATCGAATTAGCAAAAAGTCAAAACATGGAAATTGTAGATCTCGAGGAGATCTACAAGTTTCATGTTTGAAAAAAATTCAAATAAACAACACAGAAATTTTGGAAGCATTTTTAGTGAATAGAAACACCGCATTTTAATGTTTTGTTATTTTTTGTCTTTTTGATTTCTTTTTAGCACCAAAACAAATATCTACAATATTTATCTAATTTTTAGGGAGTTTTTAATATGGAATAAAACAAGAAAAAATAAAGAAAATAAAAGGGTTAATTAGAGTTATTTACAGGAAGAAGGATTATTGTTAGTGATGTGAATTAGTGAAGATTTAGATGGTGGTGATTATACTCCGAGGATAATAAGGGGGTATAGTAATGATAAATCAGGGATTCATCATAGGCAAAGAAAGATGTCAAGTCTTATTGGGTAAACTCAAGAGCATTATCAGTTCGAATAATTTGAGCACAGACACAAAGTAAGTTTTGATATATTGAAAGAAATTCTTGACATCCTTATTAATCTCTAAACGTTCCTTTATTAGACAAATCTAAGAGGATCTACTATAATAATCCAAAAAGATAATAAAATATCTATGACCACTCAAAGCTCAAACTGGACAAGGTCCCCAAACATCACAATGAACTAATCCAAAAAGAGTGGACAAGACTCATCACGAACATGAAATAAAGCTCGATGATGTTTCCTGAACTCATATGCCTTGCACTGAAAGGACTTCAGAGTGGAGAGTTTAGGGAACATCATGGAGGGAACCTTGGCAGAAAAATGTCGAAGGCGCATATGCTATAGGAACGAATCTTCGGAGATGGACATATCACTAACAAACATAGAATCCAAGGGTAAGTCAATATAATAGAGGCTACTCTTCTCACACCCCACCAAAAATCTGCCTCATTTGGATGTCTTGAAAATTTCAACATAATTCATCAAATATCACACGACAATTAAGTTTACTACAAAGCTTATGGACAGACAATAAGCTGAGAGGGAAATCAAGAGCATAATGAACCCCAAACAGCTGGAGCTTGGAGAACTCCATGATTTCGATGGTAGTAACAGGCGAGTGGGCCCCATTGGCAACTCGAACTGACTTCACTGATGAGGAGGGTTTAAAGAAGGTTAGTAGATTACCATCTCTTGTCAGATGAGTAGTGACTCCAGAGTCAGTGGTCCAAGAAAGAGCAGTAGTGGTTGCAGAGTTGGCTATTGTACCTAAAGTGTTAGCCAAAGTAGCTGTGGTAGTCTCACTGGTAGGAGAGGGTCCAGGGGTCTGGAGGATCTGTATCAGACATAAGTAATTAACAACATTGAGTTGTTCCATCTGTCTAGTGGAATCTGGACCAGAAGATGCCTTTGCATCATTGTAGGCGTTCTCATAGGCACTATTGGCTAGGTGAGGATATAAGCCAAACTTCTGCCAGCATCATTCAGACGACTGATTCCAGCGACCACAGTGAATGCACTGTACGTACTAAGGAGCAGTACTATCTCGTTAACGGCCACAACCTATGTCATGTCCATAGTCAAAGTCATCTCTACGACCGCGACCAAAATCATGGCCACGAACTCCTCGAAAGCTCTGTTGTCCTCTCTTAGTTGATGCTAAGTGAGCAAAGTTGATGCTAAGTGAGCAGAGTTCTCCACAAGAGGTAAAGTAGAAGGTTGTGCAACAGATGTCTCCAGCTATTCGAGACGATAAAATATTATCATTAATGGCATAGTGTCAGATATCTGAAATTGCTCCTTCACTGCTTGATATCTAGGATGCAATCCATCAAGAAAACAATACACCTGCCAGTTCGAACGCTCCTATACCTATTTCATACAATCAGAAGCCTGAAAGATTGCAAGCTTGTTATACAAGCTAGCCAGATGCATGTAGTACTCCACTAAGGTAAAGTCACCTTGCAACGTAGATCAGATTCACCTTTAGATGACATCGAGGCAGGACTTAGTTGTCTTTTGGGAGTAAGTCTGCTCAAGATCACCCCACATCTCCTTGGTTGTGTGACTTTTGTCTTTGAAAAGCAGGTTTGATATAATATATGCTTCAACGTTGTTGGTCATTCAGGTGATGACCTGATAGTTGTCTCTGAGCCAGGTATCATAGTCTTTATCTGTCTCCTCTGGAGGATCTTTAGTCAAGATAGAGTTTCCGCTGACCGCCAATGAACACCTTAAAAGGAGACTAGAGCACGAAGTTTTCTATACTCTTAAGATTGATAGAAGTGCCTTGTATCATCATAGATGATGGAGTGTACAAGGACTTTGTCTCAATAGGAAGAGATGTCATGGTGGTCAGATAAAAAGATCAAGAATGTCCTGTTGTTGTTCAAATATGCATATGAGAGTTGAGAATAGCCCTAGAATTCACGTACATATGAATATGAGGCATGGACCGATGAACCGTAGCCCATGGGGTCCGTAAGCACTTTAGCGACAGCTAAGGTAAGGCTGGAAGCACCGAAGGCAATGCTGGAGGGGGACACAACGGCGTTGGAGGTTGTGAAAGGGGTCCACGGTGGCCCAAAACGGTGCTGGGAGCACCTTAAAGGTGTTGCGACGGTGCTGGAGACAAGGGAGAGTTGTTGTGACGACGTTGGAGGCGAGGGAGATGTGTCACGACAACACTGGAGGCATGGGAGGCGACCCTCGGCGATGGTGGAGCCCCTGGAGGCAAGCTAGGGTGCAACAAGCTTGTGCGGAAACCAAGGGGCCGTTGGAGGCGCCTCAGAGAGGAAGGAGGGCCTTACGTAGTGGGCAAGGAAGGAGGGCCCATGCAGGCATTCGATGATTGCGAAGAGGCTCAGAGGTGGTGGTGGGATGATTTTGGTCAGAACCCCAGTTTAGGACCGTTGCTTGATACCATTTGGAGAAGATAATGAATTCTTCTGTTATTCCATTGATCTAGGGTTTCTTATATAGAGTGAAACCCTAGGGAGCAAACGTGAATTAAATAAAATAGAAAATACAATACAACAACAATCAACAACAAAGCCTTTTTCACTTTAAGTAGGGTCAGCGAAAAATAGAAAATACAATAACTTTAATAATTTTACAATTAGAATTCGCTAATGTTGGCATTGTTGCCCTTTAAAGCACATCACATTTATAAATGATGACATTGTTCGAAGTCTCCCCTTCAGTTGTAGCCTCCATCCATCCACTTTCCCTTACCCTCCCTCGTTCCCTCTCGATCTTATGGCTCCTCATGCCACCATGAGTGTCACCAGGTTCGACTCAATGTCAGTAGTGACACCTCCATGATTGTCGCGGCCAAGCACGTCGACGTCGACGCCCTCCTCACTCTTTTGTCCTCCAACTGAGCAAGGGGAAGCATCCCCTTTGCCTCCTTAGTTGCCTGCAATGGTAGCCACGTCAACACACCTCCCACCAATTGTTTCGCCTTCCTCTTCGATTCAACAACGGTCTACCTCACATTCTTCTCTCTCCATAACTGCCTGGTGGTGGACCTATAAAAGAATGAAAGGAGGAAGGGGGCCTCTAATCACGTGAGTAGATACATATACCTGAACCTAAGAGCAACCAAACCACATAATGAAGAAGACAAAATATAATCATTTTTACTACCGGTAGTGCAAGACATGGTTCCGCATTCATAGTGAGATCTGCCACACGAGATATAGTCGCCAACCTTGGGCTCACTCTCCATGCGCTCCAGCTCCTCACCACCATCTCAACGCTACAAGGGAGGTATGGAAGGCAGTGTCAGTGGCATGGGAGATCGGGGGAGGGAGGAGGAAGGGAAAGATGGGATTTCAGGGGGAGGCGAAGGTGCAAATCGAAGGCTGTGACAACAGATTGGGTGAGGTGATAATGGGTTCATGGGAGGAAGAGAAGTTGGGGAAAGGAAGAGCACATGAGAGAGGGGATTAAGGCTAATAATACAATAACAACAAAGCCTTTTCCCACTTTAAGTAGAGTCAGCTACATGGATTTTTTTACCTCCATTCAGATCTATCTTGAGTCATTCTCGGGTTTAGATCCAAAAAACTAAGATCCCTTCGTATATTCTCATTCTAACACTTCTTGGGTCTTCCACGCCCTCTTTTAACCGGCTCAACATTCCAAAACTCACATCTCCTCACCGTGCATCGACTAACATCCTTTACACATTGCCAAACCACCTTAAGCGATTTTCTTGCATCTGATCTTCGATCGGAGCTACACCCACTTTCATTCTGATGGCATCATTCCGAATCCGATCTTTACGTGTATGTGAGGCAGTGTCAGTGGCATGGGAGGTCGGGGGAGGGAGGAGGAAGGGGAAGATGGGATTTCAGGGGGAGGCGATGATGCAAATCAGAGGCAGTGACAACATGATTGGGTGAGGTGATAATGGGGGTCATGAGAGGAAGAGGTGTTGGGGAAAGGAAGAGTACATGGGAGAGGGGATTAAGACTAATAATACAACAACAACAAAGCCTTTTCCCACTTTAAGTAGGGTCGTCTACATGGATTTTTTTGTCTCCATTCAGATCTATCATGAGTCATTATCGGGCTTAGATCCAAAAAACTAAGATCCCTACGTATATTCTCATTCCAACACTTCTTGGGTCTTCCACACCTTCTTTTAGCCGGCTCAACATTGTCAAACCACCTTAAGCGATTTTCTTGCATCTTATCTTCAATCGGAGCTGCACCCACTTTCATTCTGATGACATCATTTTGAATCCGATCTTTACGTGTATGGGAGGCATTGTCAGTGGCATGGGTGGTCGGGGGAGGGAGGAGGAAGGGAAAGTTGGGATTTTAGGGGGAGGCGATGATGCAAATCGGAGGCAATAACAACATGATTGGGTGAGGTGATAATGGGGGTCTTGAGAGGAAGAGGTGTTGGGGAAAAGAAGAGTACATGGGAGAGGGGATTAAGGCTAATGATACAACAACAACAAAGCCTTTTCCCACTTTAAGTAGGGTCGGCTACATGGATTTTTTTTTGTCTCCATTCAGATCTACCTTGAGTCATTCTCGGGCTTAGATTCAAAAAACTAAGATCCCTTCGTATATTCTCATTCCAACACTTCTTGGGTCTTTCACGCCCTCTTTTAGCCGGCTTAACATTCCAAAACTTACATCTCCTCAACGGTGCATCAACTGACATCCTTTACACATGGCCAAACTACCTTAAGCGATTTTCTTGCATCCCATCTTCGATCGGAGCTACACCCACTTTCATTCTGATGGCATCATTCCGAATCCGATCTTTACGTGTATGTCCACACATCCATCTTAGCATTTTCATTTCTGCTACTGCCATTCTCTGCACATTTCTATAATTCACATGCCAACATTCAAATCTATAGAGCATAACAGGTCTCACAGCTGCTTTGTAAAACTTTCTTTTGATTTTCAAAGGAATTTTCTTATCATGGAGAACAGTAGAAGCCCCTCTCCACTTTAGCCAACCCGCATTTATTCTATTTGTAACATCTCCATCAATTTCTCCATCATGTTGCAAAATAGATCCCAAGTATCTCAAAGAATCTCTCTTCTGAATGCTATCATCACCAATCTTAACATCGATTCCTTCACCATTGCTTCCATCAAAAGTACACTCCATATATTCAGTTTTAGCCCTACTTATACGAAATCCTTTAGAATCCAAAGCATATCTCCAGACCTCAAGCTTCTCATTTACTCCATCTCTAGTCTCATCAATCAACACATATCATCAACGAATAACATACACCAAGGTATCTCATCATGGATGTGACTTGTCAACTCGTCCATAAAAAATGGTGAAGCCTTCTCCTACTATAAGTAGGGTTGGTTATATGAACTTGCTCAAATCCATGTTGAAAGATTCGACTATTTTTTACACTGGTTGTCGATTACCTAACGGAACCCCCACAAGGAGGGATTCGAACCCTCGTCTTTTAGGTGGTAGGCACACTGCACTACCACTAGACCATTTAAGACTTGTTAACTCGTCCATAATGAAAGTAATTCAAAATTGGATCTAATCTTGGTTTAATTAACCAAAGCGGAAAGTTAGTTAGTGGAGGAAATAACGGGGGGGGGGGGGGGGGTAAACGGAAGTCAGTATCCATGTTTTCATGTGTAATTCAAAATTGTGGAGGGATCAACGTGTAATTATGAAAGTATGGAGGGTTGTGTGAGTGAAAATCCCAATATTATATGAGTGAATAGAATTTTGGAGATTGCTTCTACCTATCCTAATATACTTTAATTTTGTGGAAATTTCACTTCTCATCCTCAAACTTCACTCAATTTGTGAGACTAGTTACACAATTTCTCTCTTCTCCTCACCCTTAAATTTCTCCCTGCATCAGTTGGCATCTAAGCATGCTTATCCTACAAATTACATGAAGAAGATAGAATAATGCAATTCATCATCTCCGACATGCAAGTTGAGAAAATTCCAATAAAGGAGCGAGATATTCGTTTGAAGTATTGTTTTAAGATTGGTACAAATTGTTGCAACATGGAGGAACATATCCAAATCTTGATAAGCAACACTCAAAGAACAAAAGGACATTGACAATTAAAACATGCCCTTCAATGATCCGAAATCCTCAATCAGTTCATGTCACATGATTTCTCTCTTCTCCTCACACTTAAATTTCTTTCTGTATCAATTGGCATCTAAATATGGTTATCCTACAAATTACATAAAGAAGATATAAAATGCAAATCATCATCTCCGACATGCAAGTTGAGAGAGAATTCAAATAAAGGAGTGAAATATTATGTTAGAGTTATTATATTTACATTTATGTTCATAACCTTTCGGGTTCTGTAACCCTTTGTGGGTATTTATGTATTTTTCGTCTACTCTCTAGGGTTTTCTCTCTATATAAGAGACCCTATCATATTGAATAAACATCTCATTCATTTCTCTTCTTCACATAGTATCAGAGCGGGAGTCCTAGACCGGAGCCTAATACCCAAAATCTACCGCCACCACTAGCACTCTCCTTACACGGACCCTTCTCTCATCAAGGGTCCCGTGCAAGGCAGTTCGTGCCCCCAGCTGCACCAGCTACGATACCTAAAGTGCTGTCCGAGGCTTCAATAGCTCCATCCGCGCCTCCTGTGCCGTCGGCACTGCTTGAAGCCCCCTCCAACAGACCATGCTGCACCTCCAGCACCACTGGCACCGCCCACCAACCCTCTTGGACTTCTAACCTGCTGTGCACAACCCCTTGGATACCATCTTTGGTATCAGAAGAGCCCCGAAAACCTCCTGATCTCCTGCAAAAGCAACTTTTCAGACCACTACCATATCCAAAAGTTAGTTCTATGGCATTTCTCAACCCTTGTATGCATCCTTAAGTCAAGAACAAGATCTCCTTTCTTTTCTAAGACCACCGTAGCATCTTTTTCTATCGAGACAAAGCTCTTGGCCTCGAATGTTATTGTACAAGGCACTACTATTGATGCGGAACGAAATCGGCGACGGCGAATAAAATAATAATATATTTTTTGGTGGATTTTTGGTAGAAGAAGAGAATGGTTGAGAAGAGGAAATTGGGGGGATGAGAGGAAGAACACGCCGGAATGCGCGGGGTTGAGGGGAAGACCGCGGAGATCGCGTGGAGGGAGAGAGAGAAGGAGAGGGGATAAAATGAGATAAACTCAAATTTTACTTCATAATTGACTGACTAAAACAATGGACTACCCTCTCTTTATATAGGAGAGAGGGTTTACAAAAATAGTAAATAAATCAAATTAACAACTAATTTAATCCTAATTGACCTCTAATTACCTTAATTGGACTCTAAATTATTTAATTGACCCAAACTACATTTAAACTCTACGAAATAAACGTTGAGATCACAGGCGATCTCAATTATTTAATTAGACCAATACGACCGCTAAAAAACGTAAATAAAATTGATAACTATTTAATTAAATAAATGTGACCCTATAATTTGGGGTCACGCTGCATCAACTCTCCACCGCTTTAAAAATTCGGCTCCTGACGAATTGCGTGACGTAGGTGGATAGTTGGAGAAATCATCCTTGAATGGGGCTTCAATTTCCTCCCATGGGATCATCTTCAACATTACGTTTATAGTTTTTTCCAATTGGAGGGTACCACTGCAATTTTCGTACCCCTTCAATTTTCCTCACATTTCTATAGCCTTGGACCTTTCTGCAAATAAATATTTTTGGAAATTTCATTTTGTAATTTTTCCACTTCCACCCCAAATCCCTAAAATTGTGGGATTGGGTTCCGGTGATTGAGATACCACCCGCTAGGGCTTCCTCCATCAGTAAGAGGCGGCGGTGGCGTCGCTGGCGGGGGTCCATACGACCCCATTCTTCTCGCGCAGGAGGCGGGAGAGCCGCCTG
The DNA here is from genome assembly GCA_037367405.1 of Ottelia alismoides. Lineage (NCBI taxonomy): Eukaryota > Viridiplantae > Streptophyta > Magnoliopsida > Alismatales > Hydrocharitaceae > Ottelia > Ottelia alismoides. Next base: position 231,261 of record JAZKJV010000251.1, on the reverse strand, counting down.
GCTATGCGGGGCTGCACCACGATAAGCGGGCGGGGGTGACCACTGGCGGAGGGGCGGCGAGGGGAGGGCGCGAGGGTGTGGCCAGTTGCGGGGGGAGGGAGGCGGCGCTCTCGTGAGCCTGCACTGCGGTACTGGAGGTACTGCGGGGGCACGACGACGAACGGGGGGAGCGGCGGCGCGCTGCCCAGGCGGCGCAGACGACACATTGGGCTGAGCAGGTCGCGCGCGAGGCCGCGACAGGGAGGATCGACTGGAGGTGGGGTTTGCGTCCGCAGGCGTTGCGACGGTGGGGGTAGCGGGTGTTGGCGGAGTCGGTGGCGGAGTGCGAAGGGGCCCCAGGGGTGCGGGCTTGCCGTCGTTGGGCTGCGCTTGGCCTGAGGCGGGCATCGGGGCTGTTATCGGTGAAGACGGCGGATCTGGAACGTTCTGGACAGCAACATCGATTGCAAAAAGATCGAGATTTTCGTATTTTTCTCCCATAGGACCTTCGTCGAAGATGGGTCCCAAGTCTTCCTCTTCATCTTGTATTATTATTGTATCAAATAAACCTTCGGTATGAATGAAAATACCTTCGTTTTCTTGATCAAAACTAGGTTGCCCAGCAGCTTCTATGATCTGAATTTTGTCGTTGCCGGTTGAATCATCGTCGATTTGAGCGTCCAACCATGCGTGCACCTTGATGCATGAGATAAGACGCTGATGGAACTTCTTTGAGCGATGCAGATCACGAGATGGGCGGCGGAGACCGAACTTCGCACACCAATAGTCGATCGGATCGTCGAATCGTAGGAACGACTCGAAATCCATGCTCTGATACCAATTGATGCGGAACGAAATCGGTGACGGCGAATAAAATAATAATATATTTTTTGGTGGATTTTTGGTAGAAGAAGAGAATGGTTGAGAAGAGGAAATTGGGGGGATGAGAGGAAGAACACGCCGGAATGCGCGGGGTTGAGGGGAAGACCGCGGAGATCGCGTGGAGGGAGAGAGAGAAGGAGAGGAGATAAAATGAGATAAACTCAAATTTTACTTCATAATTGACTGACTAAAACAATGGACTACCCTCTCTTTATATAGGAGAGAGGGTTTACAAAAATAGTAAATAAATCAAATTAACAACTAATTTAATCCTAATTGACCTCTAATTACCTTAATTGGACTCTAAATTATTTAATTGACCCAAACTACATTTAAACTCTACGAAATAAACGTTGAGATCACAGGCGATCTCAATTATTTAATTAGACCAATACGACCGCTAAAAAACGTAAATAAAATTGATAACTATTTAATTAAATAAATGTGACCCTATAATTTGGGGTCACGCTGCATCAACTATTAAACTCAAGGACACAAAAAATTATGCGCTTTGGTCTCGATCTTTTATGGTGTTCATTGGTGGTAAAAAAACTCTACATTCTGACTAAATATCCTTTAGATGAAAAGGACACAGAGTACGGCGACTAGCAGGCATACAACTACGTGGTTATCAACTGAATGACCAACACTGTTGAGGCTCGCATTGCCTCAAATCTCCCTTACAAAAATACAGCAAGGAAATGTGAGAGGATCTCGAGCAAACATACCCCTAAAAGGAAATGAAGTCGTGCCTAGCAGACATTTATAGGCGAACCTGGTCGACATCTCAAGGTGATTCCACCCTTATCGAGTACTGCATGCAAGCTTGTAATATTCCAGCTCTCATATTGCACCAAACAGATACAAGAGCATTCTGGATGGCAGGTATACCGCTTTCTTGATGGTCTGCATTCTAGATACCAGGCAACAAAAGAGCAATTTCTTATACCAAACACATTGCCAATGATGAAGGCCATCTTTGGCCGACTTGAGGAACTCGAGACATCTGCTGCTCGACCTTCCGTCTTACCTTCAACAGAGAGCTTTGCACACATTGCCTCATATGGGCGAGGAGGCAGATATGACTTTCGAGGAGGACACAATCGTGATCCAAGTCGTGGTCGTGGATGAGAATGTGTACGACTTTGACCTTGACTGTGGGCGAAACTCTAGTGCCCCATGCACTCACTATGGTTGGTGGAACCACCCATCTAAACGACACTAGCAGAAGTTTGGTGTACCTTCATATCACATCAATAATGCCTATGAGGATGCCCATGATGTGGAAGAGACGTCGCCTTCAACAACCTCCAGTGGCAAGACTGTTCATCTTAATGACGCAGATTACTCCCGCCTGATGCAGATCCTTCAGACTCTAGGGCCTACTACTGCTAGACACACTCCCACTGCTGCTCTGGCTACTTCTTCAGGTAAAATAGCTAACTCCGCTATCACTCCTACTCCAGCTTCGATTATTGATTCCAATGCCTTTACTCATCTGATTGGAGAAGGTAGTGTGTTCACCTCCTCCTTACCATCTACATCCGTGAAGTCAATTCGAGTCGCTAATGCGACTGAATAATCGATTGCTACTATCGGAACTATGGAATTCTCTTCCAAGCTTTGACTTTCTAGGGTTCATTGTGCTCCTGATTTTCCTATTAGCTTGCTGTTAGTTCATAAGCTTTGTGTTTAGCTTCATTGTCGTGAGATATTTGACAAATCTTGTTGCTATTTTTGGGACATCCGGATGAGGCGAATTTTTGGTGGGGGTCATGAGAAGAACGACCTCTATTATCTTGACATACCCTCAGACTCCAAGTTTGTTCGTGTCGCATTCATCTCCGACTGAAGACCCACTCCTATGGCATCTGCACCTTGGGCATCCTCATCATGTTTCTTAAACTCTTTACTATGAAGCCCTTTTAGTGCGAGACGTATGAGTTCGGAAAATGCCATCGAGCTTCGTTTTCTATTCGTACTAAGTCTCGTAGTACTGCTGCTTTTCTTCTTGTTTATTGTGATGTTTGGGGACCTTGTCCGGTCCGCACATTAAATGGTCATCGCTATTTTATAGTTTTCGTTGATGATTATATTCGATCTTCCTGGGTATATCTAATAAAGGAGCATTCAGAGATTAATCAAATTGTCAAAAATTACTTTCAATATGTTAAAATATTCTTTTCTAGCATTGTTAAGATCATTCACACTGAAAATGCTCTTGAGTTAACCCAATATTACTTGGCTTCTTTCTTTGCGTCCCAGGTAATTGTTCACCAAACATCATGTCCATATACCTCGCAATAGAATGGTATAGCTGAGAGGAAACTCTGACACTTGCTAAATGTTGCCAGATTTCTTCTTAGTCAAATGAGTGTGCCTAAATACTATTGGGGAGATGCTATCATTAATGCAATTTATCTCATCAATTGTGTTCCTTCGTTTATTCTCGGAGGGGGAACTTCATTTTCCTCACTTTACCCTACCGAGTCTTCTTTTTCCATACCTCTGGGAATTTTTGCTTTATATTACCTTTGTTCATAACTTTCATGCAACTGACAAATTATCCTCTTGTGCCATCAAATGCGTCTTTCTTGGGTACTCTCGTACCCAGAAAGACTTTCACTGCAATGATCTTGTTGGACGTCAATACTATGTGTTTGCTGATGTCACATTCTTTGAGCATGCAAGTTATTTCACACTGACTATTAGTGACATTCCTCTGGACCTCCCTCTACCAATCGTCTATACTCGCCAGCGTATCTCTATACCTTCTACACCAGTGTTTGTACCTGTGCATGCCCCTTTTATGCAGGATGATATCACCACTTTGAGTGCTCCCACCACTATTTGCCCAGATGTACTTGAGGATCTTCCTATAACTCTACACTAGCAAAAAATGCAATGTACGTATCACCCCATGCCACATTTTACTTCTACTAATGGTTTATCTAACTGTGACAAGAGATTTGCAGATGCTCTGAATGCTATTTATGTTCCAAGAGATCATTTCAGTACAATGCAGGATCATGGTTGACGACATGACATGGATGAGGAGATGGATGCATGCACTTACCTCCCGAGGTACGTGGGATCTTGTGCCGTGCCCCCCAGGAGTTCGCCCCGTGGCTTGCTGATGGGTCTTCACGACCAAACAATCACCTGATGGTTCTATTGGCAGGTTGAAAGCCGAACTAGTTGCCAAAGGTTTCACACAAACATTTGGGGTTGATTATTTTGAGACCTTCTCACCCTTTGTCAGAATGGGTCAATACACCATTCTCTCTGTTGCTGCCAACAAGGCTTGGCTGATTTACCAACTTGATATGAAGAACGCCTTTCTTTATGGTGACCTTGAGGGGAGGTCTACATGATGCAACCGCCAGGGTATGTAGTAAAGGGAGAGCATGTATGTCGACTACACAAGACCATTATAACATGAAGCAGAGCCCAAAGCCCCAGGGAATGGTTTTACATGCTCACTATGGAGATCAAAATAATTGGCTTTCAAAGAACAACATCTGACTACTCTGTCTTTGTTAGATGATGGTCTGCTGGCATAGTCATTCTTGCTATCTATGTTGATGATATGGTTGTCACAAGAGATGATGTAGACGGTATTCTAGAGATCAAGACCTTCCTCTACAAGATCTTTGTCACGAAAGACCTCGGCCAACTTCATTATTTTCTTGGCATTGAGGTAATACACACTACAGAGGGATTCCATCTTTCACAGAGGAAGTATTGCCTTGATATTCTGACTGAGGTATGACTACTTGGATGCAAGCCATCTGGCATCTCTGTCGAAGTGAGAAAACTTTCGATATTCACTTATCCGGCTTTTGAGGATGCAATACGGTACAAAAGCTTAGTGAGAAAGTTGCTCCATCTCACTGTTACTAGGCCAGAGATATCATATGACGTGAGAAGAGCTGACCCGCATATATAGAAGCCTCTTTAAAATCACTGGCAGGATGTTTGTTTGGTCCTTCGATATTCGAAGGAATCTCCTAACTGTGAACTCTTCTATGGGGTGAATGGACATGCTAATATCTTCACATATACAAATTTTGACTATGCTAGCTCTCCTAAGGACCGTCGATCCACTACAGGATACACCATGTTTGTCGGGGACAACCTTGTCATTTGGCGAAGCAAGAAGTAGACAGTGGTCTCCAGATCCAGTGTGGAAGCAGAATACACGACAATGACTCAAGCCACCTGTAAGATCACATGGCTTGTCTCTTTTCTAATAGAACTTGGCATGTCAGTCGCCACTCCTGTACCCTTATACTGCGACAACAAGTTTGCCACATACATTGCCACCAATCCAGTTTTCCATGAGTGGACAAAACACATTGAAGTTGATTGCCATTTCATTTGTGATGCAGTACGAGGAGGACGAATCAATACTCCACACATCTTCGCTGAACTCCAACTTGCAGACATCCTCACAAAGGCTCTTCCAAGGAAGCGTCTCATGTACTTAGTATCCAAGTTGGGCATGATCGACAAATATACTCCAAGTTGAGGGGGGGGTGTTAGAGTTATTATATTTACATTTATGTTCGTAACTCTTCGGGTTCTGTAACCATTCAAGGGCATTTATGTATTTTTCCTCATGTACTCTCTAGGGTTCTCTCTATATAAAAAATCCTAGCCCTATAGAATAAACATCTTATTCGTTTCTCTTCAGCACATATTCGTTTGAAGGATTGTTATAAGTTTGGTACAACTTGTTACAACATGAATAAACATATCCAAATCTTGCCAAGCAACACTCAAAGAACAAATGGACATTGACAATAAAAAGATACAAACTCTTAGAAAAACAATAAAAACATACCCTTCAATGAGCCGAAGTTCTCAATCAATTCATGTCATGAGCCACTGAGCAGATTATATTGGATTTCTCGTCATTTCCTTCAGTTATTCCCACCGATGCCTTCACGCTGCAGGGACAACTTGCAACGACTTCCACTTTTGACACAATAGCAAAGATACCTCAAACAATCTTTATCACGAGGGTGGGCACTACTCTGAGTGAACAGTAGGGAGAACGGGAGAAGCACAAAGCTTCTGAAACTCAGGGGAGAAAAAGAAATCGGTGTATAGAACTCACTTTCCTGCTAAGCTTGGGGAGATCCCATGGCAAGACAATATTTCGCTGATGAGATGGGCTTCGATTCGTGGTGGAGGTAGCACGACTGTGTGCGAAGTAGCAACACCTCATGGGGAAAGGAGGCTTGGTCGATGATCTCGAGGCCACTGGCGATGGTGGTAATGGTGCGAGGAAGGCTCCCACCAAGAGGAATATTGAGATTTCATTAAATAACCAAAAAGTTCTAAATTCCACGTTAGTATTCCTACAACACCTGCAACAGAATAAGTTGGAAATCAAGTCCACAACTATACTTTATTATATTTCTTTTATACTACTATCATATTGTTCAAATTGGAAAAGGTCCTTGAGGATAGGTAGGAGTACCTCTAAATCCCAAGATGTATAAAAAAGAACTCAATATATTAACTGCTCTTGTTGATTTGCTTCTCATATATTTCCCAAGGCATGATGCCTCCAGCCGATTGTGTTTGTCTCCCAATCACCACGACACCAGCTTTGCTGTGTCTTGACCAAGGTTTAAAGAATGTGAGGCATAATGAGACGGATCTCGACAATTGAGACAAGGCATATGCCTTTCTTTTTGATGAAAAAAATTAACTAAATATAAATAAATGTGTTTGAAATTACCTAGAACATTTGTTAAATTCAGTACAAAATTGCATGCACTCATGTTTTGCTAACTTCAACACCAATATAATGAAAAAGCCAAGTACACCATAATATTTTACTTGAAACACACAATGCTTTGGGCACATGTTAGGGTAACCAACCTCATTTTGTAATCCCATTCCATTGTGAATGCTTCTCCATGCATCCAAGTATATTGGATCCATGGTGAGTTTTTTTAGAGAAAAGTTACAGTTCCAATAGAAAGTGTTAGGAAATGCATCACATATATAGATGGGTAATTGGATCTCTTCATGGTCCAATTACTATATCCACATGTTTAGCCCCACATCTACTATCAGTGTTAGAGTATGTGTCACATGCATAGATAGGTAATTGGATCTCTCCAGGGTCAACTTACCACATCTATAAGTTTAATCCCACTCTGATATATGTGTACGGCTATATAAGAAGCCCCACACCTATTGTATCAGTTGAGAGAGAAAGCAATACACAATACATGGCCCTTAGAGGCCTTCTCCCATGGTTTCATCCCGCTCGTCACGGAGTAGGGTTCCACGTAAAATCCCGGTGTTCTCTCCATATTCTTTATTTCTTTATCTCTGATATGCTTAAACATTATCGTTTTCTGCATGGTATCGGAAAGTGTTCGATTGTCGAGAATTTTAGGATTTTATTATGTTCTTTGATTTTATGTTCGTAATTCGTTTGAGAGTTTACTATCATAGTAGTTCAAGATCTAAGGTTTTTTTGAAACACTAGTTCTGCGAAGATCGTCATCGAGAAAACTCTAGGGTTCGTGAAAACCTATTTTTGGGATGCTTCAACATTCATGAGCAATTTCAACTTCTGCATATCACTTCACATCATTTTCTACGTGATGGCGACACTTGAAGATTCGTGAAACCTTAATTCCGTAAACTGCACAACAATGACAATTTCAACCCATGTAGGAGCCCTTGTTCTACTGCACCCAAGGAAGCACACACATAGACAATGCCCGTCATGTTGAAGATCTTTGCAGACCGAGTCGATTGCCAGCAGTTCGCCATTATCATATCTCAACTCCAGATTGATCTTGTCCACTACTTCTGCTATGACCCCAAAGAAGACTCGGAGGAATGGGTCCATTCAAACCCTACCCAAGCACGATGAAGAAGAAGATGAATCCCTCATGCAAGCATGTGCCCAAGCAGTGCACAAACAATACTCCTCTAGGCCGCAGACAATGCTCCTCTGTAAGGCGCGACTCCTTCGGGCCAGAAGCAGTGCGCATGTGGTGTTGTCTCCTCCCTCCAGGCGGCATCTCCATCGCGCACAAATATCCAGGTGGCGCAACTCATCCAAGTGATCGCGTTTGACGATGGGTTTCGTACTCATGGCATCGCCTCTCCTCTCTCGCACCATCATCCATGAGCAGGCTCGACTCCATCCACTGCCCACATCCCCAAGATCGTTGTTGGCGGCAATGGGTTCTTCCCCAACACTCCATCGACGACGTTGTTGTATTCAAAGAGATGAATCGCCTTTTGGGGCTTTAAAGGCCCATGCTACCGCTCATGCTTTAAAAAAAGGGATGCAATTGTTATGGGCCCAAGTGGGGCCACTGCTACAGAATAATAAAAAAAGATGACAGCGACATAAGCACTTGCAAGGACTAAATTTGGAATAAAGTCAGAAAAAAGGGAAAAAGAGGGGATGAGATTTCAGGCCCCCCAAAGTGGGCCATGATTATTTTGAAAAAAGGCAAGCATACAAAAAAGAGAGAAAGAAAAGTTGTATGCACAAAAAAAGAATGGAAGATTGATTTGAAAAAGAGAAAAAGTCAAAAAAGGGAGTTTAGCTTATGTGAATTTTTGTTTTCCTCATTTGTCTTCTCCCAACTTGGTTGACGCCATCTATTCCGACCAATATGGGAGAAAGGGGGAGTGTGTAGAGCATTCAGATCCAGACTCTACATACATATTGACAAATTCAGAATCTAGGATTGTTTCAGAGTCTTCAGTTCGTGACGCACATGCACATGCACGCTCATTATTTAAGAGGTCCTCATTTTTTATTTGGACTCCATAGGGACTCCCGAGTTGAGATCCCATTCTCCGAGCCAGTGTGGACTCAGGGTTTTCATGTGATCCATAAGGACTCTAGAGTAGAGATCCCATTCTTCGAGCATGTGTGGACCCAGGATTTTCATGTGATTCATAGGGACTCTAGAGCAGAGATCCCATTCTATGAGCCTATATGAGAGACCCGGTTCTCTGCCAATGAGATTTTCGGTCTCCATTCTCCAGCATGCGTAGACTCCGATGAGGATGTATCAACAACTTCTTTCCAGTTTGGTCCTGCAGAGACGGAGCAGTTGTGGGACCAAGTTCTCCATGTAAAGACTCATTTCAGTTTCAGTGACTCTGGCAGACGTAGTACATAGCACACGTTTTCCGACGAGGAGACTCGGTTCCGATCATACTCCTGACCAATTCATCCTCACTAGCATGACATGAGAAGTATTGTCCTCAGCAACCAGCCAATAGAGTATGCGCTGAGTTGATATTATCTGTAATATCTTGTATTGTGAGTGAGTGATTTCTTTCTATTAGTCCAAGTTGAGCATTGCATGCTCCAACTTGAGGGGGAGTATAAGAGTATGTGTCACATGTATAGATGGGTAATTGGAAGTTCAATTACCATATTCATAGGTTTAGTCTCATAACTATTGTTGGCGGGACTTCGGTTTTTCTGTGAGGATATATAAGAAGCCCCACACACCATTGTATCAGTTGACAGAGAAAGCAATAAAGAATACTTGACTCTTAGAGGCCTTCTCCCGTGGTTTCATCCCGATTGTCACGGAGTAGGGTTCCACATAAAATCCCGATGTTCTTTCCATGTTCTTTATTTCTTTATCTATGATACGCTTCAACATTATTGTTTTCTAACAGAAAGAAATTAGGGGAACATGTGATAAGTGGTTTGTCTATATGTAGAGAAAACCAATGCATATTCGAGATGCTCGTGTGGGATGATTTTATAAAGACCTTTAATTAGATTTGTTAAAAAGGTAATGTCTATCCATGCATGTGATCTCTTTAGTGTGGGAAAATGTTTGATCTTAATGGGAGTATACAAGTATTAGGATATATTGTCGATATATAAGTATCAAGGGCTTGAAGATACTGATATCACCAAGTATATCGTTATCTTGGATATCGTCCGAGATGTCACGATATATTGGCGATATTTTGTAATTTACTTTCAAGTTGGTCACAAGTTGGGATTTCATTGCAATTTTTCCAAATTTTTATGATATATGTGATACATGGTCCGCATTTCGCCCATATTGTGTTTTTGCTGCTTTTTTGATGCTCTATGAGGGAAACTAAGGTGATTGTTTTGATTTTAATTATTGTTTTAGGTGGATTTCCTAAGGATTTTGTATATTTTGGCATCCTATTACTTATTCTTGAGTTTTTTTTCTAGTGTTTAGGCTACATTCTTGTGTAGTAATTGTGTTTTAAGGAGTTTTTTAGGGTTTGTGATGGACTTATTCAGTTCTACTTCTAGATTGTTGTTGATTTCTCTTAAACATTGTTCAAATTTATTTCTGATTAACATTATTTCTCTTTTCCCACCATCTCTCCTTTATCCCCCACTAACCCGTGCAGGGTTGCAGAAATCGGTAATCGGTACTCGGTCGACTGGATCACTGACTAAGGATTAATCGACAATCGGGTGACTAATCAGATTTAGTCGATCATTAGTCGATTTAGTTTTTTTAATTATTTTAAATATATAAATCATTTTTTTATACATATATTCTTATATATTTGTATAGATTTGTACATTTTTCTTTTTTTTTTAAAGAATATTTGTACACTTTCTATACTATCATAATGAAACAAATGAAGTAATTGACTTTAAACATAACATTAAGCATAATAGAATAAGTTTGCTATAGAAAAAGCAAAAAATTTAAAAAATGAGAAAACTCTATGTAAAAGTCAGCTGACTAGTCGGGTCTGCTAACCCCCCAACTCGACTCGACTAGTCAATCGACTTTTAGTACAGTGAACTCGTGCGAAATCTCGTACTCCACTTTGAGCTCCAAATGGATCCCAAGCCTCCACCTTCTCCATTGAACCCCGTGGCCTCCCCACCTGCGCACCGTCACTAATCACTTGTTATTGGAGCTCTACCCTCTACATAATCGATGTAGTGATCATCGAGACTCTCCTTCTACGACATGTCCACCAACCTCATCAACTACATTACTAGCATACTAGGGCAGTCCATTGCACCCAACATCAATGTGTAGTTCACACCGCATCAATGTTGCTTCTTCCCGGTGGGATCCTCGTCGATTTGTAGCTCAATTGCTGTAGAACCATCATTGGTGCATATCTGCTTTACATACTTGTTAGAATATTACGATTGTAGAATTGTTAGTTTTGGCCTTTTAGGAACTTTTGCTGGTAAAAAGCAACTCTTAAGATTTTCATATTTGGCATCTATTCGACATTTCGAGGTCTCTTCCCCATTTTTCCAGTTTTTGGTCGTAAGGAAACCATTTTGCCAACTCACTTAATTGGAAAAGGCTTGATTTTGGTTTGTCGAATTGGATAATGTTTGGATAGCATTATTTGGAAAATGACCAAGTCGCTCCTTGATCATCACTGCCCCCACTACTTTTCACCTAGAAGTCATTATGAATTGAAAGATCCGTACAAGTGGTAACCGCCTCGTAAAATCATACATGCATAATACCCACACCTTGGGTGGAGCATTGGGTAGGTCAGCATAGACATGACCCTGACTTGCAAAAACTCGAGCCCTTCTAAGTTCCATTGTACGTATGGGTTGCGCTCGAGCACTCATTTTCCCCAAATTTCAATCTCAGGTTGGGCTTATCCTGAACCTGCAGGGACCCGGGATTGCTCATCCCCGCTCGCTTCCCCACTCTTGCATTTTGCATGTGGCGCCTTAGAGGCCCCTGTCCTGGCTCTACCTACCTTCCGGGACCACTTCTTCGACCACCACCCCTCCACACCCCTTCCCGCCCCTTGTCGCCCCTTCGTCGATTGCCATTAGCAATGAAGATGATCTCGAATTGGAGGTTGCTTTCCCTGCCGAAGTTGGAAAATATCAAACACAAATGATTTAGAGAAGGCATTCAATGACTTGGTTGTTGAGCTTGCAACATTCACAAGGATTGCCATTGATGCAGCGTGGAACATAAATATAGGGCCGCATATTTATTTAATTTTATCCGTTAATTTTATTTACGTTTATTTGAGTCGTATTTTAAACGGGATCACATGTGATCTCAATTAGTTAGAGATTTGAATTTCAAATTAGTCGGTTAGTCGATTAGAGTCAATTTAGGATAATTAGTTGAAATTTCTATTTTTGTAATCTCATCCCTCCTATATAAAGGGATGATAGGCTATTGTTATAATCAGTTCAGTTGTTATGAAAAATTGAAATTTATTCTCTATCTCTTCCCTCTCGTCTCTCTCCTTCCCCACGTGATCTTCACGTTTCTCTTCTCCAAACCCCTCGTTTCCGACGAGTTTTCTTCTTCCCAATCCCTCCAATTTCTTCTACTGAAAATCCACCAACAAAAAAATATTTTTTTCGTCAACGCGATTTTTCATCTGCATCAATTGGTATCAGAGCATGGCTTACAGATCATCCTCACGATCTGACGATCCGTCCAGACGTTCGCACCGGCATGCATCGAAGGACCATCGTTCGCCGGAACGAAAACGACGAGCCAAGGACACCTACAACAAGGAGATGATGGGTATACTGCGTGATTTCCAAATTTTCCAGTCAAAGTTTCAAGATTGGATGGCCGACTTTGAGACCTTACGCGATGCCGAATCAAAATCTTCCACTACCGAAGCCGCTGTCCAGATCTGTGACGAAGAAAAACTCGCCGTCGAGGATGATTTACCCGCTGTCCAGGCTGTTTCAGAGGAGAAAAACGACGAAATGCTTGCTGTCCAGGTATTTTCAGGTCTGCAATCGTTGAAAAAATCGATTTCCGGGCCACATACGACCCTTCCGCAGGTTCCCGACGACATCCCCATGCTCCCGGCCTCTCCCGTCGCAACCCTCGCACCCCCGGCGACCCTCCCTGCCCCACCACCACCTCTGCCACCTCCCGGCTCCACCTTCGCGCCACCACCCCCACCCGCCGCACCCGTACCCCCTCCTGCCGCACCTGCGACCCCAACCACAGCCACAACCCTATCATCGCCGCCACCCGCCTTTCCCACCGCCCCCGCAACCCCAACGCATTTCCCAGCGCCACCGGCCTCTCCCACCGCTTCCCCCACCCCCGCACCTCTAGTTCCCCTTCCTGTTGCCACCCTCGCAACCCTAAGCCCACCGCTGCCGCCATTCCCTTCCACCCCCACACCTCATGTACCACCGACAACCCCCCCTTCTCCCACCACGCTCACGTGCCCTTCCCGCCATTCCCATGTTTCCAGAACAACCTGCAGCCCCACCACCTCCTTCCTCTCGTCCACGCCACCGCCCCTGTTCCAACGTTGTCGCCACCAACCCTATTCCGCCTTCCCTATCGCTAGCCATTACCGCGTTCCCCCTGCGTCGCGCCACCCTTGGGATCCTCCAACTGGACATCGCCACCGATACTCTCCCCCTGCGCGCCACCGCACCAACCGCTGTAGCCGTCGCTTGAACCCCGAAGGCAGGAGCCTTCGCCGCCTTCCGTTGACCGCTCGAGGTCGCCGCCAACATTGCCGTTGCTGGAGCCGAGATCCATGTTGCGGGCCTGTGCGCCGTCACCTCCCCTTGAGAGAAAACCTAGCATTCATTCCCTCAATTGGATTCCTGGGAATAAGGGATATGAGTTGGGAAAATTGCAAAAAGAATCCTCCTCCCAAAATTATTTATCAAAAGGGCCTATTGGAGGATATATTATGCTATGGAATCCTTTCAAGTGAAAGGGTAGAATATTTGCAGTCGTACCCCTCAAATCAGAAAAATTATAAACGTAACATGGAAAAGGAGCGAAATTGGGAGATTCGACCAACAAGCCATGTGGAAATTCTCCATCAACAGCCCGAAGAACAAGCAATTCGTCGGGAGACGAATTTTTAAAGCGGAGGAGAGTTGATGCAGCGTGGAACAGAAATATAGGGCCGCATATTTATTTAATTTTATCCGTTAATTTTATTTACATTTATTTGAGTCGTCGTACCACATATTTGAGTCGTCTATATCCGTTAATATAGAACCCACTTAATGGTCTAGTGGTAGTACAGTGTGTCTACCACACAAAAGACCAGGGTTCAAATCCCACTCTTGCAGGGGTTGCGTTAGGTAGTCGATGGCCAGCGTAAAAAATAGTCGAATCTTTCAACATGGATTTGAGCAAGAATCCATGTAGCCGACCCTACTTATGGTGGGAGAAGGCTTAGCACTTTTTTTATTTGAGTCGTCGTATTATAAACGAGATCGCCTGTGATCTCAATTAGTTAGAGATTTGAATTTCAAATTAGTCGGTTAGTCGATTAGAGTCAATTTAGGATAATTAGTTGAAATTTCTATTTTTGTAATCTCATCCCTCCTATATAAAGGGATGATAGGCTATTGTTATAATCAGTTCAGTTGCTACGAAAAATTGAGATTTATTCTCTATCTCTCCCTCTCGTCTCTCTCCTTCCCCACGTGATCTTCAAGTTTCTCTTCTCCAAACCCCTCGTTTCCGACGAGTTTTCTTCTTCCCAATCCCTCCAATTTCTTCTACCGAAAATCCACCAACAAAAAAATATTTTTTTCGTCAATGCGATTTTTCATCTGCATCAGCCATGAAGAATTTAGAAGGCAAATCAGACGTTTGTTATATCTGATTTTGACTTGCCAAAATTATCGCCCTTCTTTATCACCGACGTCCACATTTCACAATAAAAGGGAGGCTCCTACAAAGCTTCAATTTGGTTTGTTTTTGGGTCCTCCTTTGAAAATGTCACCAATTCCAGCTCGTCAAATTGGTTCCATTGAGATTTAATATAAATGCTTCTGTTCGACCACCTCATGTTTACCCTTCACAGCCTCCAACATTAGGTCAAAATTTTGTTGAATCACATCCTAATTGATCCGCAGTAAAAAAGTTGATTGAGACAAAATTCAAGTATTGCTTTCTGAAATGCCAAACATGGGAGAGCGTGGGTAACAAGGAGCTCGTCCCCTTTCGTTTGCATGGATGCTTCGATCTAGCCCCACCAAAGACGTTGCCCTTACCGCGAGACACCGCAGGGACATCTGTTAGCCATGTGAGCTCGAGGCGAACCATTCCTACAATAAATGTTATTGTAATGTTTTGATATATCAATAAAAGTTATTAGTTTATTTCACTCCCTGTCTGAGATTAAATGAATAAATGCGCTATAAGGTCCCTTAGTTCAATTAGGGTTATATACCATGGCCATCTTAATGATCATACAACTGTTGATTCAATGGTTGAATCATAGAGGCTGGTGCTTGGATGGATATCTAACGAGTTGGATTGAGGACTCATAATGCACCCTCAAATGATTATTAAGAGATGATCTTTAGCCTGAGAAGGAGATGGTTATCCTCCTCTATATGCTGATATCTGATTGACCTCTTGATGCAGGTCCTCTGCATAGGAATAAAGATTCGGAGGTGTCAGATAAGTTAGGTCAAAGAGTTATCTTAACGAGATCGAGATAACTAAGTCCTATGTCGTATACTGTCATGATATATGCATGCATTCTCTGACCGGAAACAGATGTATTGCTATATGTCTAAGTTATATACATTTGGCAGACCGATAGGTTGATGGCCTAATCAAAGTCTATACACCGACGAGCTGGAGTGCATACAAGGATATATGAGTAATATGATCTCTTAAAGGGATTATACATGTTCACTTGTGAATCGGAAGACATGAGCTCATTCATGAGGTATTGGGACCGATCAAATTCCATGCATGGTCGTCTTGTTTTGGAAGCATGACAAGAATTTGTAGGTATGATATATGTTTTTGGAGTGCATATGATCAATAAACTCCCAATGACCAAATGAGAAACTTGTTGATAAAACCTTGAAGAAGCCAATGTAAAATAGATCTATTTCTTCGGGTTTATTCTAGGTCTTCCAGTATGCCGGATGTACATGTATTAAGAATACCTGAGGATGATATAATCATAAACGATTGTATAACCATGACGCTTCCATTATGAGGGAGTGATTAAACATGTCTGGATTTTAATATCTCCTCTCAGTAAAGAAGTGATCTGATCTTAGTCCAAATTTTTTTTGAGAGTAAAGAGGGTGGCCTCCCAAGCAGGGAACCACCTCATAGTCTCTCTCTCTATATATAAATATAACACAAGAAAGGTAATACATCATGTTATACTTGCCAAGATCTTAGTCAAAATGTTGGACATTGATCTGAATGTGATTCAAATGAGAAGATTTGATCTACGGTCTTGACTTAATCAAGCATGTATGAGAGGTTACTGGATTTGGATTTGAGATGTAATCTCAATGTCCAAGTCACTATACGTGGAACATACAATCGCCCTGTCCTTATCTCCAATTATCCGTGGAGAAAGCGCATTATTCTTGAAAAAGTTCAAGAATAAATCCATTGATGTAATGTATATCCAAGCCTTAAGAAATGTACAATTAAATGAGATTTAATTATCATGAATAATGTGAATTTGATTCATATTATTTAGATGCATGAGAATGATGATCCAATATGATGAAACATGATTTAATTATTATGGATATGAACAATATAGATAGTATTATCCATATTATTCATATATATACATATTATAAATGTGATTTATAATATATAAGAAAGAGCTATTTGTAAATAACATTTACAATTTAAATGTTGATGTGAATTGGATTCACATTGGATAATTAGTTGAAAATGTAATTTACATTTTATTTTTGGGTTGTGAATATGATTCACAAATTTCAATGGCATGAATGTAATATTCACAAAATATTTTTGAATTATTTGTGCAAATAAATTTACAACAAATGTTGTAAATTATGGAGAATATCATAGGATGTTTAATCTCATGAAATAGTAGAAGGAAGCCACCTTCCTAGTAGGGGAGGGTGGACGACTACCATGAGTCCTACTTCTTGTAGGACTGTCCACCCCCTACTGGAAAGAGGCTTTCCTCCTTCCTGTTTCTCCTATGATGATTGATTTGAATGAATTAAAATATGTTGATGATTATTCAATATATATTTGATTCTTTAAATTAATTATTATTGTGTTTTTTACAACAAAATCATGGCTATTGAAAGAAACACAAATCAATCTCCACCATTGGATTTGTGTTGTCCATGGATTGAGATCCATGAACTTCCAAAATATTATAAAAGAAGAGACAACCCTAGCTCTTCTTTTACAACATATAATTCACAAGCTCTCTCTCTCATCATACACGCCCCCTCTCTCTCTAAGTGACCGCCCATTTTGTGACCTAAAGAGGATCACTGTCATCGCTACGCCGTCGTGTTGTCGCTTTGACCACTCATGGATCTTTGTCTTCCTCGGTGTTCGTGGTACGCAAGAAGACCTCGAATTTCGTGTGACGAAATCAGGAGATCCATCGTTTGGATCAATATCTTGGACTGCGAGAAGGATGTGTTTCATCAACACGCTCATAAGTGTCTCCTCTGTCGGACTTGAGATAGACGGTCTCTTCGTTTAGAGACTTCAATCACAACCACGCTTCAAGAGGTATTCTGATATCTACTTTGTGGTTTAGGTGAAACAATCCGAGAAGTGTCCTTGGATCATGTGGTTTCATCATTTCTTTAAATTCCGTTGCTCCGAGCAACTAGTGTCACTAGTCATTTCGATCGTATACGATGCGATCTTCACACTTCCGTGATGCGCTTAAGGTTCCCTCCATAACCTTCAACATCCCCCTGTAAGCCAGTTGGTAAGGAAGGGCCTTGCTTCGAACTGCGATAGCAACTGGGATTTAAGACAGTTCGGGTCGAGTAAATGGTGCCTCAGTAACGTACCCGAGGAGATCTGAGGCGAATCCTAGTGGGGTGGGCCCGATTTGATAAAACCTGGGTCTGATTTAAGGATACGTGGATTCGAAGACATAAAGCCACTCGATTCTGAGTTGAGGAAACTTGGATCCGAAACCATAGAGCCACTTGGTGGGAAAAAGAAAAGGTCGAGGTTTTCCGGAGCCTTCGTCAAACCATGATAGATAATAACGACCATTCTGCTTCCAACGGAACTCCACCACCAGCTCAGTCGCGCACAACGATGTCATCTTCGTCAACCTCAATGCGGAAAAATGCTTTTCCAATATTCAAATGGTCTTCGTGAGGGATCTTTGATCTGACAACCATCTCCACCTTAACTTGGACATCGCTACCCTTCGACAAACCATCACTAAGTACATATAAGACCTTACCATGTTTTGCCATCAATAAAATCTTCAATCGACTTCAAGTCTCAAGCACGAAGAGGAAGACTTTTCAACGTCAAATGCTTATATAATAATTCATGTGTCGCACCATCTCTAAGAGTTGGTTGACGCCAGATGACGAACTATGCTCGAAGTCCTGCGGGTGTGCTTGTATTAGCGTCCGTACCTTGAAATCAGATAATCTACAGGCGCAAACCATCGAATCTTCAAGAAACACCACATTACCCCTGAATCTTGGCCCAATCTTGATCGTAATATCAACCATCGTGGCCTGCAACCTCTGCTCCGGATACGGACAAATGCCTACTAGGACTTCATTTAGAGGACGACGAGGCAGGGTAGTCATTGAGCGAGTATCTTCTCTTCTTGGAAGTGCAACAACAGTTTGGATTTTCTTTGGAAACAGACATTTTGACGATGTCCAATTCCTCCATATAAGAACCATGGCTCTGCATTTCAGCATATTGTAGCAATATGTCTAGATTCACCACATTTGAAGTAGCCTCCTCTCCGACGAGATCAGATGCCATCCCCCTCCGGTTTTAATCTTTCTCACTCCCCATATTTCCCCGTATGTGCATTACTTCTTGAGGTTGAAGATGAAACATGCAAGAGTATGCATGATAAAGAAGACTACATAGATCCATTGGCATTGCATATAATTTTTAAATGCAAGATTTTAATATAGAGGAATATGTCCTTTGGAAGTGTATGGATTCCAATGGTGCTCATGTACTTGAAGAGGCATGAGGAAGGTAAAATCAAAATATAAGTCAACAAATAGGTGTAGATGTTAGGTTGGATGACAACCCTTTCAAGAGGATTAGAATTTAATGTTGATGATGGTGAGATGCAATTTCTATTTCTAATGCAAAATTAAGATCAAAAGATGACAATGGAAATGATGATGGTGTTGCAGATGAAATGTTTCAATTGGTGGTCGTGATGGTGACACTTATTCAGTAGGAGATGACAATATACCACATGATAGGTGATTCGAGAAAGGAGTACAATCATGTCAGGAATTTATGGAACGACTTTAATGCACACCGACAATTCGTTCAAATCCAAATTCCATTCTTATAACGTCTATGGGTCATGAGGGGTACCATGATTATGGAAACTATAGCTACATGAAGGATTTAATATCTTGTGTCGGTTCATTGAGGATGGATATAGGAGGCGATTTACATTGTAGCAATGGAGAAACAACAATACCTTTAGTTGGATATGGAATCATGGATCACATGATAAAATATCACATTGTATATTTCCTGAATACTTCCATGCTCCACCTCAAATTCCATTCTATGACTACAACGATGATTATAGTGGTCAAAACTATTAAGGTAACCATCAACACTATCAACACTACCTAGATCCTCAGTCCCAGAACCAGATCGAGATAAACATTTTAGATGATGCGAGTTATGAAATCTTTCACGAATTTTACTCGATAGTACGTCCTCTTCCCTGACAACCAACCCCAGAACAGAGATAGTCTACAACTCTCCATCATCATAATTATCTCGAGGTTCCCAAGCTCCTTCATATTCATGTCGTGCTACCCTTGATATGAGCTCCAACTTCAGTACAGTTGCTTATCCTCGCATTGGGATCCTTTTAGACGTGGATGAATATAGATACATGCAACATTGATAGTTTACAAGGTTATTCGTTCCTATACGACATGAGAGAATCAATGTGAGTACATATAGTATGTAATGCAACATGAATAACCACAAAGGAGAGTTTATATGGAGGTATTGAACATCTTCAACTTTGTTATTAATTTAGATGCATCTCCTTGTTTTTAGAATGTGTTGTCTTTTATTTTTATGAAAGATGAACTCTTTATGTTCATTATTTGCTTTATGATATTCCTCAGTCTTTTATTATACGAATTTCATTATTTGCTTTATGATATTTCTCAGTCTTCACTCGGTTATTATATAGATATTACAATTTATGCGATGTAATGTATAATAATGTTCTAAATACACCTTCTTGCATGTAACATTGTATTTGTATGCTATTTTTTGATCTAAGAACTAAGATAATCTTAATTTATGAGAAAATTATTTTTGAGCTATTTTCGAGATTTCCACTTATGTTGTTTATATCTTGATATATCCTTTTCCAGACTTAAAGATACAATTGATATTGTTATTTCAAACCTTGGTGTATTATAGTAAGCATTGCACGTGTAAGTTGCCTTTTAATGTATAATTTATAATTTCTTGACTTGAAGATGAGGTCATCTATCCTAATAATCTATGGATTGAGTCTATGTTTTCTATATAGAGGTGCACATCGTTTTGACTATATGTTGCTTGAGAGGGGATGGGGGAGCGAACACGTTATTGGGAGAGTCTTGTTATCTTCTTATTCGAGTTTTTCTTCCGTGATAGATCCCTACTTGTATTTGAGATGCCGTGCATCTCCTATTTTTATGTTTTCCTCTTTTTTATCACATGCATTCATCTGGAGTAAATTATGACTCGTGATGTTATGTGCCTGTAGGGTAGTCGTTTGACCGATTTGGATGTTCTTAGGTTAATTTGATGTAGGTTGAATTCAGGCTGGATTTGACAAAATGTCACCCTCATCGAATTTAGAATAGGTTCGTGAGCTGTTTTGGTGAAAAAAAATCAAATTATTCTTAAGTGAAGGCTGAATGGAATTGGGGGCTAAGCAGTTATGGAGCTATTAATGCAGGACAAAGGATGTCAAAGCATGCATGAGTCAAGGTCGAGAGGGTTGAAAAAGATTGGAGGATGTTGGTGTGAAGACGGGGTTCTGTTGCGGCTAGAGGTTTGTCAGGGTTAACTCGAGGCATTTGAAGTGGAATGGGATTGGAGTACAGTTGTGGGGTAACTAGGTTGGCTCTGGGATCTTCGGGACAAGGCTTGAGGTACCAATGGGGGATATGACAAGCTATGTCACACCCATTAGGCTGGTGGCTGATTTTATGTAAGCAAGGCTATCAAGTAACATCATGTTGGTGAGAGGGCAATTGCATTCAATGTTGCAAGTTGAGACATTCAAATTAAAATTGACGTAGATTTTTTTAACCGTCGAATTTCTGTTTTTTACTATGTATCATTATGTATGTGTGTGTGATTACCATGCAGTGGTTGAAATTGTTATGCCCCTTGAGATCCATTTGGTCATCTTATTAGTAATGGTGATTACTCTCATGCTCTCCAAAAATGTGCTATGAAGCTAACAAAGCTCCATATTCTGAATCTTATTTTCTTTCGGTGCTTCATGGCATGCATTTTTTTTGCAATTATTGATGCCTTGGACTTGGTCTGGGTATGACTTAAACTATAGCTATATGAAGGCGATTAATCTATGTAGCCAATCCCACCTAATTTAGGCAAAGAAACTTGTATTGATTTTGTTGAGCTATAATTCTCAATTTCAAGAATGATAATATTAAGTTAAGGCCACGCAGCTTGTGCGGGCACTTATTTGGCGTTTTACTTTCTGCTCTAAACATGCATAATCATACGACTAAGCCTTGTAATAAATAGACAAGGAAATTGTGATGCACAAGCCTTCTTTTATTGACAATGTATATCTGTTTGTGGTGATTATTTATTTTAATTATTGTTGTGTTGTCATGTTTGTTATTACTAATTGCCTGCTTCTCTCACAGCTGCATAGGAATGCGAATGAATTCACCCGATGCTGGCTTGGGTTTTAGATCATTCAACCATTCGAGCACCAATCTTTGCGGGATGGCCTTGTAAAAAGTGGGTTTGGATACATTGATAGAAGGGTATTTCTGCATAACGAGGCTGCTTTATTTCTGTATAATTCTCTAGAATTAGTTATAAGGAATAGGAAAAGGTTGAAGAAGGCACCTGACTTTTACTGGAAAATCCAGAATTTCCATACAGAAACATTAATCATTACATGATGCTGACTGATGTTTTGAGTAGCTTCTGCATAGGGGAAGGTGAAGGTGATGTGCGTTGGTTTGTTGATTTATATTGAAAACTGTGAATAACTTGAAGCTTCTTGTTTCAGTGAATGAGCTGTTTGAGGCTGCAATTCAATAAAACTTAAAGCTGAGCATTGGCAAGAGCTGTGCCTCATATGTCAGCAGTTGAAAAAAGAACATTAAGCTAGGAAGGCGACTCCCTCCCAATCTTAATTCGATTCCATGTTTGATCCATGGATCTTTGAATCCTTAATGACACGAAATGGCATGCCTGTGTCATTCTGCATCGATCAACAAGTAGCTTGCGTGGTTGGACGGTGTTCAGATGTTGAGGATGCATTATTGATATTTAAGGACTTTTATCAATCCGACTCCTTAAGTTTTAAAGGAATATATCTTTGGGGATATATATTATATTCGTTTAATTTTAACAAATAACGGTAATTTAGTAGTTATATCAGTTTATATTTGTTCGATTAATGTTCTTGACAGGCATTTGTGCGCATTGCATGGAAGTGGGGTTATTGGCCGAGCAACATGCTGATATCTTCAAATACTAGTGTGAATGTTAACCCATGGCATATTAATATATGCAAATATGTTATTTAAATTGCAACCTATAAGAGAAAACGAAGGTGCCATTGCAAAGCAGTGGATCCCAAGTTGAGCTGCACAGCCCTTGTGATTAGCGGTGTACTTGCACCGACCCTCCTCGTTGAGTCAGTGGTTCTACGGTTGGGTGGCAGTGGCAGAACAACGGTGACGAGAGAGGCTGCATTCGTGTGGAACTGCATTCGAGACAGTCTATGCCATAGTTACTGGCTAATTCGTCTCAGTTGCTATCTTTTCGATCAACTAATTCATCTCAGTTGAAAGTCACGGGCTAATTCGTCTCAATCATCTTGCACTGCAATTCAGTCAATTACTCTAACCGCTAATTGATCAATGTCCAATTCAGTCAACTAAATTTATATTTTGAAAGTTGATGGTTAAGAATATGCAGTCATCACACATTATTGTTTAGCTGATTTATTTCTCCAACCAATTGATCTTTCTATTTTTCAAATGTTTTCATAATTCACGATATTATTCATATGATTCAATGTTTTTACATTGACTGAGCTCTAAACCAGCTGACTAACTTGCTTCTAGTCGATTAATTTGATATGCCTCTTGACTAATCTAAATAGGTTGTGTGACGACCCCAAGGACCCAAATACTCAGCAAACTCATTTCCATGCATGTAAGCTCCACATTCGAAAGGTGTGCACAAGCAAGCAAGAGAAAATAGCATAAAAAGACAGAATGATAAAATTTATTTTCAATTCCATTCATCATCCACATCATATCCATTCATAACCATCACATGTACACATAATATTACATGTAATATATGCATAAAAACTTGCTCATACAAACATATTGCATAATCATGTCTCTAAAAAGAAGCTACAAGTAAAAGCAGAAGTGTAACAATAGTCACTGCGCCATAAGTTTGTAGATGCACAAAAAGAAGCTTCAACAAAATTCGTTCAGTGTTGCGGCCGCTCTGGTGCACCTGCAGATCTAAAACGAAGGGTGCGTTATGAGAAAGTTACTCAACACAGTGCTAAAACTATAACCAAAGAAAGGTACTAAGTGACAGTGTGCGAGAACAATTGGGAAAATCATCCTCACGAAAAGAACAACAATCTGATCAATTTCATTAGCCTTGATCACCCTAGTATTTTGGATAGTCTGTGGTCTGGTCCACGTGGGACGATACCTTAGGGTTGGCGTGCATCTGTAGGCATGCAAATGGTACACAAGCATCGTAATTAAGTTCCCAACACGTCCACTAGCTTTTATCCGACGTGTGATATTTCCATGTTTAATCTTGAGTATTCATCTCGAGTAACCAAGATGTTTACCAATATGTGAAACTATCACGAACAACCCAAGTCCATGCCCCATCGGTAAAAGTCAACGATGGAGCAGGGAACAAGTCCGAGCATCGATAATCGAGATCATCCATTAAGGATTTTTTAACCAATTATTATAATAATCATATTTAATTAAATAGGTAGCATGTTAACATAACTAAATATATGCATCAATCGGTACGTCAGGTGCCGATTTGGGCTTGGCCCCCTTCGGCTATTCTATATTTATATTCCTCTCTCCTCCCATTTTAATTATATATCATCCTAATTTTGCAAATAACTTAACCTTATTTATACAAGTAATAAGTATAAATATTTTATACAATAGTAATATATTAGACAAAAATTTAATTGCTATATGTTTATTTAATACAAATTTTGATTTTTATTTTTAAAATAAGTGTAGAATATCTCTTATTCGACATCTCATAAAGATCTGTGTATTTTATAATGTAAATAGTGAAAAAAACTGAATATCAAGTAATAAGTATAAATGAATTTTTTATATAATAATAATCTTATTACAAAAGATTTTGTAATTGTTGCATATTTATTTTAGAAATTTTAAATAATTATTAAAATAATCATATTTAGTTAAATAGGTGGCATGTTAACATAATTAAAAATATATGCACCAATCGACACCTGAGGTGCTGATTTGGTCTCGGTCCCCTTCAACTATTTGACATTTATATTTCCCTCTTTTCTCATTTTAATTATACACCCTCCTAATTTTGTAAATAACTCCACATTATTTATACAAGTAAAAAGTATAGATATTTTATACAATAATAATCTATTAGACGGAATTCTTTATTTGTTGTATATTTATTTATACAAATTTTGATTTTTATTTTTAAAATACACGTAGAATATATATTCGACATCTCATAAAGATCTTTGTATTTTATAATGTAAATAGTCAATGGAAATCAAATGTCAAGTAATAAGTATAAATGAATTTTTTATATAATAATAATCTTATTATACAAGATTTTTTAATTCTTGTATTTTATTTTATACAAATTTTATTTATTTATGATTTAAGTGCAGAATATCTCTTATTCGACATCTCATAAAGATATTTGTATTTTATAATGTAAATAATAAATAAAAACTGAATATCAAGACATTGACAATGACATACACAAGTTGAACATTCCAAAATATAACATAAATCATTTTAAAAAATGCATATATTGTTTTAAAATTATAGAAGTATAACAATTTTCTAAGAAATAATATAAAATACTTTACAATAGTTTATGGACTCCATCTCTTTAAAATTCCTTTAAGGCCTTCTCCTTCTTCACCTCATCCTTCGTCGTTTCCTTTGCCACAGTCTCCCGTCTTATTATGGCTATCTTCACGTGCTGTCTTCTTTTGCTTAATCTGCTTGATATTCCATTCTGAATGCATTGGTATATGCCCATGAGGATGCGACTTAGATGATGACTTCCATGGATGTTCAGCTGGTTGAGTAACTTGATCTCTTGTGCTCCTTACACTTGTTGACTGTCGTGGTTGGTCTGACGATGTAGGTTCATTGATCCTTACTCCTACTAATGATCTTCGAGACGACTTTGGAGGATGTTGTAGTATTATCATGGGAATACCAAAGAACCGTCTCTCTAAGTCAGTTGTCACAACTTGACGAACACTGGCCGATATCTCAGCTTGAAGAGCTTCCGAATTGTATTGAGTAGGTGGGGTGAGTTGAGAGGGTGCAGAGTTAAATTGACCTGAAGGACCAACAAATGACGATCTTATAAGATGTGATTAACTCGAAGCTTCTACATATCTTATACGCATGAGATAATTACAATATAATAAATATTACAAAAGATGAACATAATTTTTTTAAAAAAAGTGTCATTCAATTAAACAATTTTTTTCAACCTAAAGGTCTAAAGCCTATTTCATCATATTGCGACCCTACTATGCTATATTCTACATAACCCATACCTGAAAGATTTACCTTATATTAAATATCACATAAATCAAACAATCTGAGAATGATATAATTTCACAAAGAGCTTATTACAACCCGAAGTTCCAAATCTTAGTTGCTCTTGTTGGTACCCTTGTCCTCTATATCCCGCACAGGTCATACATAACAGATTTTCATTATATTCAATATTTAATAATGCAAACACTATAATTGAGAAGATTATATAAAGAAATTATTGCAACTTGAAGTCCTAAAAATTAGTTGCTCTTGTGACAACCCTTATCTGCTATATCCCGCATAACTCATACCTAAACACTTGCATTATATTCAAAATATGAAAAATAAACACTAAATTGAGTTATTGAGATAATTAGATAAAGAATTTATTGCAACCTGAAGTCCCAAACGTTGGTTGCTCTTGTGACAATCCTTGTTCGCTATATAGCGCATAACTCATACATAAAACATTTGCATTATATTCAATATCTAAAAAAGTAAACACTAAATAAATTATTGAGATAATTAGATAAAGAAATTATTTCAACCTGAAGTCCCAAACATTGATGTTGTTGTTGGTACCACTCCCCAATATATCCCGCATAGTTAATACCTAAAAGATCCACATCATATAATTATAAAAATTAGTTGACCAAAAGAGAACTAACTTAATTTGAAGTTACATCAAAGAATTAACAAAACTTGATGATCCAAAGGTGTGCTGCTCTTGTGGTGGCATGTACGACTGGTCATATTGATGGAATGGATACATCAAAAACAACATGTTGATTGTGTCATCACAATACATAACTGTATCTTCAACTCATCTTCATAATCGAAGGCAAATCATCATCTAATTACATCTAAATTGTTCCTTCCTCGCAGAATTGTATCCACCTATTTAATTTATGATGCGATAAATTAATAGAATATAGTAAAAAAGATAATTACTTGCAACATACCAGACTGTTCCTTCCTTGAGCACATTCTTCCAACCCACACAAATGGATTAGGTATCTACTTGAAAAAAACCGAAGTATTATTAATGAGTATTAGTAAATAAATCGAGGTATCAAAAAGCCATAACTTTAATGATTACAGAAGCTTACCTAAGAGGCACCATATCTCTGATGTTATATGCGAGAACACTGTATCTAATATGGTAAAATATTAGTGACCTCACCCTACGCATTGCTTTCTATTCATATTCGATATCTAGTAGTAGATCATCATCACCAAAGAAGGTCTCCCTTATCCATGATAGCTTCACCTTACCACTCTTTATGCGAGTGGGTATAGCAGCTAACATGCCTAAACATAGTGCTTCCCATCCCCCTATCAGAACATCCAGACCAACAACATGCAAACAATCGACCTTCAGCCAATTGATCAATCCCATATCCTGCAATATAACAGTCATCTCGCCAAATCAAAAGTGAAAAGTGTGTCTCAGGTCGCCACCGCTCCAGTAAACTAGTCAAAAATGAAGGGTCCATCTGCATCCTTCTCTTGTTCACTATGCATGAGAATCCTGATAATTCTAACAATCGCTCCATCACTACACTCTTCATTTAAATAATTTCATTTATCATCTCATTGTGTTATACAAATCGAGTCTACAAGAAAAAGTTCACTACTTCTCCAATATACATCATAGTGCCAATTTAAATACTTACCAAACTGGTAGGTTGCGAACATCGATGCTCACTCTGCATGTACAACATAAATGCATCTACTGGTCCATCTACTCGATCCATGTGTGCCACCTAGATTTAACAAACCATTATGTTAAGAGAAAAGTAAACACTAAACTAAACAACATTTTGTTAATTAAACGATGCTAATGCAGTTATGTGCATTTACATCCCATATCCTATAGTTCTTCATGGAGAAACTCACATTCCATCCATTTCATTTTGAATTCTTCCTTGTACTGGATGTCCGAAATTCATCTTCCCGATAATCGAAGGTAACATAATTGTTTCTTCTTTTGTTCCCCAATATCGCTGATCTGGGATCGGATGAAAGAAGAAGTTGTATGTCTGACGATAATGCTCACTTGAATAATACAATGAACATAGGTTGTAGTTATCTAAATGCGTACGGGTGTGGGCGGCTGCGGCTATGACATGATGGCATATGAAGTGCTTCATTTGCATAAATCCACACGTAGAATTGCTTTCCTCATCATTTAAGTTTACTTCGTAGGCATATCCATATCAATCTAAAACATGAAATTAAGTTAGTGTAAATCTTCGGACGTGACATGATATTGTAAATATTATCCATAATATATGTACATAAAACTGGAGTAAACACTAAAAAAATATTAAAATAAAATATGAACATAAAGCATATAAATGAAATACATATACTTGTACCTTTATAATAAAAATGGCCATTTAATTAAGTGTATATAATATATCAGAAAAATATATTAAAAATATATTTCAGTATCTAAAATATTTTATAATATATAAAATAAGGGAATAAAATAACAAAATCAAAAATAAAAAATAAAAATAAACATACATAAAGACACATATAAATATACCTATATTATAACCCTAAAAAGTAACTTATAATTAATAACCTCAGAAAAATAAATAAAATCATAATAAAATAATATGAAAAATAGTAAACATTTTTTGATTTTATAGTCTAAAACTAATAAAATCATTTTATAATCAATAATAATTTCCAATTCTTTTTGCGCTAGGTTTTTTCTAGCTGGTCCACGTGGACCAACAGGAGCCCCAGGATGGTTGACCGTAGGTTAACTTTCTGACCCCACTACCGAACTTCTGACAGATCACAAGGAGCCCTCCTCGATTTTTTTTGCAATGATGCATTGCTCGAGGGAGATTTGACTCTTCATAGAAAAATCTTCCTCGTACATCCATGATCCACGCCAGCTCCATATCCCCTCCCATATCGTCCTCGATCGATCTGAATCTCTCCTCGAAAATCACCCCATCGCCACCTACCATCCTGTACATAACCGGCCTACCCGACTTTCTCCCATTTTTTTAGTCCTGCTTGGCCACCTTTTCTCTCCCTTCTCGCGCTCAAACGATGGAGGATGGAGACAACATTCACGCTGTGCATCTAGGATCGAGGGAGGTGGTATTGGGTGGTCTCCATCACCTCCTGCGAAGGCTCGCTGTTGAGGTCCCCACTTCCTGGCTTCTGGCCAGTCGAGGATAGTTTTTCTTTGTGCCTTAGATAGTTGTAGCTTTTAGGATAATGTTTATGCTTTTATATTGCCTTTAGATAGTTGTTTATAGTGTAGATTTTGCCTTAAGCCATCGTCGAAGCTCTCGAGCTCCTGCCACCTTCTTTTTCTCCAAAACCACTACCTGACTCGTCGCTTGCTCGCTAATAACAACCAGGTCCTTAGCTCCTCGTACTGCTGCATTTTTACTTATTCGCAGGACCTGAAGGAGGTGTCTGAGCCTCGTATTTCGCCTAAGAAGTAGATCCATGCCCTCCGCTCAAGCTTCAAGCTCCAGGAACCCATCGGTGGTCCCCTGACGATTTTGAGGTACCTGAGGGCTTCGTGAAGGATGTAGGAAAGTGTAGAAAACCTTAGCGACATCGCAAATGGACATGAGCGCAATATTCTTCAATTTCAAACTCACACTAGGTGAGTTCTTGGTGCATTCTTCCTCAGCCCTCGCCTACCGTCTGATCCTCCTCCGCCGTCCAGATCACACAGGTACCTAATGAATCTCCATTTCATCACCTGTATTCTATCATTTTGGCCTTAAAACCCCAGTAAATGCTTGTAAATATCCTTTATTCATGCATCTTAACATTCGTGCATCAATGTGTAAATAGTGTATAAAATACGATTTTTAATGCCAAAATTATAGAATAAAGAAAGGAAAAGAAAAAGAATAAAATATTGAAAATATTTTATGACCCGAAACCCCGAGACCTAGGCATCTCGATGACTAGGTTGATAACGAATAAAGTAGGGTGAGATAAGGGTACAAAATACAATAAAAACACCCTTTTATTTATTCATTTTTATTCATCTTTGGGACCCATTTTTAGTTCCACTTTTTATACCTCAAATAAAGAAACTTTGTACATTAAAGTTGTAGATAATTAAATATAAAAAAAATACAAAATTTATTTCATGTAAAAATAGTACACAGAGAAAAAGTTATGATCTAAATAAGTTTCCAAGATCCCAAATTCCCAGACCCATATCTCTCAAATAAAAACTCAAAATATATGAAAATCAATAAGCTATTTAATGAAGGTGGTTTCATATTTTTTGGAGTTACGGTGTGAAAGTTAGGTTTTGGACCCTTATTGTATTGCTGTACTGATTAAAATACTCATTTTATTTATCATTCAATATTTTTATTATTTTATATTTTTGTAATTTTGTAAATATTATTTGTAGTATACGTATATATTAAAACATGAATAAAATGATCAATAAATCATTAAAATAAAATACTCATAGAAAATACACAAGTAATATACCTATAATTGTATATATTACATCATAAAAATAAAATGAAAATATCTTTAAGTTTATAAAAATAAGTTATAAATATATAAAATAATAAATTAAAGTAATAAAATCAAAAATACAAAATAAAAATAAAATACATAAAAACATAGATAAATATACCTATATATAGCCCTCAAAAAGTAACTTGTAATTATAAACCTCAAAAAAATAAACAAAAATCATGATAAAATAATTCATAAAATAATAAATATTTTTTTATTTTATAACTTAAAATTAATAAAAAAAATTATTATTTTTAATATAATTTACAAATCTTTTTTCCAGGCTTTTTCCTGGTTGGTCCACGTGGACCAACCAGGAGCGTCCGAGAATTGACCATCGGTCAACTCTCTGACCCGCCCTCTGCTCCTTGTCAGACCTTGGTTTTCACCTGATTCTTGATTTTTTGCGCATCCATTCCTTTCACCATTTGGCTTTGCATTCTTTCCAACTTTTTCTCCTTGATTCTCCTTCTTACACGCCCTAGTATCATCTCGAGGATTGGATCCGAGATTCACTCAATATTCTTCGATCTTTGAGCCCCATCAACCACCTGTACATAGCCGACCCCATTCTTCCATTTGGATCTTGAACACCCTTTGATCATCCTTAGCTCCTCCTTTCTTGTGCTCCAGACAGGTGGTGGTGACAGGACCATCTCAAGCCAGGGGAGAGGCATTAGGCGTGGCCACCGGCATGATTCCACCATCTCCGGCCAAGGTTGGCAGCGAGGTCCGTTCTTCGTGGTTTAAGCCACTGAGGTCCATTTGTACTTGCTTTATTTGCTTCGTTTAGTTTCTAGGTTTATTTTCTGTGTTGTTTTAGCTTCTGATCGCATCCCTTCGCCGTAGATCGCCTTCGCCCGTTCCGACAAGCCTCCACCTCGCATCCCCCATGCCCATTCATCTCTCTACTGGGTCGAGGCACTTTGCCCTCGACCCTATAGCATTTTTTTTGCATGTATTCGAACATATGAGACTTCTAGGGCCATTTTGAGGTCTCGCCGGAGGTACCTGGGGGCCATGTGCTCCGCCATCCTCCTGGGAGAACTCTGGTGATCACCGGAGCTTTTTGGGGTTCCCAACAGTCAGAAGGACCCTGTAGGAAGCTCCTCGGCCATTTTGAAGCATCAAAGGCCACCATAGAGACGCGATCAAGCTTGTGGAACTTTACCTCGGCGGAGTTCTTTCCGGTTCTTCGTCCTGCCTTCTCTGTCGTTGGATGAAGGCTGTTCTTGGCGTACAGTAGCAGCCGTCAGATCGTCCCCGCCCAGCACCGTCAGATCTCTTTGGGAGATCTAATTTTGACCGTAGGTTAGCGACCCAGTATCGTGCACTCTCGTGCTGGCACGTGGATAAATGAAGGGAGCAGCACCGTTCGATCCGCCTTAGCTTGGGTATTTTGCGATTTACCCCCAAGCAGTTTTTGTATTTATTAAACAACACTTAATCTTTCATCGACACTTTTATAATTTTTGTAAAATTTACATTCAGCCCCCTAAACTATTCGTATTTGCAGTTGGGTCTGCACCACGCCACCTCACGTTGTGACTCACATGGGGTGGGTACTTTGCGGTGGACCCCCTGGGGTTTGTTGTATTTCCATTTAGTTCAGAAAGTATTTTATGCTTTTATAACTGTTTTATAAAAATTGCAAACAAGCCATCCATCTTTTTGCTAATTGTGTTTTGGTCCCTGCCAGGCTCACGTGTTTTAACACGTGCGTTGCTCATTTTGTAGGCAAGGGCTTAGGGTTTTGGTTATTTTTGATTGGCCCAGAAATATTTTTATTGCATTATTTATTTATGTGAAAATTGCATACATGCCCCGACACTTTACTATATATACAAAAATACCCCTGCTAGTATTGAATTTTCTCTTTATTTCTAGTATTTATTTCATGCATCTATAGCCCCCTAAAAAATCCATAAAAATAGGCATAGCTTTCTATTGCATTGTACTTCCATGCCATAATTTTTATTTAGCATTTTGAAGCTATTTAATATTTATAAAATCAAAAACATGCTTTTTTATCCCTATTTGTACTATAAAATACATAAAAATTATAAAAACTTTTTGAAAAATTCTCAAAAAAATATATTTTGTGTATTTTTATATCTTTGACCTTCAGACCAAAAAAAATTAAAAAATGTAAAAGAAAACTCAAAAAATAGAAAAACTCTAAATACCTTTATAAAAATATAAAAAAATTTAAAAAATCCAAAAATTCTATTTTTAGTTTATATTTTTCTCTATATTATTATCTTTATACAAAATTAATTTGGAATTTTGATACTGTTTGGTATTTTCCCCACCATTTTAATTTCAGTTATATATTTAAAACCTGATTTTAAGTATGTTGAGTTTGTAAAATATATAAAAAATTAGCAAAAATTCCTAAAAATGACAAAAATAGTAAAAAATATTAAAAATCCAAAAAAATATTTTCTTATTTTTGATTATTTTTGTTAAATTTTATTGCAACCCTAGATTATAGTGTATATATATCTTATAAAGGTTATTATATATATATATTAAAAGAAAAAGAAATATAAAATTTAAAATATAAAAAGAAAATATAAAATCAGAAAATTAAAAATCAAAATAAAAAATATAAAATTTAAAAAATAAAAAATAAAAAAAAACCCACAAAAAGAGCACACATATAGGCAAATACCTCACATTCACTTTTGTGAGCATTCTTTGCCCGATCTATCCTGCTTGTTCCCTGTGTTCGACACTCTAAACATACTTGCACCTATACACATCTTCGTTGTAGAGTTATAATAAATTTTAACTCTGCATCTGCTTTTCATTGTTTGATCATCTCTTGTGGGTTAATTGTTGTTTAGTCCGGATTTCATGTGGTTAATTCGATGACTGTGTTCCCGCCTTGTGTGCAACATAAGACGCTTGATTTTCGGGTTAAACAACACCGTTAGATCAAGCCTGCCTTGGCCGTAGATTTCAACCCTAGGATTTAATCCCAGCCCTCCACGTCGAAGCGGTATCATGCGAGCAGGAAGCGACACGTATCAAGTGGATTAACATATGTTGTTCGATGCCATGCTAGTTTGGGTATTCTGCACTCTTAACCCAGACGATTTTTGTATTTAATATTAGAACTTCAAACTTTCATTTTTTACTTTATATGTTTTGTAATGTTTGCAAAACGACCCCCGAACAGTGTAATTGCATCTAGGTCCACGCCACATCACCTCTCGTGATCCCCATGCAAGTTGGTGATTTTGCAGACGTACCTCTAGAACTTTGTGTATTTTGAATCGACCCAGAAACTATTTATTTACATTTAATATTTTTGTGTAAATTGCAACTTTCCCCTTGAACTTTATTTTATTTACAAAAATGAACCTGTTTGTATTGTAGTTTCTCTTTGTTGTCTCTATTTATTTAATATAGCTACATTGCTCGAAAAAATTCACAAAAAAGGTGTTCATTCCTGATTGTACAGACTTCCAAGCTATATTTTTACTTTGCAATTTTAGGGCTTTTTATTATTTTATAAAAAACACTATTTTTCCCTATTTAGCTTATAAAACCCATAAAAATATAAAAATTTTTAAAAATTCCAAAAAATAGATTTCATATTTATTTAGTTATTTTACAACTCCATACCAAAAATCCCTAAAATATACAAAAGAAAACTCCTAAAAATGGAAAAACCCTAAAAACCTTTATAAAATTTATAAAATTCCCAAAAGTTCTAAAAATTGTATTTTCTATTTTATATTTTCTATATATTATTATTAACATATTAAAATTAATTTGAGAAATTTTGATTTATTTTCTATTTTTATCTCCATTTTAATTCAACCTATTTAATTTAATCCATGTTTTAGATTATTTATGACTTTCAAAATATATTAAAATTAGCAAAAAATTCTAAAAAAACAAAAATAGTAAAAAAAATTTGAAAACCTCAAAATTTTATTTTCTTTACTTTGACTATTTATATTAATATTTATATATATAGTAGCTTATATTGTATATATATACTTTTCTATATAGCTATATTATATTTATAAAAAGAAAAGATATATAACAATATAACAATATAACAAGAAAATTATAAAAACAAATAATTAAAAACAAAATACAAAAATATAAAATCAAAAATAAAAGAAAAAAAATAAAAAATCCACAAAAAATATAGACACATAAGCTCACAGTCATTTTTTCATTAATATGCCCAATCTGTCCCGTTTACTCCCTGTGTTCAACACTCTACATACTTGCACTATACAAACAGTTTATAGAGTTAAATAAAATAAATTTTAACTCCACATTTATTTTCATAGCTTGATCATTATTGTCGGTTAATTGTTGAATTTAGCGATTTTCTTGAGCGGTCAAAACATCGACTGCGGTCTTACCTTGTGAGACCATATGATCCTCTATAAAATCACCATTTCACTCCTACCCAACCAGTAGTCTAATCCAGAATTGTTGGTAAGGTCATCTTGTCTCTCTACAAAGGCAACATCTCATGCCTCTGCAATTTCATGGTCAAATACATGAGGCAATTCCCCCATCGATACTTATGTGGCATCCTCATTATTTGCACAATAAGAGTGTTCCATATTTTCTTTGTCTAAGGACGAGGCTAATGAATCATATCTGAAATCATAACATGTGTTATTATTTATATTTTCTTTGTCAAACGAATGAGATTGAATATCAATGTCATCACTATCTTCTTCAGATATATGAGTCGACAAATCGTCATCACCATTTAGTTGTGAGGGAGAATCGATATTCTCAACAACTGCATCATTTGTTGACCTAATTGAATTATATTTTTGTTAGTTTAGAGGAGGTAACAACATGACTATTCTTTAATTTAAATGTGAATATATTACCTCAATGATGACGACATATTTTCATGAACAAGAGGGGTACTTCTACGAGAAGGTGAATGAACCTCACTTTATCGATCAAATCCGTCATTGCTAAAGTAGATTCATCATCATAAATTGGTACTGAGTAGAATGTGGATCCTTCACCGGTTACATGTTAATGTAATGATGTATTGATCAAGTGGCAATACAAGTAGCTTTGGAAACTCGACCCAACAAATCAAAGTAAGTTATCTGACGTGAGAATATGACCATACACTTTTATCTTCCAATATATTATGCGTGATCATCTGATACACTTACCGATCCATCCCAATATAATAATACAGGAACATTGTTGGATGCTATATTTAAGAAAAAATCACATGGATTGATTATTAGATCTAATTTAAGAGTAAATGACACAAAGATGAATATGTAATCTAGTATATACTTTTCTAACTTAAATGTAACTATTAAAATTGAATCCATAATATTAACATTTATTTTCAAAATTAGGTAATTTCTTTTAATTTTTGTACATCTCGCTTTAACACGACACTTACATTCATGATAATAATTGAATGACACAAAGATGGATACTTAATCAAATATCTAATTTGATCTGTGATATTAATATTCATTTGTTAAATTGTATAATTATTATTTAATAATTAATATTTTTTACCTAATAATTAATTCCATTCATAAAAAGGCCAATTGATTTTGACATTAGAATATTTAAATCACACAAAAATCAGTACATATTCAAATGGAAACCTCTCATTTTCTAACTTAAATGTAACTACTAAAATTGAATGCATAATATCAACATTTATTTTTAAAATTGTGTGATTTATTTTAATTACATTCTTAATAATATTTAATTGACATAAAGACGAATACTTAATCTATATCTAATTTGAACTATTATATTAATATTTATTTTTTAAATTATGTAATTACTATTTAATCTATAATCTAATATATATTTTTTACTTAATAATTAATTCTATTCATAAGACAACAATTGATTTTGACATTAGAATATTTAAATCATACAAAAATTAATACCTATTCAAATGACAACATCTCATTTTCTAACTTAAATGTAACTATTAAAATTGAATCTATAATATTAGCATTTATTTGTAAATTGTGTAATTTATTTTAATTGTTGTACATCATTTTACTTTAACATGACACATACATTCATGATAATATTTAAGGGACATAACGATGAATATTTAATCTAATAGCTAATTTGATCTATGATATTAATATTTATTTTTTTAAATTGTGTAACTATTATTTAATCTATGATTTAATCTATATTTTTTACCTAATAATCAGCTCCATTCATAAGAGACCAATTGATTTCGATATTAGAATATTTAAATCACACAAAGATTAATACCTATTTAAATGGCAACGAAATTCATTTGATATTAAATAAATGTGCACATCTTGTTAATAGTTAGAATTGAAAAAGTATATGTATAAAATTAAAATTACTGGAATAAAATATGTCTTCCAAGTAAGCAAATATACTCGAAAAGATAATGAGAGAAATAATCGAATATCTGCAAAAAATATATTCTCCTCTACTGATAAAAAACCTGAAAAAATGGTTACGAAAAAAAGAGGATTGTTGATTCACTCTTGCTCGAATAAAATAGAGGAAGCCAGACGGGAGAAGAGCAATTCAAGAGAGATTGAGAGGGAAGAGAGGAAGAAATGAGGAGAAAGAGGGATTGAGAAGGGAGGAGATGTAAGGAAATGGAAGGGGGGATGGGGTTTATATAGGGATAAATGGGAGGGGCAACGATCATTTTGCCGACGACCGTCCCCTCTAAACTATCACCTCAGGTGCCGATTTAGGTTTGGTTCTCCAACATGAGGTGTCAATTGATGCCTATATTTTTAATAATGTTAACATAATACTTATTTAATTAAATATGATTATTTAATAATTATTTTTTAAAAAAGTCCATCCATTAACATAGTCGAACAACCATTGACTATCCTTGCTTCTCTTTGTATGCATGAAAACTTGCAGATTCCCATCACCTTTATAACCACATTCCTCGGAACACCCCTGTTAGTGCTCCCACCAGTAATTCTAACTAATGTATCTTGTACTAACCAGTAGATGAGTGTTAACCCTAAGTGAAAAAGAAAAACAAAGATCACAAATTATGACTATTTGATAGAGATGAAAACAGATCGAATACAGATTGAATATACCTATTTCCATATCCATATTCGCTTCATCTCTATCAAATACGAATACGGATCCAGATATGATTCGAATATGCATTACGAAAACAATATCCTTAAAAATACGGATACAAATCTGAATCAGATATTTATGGAATCAGAATATGAATCAAATAAAGAGTGCACCTGAATACAGATTGAATAAAGAGCTAATCCAACTAGAATAAAGAGTGAGATCCAAATATGGATCCAATAAACATGGAATACGGACATGGATCGAATAAAGACTACATACGAACGCGAATTGAATTTTTTTTATCAATGTTCATAATGATTTTAAAAAATATTAATTAAAAATAAGTTGCATCATGACAAAAGGGAGCGTCAATGTGACATGCGTTCTTGATTGGAAGGAAAAAGAGGGATAGGATTTCATAACTTTTATTCATACCCATCTCCAAACAAATGGAAGTTTATTAATATCATTAATATATTGTATTTTATAATATATAATACTAATATAATAATACATGGTTGTGGCTTATATTATATTAACTAATATGTAAAATAATATTAAATATTGTATTCGGATATCCGGATCCAGATATTCCAGCCATTACCATATCCGTATCCATATTCAGAGAATTTTTACAACCCATATATATATTCGAACCATATTCGATTAATATCCGGATACGGATATCCATATCCGGTAATTTTTCGAATATGGTAAGCAGATATTCAGATATATCCGTATCCGTTTTATCCCTACTATTTGACTCACACTTGAAGCACTGGATTGAAGACACACAAGTATTGAGGATGAACACCCTGTGGTGACTCCTCGGTGTGTTAAGCAATATGTCCCCCAACCAATACAATTGTTGGGTTCACGACATCTAGTTTTACCCGGGACCCCAAGGGTGCATACCCCTCTGTTGGCAACAACTACTCTATTACCCACATGCTACCTAAGAATAATCACCTAGGCATGAAACAAAGGACACAACAAGAAAGGTGTCTGCTGGCTGCAAGGATGTAACACAAATCTGGATCTCTCTTGATTGTTCTAATGATGCTCAAGATTCTCTCACTCATCAAGACTCACCACATACATTTAAAAATCAATTTAGCTCATATTAGATCCATTTCAATTATTTATAAATGTATTATCATTTATCCATATAATTATCAAGTAAAACCATTTTCTACAGAGTCTACATCTTTTCCAAATCAATTTATAATATTTTTAAGGCCCAAATGGGTCACGACATAGAATGGTCGATCATTTCACTTTGCTGATCAATCATGATTTGATCGGCAAGCATTAGAGCACAATCATTCATTCTGGGTCAAATATGATCGATCATAAAATTTTATATGATCCATCATCCGATTATCGATCAAGCAACTTTTTAGGGGTGATCATTCAATGATCGATCATGCAACTTTTGTGATCTATCATTTTCCAAATTGAATCGATTATTCAATTTTGTATGATCGATCAATTTGGTCCAGAGAACTCTCTAATCGTTGATCTAATTTCATATGTAGGTTCCTACTATCATCCCACATCCTGTACATACATTTTTTGTTGACATGAATGCAGTATATCAACGGGAAATCGTAGAAACGTAAAGAGATATGAGACATATTTAGCGAATACTCACCCAAACTCGATTCTGATGCCAGACACAGGTAGAGTATACTTTCCAACTAGGGGTGCTAATTGAATTGAATCATTTGAATTCAATTACGATTCAAAGATAAAAATTCGAAAAATGTTTGATTCGAAATAAAATGAACTGAGTTTGAATTTCGCTTGAGGGTTTGATTCCTAAATAAATTGAATCTGAATTAACCTAAATTTGTTCAATAATAATTTGATTCGATTCAATATTTATATAGGCAAATACATACACACATACATACATATATCTATATTTACATACATAACGCATGCATATATTCATGCATACAATACATACATGTTCATATATGCACATGTAGCAAAAGGTCACTGCAATAGAAGAGGTAAATAGTATTGACGTTATGTAAACCTATGACATCGGTGACAACCTCAAGAAGAAATTGTTCAAAAAGCCCAGGAAGAAAATACTAGCTTTCTAATTAGAAGAAGCTAGTAGCTTCTATGAAAAAATTGATGACAAAGATAATACATTCTTAAGAAATAAAAAGTATCTCAAATCAAAGATGGTCAACAAGGAGGATTCGTTAATATATTACAATGGTAAGAAGAAATGACTTATTCGCAAAGATTCTCCTTGACTAAAAAAGACAAAAAAAAATAAAAATACAAAGATTGCACGAAGACATACATGAAGAGCCCTTAGACAATGTCCCTTGAGGGTAATGAAAGTGGAATCGTTTTAGTAATGTTGTTTGTCTTTGTACTGAATTTCCTACCCTATTAGTAGAATACATATAACAATGATGAATGCAAAAGATGGAAACCAAGAAAGTAGCTTCAAACTTATTTGTAGGTGGTTAAGGAGTAGATGATACTAATTAGATTTAGTATTTGTCACAACATATTCTAAAAGCATTGAAGTTAGTTGGACAAAGAATGGCACCCAAATCAAATTTTGTAGTATCAAGAAGGAAGACACTGATACGATGGATTGTGGATTCAAGATGCTTCAAAGATAGGGCATGAGACCTTGAACTCTTTAACGGGTTGTAATTCAATAAATTAGATGTATTGGCATCCAATTATCTATTTAAACATAATTTAATTGGTGTTAATCATGTATGCGATGAAGGTTTTAATGTCTTGTTAATTGTAATTATTTTTCAAATAATTAATGAACCTAGTATGGAAATCTTGCTTAAAGTAAAGAGATTTAAAGATATGTATATAGTTGAGTTTTAAAAAAACATGATTGTTTAAAGACTTGTAGTGAATAAATAAACTTTTACTCTGAAGAGTAGGTCAGTTACATCACAAGTTCACAAACAAGTTAATAAGATAAATATACTAAAAGGATTTGCCTTTAGAAAAGATTAATACACATGCAACTTGTAATGCATGTCAGGGATCAATACTATCACACCTTGGGCATGTAAGTTGAAAAACACACCTCATTTGAATGATAACTCGGTCATTGTATCGACCAGGTGGATTTTAGCAGAAAATTTATTTTTTTTATTTTTATTTATACTCCTAAAGAAGATATGTATAGTGTTAAGTACGGGAGTGTCGAACTCATGGAGGCAAACAATTAAAAACTAAGGTTAAACGGTAGAAAATTAGGATTTATGAGTTTTCTAATTTTTATTTATTTTAAGGATTTTTCTGGATTTTTTAAATTTATGTGAATTTTGAAGTATTTTGTAATTTTTTTTATTTTAGAAAATATTTTAAATCTTATTTGATTTTTATTTTAGTGTTTTTGTTTTAATTTCATTTTCATGTTTTTTATGAATTTTAAGAGGTTTTTAGGATTTCTATGGATTTTGTATTATTTTT
Organism: Ottelia alismoides; assembly: GCA_037367405.1. Taxonomy (NCBI): domain Eukaryota; kingdom Viridiplantae; phylum Streptophyta; class Magnoliopsida; order Alismatales; family Hydrocharitaceae; genus Ottelia; species Ottelia alismoides. The sequence goes on along the minus strand of JAZKJV010000251.1, from coordinate 190,250 downwards.
AATGTTGAAAACAATATTTTTATTAAAAAATATAATTTATTTCTGATTTTTAAAATAGAAAGTATGAAAATATTTATATTTTATTTTTATTGAAGAGTAGATGAAATTATCTTTAAAACAACAGATTGTGTGTTTTATGTGAATTTTATTGAATTAGTTCTTTTTAAAGTTTTATGTATTTTTTTTATTTTTTATTGGTTTTAATATTCAAAATTTACTTTATTTTTGGTTTTATGTGTAAAATATAGAAAAAATAAGAACTCTTCTAATGGTCTGGTGGTAGAAGCAGTGGCTCCCACTTTAAAAGACCAGGGTTCGAATCCTATAAATAAAAAAAATATAGAAAAATATACTAAGGATAATTTTTATTAGATTTTTAAAGATGTTTATTTTTTCTATTTTTTATGATTTTTAAAGTTTGTTATATTTTTTATTTTCAAATGATTTATTAAAAATAGAAAATATTTTTATTTTGCAAAATACTATTTAATACTGCATATAGTATAGTATAAGGTATTTTATGTATTTTTATTATATTTGTTATTTTATTTATTATGCATTTTATTATGTATAGTATATGATACTGTCCAGGGGTATTACTGTAATAGTAAGAAAGATAAAATGCGGAATAAAATGCAGGAAATTGGGGGGCTTCTGCACAAATATCCTGCGAAGTCACATGCCACACACGTGCTGGTTCGGCTATGGATACTTTGTGTAATTAACGAAACTCCGAGGGCCTCTGATGCAAAACCTCCAAAAATCACGTATGCGTGCACGTGTTCTCCTGAGTCGGGGACCTGCGTGTGATTATGAAAATTCCAGGAGTATTATCGCAAATTTCATAGTAAATACGTGCACCTTCACGTGCTCAAGACCGACCTGCACTTGAATATTCTAAACTGCCATGGCTCATTGCGAAATTGTCCCAAAATAACGGCCGCCTCACGCGAGGCACACATGACGAGTCTGGAACAGTGGGGTAATCGAAAGGGCCTACGGATGGCGCATGGCCTAACGTGGTCCATTGGATTTGCGGTCGATCGAACATCTCAGATGGTTATTATATCTTCTGGCAATTGGTTCTAATTCTCCCCTAATTTCGTCTGTCAGCCATGGAAGTTTCAATCTGAAGCGGAGGATTCTGCTTCAGCTTTGAGTTGACTGTTCTCGACGGAAGGCAGCACGGCTATTCTCCGATGAAGTGTCTCGATGGCGGTTTCATGTACAGCAAGTCGTTCGTCAAGCTTCAGATCTTCGATGCAACTCCACCATGCAACTTATTCGTTTTCAGTGAGGACATCTGCACCGATTCACGTGCAGTGGGTTTCCTCTTCACATGTTATATGTGATTCCAGGTTTGTGATGGTTCACTATGGTTCCGCAAGGTCATCCGATCAGGGCCAAACGACGGTGCTCAAAGTGATGCAATTGTAGCTAGATACTTCCCGATTGCTGGAGACGTTTCCAGATATAGCCTCAGGTGTTGTTCATCGGGAACTTGCAAATGACAAGCTGACTCGAGGATGAAACCTCGATCCCAAGCAGAACGACGATTAAGTGGACGGAAAGCTCAAACACCGGTGGTTGATAGAGCTTTGATTCTCCGGACGTCGTGTGCGTCCAGAGTTGTTGATATAGAAGGTGAAATGGGTAGAAATCGAAAGTGAATTTGATGAGATTGTTCAGATTTGACTTGTTTTTTACTGTGTTATAACAAAAACTGAGAGAATAGATGGATTGAGAGAAGGAGAGAGAGAGATCAGGGACAGAAGAGATGAAGGAGACGAGGAAATGGAGAAGGATCTAACCTGGGAGGTAGACGTGGATGAGTATGTTGCCTGTGGATAGGAGCTCAGGCGGAGCTCCGAGGTTGTGTCCTCAACACGCGGCAACCTGGGAGGCTGAATCACGGCGGAGCGGAGCTCATGCCGATGAGATCTCGCCGCACCTCCTGACTCTCTTCCTCGCTGCACGCAGTGTCGTCCCTGACATTTCATGGGCCCTAGGCAAAAGAGAAAAAAAGGGCCCCTATAAAAATAATTTATTTTTTAAAATTGTAATATTCTTATAAAAATTTCTTTAATTTTTACAAAGAACTATGGATGTTTATGATCGACGAGCATTAAACAATTAATCATGACTAAGAAATTTTTAAAAAAAAATCTACAACCGGAATAGACATCTATGGATGTAATGCAGCTCAAGGAACGTAAATACAAACAAAAGCTATGGTCAATAGCTAGCAAAAAATGTACGGCATGTGTTTTTTTAAGTTAGGATTTTTGAGAACGTTCAAGCACAGAAGCACATATAGCTATTGACTACAATAACACAAATATTTAAAAAATTAAGAGTTTTATCTCTTAATGTCTATTTTCTAGATCATATGGACCAGGAAAAAGTAAGGTTAGAGAAAAATAATATTCAAACAAGCACTAAACAATTAATTGCAATAAAAGTAATACATAATTTAAACAAACAATAAAATAATAGTTATAGAAATATAATCAAGTCATCAATTTTTTATTTGACAGTAGAAATCATGCCATGTTGATAGTTTCTATTAACAGTCCAAGATCTAAAAAGATACATGTTAATAAAATTAATTCTCAGTCACACCTAGCATTAATCTTGAAATCAAAATTAAATATTAAAGATTTGATTTTTCAGAAAACAATAAAAGTTACCTAAAAAGATTATTTGATGGTTATTCGCAATCCCACAATAAAATATTCTTATCACAAATATAAAATTGATTATAATGATGACAAGAACTTTGAAAAAGGAAACGTATGTCATGTGATTGAGCAATGAGAGGTGATTTTTTTATATAAAAAAGATAACAACCATTCAAGTGGTTAAAGCCAATTTCCAAATCCCCTACAATGTGCAATAACTTTCAATTTTGTAATTGCTTAGAATAAAGGCAAGAGGTGATTTATACTTACACAAATATGATGAGTAGGTGTACGGATCTAAAAATAACCGTGATTTGTGGATTTAAGGAAAAAATGACAATGCATAAATATAAAAAAAATACCATTACCTGAAGACGTGATTTGTGGATGTCCAACAACAACAAAGTCGTAAACTAAAAGCAGAAGAAATTGCAGCAATCGAAGAAATCGAAAATCACAAGAGGATGAGGTCAAAGCTGTCTCTAAAGGACACATTTAAGTTAAATATGGAGTCTTAACCCTTAAGATATTAATATGGCATTAGGGGATCCAAAGAATTTTTAACCATTTAGGAATACAAAGATTCAAATGACACATGCAAATGTAAATAATTATGGACCCATGTAGTTGTTTAGATATTGGATTACTATTTGATAGGGATGAAAACGGATACAAATATATCCGAATATCCGTTGTTGTATTCGAAAAGTTACTGGATACATATATCCATATTCAAATATTAATCGAATATGGATCATATATGGATATAGGTTGTAAAAAAAATCATGATATGGATACGGAAATGGTAATGATTTAAATATTCGGATCCGGATGTCCGAATACAACATTTAATATTATTTTATATATTAGTTAATATAATACAAGACACAATCTCATGTTATTATATTAGCATTATATATTATATAAGATAATATATTATTAGGAACATGACACACTTATATCATCTACTCTCTGATACCGAACCCCTGAATACGGAAGCAGATATTAATAATCTTCTATTTATTTGAGGATGGGCACGGACAAAAGTTACAAAATTGTATCCCCCTTTTTGCTTTTGGTTAAGAACACATGTTACCTCCTTGACGATTGCTTTTGTCATGATAAAATTTATTTATATTTCATTGTCATTTTTTAAAACCATTGTAAACTTTGATTAAATATCAATTCGTATTCGTATGCGATCTTAAATAGACCCATTTTTGATTTCCATATTTATTGGATCTATATTTGGATCATTCTTTATTTGATTCATATTTGGGTTAGCTCTTTATTCAATATGTATTCAGGTCCGCTCTTTATTCGATCCATATTCAAATTCGATAAATATCTGATTCATATCTGTATCCGTATTTTTAAAGATATGATTTCCTTAATGCATATCTAAATCATATCCGTATCCGTATTCGTATTCGATAGAGATGAAGCGAATATGGATATGGAAATAGGCATATCTGATCCATATTCGATCCATTTTCATCCATAGTATTTAAAATAAAAATAATAAAGGCTAACTATATGTAGCCTATTTAGAGATGGGCCCCGAAAGTGAATGGGCCCTGGGCCATTGCACCTGAGGACAAGCCTCAGGGACGGCCCTGGCTGCACGGGCTGACTCGCTCCTATCATGAACGAGAGGGAGGACGTAGCTCACCGAAAAAAATGGAGGAAATGACGGATCCCCTTCTCTAGGAGGATGGGAACCCTATTTATAGGGGAGGTAGCTTGGGGAGCACACCAGCGGGTGCGGCCATCTAGCGGTGGCTCCCATCACCGGTGGGCGGTTGGAGGAACAACCTAACTACCAAGCCGTTGGGCAGTTAACGGAAGGAAGAAAGGGCGACAGCGACGCAAGGCATGAGAAGAAGAGAGGAATCACGGAAGAAAGGAGAAAGAAGAGAGAGAAGGGAAAGGAAGAGAGAAAAAGTCAAAATAAATAAATTAATTAATAATTATTTAACTAACTAAAATAAATAATTAAGTAAATAAAACTAATAATAAAATAGATAATTATATACTTAATAATTAATTAGATTAATTATAATATTATTAAATAGATAATTACGTTCCTAATTAAGGGATTAATTATATAATTTATCAAATAATTAAGTATATATTTAAATAGATAATATAATAAATAATAAGTAATAAATAAATAAATAAATCAATATTATTTATTTTAATTTAATAATATGATATTAATAAAGTATATAAATATATTAAATAACATATATTAAGTAATATAAATTACGACACAATTTACAACATATATCAATACAGTCGCGAAACTAACATTTCGCATATTAACTTCGATTTTAGCGAAATAAGTGTTATTTGATAAATAATTAAATAAAATAGATTTTAAACTGAGTTTGTCCAATTCAGAGTAAGATATGACTGAGTTATAAGGTTCGGAAAATTTAGGTAGCGGCTTCGTGGCCTCGGGATTTATTAGATTTTGGCTTAAATTATATTTTTATATTTTTCTAATGATTTTTAGAAGAATTTTAGAAAAGAAATTAAGTTGAACGGAGTTACGGATAATTAATTAAAAAGTACGAGAAGTTTCTACATATTGTATATATAGACAAGAGGACCCAAACGCCAAAGCTCACTCGTTTTTTCTAATATATTTTTGATATTTTTAGTAAATAGTATTAAGTATAAAATGAAGTTTAAAAGTGAGTTTGGTCCGTTTGGAGTTTTCTATAAATAGTTATGAACCTCAGAAGTCGACTTTTACAATTTTTTTGGTCCATTGTAATATTTTACTTTTATATTGAATATTTTTGAACATTTTTAATAAAATAATATATATTTTTATGAACAACTTTCGTAAAATAAGTGTTTTGATTTGAAATGATCTAAGTGATAAATAAAATAAGTGAAATATTTACAAGGTGAAAAATATGTTTAATGTATTTTTGATCTTAATTTTCTGATATTTTTATAACTTAGGATCCTTATCTCCCCGTACTTATTTATATTATCGACCAGGTCAGTATTGACCCTGTCTCGAGGTTAAGATCGGTCTGCATATATTTTATATCTACAACCTTCTTTTCTTTTCTTTTTATTTTTTCTTATTATTTTATTTTGGATAAAATAAGTGTTAAATATATAATAACAATATTTGTGGTTAGAATGATAATTAGTGGGAATTAGTAATTATTTACATGCATTTTACTAAGGAATTTAGCCATAATGAAAGAATAAAGGTGATGAATCGTAGATTCATCATTAGATACAAATACTGCTTGGTACTAGCAGATGATTACTCCTGGTTCACTTATATTTTTAAAAGTAACAAGTAGAACCTTAGGGTACTTCATATATTTCTCTATGATTGGCGTAAAATGCAAAGAAATAATGTGTTCCTTAATGTACAAACAAATAATGGTGGGGAATTCAAAAATGAAAATATTATAGGATTTTGAGAAACTCGTGAAATAAAACATGGATACTTAACTTTGAGCATTTTAATGCAACTAGGATGAATTATTTAAGATCCGGAAGAGATATGTAAGAGACCTCATCCTATAAATAAAAGAGGAGTAGTTGCCCCCTCATTTCTCCCCTCGTCGGAGCACCACCTCTTTGCTATAAAGTGGCCATTGGAAAGCTACCAGTGTTTGTGGAGTTTACAGTTTGATGATTAAAAGATATCATCACGTAGAGAACCTCGAGGTCATCTATGTGTATGCATTCTTGTGTGATCATTCAAGTTGGCGGAGATGTCAAACTAAGAGCAATTATATCTAGAGAGAACATATTTGAAGGTAACTGAATCCCTTCGTCCTTGCTCTTGAATTCACATGTGGTTTCTCAATCCTCTGTAATTAAAATTCCCTAAAGCCTTGGTGATTCTTGTGGCATGATTGAATGTGCCAAGGGTGGAAATGTGTAAAGGAACGAAAGGACAACAAAAACCCATCAAAAACCAACGAAAAGGGAGGATGAAACTGTGCTAAAGTCATTGGTGCATAAGGTACACTAGAAATCCTGTTGTATGAATTCTTCCACCAGCGCATGTGCATTGATACATCGGATTGTGTACTTGTGAACCGGTACAACAGACGAGCGCATTGATACACAAGGAATGTACAAATTTACACCCAAACCATGCTCCTGTACTATAAATCGTGTACCTGTACACCAATGAGTACACTTGGGGAAATCTACAATAAACTATACTTAAACGGATATTGTTGAAAAACCCTAGACCCGAGTTGGAGTACGTCCTTCAAATGGCTATATGTTATATATTCGCATGGATGAAATGACTTAACAGTCCAAAAGAATCAGAACAAACTTAGGGTATGTTTGGGAACTCGGTTGGGTGGGAACTCGGTTGGGTTGGGTTAGGGTATCCCCTTGTGATTAGTAGCTGTTTGGAGGGTTGTCAGGGTTGAAATGATAATTGTGATGTGATGTGACATTTATTATGTATTATATTAACTTTTTAATGATTATAATATGTTTTCTATCTTAATAATTTAATTCGAACATAGTTTAAAAATATTATACCAAATATATTGCAGGATCAATACAAGTAATCCCAACCCAAGTTGAGAAGGTTGGAGCCTGAGGTATGCCGGTGTACCCTGGTGTACACCAGCAACCAAACAGACCCTTACCGCTTGTTTGGTTGCTGGGTTGGACTGGGTTGGGTTGGGCTGGGTTGGGGTGGGTGAATAGTAATCTGTGAAGAGGAAGTACCCTTGTGAATAGTAACCAGGGTTGGGCCAACCCTGCCCAACCCTGCAACCAAACAGTCCATTAGGGTCAAGAAATGAATATGCCAAAGTGTGAATGATGTGAGTATCATGTTATGTGATCTACAACTATGCATGAAGATTTGAATTCCAAACTGATCATTAGAGGTATATATCGTGAAATTGATGGTTATGAAGTTGTTGTTGTCCATGGGTGAGACTTCATGGTGACTTGGTAGAATATAGTTAGGTGCTGTAAGGAATTGTGCTTGCATCCTTGGATCTCATGGTAGATATTATAAGGTCGCAACACTAGTGGATGAGTTAATTGACATATTGCCCTCGTTGCCAGGATATATCCGGTGTAGTTTAACGGAGTTGGTAGATGTCACAATTAGCATTTATGGCTTCGCATTTATGCATGATATTACTATTAAGAGTAGCACTAGGTGCTGCTACATTGAGTGTTATTTAGAATGTTATTTTACGAGAGATTATCTGAGATGTGGTTATAAAATTGGAGATATGACTATGCGCTTTTCCTATTAAGGTGTGAATAGGAGTGCGTGGAGGTTCCACCCATAAAAGATTAACAAATCTCTTGCATAGCAGAGGCATGTGAGTTTCATACTTTTTATGTGTTTTTATGTGAAAATATAAGATTGTATATCGTAATATTTTCCCTACATCGCTGAGGACTCTTCGCAACATTTAATGTGCTTGAGGTACTACGACAACGTTCCTAAGTGGAGAGAATGGAGGGCGAGAGTGAGAGGGAGCGAGAGAGAGCGAGAAAGGGAAAGGAAGGGGGGGAGAGAGAGGTAGAGTGGTCGAAGGGAAAGGATGAGGAGATGGTCGAGGTCGAAGGTGAGGCCGGGTGATCCTTTGTCGTGGCGAAGGGGGATCGAAGGAAGAAGAGGGTGGAGTCAAGACGGTGCTTTCGGTGTGGTGATGTTGGTCACCTCGCCAGATCGTGCTCCAAGGAGATTGTGTGCTTCAAGTGTAATGGAACGGGGCATCGGATGTCTGTGTGCCACCGTCAGGGGACGTGGCGGCCAAAGTCCCAGCCATCAGATTGTTTCTGCTGTCAGAGATCGGCATCTGGTCTCGGATGCGTTTGCTGGGGATACGGCAAGGGCGGTGGAAGACCTTCTGCTGTTGCTAGGTTCGAACTTCGAAGGAGACGTCGTGGACCTCGATGGCGGGCTCGTGTGCGCCCGTGGTCTCTCCGAGCGGGAGGAGGCGCTTCTCCTAAGGGGCATCACCACCCCCCTGGTGGATCGTCCTTGGCGGAGGTCTCGCTTCCGGGATGGTGCCGAGCTTGATGTGAGGTTGATATCGAGGCGTGTCCAGATTTCTGGGGTTCCACTGAGGTGTAGGCGCCTTGACGTTATCCGAGCGTGCTTGTCGCCTCTGGGAAAGGTGGTCGCAATCCTTTGCGATGGTCTCAAGCCAGGTGGTGGCTCTAAAGTATTGGTGGAGCTGCTGGGGCCGTCCTGCCCTCTGCCGAAGTTCGCGACCTTGTCGGTGGGACGGACCTCATTCCTTCTCGGCCTTTCGGTGGTGGATGATTCTTCCTCGGCATTATCAAGTGCGGCTGGGAATCTCGGGGATCCCTTGCAAAAGGGAGGAGGAGCGGTGGAGGAGACGGCGTCGTCGACCACGGCGGAGGAGGAAGCTGCCTGCCCATCGACGTTTGATCTTCCCAGTGGGGGGGAAGGCGCCGGATTTCACGGGATCATTGGTTGGAGGAGTTAATGCAGGCAATAACTCTTGCATGCCAAATAAAGTATACTTTAATTCACAAGATTGCAACGATTTGGTGGAGCGCAATTTTTCAAAATCGAAAAACTTTCCATGCATGACTCCAATTGGAGCGATGCAGAATGACGTGGACGTTGGGGCTGGAGTTAATAAGGTAGGTTCGGGGAAAAGGGATGAAGTCGGAAGTGCTATTGCAGCTCCCATGGTTTTTGCAGTTGACTTCTCATGCTATTCGGGTCTCCATCAGGCTGTGACAGTTGGTGCAGTTGAGGATGCACACCCATCCAACGGGGGAGGTTTTTTTACATTCTTGGGCTCAAATAAGGTGGCAAGAGGGTGTTGGGTGCGATCTGGGAAGTGGGAGAGGAGAAGAGGAAGTGCAGTGGAAAGGCTCCAGAGGCCTCCATGCTCAGATGTGGTTTTAGTTTCTTCACGAAAGCGACATCGTGTGGAGGGGGGATCAAGGATTCTAGAAGGTGTCGATACAGGAGCCGAACCCTGCCTCTCAAGGGAGTTGTCGTTATTAGACTCCAATGCATCTACAGTAGAGGGAGAGTCAGTAGAGAATATATCAGTGGAATGCTTACGTCAGCAGGTGGCTCGTTGCATCCATGTGGAATTGGCGGGGGAAGCCCCTTCTGTTGATAAATGAAGATCATCTCATGGAATGTATGAGGACTGGGGCAGCTGGAAAAACGACGAGCTGTTGGATCCTTATTAGATGAATGGCGAGCAGATGTGGTTGGCCTGCAAGAGACAAAGCTTGAGACGTGGGACCTTCCTCGGTGGAGATCCCTATCTGGAGCTAGACTGTCAGAGTTCAGATCAGTCCCTTCAATTGGAGCTTCGGGAGGCATCCTGGTTGGCTGGAATGGTGACTTGTTGGAGTTGAGGGATTCGATGGAGGCTCAACACTCATTGTCAGTGGTTCTGGTGCGTAAGGGAGATGGTGTCCGTTTTCTTTTTTCTGCAGTGTATGGACCTTCAGGTGTGCATGCTGGTTCGGGCCTATGGGAGGAACTTTGTTTGATACGAGCGAGATATGAGGACCTTCCCTGGCTTATTGGGGGTGACTTCAATGTCACACTTTTATCTTCTGATCGACCCCGGGATCGAGGAGGGCTGGATCCTGGTTCACCTGCATTCAGGGAGTTTGTTCAGGAGCGCTCTTTGGAAGTTTTTGATGCTTTGAACTCCCTCTATAAGTGGCGGAACACCTCCTTGAGATCTAGGCTGGATAGATTTCTGTGTTCGATGGAGTTACTGGAGGCTTTCCCACTGGCAGGTGCTAGCTCTTTGCCACGATGTCACTCTGATCACACACCTATCTGTTGGGACTCCGGCGAGTCTGTTCGTTTGGGAAGCATATTCCGGTTCGAGCGCTCTTGGCTATTGGAGGAGGACCTAAAGGCTCGTGTGGTTCAGTGTTGGAGGCAGATTGGTTCTTCTGGATCAGCTTCCAGAGATATGGCGGCTCGATTAAAGGCTTTAAGACTGATGCTGGTGAGTTTTCATAGGGAGCTCAAAATACGTCGTAATGAGCGAAGGGACCTTGCCCAGGCAGAGGTGGTTAGACTTGATAGAATCGAAGATGTCAGGGAGCTTTCTGAGGAGGAGAAATTGACGAGGTCAACTCATCACAAGGTGCTTCTAGAAGAGGACAAGAAAAGAGAGGTTGAGTGGAGACAACGGTCACACCAGATTTGGTTGAGGGAAGGCGACGCAAATACCAGATTCTTTCATGCGATGGCGAATGGAAGGAGGAGACGAAATTTTATCCACTCCTTGGAGGTGAGAGGAGTGCGGGTTGAAAGTGAGAGGGAGATTGGGGCTTCGGTTGTTGAACACTTCAGGGAGATGAGTAGGAGAGTTCACCTCGGTGGGGTTGGCTGGCATGATAGAGAGGTACCTCGGGTTTCGGAGGTCCAGGAAACTCAGTTGATTTCCAATTTCACTATTCAGGAGGTCCGCACAGTAGTTTTTGATCTAAATGCAGATGGGTCTCCTGGGCCAGATGGATTTCCTATTTTCTTTTTCCAAGAATTCTGGGATTTGGTGGGTCAGGATGTTCTGGCGGTGGTGGAAGAACTGAGAGGAGATAACTGTGGTTTTGATCGGTTAAATCGTTCTTTAATTTTCCTTCTCCCTAAGAGGGATGTGGTGGATCGAATAGAAGACTTCAGACCCATTGCTCTTTCTAATGCTATATATCTCATTGTTGCAAAAGTTCTTGCGAACAGGCTTCGTGTTGTTTTGAGTGACATCATCAGTGATTCACAGGCAGCCTTTATTCCCGGTAGACATATGATGGATGGCGTGATCATGGCTTCGGAGATTGTTGCTGATTGGAAGAGAAGGAAGGTCAAAGGTTTTCTCTGGAAGATTGACTTCTCCAAAGCGTATGATTGTGTTAGCTGGAAATTCATTTGGGCATCCCTTTCCAGACGTGGCTTCCCAGATGAGTGGATCTCTTGGATGAAGAGGTGCAAGACGACGACTTCTTGCTCAGTGCTGATTAATGGAAGACAGGAAGGGGGCTTCTTTCAGCCGCAAAGGGGGGTTAGGCAGGGGTGTCCACTAGCTCCTCTTCTTTTTGTTATTGCAGCAGACGCATTGTCAAGGATGGTTACTCGTGCGGTGGAAGGAAATTTCGTAAAGGGATTCACCTTAAATGGTTTGTCTATCCCAATATTACAGTATGCTGATGATACAATCCTTTTTGTGGAAGGTGGTGCTCCTGAGGCTGAGGCAATCTCTACAGTATTAGACCTATTTGGGAGAGTCTCAGGGCTAAAATTAAACGAGGAGAAATCAACTTTTATTCCATTTGGTCTTTCTGAGGGGGAGGCTGAGGCTTGTGGGGCATTCCTGTGCTCTCGACGGGGGGCTCTCCCAATCACCTATTTGCGGTTGCCTATAGTGGACGTCCGCTTAAGACATTCAGATTGGGCGCCAGTGGTAGAGAGACTTGAGAACAAGCTTGCAGGTTGGCGTGCTTCTTGCTTATCTCAGGGTGGACGCTTAGTCCTCTTGAGGTCGGTCCTCTCCGCGATTCCTGTCTTTTTTCTATCTTCTCGCTTGCTCCCGGTGGGGATTCGTGGTCGGTTGGAGAATTTGATGCGTAGATTCTTTTGGGCTGGTACTCCGTTGGTTGCTTGGAAGGTAGTGACACTTACTGAGGCTGATGGTGGTTTAAGAGTCCTAAACCTTGAGGTGATGAACATGGCCCTCTTGGCGAAGTGGGTCACTCGTATTTGGGGTGATGGATCAGACACGTTATGCACATTATTGAGAAAGATCTATGGCGTGACAGAGATCCTGGAGTGGCGTCCCAGTAGATTGGCAAAACCTTCAAATTTTTGGCGTGGAGTATGTGCGGTGCTTCCCCAGATTTCTCCATATCTAAATCCCGTGCTGAGGGATGGTGCAGAGGTTAGTCATTGGATATGGTCAGATGGTGCTTTTAGTGTGAAGAAAGCCTACAAGGTCTTATATGCCTCCATTGTCTTTGATCCAGGAATTATAATACCAAGATTAGGGCAAATATGGTCTCGGAGGATTCCTAAAAGAGTGAAAGTTTTCCTCTGGTTGTTCGGGAGAGAGCGGGTGATGACTGGTGCTCGGAGGGCCCGTCTCTTTGGGGCTAACAGTTGTTGCTTGCGGTGTGGAGAGGAGGTGGAGGATGCTAATCACTTGTTTTTTCTTTGTTCTTCTTCGAGACCGATTTGGGCTGGGGGTCAACTTACCTGCAGACGCATCCTCAGGGGTTATAGAATTCTGGGAATCCATTGGAGCTCGCACAACAGCTGAGAAGCAACGTGCAACATCTATTCTGTGGGCAATCTGGTTGGCAAGGAATGGAACTATTTTTCGTGGGGAAAGATTTTGTATCGAAAGTGTAATAGAGCATGCCAGACTCCTACATGAGTCTTGGACTTTGTAACCTTGTACTTAACTTGTGAATATAAGTTTTTGGGTGTCTACCTTTACGGTTTGACACCCTTTTTCCTTAAAAAAACGTTCCTAAGTGGAAATCATGAGATAACTAAATACACATATCGAATGTTTAACCTGGTCAATTAGTGTAGCATGGTCTAGACATATTTTGTTGTATGTTCTAGTGTACTCTATGAGAGAGTGAGTACACTATCCATGTTATCATTACACGAATGGTTATTATTAGTCTCGTTGCTGGACAACTGCTCAGGTTACCTTCGCGTGGACCTGACAAGTGTAGCTAAGCAGGTATGACAATAGTAGTCGTTATAACAAGATATATATTATGCATACAGATTTTGATCTAACATGGTGCATGTAGTTTGAGCAGTTTCTTTACCTCTAATATATTTTCTATTTTCTTTGAGAGATGTTGTAGTAAGACACTATTGATATTATTTGCTATAATTTCTATAGCCATGAAACAATTTTTGGACATGGACTTAATGAACATGATTAATGAAAATTAGTAAAGTTTTCTTTAAATATTATATTATTTCTCCTGTTAAAATATATTTCCAATGTTAATCTAATGTGCATGAAATGGTTTATTAAATATCATATATCGTGGGTGAGTTGGACCACATGTTTGATGCTCCTATCATGTCAGTTTCAGTGATCGGAGGGCGGGGCATCACATATAATAGTATCATAGCTTTATACTCCATTCCTTCTCTTATATATTAGATCATTAGTGGCATTCCAAATATGGGATAGTGTCTGAGTTTTTTCATTCTAAATCGAGTTTTGAAAAGAATGGTCATTTTAAAGCAAGTTCTGAAAAGAGACTCATATAACAAGAGGAAAACAATGTTCATCTTTCGATGTCCATGGGCTCGGAAGGATATGAGGATCTACAGGCTTTATAGAAGCACTAGATGACTTACACAATATATTAGATGGATAAGGTGCCCCAGTTCTTTGGCACATGTACACCTGATGCATCGAATTGTGGATGTGGAATCTATTCAAATTGCTAAGGATGATCCACACACCCGAGGAGTCATGGTTTACATTCGTGGATTTTTTTACTAGATGGATACATTAAGTGTTTGTGCTACACCATTAAATAGTAACTGAAGGAGCTCTTTACACGGGGTTTTTTGCAGATGAATACCACAAATAGTTCCTCCCTTACCATTGGGTAAAGTGTTGAAGCACAGGCTGATGGTGGCCAATGAATATGTGGTCATCTATACCGAGTTATATTGCCATTCATTGACCACCATATCCTATCATGCTGAGAATTTCTAAAAGTTCCTCCATGGATTGCATGAGAAGTTATCCCTTTTGATCTTCATCTCCATCAAATAGGTGATAACTACAGTCACAAAGAGGGAGTCTTCTCAAAATAGAGCACAAGGTGGTCAGTCCAAACAGACTCAACAGTCCAAAAGGTTTGTTCATTGAGATTTCTACAAGATCAATTTAGAGCGTTGTTTTCATCCAAATGCAGAAGCCCCTACAGTTAGTAGATATGCCTCCACACCTACCTTGGGGCATGCTTTAGTGAGCTGAGGTTCTACTTCTTCTCGCCTTTCAACACACTCATCGACGCGTAGATGTGGAGGTGACAATCTTGTTTCTAGAGGTTCAGTGTATAAGTGTAACGGAATGGGTCACGATGACCGGCGGAAGCATTATTAGGTCACGTGACCGAACCGTTACATAAACGTGCATGGCAATTAATGACCAGATATAATATCAAATAAAAAGTCCATTCAATCAAGAGTTTCATAAGATTCCCCCTATTACAACTCCAACTGGGGTATTTTTGCAAAAACTATGCTAGGATTTAAACAACAATTCAACAGCTCCTGTAGGCATATAGATATCCTTCAAACTTCACAAGCTGAATCATATCATGTCAGAATCTCGTGGAGTCTGTAGCAAGATCCAGAGAATGCAGTCAACCATGTTCATCACCTGAAATTGACAAACATAAATTTTCATGAGCCTAATGCCCAGTATGCATCGGGGTCCATGCATAGGTATTCTAACGATACTGATCCCTTATAAATCATGTACTTGGATTTACATGCATACACATCATTACGTGCCTAGATATTTAACATGCATGTCTAAGTTCAAATCACTATCATGTATAATTTGGCTTCTTTCAAAAATATGGATATGCATGTAATTTGCATAAGTAGATATGTCAATCATTTCTTTCAACTTATGGGGCTTATTTCATAAAATACATGGCAAATTTCATGGCTTATTTCATAAAATACATGGCAAATTTCATAGTTCTTAAAGCATTTAAGTCATTTTGCATATTAACCCCCATGACTTTGATGGTTTAACTTTCTTAAACCACTTCTTGTATAACACGTAATGGTTTACTCTTTTTAAACCATTTTCTTGCATAACTCATAATAGTTTACCTTTATAAACCAAATTTC
The DNA here is from genome assembly GCA_037367405.1 of Ottelia alismoides. Classification (NCBI taxonomy): domain Eukaryota; kingdom Viridiplantae; phylum Streptophyta; class Magnoliopsida; order Alismatales; family Hydrocharitaceae; genus Ottelia; species Ottelia alismoides. The sequence goes on along the minus strand of JAZKJV010000251.1, from coordinate 174,668 downwards.
TTGTATAACATTCATATACGTATCTTGATATACAATTTCAATCGCTGGCACTTGCGGTCCCTGGTATGACAGTATAACAACTGTAGAGGACTTAGCTTTTGCCTCCATGGTTCCTTACAACCATACGCCCCTTGCGGCGTTGTCCCCTACGACATTAACATGACTGTGTAGGTACAATTGTAGAGAACTTAGCTTTTGCCTCTGTGGTTCCATGCAACCACACACCCCTTGCGGTGTTGCCCCTTGGGCTAACACGACCCCTTACGATCGTCCATGTGATTCTTTATGAATATGTACCTTGAATCTTATTTAAGGTTATCAACTTTCGTAAATTCCTTCTCTCAATTTTCAATGCAAGACATGATGTGGTATGATCACAATTTGTTGTTTCTATAGTTCTAATGCATATGATATAAACTTTCTGAAATTTTCAGAATTGATGTTGGGCCGGTTTGATGCACATGGTTTACAGATGACTACTCCTAAGTTGGTGTCCATATCTACTTATCTATTTTGTAGTAACTTATAATAATTGGGATTGGTAAACCCCATTAAATTGCTATTTGAGATGTATGCTATATAAAATAGTATTTAGGCTAATACAATGCGTTATTATTTCTAGATTATTGTAGTATATATGGAAGGTTTACCCATTGGTTTAGAAATCTCACCGTGAATCTATCATTCTTAATCGATGCTATATAATACAAGTATGATAATTAAGCAGCACATGCACACTGTGCAATAATCCTGGGATTATCATTGTACGAATTATACATATATTAGTAATTTTACTGGAAATGAAAAATTTAAATTGTTTAGTTAAACAAGGAAAATAGGTGGTTCCATGGAGGTTTCTCCTATTACATATGCATATAATTTGCACTCTCCAGAGTACCACATGTGGTGTGAAGTATTGAACCTACGTTATACACCGCCTATCTTCTTTCAGTAAAAACGTGCGTGCACCTTTACTTAGATTATTTATACTATTGGCGAATAAGTTATGGGTGATTACGTGTATAATATTGCTTGCTTTACACGGTAAATAAAGACATAACATGAGAACCCCATCAAGACCTAGACCATTTACTCTCATAACATCAACGAATTTAAGATGTTCAAATTTATGAAGTCGGACCTTCAGTTCATGCGAATGGAGAATATTTTTTTTTATTTTAACCACAACCTATGATATGACTTCATTCAACAATTCAACAATTAAAAAAAATTCGTGACAAGTCTCCGCAATAACATGTGGATGTATAACATGGATCCCATTATTCTTCATATTAAAAAATCATGTAAAGGTCTGTTCGAAACCGAATCCGTGCGACTACTGTTAACGTAAAGATCCAACATATACATTTAGAGATTGTAATCCTAACCTGATACATACAATCAATGATCCATTCTAGATTGAATCGACGTATATACGTAATAACCTAGATCCGATGCATAGCTTAGGTCCAATGCACGTCTCTCTCTGTGGCGGTCGTCCTTCCAATCACAAATCCACACTCCTCTCCTTCTCCGATTCGATGTCTCCTTCTCCTGTGACGACGAAGGACGCCGGTAAGATTCTCTCTCTCTCTCTTCCTCTCCTTTTCTCTCTCTCTCTCTATTTGCAAAAGCAAGTGACGTTGGGGGGGGGCTTATGATTTTAAACCTTTCATTGGAGAGGTTAATGGCCATGTTACAATTAGTCAGGAGATTGCTTGTGCTTCCAATGCCACAACTTGACCACTTCGAGTCCATGCACCCCAATTATAGCGTTCGATTGGTGAATTCATTTGACCAGTTGTAGGTTCTAGCTTTGCAACATGGAGAGCGAGGTTTTCTGTGTCCCTCATCACAAATTACTTGCAACACCGTCGAGTTCAGCATTCCATCAGTACCACAAGGCAGTTAATTTAGCCACATAATAGTAGGTTTAGCCTTTGCCAATAGTTTGAGGTATGATTTCCTTGTATATTTATCTTTGCATGCCTTGTTTGATTCATGAGTTACACATTCTTTCCTAACACGATGATTAGTACCGATACTAGTTATTGATTCATGAGTTACACATTCTTTCCTAACACGATGATTAGTACCGATACTAGTTAAGGCACTGACATGTGTTTTATCTCGTTACCACAATAAGGGTCAAGGGAGTTCGTTGTTCACATTATGTCAGGTGGTTAAGGACGTAAGAATACAAATAGGTAGCAACATGATGCTTGCATTTCTTCTACTAATATACCTAAAGGATTTCAATGTTATCTTAGGTATGGATTTGCCTCGAGAGATACAACATGTTCTTAGACTGTTTTGAGAGGATGATGATTTTTTATCTGCTAGCAATTGCAGCTTACAACGAGGTTAACTATATATCTGCTTTGAGGGCACAAAATTTCCTCGGCCGGAGTTGTATAGGTTTTCTAGCATATGTTATTAAGTCACCTGCTCAAGACCAAATGATAAAATATGTCAGGATTGTGTGAGACTTTCCTGATGCATTTCCAAATGAGTTTCTCAATCTTCCATCCGAGAGGGTAATTTGACTTCGAAATCACTTTACATAATCGATAATTTGACTTCAATATCACTTTACATAATCGATCTTCATTTTTCCAAACTGGATTGCACCTATAGAGCTCAAGGAGTTCAAAATGTAGCTATAGAAGCTATTCAATAAGAGATTTATCTATCTCGGTATGTCTCCTTGGGGAGCATTGATTGTCTTTAAAAAAAAAGGACATATCCATGCGATTGAGAGCATTGATTATATACAATTGAACGACAAGGATGTTGAAGAATCATTATTCACGCTCGTGGATACATAATCTTTTTGATCAGTTGTAGTTGTAGGGAGCAATTGTATTCTTCAAGATTGATATATGAATGCTTGAGGACATACTCTGAACATGCTATATTGAGTGAGAAAGATTGTAGAAGGATCAACATTCTCCCAGTGGAGTTTACCTGTGGCTCCTTTTGAGGTATGAAATACATATTGGATAATGAAATCCATATTGCCCAGATCTTGAGGATACTGCAAGAGTTGTGAAAATGGCCCGAAAGAAGTTAATTGCACATAGTTCTAAAGTACATTTACACGCCTACTAAATTGAAGTTCGATGAGGACATTCCCATGCAAAATCTCGTAAATCTTTACACCATATATAAAGAACAAGTCCGAATAGGGTATACATTGAGAGAGAGCAAATCCTCACTACACGAAAAAGGACATTAGACAACGGTTAGATAACAACGATTTATCATATTCGTTGCGAAGTTTATATATAACACCGATTTTAAATATTCGTTGCTAAATATATTAATATAATGACGATTATTTCAAATCGTTGTGAATTTATTTTTGTAACGAATATATTCGTTGTTATCTTTTTTTCACAGTAACGGAAAAATATCCGTTGCGATCTTTTCCTCCGTAGCAACGAAAAAACATTCGATGCCTTTCTTTCTCCAAAACAACGAAAAATATCCGTCGCCTCTTTGTCCTCATAGCAACGAAATATATTCGTTGTCATCTTTCTCCATTGCAACGAAAAAATCTGTTGCCTTTATTTTCCATAACAACAAAAAGATATCCGTCATTGTTCTCCCTTTAGCAACGAAAAAAGTATTCGTTACCACATTTCCTCCATAATAATAGAAAGCATATTTGTTGCCTTTATTTATCAGACAAAATATTCTTAGTGGATATTGCATTATAAAGTGTGTATATATATATATGTGGCTATAAAGGATGCATTTGTGGACTCGTGTATGTCAATTTATTCATTGCATAGTGGTCACTCCATCCTCCTCCGTAGGCATTTTAATTTAGAAAGAACAGGAGCATAATTTGAGATTCACCTAGAAAAATGATGACTGGGCCTGAGCACTCGGGTATAAGGTACTAAATAGGTCATTGCGACCCAAGCGATCAGACTATGTCAATCAAGAAAAATTGAACCACTAATAGAGATAAAACAGAGAAAACATGAAATACGGTCCTGCTATTGGATTAACCCGGTATAGCGACCAGGGTCGAACTCAAGGAGCACGGGTTGGCCTCTCGAGCCTACGAAGTAGTAAAAAGAAATAAAATAAAAGAAGAAAATATTTTTAGTGGTTTTTAATTTATTTTATATTTTTTTGGATTTTTAATGTATTAAGAAAATAAGAAAAACAAAGGAACACACACTTCAACAAATTATTTAGAGCACTAAAAATCAACCAAAAATTCAAACAAAAATATTTTTATGTGTTTTATAATTTTTAGTGTTTTTGGTGAATTTTGAGAATTTTTTGATGTTTATTTAATTTTCTAAAAATCAAACAGTGACTGAAATAAGTGGTACTGTCCAGCCGAGCCAAAAAGCCCTAGATAAAATATCTAAGAGCCCAAAAATGGCCGAGAGGTAATTTTCCTATAAAGAAAACAAAATGAGGAAAATTTAGGCACCAATTTTATTGTTTTTGGATTTTTAATTTATTTACTAGAATTTTTATAAGGTTTTATGTGTTTTTCAATTTTTAGTGGTTTTCTGTAATGAAAAATAGCCAAAATTGGCTAGAAAATCAAACTAAGTGAAATAGACAGTAGACAATATTTTTGTAATTTTTAGACACTATTTAATATTTTTTTGTGATTTTTAAGGTTAGACATTAGCAAAATTAAAGATTTTTGAATTTTTAAAAATAACAAATGAAATAAAAAATGTCCTCAAAAATCCACGAAAATTTTACACCATGGCAGGAGCCATGTATCCAATTTTCGTTGGATTTGGAGGTGTTTTAATATTTTATTCAAAAATAAAGAAGGGGCACTGTGCACAAGGACTAAAGTGCAAATACCCAATAGCCTGGGGGGTCTGGTGCAATTTACCCAGCAAAACACGCGCCACGCGCGTGCTTGGGGCACTCAGGGACCCAAATGCAATAAAAATAAGTCCCGAGGACTTATTGGTAACAGGTACCAAAAGTCTAGGGGCCTATTCGCAAAATACCCAAAATATCACGCACATGTTGAAATAAATCACGCACAGGGGTATAAATGCAAATAAACTAAAACATTCATTCCATTGATAACAACCAGAACTATAGGGGCATATCTTGCAAATAAACCAGAGGAGCACGTGACGAAGCACGTATCATACAACGCACAGGGGCATAAATGCAAGGAAAATAAAGTATGGGGTCCTCTATGCAAATAACCCTAAAACAAAACAACTAAATTCAATATTTACAAGACTAAAGTGAAATAAAAGAGAAGACAGGGCCTAAGGGTAAATTACCCTTTATTATGCGGACCGGCTGGATGGATGCCACGTGGAGGGATCTACGGTGTGGATCAGTTGCGGCTCCAACGCTAGGGTCCTCGATGTGATCCGATGCTCGAGGTTCAGCCACGTGTCTGATCGAGCGGATGTGGCTTTCTGCGGCTAAACCTGGCGCATCGGATGGCTGGAATCGATCCTCCTGATGATCAGGCGGTGACTGCTGCTCCCCAGATGGACGGTTCGGATGAAGTCTGGAGCTGGAGGACGAATCGAACGACGACTGAGGATGCTGGAAGAACAGGTCCCCAGCGAGACTCGCCGGCCTCGGGTGTGCGCTAGGCTCCTCCTGGGAGCACTCTGAAGGTCGGAGAAGAAACGTGGAGTGCTCCCGCGTCTGCCGGTAGGCTCCGATGATCAAGCCGAGCTCCGAGGAGCTCGGGCGAGGTCGTCGGAGCTGAGCCTCCTGGCTGGATGACGAAGGGCCTCAGATGGCCTTCGTTTGACCTGCAAAGCGAACCAGAAGACTCGCGGGTCGAGGGCAAACTGCCTCGACCCGGTTAGGCGAGGTGACGGTGGCTCGTGGGTCGAAATGGTGAGCTCCGGCGAAGGGGGTGGACGGAGGAGCTCGGCTCCCAGCTCCTGTGCGAGCTGGGTTGGATGTTGGGGTGAAGAAGGTGCGTCGAAGGGAGGCGGATGCGATGGGCGATTCCGATGATCGAACGAAGCGAGAGGATGGTCGGAATCAGCGAGCGATGGCGGCGATACGAATTGGGCGTAAATGGAAATCGAAGAAAGATAAGGACTTACAAGGTTACCTGGATGGTCGAAGAGACTGGGGAGGAGCTGGGGAAGCTCCTGGTCGTCGCCTCGAGGAGCGTCTCCCTCTGAGGCTCAAGCTCCAGCTGATGGCGGAGCGACGGCGACGTAGCTCGCCGGATCGATGGACTCGCCTCCTCTCCTCGCTTCAACAGGCTCAGACGCGAGCTGTCACTCTCACGCACTCTCTGGAGCTCACAGGAGGAGGAAACAAATGGCCAAAGATAGAGCATTAGGGTGGCGGAGCAACGACTATATATGGCTAGGGGTCCGGCTAAGATAGGTCCGGGAAAGCTTGTCGGAGCACGGATCCCCATAACCCACCCCGGGCGTGGATCAGGGACGATCAATCTCGGATTAGGACCCGGGGTTAAGTGGAATGGCGATCGGGTCGAGCGGGTAAAAGTCTGAGAAATCGGGTCCAGAACTCAGATCCGGCTCTGAGTGGTCCTGGGGGGAGAGTTGACCGGGGGTCAACAATCCCCCGTGGACCAATCAGAGCCCGCCAAGCACACCAATTTTATTTCTTTATTTTAGGGTAGAAAAAGGTCGAATTACTAAAAACTTAAAACATGAAATATTTTATTTTATTTTTTTCTATTTTTTAGTGATTTTTAACAATTTTTTTGAAATAAAAATAAGCTATATACAATATAGTACTATACATAGGTATATATACAATATATAGGGTTTTGATTTTTGATTTTTAATTGTTATTTTTGTACAATTTTATTCCCCTTTTATATTTTATTTATTTACATTATAAAATAAGGAATAAAAAGATATTTTTATTTAATTTTTATTATTTATATACATAGGTAAAATAAATATGTATGTACACTTATATACATGGTATATGTACAATGTATTTTTTGTATTTTTAATTTTGCTATTTTTTATTTTGTTTTTGTTTTGATTGTTCTTATTTTATTTATTTACATTATAGAATATAGATTATTTACAAAAATTAGAAAAGTTAATTTTATTTATTTACAAGACTAAATATATAAGAGTGGTTTATATACATGGTGAAGGTGGTATTTTTGGTCTTTTTGATTTTTATCTTTTTCTTTTGTTTTTATACTTATAGATATATACAAGTATTTACAAGCATAATTTAAGCTTATTTTTGTTGAGGAAAAATATTTTTATTTATTTACATAGATATGTACACACATGAGCCCCTATCTCCCTCTACTTTGGCTTTTATGCGGTCAGGCCCATGCTGAGCCCTCCCTTGGGTTAGGTTGCTCAATATTTATTCTAAATATTTCCCTGTTTCTCTTTTCTTTCTTTATTCTTTTATTTTTGCACAAAAACATGCTAATTATAGGTTTTTACACAATGCATGCTTTTGGTAATTATTCCTATTTACACATATCTACATGTATTTGCAAAGATTTTTGTAGCTAAAATATAAGAATAAAGAGTGATGAATGAGTATTCATCACCCCCCTATACTTAACTTTGCTAGTCCCTTAGCAAACACTTATTTGAAAAAGAAGTGAAAAAGAAAGAAAGAAAAAGAAAAAGAGGATGTACATGGATCAAGGTTGATTATTAAGCTTGCCTTCATTAAATTGGGGTATGGAGCTCGATCAGATCTTCGGATTATTAATGTGTCGGAACCTTATTTGGACTTAAGTCTAAAACTCAACAGCCTCTATGTTCCACTAATCTATAACCAAGACTCCTCAATGCTCCAGATCAGAACAAGTCATCAATCACAAACCCTGAAGACCATGAATCTTTTCTTGTCCTGTGAATGTGAGGTCTAAGCTCTCCACCTCAGAAATGGCAACTTGACAACCCTCCCCCAACAAGGTAACTCTATGACCTCAATCTGGCCACTCTTTCCTCGAGGAGCGGGGTATTCCCTTCTAAGTTCAAGTTCAACCGGCTCAAGAAGAGGAGGAAGAAGAGAATGGGTCAAGGCCAGTGTAGCCAAGTATCCTTGGGAGCTTGACCAGTGTAGCCGAGTCTCCCTGCTGCAAGCTACAACAGGTGGAACATGAAACCAAGCTTTGCTTATTGCACTCTATATACATACTCCGGTGGGATTATCATTTTCTATCAGACCCACCACTTTTTTGGAGTTATTTTCTTTTTCCACTTTTTTTTCCAAAGTGCATCTGTACAACATATACATGTGCAGCATATATATAAGGAGTTTTTCCTCTTGAGCCAGTAGACTATCCCTCTTTTGAAGCTTTATTGCAACCCACAACTCCCGTCGTTAGACCTCATGGCAACCAGACCAAGTTGAGACGCACTTCCTTCACTAAAAGAAGAGGAGAGGTTCCGCCTAGAAGTACTATCCTCATATGCTACCCCAAGTCAAGGAAGACTGCCTCCTCACCACTTCATCCGTGAAGAGCTCGGTGCATAGTGCTGGTGTCCAAGTAAAGCCATTGTCTATATGAGTCATGTGTTGTTGTTAAGTGCTCTACTTAGGCTCATTGAGATGACATGTGATCATAGCCTAGTGGACTCAAAGAATTAAGTCACCATGGACCTGAAAAACCTTAAACCTAAGCCCTATAAGGTTCCTCTTAGAAATTAGGTGGATTAAGATCTTAATCAAGCTTCATTTCTCAATTTGATTCCAGGCTAGTTTAAATGTCAACCATCATCCGGAAAAACTATATACATATGTACAAAAGATGCTTATGTACACAAATTTTTACAAACATGCAAAATTTTTGAAAAATGTTTTGAAATCATGAATGGATGATGCATGAAGTGCAAGTTTTGCAAAAAGATATTTACACACATTTACACAAGATTTTTGCAAACTTTTGATTTTCAAAACATTTTGGAAAAATTTTGTACTTATAAACATAATTTTGTTAAGAAAATATTTACGCAAGCTTTACACAAAAGATTTTTGAAATCATTTTTACAAAAATAATTTGTACACTAGCTATTTATGTGCAAATAAAAGAATGTTTATGTACATGATTTTTTTTTTATTTTTGAGATTTTTAGCCATTTTATTTATTAACACACTCACACAAAGTACGAGTTATGGCTAAAGTATATATGAAATATATACACACCCCCCTATACTTAGCTCGAAAGATGTCCTCAGAGTCAAGAGCGATGAAGAAGACATAACTCGTGCTAGGTATAGGGACGTGAAAAGAAGGGCTATATACAAGGAAGAATGAAAAGTCAAAAGGGTCTCGGGTCTTACCCCTATACTTAGGATTAAATAATCCTAAGTATAGCAGGCTGTACACTAAGGGAAAACCGAGTGGAGAATGTACAGGGTCTACCCCCCCTATACTTAGGGTGAAATATCCCTAAGTATAGGCAGCAAAACAGGGGTAGGCAGAAACAAAAGAAATACCCAAACGGTCTCACATCCCCCCTATACTTAGGGTAAAGTGCAACCTAAGTATAGCATAATCAAAAGATGAAGAAAGGGATGTGGGACTAAGAAATGTAGTGATATGGACATCTGGATCTATACAAGGCGGAGGAACAGTGAAACTCAGGCATGAGATGCATTAGATGTGAGTCAAAGACCACATCTCACGCAAAATGAATAGGGGCAAGATCAGCGACCCGCGGCTCATGATCTAGAAATGGCTTGAGCCACTGGCCGTTCACTCGAAAGGTACTCTCAGAAGACAACTCAGATATGTCGATGCTACCGTTGTCGTGTACCTTTCTGACCAAGTAGGGTCCCTTCCATTTGCTCTGTAGCTTCCCTGGAAATAGACGTAGCCTCGCATCAAACAGCCATACTCTCTGTCCAATCTCAAAATGCTTGTGGTTGATGTGAGAATCATGCCACTCCTTCACTCTCTCCTTATAATGTAGGCTGTTTGAGAAAGTTGTATCTCTAAGCTCCTCCAGGGCTGCCAACTCTGCCCTCCTCTGGTCTCCCATACCATCTGGATCCATAAGAATATCTGTAACTGCCCAAAGTGACTTGTGCCTCAGCTCAACTAGGAAATGGCACGGCTTGCCATATACGAGACGAAAGGGAGATGTGCCTAATGGTGTCTTGAAAGACGTCCTATATGCCCACAAGACCGAGTCCAAAAGCTGTGACCAATCCTTTCGGTCAGGGCGGATGACTTTCTGCAATATAGTCTTGATCTCCCTATTCGACACCTCGGCTAGACCATTCGTCTGTGGATGGTAAGGTGTGGCAACACGATGGTCTATACCGAACTCGCTAGCAAGGGCCTTCACCTGGTCGTTGATGAAATGAGACCCCCCATCAGAAATCAGAACTCGTGGAACCCCGAACCGCGTGATGATGTGCTTCCTCAAAAATTTGCAAACTGTCCTCGTATCAGCGGCTCGGGCGGGGATAGCCTCCACCCAACGACTAACATAATCTACGGCCAACAGAATGTACTCAAATCCCTGACTCTTAGGGAATGGACCCATGAAATCAATGCCCCATGCGTCAAAAACCTCACAGAAGTGAATGGGCTGCATCGGCATCATATCACGCTGTCCACAAGTGCCCATCCTATGACAGTCAGTACACCTCTTCACGAACTCATCAGAGTCCTTGAAGAGGGTAGGCCACCACAAGCCGGATTGGAGCACCTTCTGTGCCGTTCTCCTCCCAGAATGATGTCCTCCTGCCTCAAGCTTGTGGCAGTAAGTGGGGACGCTATGGTGTTCCTCCTGAGGAATACACCGACGCCAGACGCTATCCCCTCCTTCGTGGTAAAGGATGGGATCCTCCCAATGGTAGGACTTGGCCTTCGCAAGGAAGGTCTCAAGCCTCTGCCTAGGCCAATCTTGTGGGACCTTCCCAGCAACGAGAAAGTTCACAATATCGGCATACCATGGGAGTGAGGCGATAGAAAGGATCGCCTCATCTGGGAAGGTATCTCGAATGGGATCAATCTGCTCAGACTCCTCAGGCTACTCTAAACGGGAGAGATGATCCGCCACCACATTCTTGACTCCAGGCTTATCCTTGATCTCAATGTCGAACTCCTGGAGTAGAAGGATCCATCTAGTAAGTCTGGCCTTGGCATCCTTCTTTGCCATGAGGTACCTGATGGCGGTGTGATCTGTGTACAAAGTCACTCTAGATCCAATGATATACGATCGAAACTTATCTAGGGCGAACACTACGGCTAGCATCTCCTTCTCTGTAACCGTGTAGTTCCGCTGGGAGGAATCCAATGTGCGGCTAGCGTAGTGAATGGCAAATGGAACTCCATCCCTCCTCTGTCCCAGCACTTCCCCTACGGCAAAATCGGAGGCATCCGTCATGATCTCAAATGGGAGAGACCAATCAGGCGGCTGGAGGACAGGAGCCTCAATCACACATTGCTGGAGAGTCGCAAAAGACGAAAGACACTTGTCATCGACAAGGAACTCGGTGTCTTTCGTCAAGAGGTCAGTCAACGGCCTAGCAATCCTGCTGAAATCCCGAATAAATCTCCTATAAAATCCAACGTGCCCCAGGAATGACCGTAGCTGCCTCAAATTGGACGGCGGTGCGAGTTTTCTAATGACATCAACCTTGGCCGGATCCACCTCCATGCCCCTGTTGGAGATGATGTGGCCAAGCACCGTCCCTTGAGTCACCATGAAGTGACTCTTCTCTCAAGATAGAACCAAATGGTACTCAATACATCGCTGGAGTACTCGGTCTAGGCAGTCAAGACAGGAGTCGAATCTGTCGCCGTAGACGAGAAATCGTCCATGAATACCTCCAAACACTCCCCTACCATGTTCGAAAAGATCGACAACATGCACCTCTGAAAAGTCGCAGGGGCGTTGCATAGCCCGAATGGCATGCATCGAAAGGCATATGTACCAAAGGGACAGGTAAAGGTGGTCTTCTCCTGATCCTCAGGAGCGATGGCCACCTGGTTGTAGCCCGAGTACCCATCCAGGAAGCAATAATGGCTCTTCCCTGCCAGTCTCTCAATGATCTGGTCAATAAAAGGCAGGGGGAAATGGTCCTTCTTGGTGGTCTGGTTGAGTCTCCTGTAGTCAACACAGACCCTCCAAGAGGTGGGTACTCGTGTAGCAATCTCCTCTCCCGACTCACTGATCACAGTCGTAATGCCCGTCTTCTTGGGCACCACATGCAAGGGGCTGACCCACTTGGAGTCGGAAATGGGATAAATAAAATCTGCACTCCACCATTTTGATATTTCCTTCATCACGACCTCTCTCAGGTTGGGGTTCAGCCGCCGCTGGAACTCACGCGACGGCTTCGCCCCCTCCTCGAGATAGATATGGTGGGAGCACACTGATGGACTAATCCCATGGAGATCTGCTACGCTCCATCCGATTGCCTTGCGGTTCTTTTCAAGAACCCCCATCAAACGGGATTCCTGCTCTCCCGTCAGATCGGCGGAGATGATGACTGGGTACATCTCAGGCTCGCCCGCAAGGAACCGATACTTCAGCGAAGTAGGGAGCGGCTTCAGCTCTGGACAGCTGGGCGCTGGCAAATCTGGCTGTGGAAGGAAATGTGTCAATGCTGCTAAGTCTGCCAAATCTGCCTGGGAGAAAGAAAGCGAACTCTCGCAAACTGGATCTGGAGAAGGTTGCTCGACTGTGCTGTCTCTGATCTGCTCTGCATCTACCTCCTCCACATCTGTAGGCTCAGGTGGACTCAAGTCTGGCATCTGATCATCACAATCTGCCCAATCAGACTCTGAATCCGAGGGATCTACATCAAATATGGTGACATCAGTACCACCATCACACAAGGTGGCCTCAGCACCACCATCACCGAAAACCGTGTCGCGGTCAAGAACCGGCTCTGCTGCCTCTGTGATATCCTGTATCAGGGCTGTGCTCTCCAGACTCTCCTCTGCTATCATCTCTGCATCCGCTGTATCTGAAAATGAGAGGATGGCCTGTGCTGAAGGGTCTGCCCATGCTGCCTCGTCGTCTGTGATCACAAAATCACAGTCCTGGTGGATGTCTAGCTCGGCATCTGTCAGCTGCTCTGAATCTGTGCTAGCCTCTGAGCGTGCTCTCTCTCTAGCTCTGTAGTCCTCGATCGTCTCTATTTGTATACTCTCTCCCTCGACGCGAAATTATACCTTCCCGCTATCATGATCAGTCACCGCCTTGGTTGTGGCCAAGAACGGACGACTAAGGATGATGGGGGTATCGGCCACTGAATCAGGGATCTCCATGTCCAACACTACGAAGTCCACGGGGAATTTCAGGCCCTGAATCGTGATGATAACGTCTCGCAACAACCCCTTCGGCCTCTTGACAGATCGATCAGCAAACTGAAGGACTGTCCTGCTCTGTCTAAGAGTGCCCAACTCGAAGCGGGCGAGAAGGGCTGCCGGAAGGAGATTGATAGACGATCCGCTATCCAATAGAGTCTGGTCGAACCTCTGCTCACTAATCTGGCATCTGACATACGGGGCCCCTGAATCTGGCCTCTTAGCCGGCAGACGGTTATGGATCGCAAAACACGTGGCTTTCGTCAGCACATGAATCTCTGAAGTGTGGTTCCTCCTCCTCCTCCTCCTGACTATGGTCCTGTCTCTCAAAGATCGCTGAAGAAGGGGGATGTGCTGCAAAGCCTCCTGGAGGGTCAGCTGGATGTGAAACCTGTCGATCATGCTCTGGCTGAATTCCTCCTGCTCTCTCTTTTTTGGGTCTTTTTCTTTTTTCTTCCCCTTCCCTATCTGAAGGGCTCTAGGGAAGGGGATCACAGGGTCCTTCGCAGATGAAGGACTAGGAAAAGGCCTAGACGGCTCGACGACCGGATCCGCACATACATCACTCACCACAGTGGGACCAGAAGAAACTAAACCTTTTCCTTTATTCAAAATAGAGTTCTGAGATACATCAACCGAAGGAAAAACAACATGTCTATCAAAACGAACACCGGTGGCCTCAGTACCACCTCGGGCTGGCTTTGCTACTGGACGTCTCGCGGCCTCAGTACCGCGGGCTGGCTCGGCTACTCTGGTGGCATCAGCACCACCTCCTCGAACTGGTGAAGCGGCGGCCTCAGTACCGCCGGTGGAATCAACATCCTTGGTGGCGTCAGTACCACCGTCATCATCTGCGGGTGCGGCCTCAGTACCTGATGAGCGACCCGAGCGAACGAGGTAAAGGTACTAAACAGGTCGTTGCGACCTCTAACACTCGAGGTCACTCAATCAAGAAAAATATCGAACCGCGAAACGAATCGAAAATCAAACAAAGCAAATCAAGCGGTCCTAGCTATGTGATTAACCTGGTATAGCTCCCAGGGTCGAACACAAGGAGCACGGATTGGCCTAGGGCCTACGAAGTAGTAAAAATAAGATAAAATAAAAGAAAAGTGTTTTTTTAGTGGTTTTTAATAATTTTTATATTTTTTTTGGATTTTTAAAAGATAAAGAAAATATAAGAAAACAAATATCAACACACTTGGGCAAATTATTTAACACACCAAAAATCAAGCAAAAATCAAGGAAAAATTGTTTTTATGTTTTTTAGGTTTTTAAGTGTTTTTGGTGAATTTTTGATAATTTTCTAATGGGTAGATTATTTTCTAAAAATCAAACAGTGCGAAAAATGAAAGGTATTGTCCAGCAAGGCTTAAGACCCAAAAATAAAATATTTAAGGATCTCAAAAAGCCCTGGAGGTAATTTTCCTGTAATCTAGAAAGAATAAGGAAAATTTAGGCACCCTAATTATTGTTTTTGGATTTTTAAATTATTTATTATAATTTTTATGAGTTTTTAGGGGTTTTTCAATTTTTAGGGTTTTTACTTAATGAAAAATAGCCAAAGTTGGCTAGAAAATCAAACAACAAGCAAACAACAGAACCTAATTTTTTTAGAATTTTTGGGGGAGTTTTTATATTTTTTTTGGTATTTTTAAACCTAGACAGTAGCTAAAAGGAAGGTTTTTGAATTTTTAAAAATACTAAATCAAATCAAAAATGTCCTCAAAAATTCTCAAAAATCTAACAACATGGCAGGAGCCATGTGTCAAATTTTCGTCGAATTTGGAGGTGGTTTGATATTTATTCAAAAATCAAAGAGGGAGCACTGTGCACAGGGACGTAGGTGCAAATACCCAAAGTTCTGAGGGCCAAGGTGCAAAAATCCCAGCAAGTCACGCGCGTGGCGCGTGGCTGGGGCACTCAGGGGCCTTTTGGTAAGAAAAACCAAGTTCCAGGGGCTTTTGATAACTCGTACCAAAAACCCAGGGACTCGGTTGCAATTTACCCACTAATACACGCACATGTAGAAATAAAAATGCTCACAGGGGCACAACTGCAAATACCAAAAAGTTTCTTGTCATTCAATAACCCAACAGAACTACAGGGAAATAAATGCAAATAACCCTAAACTACACGTGACGACGCACGTGGTCTCATACACACAGGGGCATACATGCAAATACAAATAAGCACCAGGTCCGGAATGCAAATTACCCTACGTAAATAAAGTTACTAAAATATTTACAGGACTAAAAATAAAAGACACAAACTACGAGGGGGCCTAAGTAATTTACCCCTTTATTCGTCGACGGCCGGATTCGCGCCACGTGGAGGATCTGACGGCTCTGGATGGTGGCGCTCTCCTTCTTCAGCTCTCGGGCCGGATCGACGGTGGAGGCGAGGACACGTGGAAGATCGGACGGGGTGGGGCTCAAGTGCCTCTCTCCTCTGCTGCTAACGGTCCAGATGAGCTCCTCAACGAGATCGACGGTAGCTGCTCCTCGGAAGATGGATGGCTGGGATCAAGTCTGGAGCGGAGGAGACATCGGACGGCGCTGGAGGATGGTGGAAGAACACGATGCCGGCGAACTTCGCCAGCCTCGTGCGTGAGCTGCAGTCCTCCTCAGCTGCTGCTAAGTATCGGAACAGGTCCGCGGAGTCGTCCCGCAGCTGGTGAAGGTGTCCGATGGCCCGGCCGAGCCCTGGAGGGGCTCCGGCGAGCTCGGCGTCGGTGAGCTCCTGGTCTGAATGTACGGGGGTCTCAGATGACTCCCTTTGAACCTGCAAGATGGACCAAAAGCTTCACGGGTCGAGGGCAAAGTGCCTCGACCCAAAGAAGCGGGGTGAAAGTGGCTTGTGGGTCGGCGCGAAGGAGCTCCGGCGAGCTGGGGATGGAGGAGCTCGACTCCCAGCTCCGGGGCGAGCTGGGTTGGATGAAAGTGCGAAGAACGTGCGTCGGAGGATGGCGAAGGTGTGTGAGGGTTCCGATGATCGAGATAATACGCGAGGTGGCCGGAATCAGGGGAACTCGTCGGAGAATCGATTTGGGGGTAACTCAAAATTAGACTAAACAAGAAGGTTCGAAGGTTACCTGGGCGATGCGGGAGACTATGATGGAGCTTAGCTAGCTCCTGGTCTTCGCCTCGAAGGGCGTCAAGGCCTGAGGCTCGAGCTCCGGTCGGACGTCGGAGCACGGCGGCAAGAAGCAGCCGGATCGATGGTCGGGCACCCTTTCCTCTCTGCAACAAGGGCCAACGCGAGCTGTCACCTCGGTGGGTACAATGGAGGTCACTGGAATGAAGGTGGCGAGCCATAGATGACAGTGGAGTGCGGCGGAGCTCGGGATATATAGTGCTAGGGGTCCGGCTAAATCGGAGTCGGGCGAGAAGCTTGGAGCGCGGATCCCAAGAACCCACCCCGGGCGTGGATCAGGGAAGATCAGGCTCGGATTAGAGCCCGGGGTTAGCGGATTTGGAGGTCGGATCTGGTGGGGATAAAATCAAGAAATCGGGTCCAAAAGCAGATCCGCGGCTCTGGTGGTCCTGGGGGAGGTGTTGACCGGGGGTCAACAATCCCCCGTGGACCAATCAGAGCCCGCCAAGGCTGAAATTTTTATTTTATTTTTTTGGGCCTTTAAATGGCCGAATTTTCAAAAACTTAAAACACAAAATATTTTTGTTTTAATTTTTTCTATTTTTTTGTGATTTTTAATTAATTTTTTTGGAAATAAAAATAAAGTATATACAATATAGCTATACATAGGTATGTGTACCATCTAGGGTTTTTGGTTTTTGATTTTTAATTATTTATTTTTATACATTTTTATTCCTATTTTATATTTTATTTATTTATAGGATAAAATGAGGAATAAAACGCGATTTTTATTTATTTTTATTATTTATATATATAGAGGAAATAATTATTTATGTACAATTATATACATGGTATATATACAAGATATTTTTGTGATTTTAATTTTGTAATTTTTATTTGATTTTTGTTTTGTTTCTTTTTATTTATTTTATTCACAAAACATAAAAAGGGATATTTACAAAAAGGTTTGAAAATAAATTAGGGTATTTACAAGGTGAAATAAATAAAGGAGGTGGTCTATGTACATGGTGAAGAGATGTTTTTTTGGATTTTTGATTTTTATCTTTTTGTTTTGTTTTTAATAACTTATGTACAAGATATATACACATATTTACAACATATTTTTGGATGAGGAAAATATTATTTATTTATTTACAAATATGTACATATGTGAGCCCCTATCTCCCTCTACTTGGCTTTTATGCGGTCAGGCCCATGCTGAGCCCTCCCTTGGGTTAGGTTGCTCAATATTTATTCTAAATATTTCCCTCTTTTTCTTTTTCTTCTTTATTCTTTTATTTTTGCACAAAAACATGCTAATTATCTATAGTTACAAACATGCATGCTTTTGCTAACTTTTCCTATTTACACATATCTACATGCATTTGCATAGGTTTTTGTAGCTAAAATATAAGAATAAAGAGTGATGAATGGGTATTCATCACCCCCCTATACTATACTTTGCTAGTCCCTTAGCAAACACTTATTTGAAAAAGAAGTGAAAAAGAAAGAAAAAGAAAAAGAAAAAGAGAATGTACATGGATCAAGGTTGATTATTAAACTTGCCTTCATTAAATTGAGGTATGGAGCTTAATCAGATCTTTGGATTATTAATGTGTCGGAACCTTATTCAGACTTAAGCTTAAAACCTAACAGCCTCTAAGTTCCACTACTCTATAACCAAGACTCCTCAATGCTCCAGATCAGAACAAGTCATCAATCACAAACCCTGAAGACCATGAATCTTTTCTTGTCCTGTGAAAGTGAGGTCTAAGCTCTCCACCTCAGAAATGGCAACTTGACAACCCTCCCCAACAAGGTAACTCTATGACCTCAATCTGGCCACTCTTTCCTCGAGGAGCGGGGTATTCCCTTCTAAGTTCAAGTACAACCGGCTCAAGAAGAGGGGGAAGAAGAGAATGGGTCAAGGCCAGTGTAGCCAAGTACCCTTGGGAGCTTGACCAGTGTAGCCAAGTCTCCCTGCTGCAAGCTACAACAGGTGGATCATGAAACCAAGCTTTGCTTATTGCACTTATATACATACTCCGGTGGGATTATCATTTTCTCTCAGACCCACCACTTTTTTGGAATTCTTTTCTTTTTGCATTTTTTTTCGAGTGCATCTATACAACATGTACATGTGCAGCATATATACAAGGAGTTTTTCCTCTTGAGCCAGTAGACTATCCCTCTTTTGAAGCTTTATTGCAACCCACAACTCCCGTCGTTAGACTTCATGGCAACCAGACCAAGTTGAGACGCACTTCCTTCACTAAATGAAGAAGAGAGGTTCCGCCTAGAAGTACTACCCTCGTATGCTACCCCAAGCCAAGGAAGACTGCCTCCTCACCACCTCATCCGTAGAGAGCTCGGTGCATAGTGCGGTTGTCCAAGTAAAGCCATAATCTATATGAGTCATGTGTTGTTGTTAAGTGCTCTACTTAGGCTCATTGAGATGACATGTGATCATAGCCTAGTGGACTCAAAGAATTAAGTCCCCATGGACCTGAAAAGCCTTAAACCTAAGCTCTATAAGGTTCCTCTTAGAAATTAGGTGGATTAAGATCTTAATCAAGCTCCATTTCTCAATTTGATTCCAGGCTTAGTTTAAATGTCAACTATCATCCACGAAAAACTATATACATATGTACAAAAAGATGCATATTTACACAATATTTTACAATCATGCAAAATTTTTGAAAAATGTTTTGAAATCATGAATGATGATGCATGAAGTGCAAGTTTTGCAAAAAGGAATTTACACACATTTACACAAGATTTTTGCAAACTTTGATTTTCAAAACATTTTGGAAAAATTTTGTACCATATACATAATTTTGATACAGAAGATATTTACACAAGCTTTACACAAAAGATTTTTGAAATCATTTTTACAAAAATAACTTGTACACTAGCTATGTATGTGCAAATAAAAGAAGATTATGTACATGAAAATTTTTTAATTTTTGTGGTTTTTAGCCATTTTTATTTATTAACACACTCACACAAAGTACGAGTTATGGCTAAAGTATATATGAAATATATACACACCCCCCCTATACTTAGCTCGAACGATGTCCTCAGAGTCAAGAGCGATGAAGAAGACATAACTCGTGCTATGTATAGGGACGTGAAAAGGAAGGCTATACAAAAGGAGAATAAGAAGTCAAGAGGGACTCGGGTCTTCCCCCTATACTTAGGATCAAGTAATCCTAAGTATAGCAGGCTGTATACTAAGGGAAAACCGAGTGGAGAATGTACAGGGTCTACCCCCCCTATACTTAGGATAAGATATCCCTAAGTATAGGCAGCAAAACAGGGGTAGATAGAAACAAAAGGAATACCCAAAGGGTCTCACATCCCCCCTATACTTAGGGTAAAGTGCACCCTAAGTATAGCATAATCACAAGATGAAGAAAGGGATGCGGGACTAAGGAATGTGATGATATGGACATCTGGATCTATGTACAGTGGAGGATCAGTAAAGCTCAGGCGTGAGATGCATTAGATGTGAGTCAAAGACCACATCTCACGCAAAATGAATAGGGGCAATATCAACGACCCGCGACTCATGATCTAGAAATGGTTTGAGCCGCTGGCCGTTCACTCGGAAGGTACTCTCAGAAGACAACTCAGATATGTCGATGCTACCGTTGTCGTGTACCTTCCGAACCGGATAAGGTCCTTTCCATTTGCTCTGTAGCTTCCCTGGAAATAATCTAAGCCTCGCATCAAACAGCCATACTCTCTGTCCAATCTCAAAATGCTTGTGGCTGATATGAGAATCATGCCACTCCTTGACTCTCTCCTTATAATGTAGGCTGCTTGAGAAAGCTGAATCTCTAAGCTCCTCCAGGGAAGCTAGCTCTGCCCTCCTCTGGTCTCCTATACCATCTGGATCCATCAAGATATCTGTGACTGCCCAAAGTGACTTGTGCCTCAACTCAACTGGTAGGTGACAGGGCTTGCCATACACGAGGCGAAAGGGAGATGTGCCCAAAGGTGTCTTGAAAGACGTCCTATATGCCCACAAGACCGAGTCCAATAGCTGTGACCAATCCTTTCGGTCAGGGCGGACGACTTTCTGCAGAATAGTCTTGATCTCCCTATTCGACACTTCGGCTAGACCATTCGTCTGTGGATGGTATGGTGTAGCAACTCGATGGTCTATGCCGAACTCGCTAGCAAGTGCCTTCACCTGGTCGTTGATGAAGTGAGATCCCCCATCAGAAATAAGAACTCGTGGAACCCCGAACCGCGTGATGATATGCTTCCTCAAAAATCTGCAAACTGTCCTCGCATCAGCGGATCGGGCGGGGATAGCCTCCACCCAACGACTCACATAATCTACGGCCAACAGAATGTACTCAAATCCCTGACTCTTAGGGAATGGACCCATGAAATCGATGCCCCATGCGTCAAAAACCTCACAGAAGTGAATGGGCTGCATCGGCATCATATCACGCTGTCCACAAGTGCCCATCCTCTGACAGTCAGTACACCTCTTCACGAACTCATCTGAGTCCTTGAAGAGGGTAGGCCACCACAAGCCGGATTGGAGCACTTTCTGTGCCTTTCTCCTCCCAGAATGATGTCCTCCTGCCTCAAGCTTGTGGCAGTAAGTGAGGACGCTATGGTGTTCCTCCTGAGGAATACACCGACGCCAGACGCTATCCCCTCCCTCGTGGTAAAGGATGGGATCCTCCCAATGGTAAGACTTGGCCTTCGCGAGGAAGGTCTCAAGCCTCTGCCTGGGCCAATCTTGTGGGACTTTCCCAGCAACGAGAAAGTTCACAATATCGGCGTACCATGGGAGTGAGGCGATTGCAAGGATCGCCTCATCTGGGAAGGTATCTCGGATAGGATCAATCTGCTCAGTCTCCTCAGGTTGCTCTAATCTGGATAGGTGATCCGCCACCACATTCTTGACTCCAGGCTTATCCTTGATCTCAATGTCGAACTCCTGGAGTAGAAGGATCCATCTAGTCAGTCTGGACTTGGCATCCTTCTTTGCCATGAGGTACCTGATGGCGGTGTGATCTGTAAACAAAGTCACTCTGGATCCAATGATATATGATCTGAACTTATCCAGGGCAAACACTACTGCTAGCATCTCCTTCTCTGTGACCGTATAATTCCGCTGGGTGGAATCCAATGTGCGGCTAGCGTAGTGTATAGCAAATGGTACTCCATCCCTCCTCTGTCCCAGCACTGCCCCTACGGCAAAATCGGAGGCGTCCGTCATGATCTCGAATGGGAGAGACCAATCAGGTGGCTGGAGGACAGGAGCCTCAATCACGCACTGCTGGAGAGTAGCAAACGCCGAAAACACTTGTCATCGACAAGGAACTCGGTGTCTTTCGTCAAGAGGTCGGTCAACGGTTGGGCAATCCTGATAAAATCATGAATGAATCTCCTGTAAAATCCAACGTGCCCCAGAAATGACCGTAACTGCCTCAGATTGGACGGCGGTGTGAGTTTTCTAATGACATCGACCTTGGCCGGATCAACCTCCATGCCCCTGTTGGAGATGATGTGGCCAAGCACCGTCCCTTGAGTCACCATAAAGTGACTCTTCTCCCAAGATAGCACCAAGTGATACTCAATACATCGCTGAAGTACTCGATCTAGGCAGTCAAGACAAGAATCAAATCCGTCGCCGTAGATCGAGAAATCATCCATGAAGACCTCTAGGCACTCCCCTACCATGTCCGAGAAGATCGACAGCATGCACCTCTGAAAAGTCGCAGGGGCGTTGCATAGCCCAAATGGCATGCGTCGAAAAGCGTATGTGCCGAAGGGACAGGTAAAGGTGGTCTTCTCCTGATCCTCAGGAGCGATGGCCACTTGGTTGTAGCCCGAGTACCCATCCAGGAAGCAATAATGGCTCTTCCCTGCCAGTCTCTCAATGATCTGGTCAATAAAAGGCAGGGGGAAATGGTCCTTCTTGGTGGCTTGGTTGAGTCTCCTGTAGTCAACACAAACCCTCCAAGAGGTCGGTACTCGTGTAGCAATCTCCTCTCCCGACTCACTGATCACAGTCGTGATGCCCGTCTTCTTGGGCACAACATGCAAGGGGCTAACCCACTTGGAGTCGGAAATGGGATAAATAAAACCTGCACCCCACCACTTCGATATTTCCTTCATGACAACCTCTCTCAGGTTGGGGTTCAGACGCCACTGGAACTCACGCGACGGCTTCGCCCCATCCTCGAGATAGATGTGGTGGGAGCACACTGATGGACTAATCCCATGGAGATCTGCTACGCTCCATCCGATCGCCTTGCGGTTCTTTTCAAGAACCCCCATCAAACGGGATTCCTGCTCTCCAGTCAACTCGGCGGAGATGATGACTGGGTACATCTCAGGATCGCCCGCAAGGAATCGATACTTCAGCGAAGTAGGGAGCGGCTTCAGCTCTGGAATGCTGGGTGCCGGCAAATCTGGCTGTGGAAGAAACTGAGTGAATGCTGCAAGGTCGGCCAAATCTGCCTGGGAAAGTGAAAGCATACTCTCGCAAACTGGGTCGGGAGAAGGCTGCTCATCTGCACTGTCTCCGCTCTGCTCTGCATCTACCTCCTCCTCCTCAATAGGCTCAACTGGACTCGAGTCTGGCATCTGATCATAGCAATCGGCCCAATCAGACTCTGAATCCGAGGGATCTGCATCAGAAACGGTGGTATCAGTACCACCGGAAAGCAAGGTGGCATCAGCACCACCAGAAAACAAGGTGGCCTCAGCACCACCATCACAAATCATCGTGCTGCGATCAAGGACCGGCTCTGCTGCCGCTAAGGTATCCTGAACCAGGTCTGTGCTCTCCAGACTCTCCTCTGCTGTCATCTTTGCATCAGCTGTGTCTGAAAGTGAGAGGGTGGTCTGTGTCTCAAGGTCTGCCCAAGCTGCCTCATCATCTGTGATCACAAAATCACAGTCCTGGTGGATGTCTGGCTCTGCGTCTGTCAGCTGCTCTGTATCGGTACTCGCATCTGAGCGGGATCTGAATCTGGCTCTATAGTCCTCGACCGTCTCTATTTGTATACTCTCGCCCTGGACGCGAAAGTACACCTTCCCGCTATCATGATCAGTCACCGCCTTGGCTGTGGCCAAGAACGAACGACCAAGGATGATGGGGGTATCGGTCACTGACTCAGGGATCTCCATGTACAACACTACGAAGTCCACGGGGAATTGCAGACCCTGAATCGTGACGATAACATCTCGTAATAACCCCTTCGGCCTCTTGACAGATCGATCAGCGAACTGAAGGACTGTCCTGCTCTGTCGAAGAGTGCCCAACTCGAAGCGGTCGAGAAGGGCTGCCGGAAGAAGGTTAATCGACGATCCGCTATCTAGAAGAGTACGGTCGAACCACTGCTCACTAATCTGGCATCTGACATACGGGGCCCCTGAATCTGGCCTCTTGGCTGGCAGTCGGTTCTGGATCGCAAAGCACGTGGCTTTGGTCAGCACGTGGATCTCTGAAGTGTGGTTCCTCCTCCTCCTCCTGACTGTAGTCCTCTCCCTCAAAGATCTCTGGAGAAGGGGGATGTGCTGCAAAGCCTCCTGGAGGGTCAGCTGGATATGGAATCGATCAATCATGCTCTGGCTGAACTCCTCAAGCTCTCTCTTTTTTGGGTCAATTTTCTTCCCCTTCCCCATCTGAAGGGCTCTAGGGAAGGGGATCACTGGGTCCTTCTCAGATGAAGGACTAGGAAAAGGTCTAAGCGGTTCAAGGACCGGATCCACACATACATCACGCACCACAGTGGGACCAGAAGAAAATAAACCTTTTCCTTTATTCATAGCAGAGTTCCGAGATACATGACCACGAGGAAAAACAACACCACTATCTGTACAAACACCGGTGGCCTCAGTACCACCATGGGCGGGCTGCTCTGCTGCTGCTGCTGAAGGTAGACGTCTCGCGGCATCAGTACCGCGTGCTGGCTCGGCTGCATGGGTGGCATCAGTACCACCTCCTAGATCTGGTGAAGTGGCGGCCTCAGTACCGCCTGTGGGATCAGCATCCTTGGTGGCCTCAGTACCACCGTCATCATCTGGAGCGGCCTCAGTACCGCTCTCCTCCTCCTCCTGTGGTGCCTCGGGATGGTGCTCAACTAAGGCGCCGCCGCCGGCTGGGGTCCTACCGCTCCTAAGCGTGGCAAAATCAGCATCAAAAAGATCTGAAGAAGTATCATCAAATGGATCGCTAGGAGTGGCTAACTCAGTATGTACTACCTGCTCAGACTTCCGCTTGAGATTGTTCGGGTTCGGCTCTATCTGGGCGGGTATGGCGGCCTTCCCTCTCATCAGGTCCCGCATCTCATGGCGGAACTCATCCATCTCCCGTCTGAATGTGGCCTGCTGGTCCGTGAGGAGGCGGGCGATATCATCCAAAGTGGGGCTCTCATGGGAGCCCGACGGGTGGCCTCTCTGTGGGTGAGGCTGCGGCTGCTGGTATGGGTGAGAGGGATAAGAAGGAGGGTGCTGCTGGTGCTGGTATCCCTGGTGAGCCTGCTGCTCACGTCTCCAAGGCTGTCCCTGCTGTTGATAGGGACGAGGAACGTAGGACGACTGCTGCTGGTAGACTGGGGGCTGCTGCTGCGGCTGGTAATGGTCTCTCGGCTGGGAGTACTGCCCTCCCTGTGCTGACGGCTGCTGCTGGGGCTGGGTACCACCACTCCCCCACCTAAATCCGGGATGATCTCGTCGGATCCCAGGCTGGGGACGGTCGTACCAGATCCCGTTGACATCCATCAACGGCTCTGCATCAAAGGGGGCTGGGGGTAGTACTGCCAACGGCTGATCCGGCTGGTAGACCACCATCTGCATCTCTGGAGATGGTGGTGACTGCAAGGTGGGCTGCGGCTGCTGGTACGGCTCCGCCTGTACAAGGTGAACCTGTCTAGGCTGCACTGGGGTGCTGGAGCGCTGGGACGAGCTGCTACTGCTGCCGGCGTCGCCTCGCGACTGAAGACGGGGCTGAGAAGCCGTCTGTGTCTCCTGGAGACACATGAGCTGTGTCTTCAGGTCGCTCAAAACATGTGCCATCTGATCCATCTGTGCTATGCTCTGGCACTGCTTCTTCTCTATCAGCTCTGTGTGGTCCAACTTCTCGCTGATGATGCCCATGTCCGCAGCTGACGACTCTAACTGTGCTGCTGTTGTGGCTGCTGCGGACGAACTGGAAGGACCTGCATCTACCCGTGCTATCCTCTGGTACTGCACGGGTCCTGGCTGATGTGGCTGGGTCTTCTGAGTGTAGAGCCGGGTCTGGGACATGACCATGTAGTTCTCTGCC
This sequence comes from Ottelia alismoides, assembly GCA_037367405.1. NCBI lineage: Eukaryota > Viridiplantae > Streptophyta > Magnoliopsida > Alismatales > Hydrocharitaceae > Ottelia > Ottelia alismoides. The sequence continues at coordinate 148,995 of JAZKJV010000251.1, read as the reverse complement.
ATCTCCTCAAAAATAGCCCAGACCTGGTCGTGGTCCTTGGCGAAGTAGGACCCGCCACAAGAAGCGTTCACCAGGCCCTGTAGCTCTGGTGACAACCCACTGAAGAAGCTCTGAACTAGGTTCGGCTTCGTGATATCGTGGTGTGGGCATCTGTCCAAAAGCTCTCTGAACCTCTCCCAAGCCTCATGGAACTGCTCGTTGGGGAACATGGAGAAGTTGCTGATCAGGGACCTCGCTGCATTCGTCCGCCCGAGTGGATAGTACTTGTTCAAGTACTCGGTGCGGAGCTGCTCCCATGTGTACACGAATCTCCCCAAATGTTTCAGCCAGGTGGCTGCTCTATCTGCCAGTGAGAAGGGGAAGGCAATCATCCGTATGGTATCCTGGTCCACATGTCTGTCGTGGACAGTACTGCAAATCATGAGAAACTCCTGTAGGTGGAGATGGGGCTCCTCTGTAGCCAGTCCATGGAACCGCGGGAGCATCTGCAAGGTGTTCGGGGGGAACTTGAAGTCCCCCACGATGGCTGGAACCACAACCCAATGGTGCATCAAGGTAGATCCGGGGTTGTGCAACTCCCGCATCGGTCTAGGTGGTCCTGCTCCTCCTGCGGCTGCTGCCGCTGCGGCGGCGGCCGCGGCTGCTGCTGCTGCTGCGGCTCGTGCCTGTGCCTCATTGGGGTCCTCGGGCTCGCTCTGTGCATCTCTCTCTGCTCTGAGCCTCTCCATCTCACGCCTCATCTCTATCATAAAAGCTCCCTGATCGCGGAGCTGCTGCTGGACTGTCTCTAACTGTGCGATCAGGGTGGAGTTGATCGCTCCCTGGTCCAGTACAAAGTGCTCGGGACGGGAGTGATCGTCAGAACTGCCTGCACCTGCCATATCGACGTCTGCAAAATCGAAGGAGCCCAACTCAGGTGCTGTCAAATGAATAAGTCTCTCCTCGGGCTCAGGTCTCTCGGGTAGATCAGAAAGGGGGTCGAGGGGGAACAGGGTGGAGTCGTACTCGGGTTCGGAGAGCGGGTCTGAGCTCTCGCGAGCCAACCTAGATGATGAGGTAGACGCGCCCGAAAGCGGTGCAGCCAAAGGCTGCCTAAGAGATCGTCTACCCATCATCTCGATATGGCGAGTAGGGCGGATGAGATCTGGAAAAACTATGATAAAAAAACAAACCCCCGGTTCACCAACGCAACGCGACCTGAAGACCGTGAAAGTTCGGTCAAATTATCTTGTCGATTTTATTTTGGTGAACACTCAAGATATCAGAGCGATTACGTGACCTGTTGGGAACCCGATGCTCCCAAGAGACTGGCCCAATCCTAAAGCTAGATCTTTCCCAGCCAGTACAAGTTGCGGACCGTTTACCGGCTACCCGATCAACCTGCTCTGTTAAGGATGTCACGGCCCGCTTTACCGGGTACCGGAGAGATCCTCACTGGAGAACGACTAACTCTAAGACTAGTAGTCTAACGGAAGTTCAGGCGTGGCTCTATCCTAGTGTGCGGGTCACTCTCTCGCTCAAGCAAACCAAACAATGAGGGGGTTGCTCTCCCCAAGACAGAATTTTTAGGGTGAGCGTGTTTTAAGGTCAATAGTCTTAGCAGTCCCAATTTTATGGTTACACTTTTTTAGGTATTTTTCAAATCAAACAAAACGCCTAACGAATTTTTCGGTTTCTCCTGGTTATTAAGTCCAAAATCGGGGGGAGAAGACGAAAAAGCTGATGCACGAAAAATCAATGATGCATGCAGAGTCAGAAATGCGTACCTGCCTCCAGCTCTCTACATGCAAAGTGATCCGTGCATAAAATAAAGACAGAAAAGTAAACTAAGCTATATGATGCAATGGTAAAAAGCCGAGTCCTAAGACAAGCAACTTCTATTGATCGTGAAGAACAATAGTTAGTTAACCGAATCGAGTCCGGAGTCCGATCTTGGGAGTCACTCGGTGCCCGCCACAACGGGTCCTGCCAGCACTGTATGTGACTCCTAACGGCACGTGGTCTCAAATCCAATTAAACTAACTTTTTTTTAGTGAATTTTAGTAAGGTCCAATTACGTTCTATAGGAACAGATATTCTATTAAGTGTTGGGCCTTAGAAATCTTACGTCACAACCAACAAAAATCCTATATCTAGGGACTCGAGCAAAAACCGCGAAAAACCCGGAAAATGATAGTAAGAAATAAAAAGAAAAGCCGCGAGAAAACCGCGAAAAACCCGCAGGTCCTAATGGGTTCCCCGAGCACGCCGGTGCTCGGCGAAACAGACCCGCTACGGTCTAAGGTCCACAAAGAGTCCAAAAGTTCAAGTCCCTGTATTATTACAAATAATAATGAATAAAAACTATCCTACTACCTCACCCACTCAACTCTCTCCTCTCGCTCTCTCATGCGGCTTCGTAGAGAAAGAAGCCGCCTCCGAGTCTCGCGGCTGCACCGGCTGCTCGAAAGTCGCCTCCGCGGTCCTCGGGCCCTCGCAAGAAGACAAGAAAAGTGGTCAGACCAATAAAATAATCAAATAATGAATGAAAATAAAAACAAGGGTATATATGCAAAAATGGAAACAAAATAATCACTCAGAATAAAACAAAGATAAAAAGAAAAGAAAATCAAAACAAAACAAAATAAATCAAAAAGGAACTGAGTACAAAAGCCGCGAAAAGCCGCGAGCTCCGAAGAGCCGTGAAAAGCCGCGAAAACAAAAATGAAAAGAAAGTCAAAAATAACTACTAAGCCGTGCTCCCCGGCAACGGCGCCATTCTGATGAGCGACCCGAGCGAACGAGGTAAAGGTACTAAACAGGTCGTTGCGACCTCTAACACTCGGGGTCACTCAATCAAGAAAAATATCGAACCGCGAAACGAATCGAAAATCAAACAAAGCAAATCAAGCGGTCCTAGCTATGTGATTAACCTGGTATAGCTCCCAGGGTCGAACACAAGGAGCACGGATTGGCCTAGGGCCTACGAAGTAGTAAAAATAAGATAAAATAAAAGAAAAGTGTTTTTTTAGTGGTTTTTAATAATTTTTATATTTTTTTTGGATTTTTAAAAGATAAAGAAAATATAAGAAAACAAATATCAACACACTTGGGCAAATTATTTAACACATCAAAAATCAAGCAAAAATCAAGGAAAAATTGTTTTTATGTTTTTTAGGTTTTTAAGTGCTTTTGGTGAATTTTTGATAATTTTCTAATGGGTAGATTATTTTCTAAAAATCAAACAGTGCGAAAAATGAAAGGTACTGTCCAGCAAGGCTTAAGACCCAAAAATAAAATATTTAAGGATCTCAAAAAGCCCTGTAGGTAATTTTCCTGTAATCTAGAAAGAATAAGGAAAATTTAGGCAGCCTAATTATTGTTTTTGGATTTTTAAATTATTTATTATAATTTTTATGAGTTTTTAGGGGATTTTCAATTTTTAGGGTTTTTACTTAATGAAAAATAGCCAAAGTTGGCTAGAAAATCAAACAACAAGCAAACAACAGAACCTAATTTTTTTAAAATTTTTGGGGGAGTTTTTATATTTTTTTTGGTATTTTTAAACCTAGATAGTAGCTAAAAGGAAGGTTTTTGAATTTTTAAAAATACTAAATCAAATCAAAAATGTCCTCAAAAATTCTCAAAAATCTAACAACATGGCAGGAGCCATGTGTCAAATTTTCGTCGAATTTGGAGGTGGTTTGATATTTATTCAAAAATCAAAGAGGGAGCACTGTGCACAGGGACGTAAGTGCAAATACCCAAAGTTCTGAGGGCCAAGGTGCAAAAATCCCAGCAAGTCACGCGCGTGGCGCGTGGCTGGGGCACTCAGGGGCCTTTTGATAAGAAAAACCAAGTTCCAGGGGCTTTTGATAACTCGTACCAAAAACCCAGGGACTCGGTTGCAATTTACCCACTAATACACGCACATGTAGAAATAAAAATGCTCACAGGGGCACAACTGCAAATACCAAAAAGTTTCTTGTCATTCAATAACCCAACAGAACTACAGGGAAATAAATGCAAATAACCCTAAACTACACGTGACGACGCACGTGGTCTCATACACACAGGGGCATACATGCAAATACAAATAAGCACCAGGTCCGGAATGCAAATTACCCTACGTAAATAAAGTTACTAAAATATTTACAGGACTAAAAATAAAAGACACAAACTACGAGGGGGCCTAAGTAATTTACCCCTTTATTCGTCGACGGCCGGATTCGCACCACGTGGAGGATCTGACGGCTCTGGATGGTGGCGCTCTCCTTCTTCAGCTCTCGGGCCGGATCGACGGTGGAGGCGAGGACACGTGGAAGATCGGACGGGGTGGGGCTCAAGTGCCTCTCTCCTCTGCTGCTAACGGTCCAGATGAGCTCCTCAACGAGATCGACGGTAGCTGCTCCTCGGAAGATGGATGGCTGGGATCAAGTCTGGAGCGGAGGAGACATCGGACGGCGCTGGAGGATGGTGGAAGAACACGACGCCGACGAACTTCGCCAGCCTCGTGCGTGAGCTGCAGTCCTCCTCAGCTGCTGCTAAGTATCGGAACAGGTCCGCGGAGTCGTCCCGCAGCTGGTGAAGGTGTCCGATGGCCCGGCCGAGCCCTGGAGGGGCTCCGGCGAGCTCGGCATCGGTGAGCTCCTGGTCTGAATGTACGGGGGTCTCAGATGACTCCCTTTGAACCTGCAAGATGGACCAAAAGCTTCACGGGTCGAGGGCAAAGTGCCTCGACCCAAAGAAGCGGGGTGAAAGTGGCTTGTGGGTCGGCGCGAAGGAGCTCCGGCGAGCTGGGGATGGAGGAGCTCGACTCCCAGCTCCGGGGCGAGCTGGGTTGGATGAAAGTGCGAAGAACGTGCGTCGGAGGATGGCGAAGGTGTGTGAGGGTTCCGATGCTCGAGATAATACGCGAGGTGGCCGGAATCAGGGGAACTCGTCGGAGAATCGATTTGGGGGTAACTCAAAATTAGACTAAACAAGAAGGTTCGAAGGTTACCTGGGCGATGCGGGAGACTATGCTGGAGCTTAGCTAGCTCCTGGTCTTCGCCTCGAAGGGCGTCAAGGCCTGAGGCTCGAGCTCCGGTCGGACGTCGGAGCACGGCGGCAAGAAGCAGCCGGATCGATGGTCGGGCACCCTTTCCTCTCTGCAACAAGGGCCAACGCGAGCTGTCACCTCGGTGGGTACAATGGAGGTCACTGGAATGAAGGTGGCGAGCCAAAGATGACAGTGGAGTGCGGCGGAGCTCGGGATATATAGTGCTAGGGGTCCGGCTAAATCGGAGTCGGGCGAGAAGCATGGAGCGCGGATCCCAAGAACCCACCCCGGGCGTGGATCAGGGAAGATCAGGCTCGGATTAGAGCCCGGGGTTAGCGGATTCGGAGGTCGGATCTGGTGGGGATAAAATCAAGAAATCGGGTCCAAAAGCAGATCCGCGGCTCTGGTGGTCCTGGGGGAGGTGTTGACCGGGGGTCAACAATCCCCCGTGGACCAATCAGAGCCCGCCAAGGCTGAAATTTTTATTTTATTTTTTTGGGCCTTTAAATGGCCGAATTTTCAAAAACTTAAAACACAAAATATTTTTGTTTTAATTTTTTCTATTTTTTTGTGATTTTTAATTAATTTTTTTGGAAATAAAAATAAAGTATATACAATATAGCTATACATAGGTATATGTACCATCTAGGGTTTTTGGTTTTTGATTTTTAATTATTTATTTTTATACATTTTTATTCCTATTTTATATTTTATTTATTTATAGGATAAAATGAGGAATAAAATGCGATTTTTATTTATTTTTATTATTTATATATATAGATAAATAATTATTTATGTACAATTATATACATGGTATATATACAAGATATTTTTGTGATTTTAATTTTGTAATTTTTATTTGATTTTTGTTTTGTTTCTTTTTATTTATTTTATTCACAAAACATAAAAAGGGATATTTACAAAAAGGTTTGAAAATAAATTAGGGTATTTACAAGGTGAAATAAATAAAGGAGGTGGTCTATGTACATGGTGAAGAGATGTTTTTTTGGATTTTTGATTTTTATCTTTTTGTTTTGTTTTTAATAACTTATGTACAAGATATATACACATATTTACAACATATTTTTGGATGAGGAAAATATTATTTATTTATTTACAAATATGTACATATGTGAGCCCCTATCTCCCTCTACTTGGCTTTTATGCGGTCAGGCCCATGCTGAGCCCTCCCTTGGGTTAGGTTGCTCAATATTTATTCTAAATATTTCCCTCTTTTTCTTTTTCTTCTTTATTCTTTTATTTTTGCACAAAAACATGCTAATTATCTATAGTTACAAACATGCATGCTTTTGCTAACTTTTCCTATTTACACATATCTACATGCATTTGCATAGGTTTTTGTAGCTAAAATATAAGAATAAAGAGTGATGAATGGGTATTCATCACCCCCCTATACTATACTTTGCTAGTCCCTTAGCAAACACTTATTTGAAAAAGAAGTGAAAAAGAAAGAAAAAGAAAAAGAAAAAGAGAATGTACATGGATCAAGGTTGATTATTAAACTTGCCTTCATTAAATTGAGGTATGGAGCTTAATCAGATCTTTGGATTATTAATGTGTCGGAACCTGAGGTGACAGCTCGCGATTGCCCTTGTAGCAGTGAGGAGGGGGTGGCCGGACCACTGATCCGGCGACTTTGCGCCGCCGTGCTCCGCCTAGTGCAGGAGCTCGAGCCTCAGGCCTTGGCGACCTTCGAGGCAACGAGCAGGAGCTGCCTAAGCTTCAGCACAGCCTTCCACTCCACCCAGGTAGCATTCTAGCTCGCCTATTTAGCTTAATTTCTTGTTTCCCCCAAATTGTAGTTCCGTCGAGTTCCTTTGATTCCGACCCACAGCTCACCTTCACCCCACCTAACCGGGTCGAGGCACTTTGCCCTCGACCCGCGAAGCTCTTGAGCTATTTTGCAGGTCAAGAGGAGGCCATCTGAGGCCTCCCCACATCCAGGCCAGGAGCTCCCCTCCGTCGACCTCGCCGGAGCCCCTCCAGGGCTCGGCTGGGCCATCGGAGGGCACCACCAGCTGCGGGACGACATCGCCGACCTTCTCCGATCTCCAGAGGCAGCTGAGGAGGACCACAGTACGCGCACAAGGCCGGCGAAGCTTGCCGGCTGAGTGTTCTTCCAGTATCCTCCACCGTCGTCCGATCGCCCGCAAGCTCCAGGTTTCATCTTGATCGTCCATCCACGAAGGAGCAGCCACCGCCCGATCATCCAGAGGGACGATCTGGACCGTTAGAGCAGAGGAGAGAACCACCAGCACTCGAGGACGTTCGATCACCCACGTGTCCTCCTCTGCGCCGTCGATCAGGCTCACGTGCGGACGAAGAGAAGCGCCAGCCATCCGAGACCGTCAGATCAGCTACGTGGCGTTCATCCAGCCGTCGACGTAATAAAGGGGTAAATTACCTTAGGCCCCCTCTTAGTTTCTGTTTTGCGTGTCAGCCCTGTAAATATTTTAGGAGTTTTATTTACGTAGGGTTAATTGCACATTGGACCTCGTGCTTGTTAATATTTGCACTTATGCCCCTGTATGTGTGAGCCACATGCTTCGTCACGTGTAGTTTTGGTTTAATTGCAATTATTATCCTGTAGTTCTGGTTGCTTTATGAATGAATAGAAACTTTCTGGTATTTGCACTTATGCCCCTGTGAACGTTTTATTTCCGCATGTGCGCCTTTTAGTGGGTTATTTGCAACATAGCCCCTGGACTTTTTGGTACGAGTTACCAAAAGTCCTAGGACTTGTTTTTATTACCAGAAGGTCCCTGAGTGCCCCAGGCACGCGCCACGCGCGTGACTTGCTGGGAAAATTGCACCTGGACCCCCAGAGTTTCGGGTATTTGCACTTAAGTCCCTATGCACAGTGCCCCCTTTTGATTTTTGAATAAAATATCAAATCACCTCCAAATTCGATGAAAATTTGACACATGGCTCCTGCCATGTTGTAGAATTTTTGAGAATTTTTGAGGACATTTTTGATTTTATTTGTTATTTTTAAAAATTCAAAAACTCTCATTTTAGCTACTGTCTAGATTTACAAATCCCAAAAAAATATAAAAACACCCCCAAATATTCCATAAAAATTAGGTACTGTTTCTTTTGTGTGTTTTGATTTTCTAGCCAAGTTTGGCTATTTTTCATTGAGTAAAAACCCTAAAAATCTAAAAACACCTAAAAACTCATAAAAATTATAGTAAATAATTTAAAAACCCAAAAACAATAATTTTGGTGCTCAAATTTTCCTTGTTTTCTCTAGTATACAGGAAAATTACCTCCAGGTCCCTCTGAGATCCTTAAATATTTTATTTTTGGATTTTGGGCCCTGCTGGACAGTACCTTGTCTGTTTCATACTGTTTGATTTTTAGAAAATAAAATACACCTTATAAAAATCCCAAAAATTCACCAAAAACACTAAAAAACCTAAAAAACATAAAAACAAATTTTATTGAATTTTTACTTGATTTTTGGTGCTTTTAATAATTAGCTAAAGTGTGCTTTTATTTGCTTTCTTTTATTTTCTTCACTTTTTAAAAATCCAAAAAAATATAAAAATTATTAAAAACCACTAAAAAATCCTTGTATTTTATTTTATTTTATTTTTACTACTTCGTAGGACTCTGGCCAACCCGTGCTCCTTGTGTTCGACCCTGGGTGCTATACCAGGTTAATCTCATAGCAGGACCGCTCTCTTTTGTGCTTGATTGATTTTACATGTTTTGAGTGGTTAATTTTTCTTGATATAACACATCCGAGTGACTGAGGTCGCAACGACCTCATTTTAGTACCTTCACCTCAGTTGTTCGGGATTTTGTGTGGTTATCAGAATGGCGCCGTTGCCGGGGAGCACGGCTTAGTAGTTCTTTTTGTTTTTATTTTCCATTTTTCGTTTCACGGCTTTTCGCGGCTCTTCGGAGCTCGCGGCTTTTCGCGGCTTTTGTATCTAGTTTCTTTTTGTTTTATTTTGTTTTATTTTGATTTTCTTTTATTTTTATTTTTGTTTTATATTGTGTGTTTATTTTATTTTTCATTTTTGCATATATACCCTGACTTGTATTTTCATTTCTTTTTCTTTTCATTTGATTATTTTTACTGGTCTGACCACTCTTCTCTTCTTCTTGCGAGGGCTCGAGGACCGCGGAGGCGACTTTCGAGGAGCCTGAGCAGCCGAGGAACTTGGAGGCGGCTTCCTTCTCTACGAAGCCGCAGGAGAGAGCGAGAGAGAGAGTCGAGTGGGTGAGGATAGTTTAGGATTTTTATTTCATTATTATTATTGTAATAATACAGGGACTTGGACTGTTTGGACACTTGACTACCGTAGTGGGTCTGTTTCGCCGAGCACCGGTGTGCTCGGGGGACCCATTAGGACCTCGCGGTTTTTCGCGGTTTTTACGCGGCTTTCTTTTTCTTTCTTACTGTCTTTTCCGGTTTTTCGCGGTTTTTGCTCGAGCCCCTAGACTTAGGACTTTCTGGTGATTGTGACGTAATCAAGTAGGATCCACACACTTAATGGCATATCTGTTCCTATAGACCGTAATTGGACCTACTTAAAATAAATAATAAAAATAACCGACTCGCTAGCCTCCGTAGCCTACGTGCCGTAGCCCGTCCTGTAAAGCGCTTACTCCTACCCCCGATTTGTCGGGCAGGGGAGGGACGGGCCAAGACCGGACTCTTTGGCTTGGAGGTCGGTGACCGGTTAGACAGTTCTTCGCTAGAAGTTGCTCGTCTAGGACTCGGCTTCCCGCTGCATCATTTAAATTAGTTTATTTCTGTCTTTTATTTTATGTGCGGATCATATTGCATGTAGAGAGCTGGAGGCAGGTACGCATTTCTGACTTTGCATGCATCATTGATTTCTCGTGCATCGGCTTTTTCGTCTTCTCCCCCCTGTTTTGGACTTAATAATCAGGAGAATCGAAAAATTCGTTAGGCGATTTGTTTGCTTTGAAAAAGACTAAAAAGAGAAACCATAAAATTGGGACTGCTAAAATTATTGACCTTAAAACTCGCTCACCCTAAAAATTTTGTCTTGGGGAGAGCAACCCCCTTATTGCTTGGTTTGTATGCGCGAGAGAGTGACCCGCACACTAGGTAGAGCCCCCCGTTGCTAAACCCAACTGATTACCGACTCTTCCGTGTGGGCCAGTCGGTTGGGTTAGCAGCGGATATCCCAACAGGTCACGTAAGCTCTCTGATATTTGTGTGTTCACCAAAATAAAATTGACAAGATAATTTGACCGAACTTTCACGGTCTTCAGCTCGCGTTGCGTTGGTGAACCGGGGGTTTGTTTTTAGATCATAATTTTTCCAGATCTCATCCGCCTTACTCGCCAGATCAATAGTATGGGTAGACGGTCTCTTAGGCAGCCTCTGGCTGCACCGCTTTCGGGCGCGTCCACCTCATCATCTAGGTTGGCTCGCGAGAGCTCAGACCCGCTCTCCGAGCCCGAGTACGACTCCACCCTGTTCCCCCTCGATCCCCTTTCTGATCTTCCTGAGAGACACGAGCCCGAGGAGAGATTGATACATTGGACAACACCTGAGTTGGGCTCGTTTGATTTTGCAGACGTCGACATGGACGGAGCCGACAGTTCAGACGATCACTCCCGTCGACCAGAGCATATTGTACTAGACCAGGGAGCGATCAACTCCACCCTGATCGCATCACTCGATACAGTCCAGCAGCAGATCCGCGATCAGGGGGCATTTATGATTGAGATGAGGAGAGAGTTGGAGAGGCTCAGAGCAGAGAGAGACCAACAGAGCGAGCCTGAGGAGCCCGATGATGCACAGGCACGAGCCGCAGCAGCAGCAGCAGCAGCCGCGGCCGCCGCCGCAGCGGCAGCAGCCACGGGAGGAGCAGGACCACCGAGACCGATGCGGGAGTTGCACAACCCCGGATCTACACTGATGCACCATTGGGTAGTGGTTCCAGCTATCGTGGGGGACTTCAAGTTCCCCCCGAACACCTTGCAGATGCTTCCTCGGTTCCATGGACTTGCTACAGAGGAGCCCCACCTCCACCTCCAGGAGTTTCTGATGATTTGCAGTACTGTCCACGACAGGCATGTGGACCAGGATACGATCAGGATGATCGCCTTCCCCTTTTCACTGGCAGATAAAGCAGCCACCTGGCTGAAGCATTTGGGGAGATTTGTCTATACCTGGGAGCAGCTCCGTACCGAGTACTTGAACAAGTACTATCCACTCGGGCGGACGAATGTAGCGAGGGCCCTGATCAGCAACTTCTCCATGTTCCCCAACGAGCAGTTCCACAAGGCTTGGGAGAGGTTTCGAGAGCTCCTGGACCGATGCCCGCACCACGACATCACGAAGCCGAACCTCGTTCAGAGCTTTTTCAGCGGGTTGTCACCAAAGCTACAGGGCCTAGTGAATGCTTCTTGTGGCGGGTCCTACTTCGCCAAGGACCACGACCAGGTCTGGGCCATTTTTGAGGAGATGGCAGAGAATTATATGGTGATGTCTCAGACCCGGCTCTATACTCAGAAGACCCAGCCACATCAGCCAGGACCCGTGCAGTACCAGAGGATAGCACGAGTAGATGCAGGTCCTTCCAGTTCGTCCGCAGCAGCAGCAGCACAGGCGGAGTCATCAGCTGCGGACATGGGTATTATCAGCGAGAAGCTGGACCGCATGGAGCTGATAGAGAAGAAGCAGTGCCAGAGTATCACGCAGATGGAGCAGATGGCACAGGTCTTGAGCGACATGAAGACACAGCTCATGTGTCTCCAGGAGGCACAGACGGCTTCTCAGCCCCGTCTTCAGTCGCGAGGCAACGCCGGCAGCAGCAGCAGCTCGTCCCAGCGCTCCAACACCCCAGTGCAGCCTAGACAGGTTCACCTTGTACTGGCGGAGCCGTACCAGCAGCCGCAGCCCACCTACCAGTCTCCACCATCTCCAGAGATGCAGATGGTGGTCTACCAGCCGGACCAGCCTCTGGCAGTACTCCCGCCAGCCCCTTTTGATGCCGAGCCGTTGATGGATGTCAACGGGATTTGGTACGACCGCCCTCAGCCGACGGGACCATCCCGGATTCAGGTGGGGGAGTGGTGGTGCCCAGCCCCAGCAGCAGCCGTCAGGACAGGGAGGGCAGTACTCCCATCAGAGAGACCAGCACCAGCCGCAGCAGCAGCCCCCAGCATATCACCAGCAGTCATCCTACGGTCCTCGTCCCTATCAGCAGTAGGGACAGTCTTGGAGACGTGAGCAGCAGGCTCACCAGGGATACCAGCAGCACCCTCCATCCTACCCCTCTTATCCACCACAGCAGTTCCAGCAGCCTCACTCACAGAGAGGCCACCCGTCGGGCTCCCACGAGAGCCCCACTTTGGATGACATCGCCCGCCTCCTCACGGACCAGCAGGCCACATTTAGACGGGAGATGGACGAGTTCCGCCAGGAGATGCGGGACCTGGTGAGAGGGAAGGCCGCCATACCAGCCCAGATAGAGCCCAATCCGAACAACCTCAAGAGGAAATCTGAGAAGGTAGTACATACTGAGTTAGCCACTCCTAGTGACCCATTTGATGATACTTCTTCGGATCTCTTTGATGCTGATTTTGTCACACTTAGGAGCGGTAGGACCCCAGCAGGCGGCGGCGCCTCATCTGAGCACCATCCCGAGGCGCCACAGGAGGAGGAGAGCGGTACTGAGGCCGCTCCAGACGATGACGGTGGCACTGAGGCCACCAAGGATGCTGATCCCACCGGCGGTACTGAGGCCGCCGCTTCACCAGATCTAGGAGGTGGTACTGATGCCACCCATTCAGCCGAGCCAGCCAGCGGTACTGATGCCGCACGACGTCTACCAGCAGCAGCAGAGCAGCCAGCCCGTGGTGGTACTGAGGCCACCGGTGTTTGTACAGACAGTGATGTTGTTTTTCCTCGTGTTCATGTATCTCGGAACTCTGCTATGAATAAAGGAAAAGGTTTACTTTCTTCTGGTCCCACTGTGGTGCATGATGTATGTGTGGATCCGGTCCTTGAACCGTCTAGACCTTTTCCTAGTCCTTCATCTGAGAAGGACCCAGTGATCCCCTTCCCTAGAGCCCTTCAGATGGGGAAGGGGAAGAAAAAAGAAAATCCCAAAAAGAGAGAGCTTGAGGAGTTCAGCCAGAGCATGATCGATCGATTCCATATCTAGCTGACCCTCCAGGAGGCTTTGCAGCACATCCCCCTTCTCCAGCGATCTTTGAGAGAGAGGACTACAGTCAGGAGGAGGAGGAGGAACCACACGTCAGAGATACATTTGCTGACCAAAGCCACGTGCTTTGCGATCCAGAACCGACTGCCAGCCAAGAGGCCAGATTCAGGGGCCCCGTATGTCAGATGCCAGATTAGTGAGCAGTGGTTCGAACGTACTCTTCTAGATAGCGGATCGTCGATTAACCTTCTTCCGGCAGCCCTTCTCGACCGCTTCGAGTTGGGCACTCTTCGATAGAGCAGGACAGTCCTTCAGTTCGCTGATCGATCTGTCAAGAGGCCGAAGGGGTTATTACGAGACGTTATCGTCACTATTCAGGGTCTGCAATTCCCCGTGGACTTCGTAGTGTTGGACATGGAGATCCCTGATTCAGTGGCCGATACCCCCATCATCCTCGGTCGTCCGTTCTTGGCCACAGCCAAGGCGGTGACTGATCATGATAGCGGGAAGGTGTACTTTCACGTCCAGGGTGAGAGTATACAAATAGAGATGGTCGAGGACTATAGAGTCAGATTCAGAGCCCGCTCAGATGCGAGTACCGATTCAGAGCAGCTGACAGACGCAGAGCCAGACATCCACCAGGACTGTGATTTTGTGATCACAGATGATGAGGCAGCTTGGGCAGACCTTGAGACACAGACCACCCTCTCACTTTCAGACACAGCTGATGCAGAGATGATAGCAGAGGAGAGTCTGGAGAGCACAGACCTGGTTCAGGATACCATGGAGGCAGCAGAGCCGGTCCTCGATCGCAGCACGATGATTAGTGATGGTGGTGCTGAGGCCACCTTGTTCTCCGGTGGTACTGATGCCACCGTTTCTGATACAGATCCCTCGGATTCAGAGTCTGATTGGGCCGATTGCTATGATCAGATGCCAGACCTGAGTCCATCTAAGCCTATAGATGAGGAGGAGGTAGATGCAGAGCAGAGCAGAGACAGTGCAGTTGAGCCGCCTTCTCCCGATCCAGTTTGCGAGAGTATGCTTTCACTTTCCCAGGCAGATTTGGCCGACCTTGCAGCTTTCACTCAGTTTCTTCCACAGCCAGATTTGCCGGCACCCAGCATTCGAGAGCTGAAGCCACTCCCTACTTTGCTGAAGTATCGATTCCTTGCGGGCGAGCCTGAGATGTACCCAGTCATCATCTCCGCCGAGTTGACTGGAGAGCAGGAATCCCGATTGATGGGGGTTCTTGAAAAGAACCGCAAGGCGATCGGATGGAGCGTAGCGGATCTCCATGGGATTAGTCCATCAGTGTGCTCCCACCATATCTATCTCGAGGAAGGGGCGAAGCCGTCGCGTGAGTTCCAGCGGCGTCTGCACCCCAACCTGAGAGAGGTTGTGATGAAGGAAATATCAAAATGGTGGGGTGCAGGTTTTATCTATCCCATTTCCGACTCCAAGTGGGTCAGCCCCTTGCATGTCGTGCCCAAGAAGACGGGCATCACGACTGTGATCAGTGAGTCGGGAGAGGAGATCGCTACACGAGTACCCACCTCTTGGAGGGTTTGTGTTGACTACAGGAGACTCAACCAAGCCACCAAGAAGGACCATTTCCCCTGCCTTTTATTGACCAAATCATTGAGAGACTGGCAGGGAAGAGCCATTATTGCTTCCTGGATGGGTACTCAGGCTACAACCAAGTGGCCATCGCTCCTGAGGATCAGGAGGAGACCACCTTTACTTGTCCCTTCGGCACATATGCTTTTCGACGCATGCCATTTGGGCTATGCAATGCCCCTGCGACTTTTCAGAGGTGCATGCTGTCGATCTTCTCGGACATGGTAGGGGAGTGCTTAGAGGTCTTCATGGACGATTTCTCGATCTACGGCGACGGATTTGATTCTTGTCTTGACTGCCTAGATCGAGTACTCCAGCGATGTATTGAGTATCACTTGGTGCTATCTTGGGAGAAGAGTCACTTCATGGTGACTCAAGGGACGGTGCTTGGCCACATCATCTCCAACAGGGGCATGGAGGTTGATCCGGCCAAGGTGGATGTCATTAGGAAACTCACACCGCCGTCCAATCTGAGGCAGTTACGGTCATTTCTGGGGCACGTTGGATTTTATAGGAGATTCATTCGGGATTTCAGCAGGATTGCCCGACCGTTGACTGACCTTTTGATGAAAGACATCGAGTTCCTTGTCGATGACAAGTGTCTTGAGTCGTTTGCTACTCTCCAGCAGTGTGTGATTGAGGCTCCTGTCCTCCAGCCGCCTGATTGGTCTCTCCCATTCGAGATCATGACGGACGCCTCCGATTTTGCCGTAGGGGCAGTGCTGGGACAGAGGAGGGATGGAGTGCCATTTGCTATACACTATGCTAGCCGCACTTTGGATTCCGCCCAGCGGAATTACACGGTCACAGAGAAGGAGATGCTAGCTGTAGTGTTTGCCCTGGATAAGTTCAGATCATATATCATCGGATCTAGAGTGACTTTGTTTACAGATCACACCGCCATCAGGTACCTCATGGTAAAGAAGGATGCCAAGGCCAGACTGACTAGATGGATCCTTCTACTCCAGGAGTTCGACATTGAGATTAAGGATAAGCCTGGAGTCAAGAATGTGGTGGCGGATCATCTCTCCCGATTAGAGCAGCCTGAGGAGTCTGAGCAGATTGATCCCATCCGAGATACCTTCCCAGATGAGGCGATCCTTGCTATCGCCTCACTCCCATGGTACGCCGATATTGTGAACTTTCTCGTTGCTGGGAAAGTCCCACAAGATTGGCCCAAGCAGAGGCTTGAGACCTTCCTTGCGAAGGCCAAGTCCTACCACTGGGAGGATCCCATCCTTTACCACGAAGGAGGGGATAGCGTCTGGCGTCGGTGTATTCCTCAGGAGGAACACCATAGCGTCCTCACTTACTGCCACAAGCTTGAGGCAGGAGGACATCATTCTGGGAGGAGAACGGCACAGAAAGTGCTCCAATCCGGCTTGTGGTGGCCTACACTCTTCAAGGACTCAGATGAGTTCGTGAAGAGGTGTACTGACTGTCAGAGGATGGGCACTTGTGGACAGCGTGATATGATGCCTATGCAGCCCATTCACTTCTTTGAGGTTTTTGACGCATGGGGCATCGATTTCATGGGTCCATTCCCTAAGAGTCAGGGATTTGAGTACATTCTGTTGGCCGTTGACTATGTGAGTCGTTGGGTGGAGGCTATCCCCGCCCGAGCCGCTGATGCGAGGACAGTTTACAGATTTTTGAGGAAGCATATCATCACGCGGTTCGGGGTTCCACGAGTTCTGATTTCTGATGGGGGATCTCACTTCATCAACGACCAGGTGAAGGCACTTGCTAGCGAGTTCGGCATAGATCACCGTGTTGCTACACCGTACCATCCACAGACGAATGGTCTAGACGAAGTATCGAATAGGGAGATCAAGACTATTCTGCAGAAAGTCATCCGTCCTGACCGAAAGGATTGGTCACAACTTTTGGACTCGGTCTTGTGGGCATATAGGACGTCTTTCAAGACACCTTTGGGCACATCTCCCTTTCACCTCGTATATGGCAAGCCATGCCATTTACCTGTTGAGCTGAGGCACAAGTCACTTTGGGCAGTTACAGACATACTTATGGATCCAGATGGTATATGAGACCAGAGGAGGGCAGAGCTAGCTGCCCTGGAGGAGCTTAGAGATGCAGCTTTCTCAAGCAGCCTACATTATAAGGAGAAAGTCAAGGAGTGGCATGATTGTCATATCAGCCACAAACATTTTGAGATTGGACAGAGAGTATGGCTGTTTGATGCGAGGCTTAGATTATTTCCAGGGAAGCTACAAAGCAAATGGAAAGGACCTTATCTGGTTCGGAAGGTACACGACAACGGTAGCATCGACATATCTGAGTTGTCTTCTGAGAGTACCTTTCGAGTGAACGGCCAGCAGCTCAAGCCATTTCTAGATCATGAGCCGCGGGTCGTTGATCTTGCCCCGATTCATTTTGCGTGAGATGTGGTCTTTAACTCACATCTAATGCATCTCACGCCTGAGTTTCACTGATCTTCCGCTGTATATAGATCCAGATGTCCATATCATCACATGCTTTAGTCCCACATCCCTTTCTTCATCTTGTGATTATGCTATACTTAGGGTGCACTTTACCCTAAGTATAGGGGGGGATGTGAGACCCTTCGGGTATTTCTTTTGTTTCTGTCTACCCCTGTTTTTGCTGCCTATACTTAGGGGCATTTCACCCTAAGTATAGGGGGGGTAGACCCTGTACATTCTCCACTCGGTTTTCCCTTCGTGTACAGCCTGCTATACTTAGGATTACCTGATCCTAAGTATGGGGGGAAGACCCGAGACCCTCTTGACTTTTTATTCTTCTCCTTTTGTATAGCCTTCCTTTTCACTTCCCTATACATAGCACGAGTTATGTCTTCTTCATCTCTCTTGACTCTGAGGACATCGTTCGAGCTAAGTATAGGGGGGTGTGTATATATTTCATATATACTTTAGCCATAACTCGTACTTTGTGTGAGTGTGTTAATAAATAAAAATGGCTAAAAACCACAAAAATTAAAAATTTTTCATGTACATAATCTTCTTTTATTTGCATATACATAGCTAGTGTACAAATTATTTTTGTAAAATGATTTCAAAAATCTTTTGTGTAAAGCTTGTGTAAATATTTTTGTATCAAAATTATGTATATAGTACAAAATTTTTCCAAAATGTTTTGAAAAATCAAAAGTTTGCAAAAATCTCGTGTAAATGTGTGTAAATATCTTTTTGCAAAACTTGCACTTCATGCATCATCATTCATGATTTCAAAACATTTTTCAAAAAATTTTGCATGATTGTAAAATATTGTGTAAATAATGTACATATGTATATAGTTTTTCTGGATGATAGTTGACATTTAAACTAGCCGGGAATCAAATTGAGAAATGGAGCTTGATTAAGATCTTAATCCACCTAATTCTAAGAGGAACCTTATAGGGCTTAGGTTTAAGGCTTTTCAGGTCCATGGTGACTTAATTCTTTGAGTCCACTAGGCTATGATCACATGTCATCTCAATGAGCCTAAGTAGAGCACTTAACAACAACACATGACTCATATAGATTATGGCTTTACTTGGACAACCGCACTATGCACCGAGCTCTCTACGGACGAGGTGGTGAGGAGGCAGTCTTCCTTGACTTGGGGTAGCATATGAGGGTAGTACTTCTAGGCGGAACCTCTCTTCTTCTTATAGTGAAGGAAGTGCGTCTCAACTTGGTCTGGTTGCCATGAGGTCTAACGACGGGAGTTGTGGGTTGCAATAAAGCTTCAAAAGAGGGATAGTCTACTGGCTCAAGAGGAAAAACTCCTTGTATATATGCTGCACATGTATATGTTGTATAGATGCACTTGAAAAAAAAATGTGCAAAAAGAAAAGAACTCCAAAAAAATGGTGGGTCTGAGAGAAAATGATAATCCCACCGGAGTATGTATATAAGTGCAATAAGCAAAGCTTGGTTTCATGATCCACCTATTGTAGCTTGCAGCAGGGAGACTTGGCTACACTGGTCAAGCTCCCAAGGGTACTTGGCTACACTGGCCTTGACCCATTCTCTTCTTCCCCCTCTTCTTGAACCGGTTGTACTTGAACTTAGAAGGGAATACCCCGCTCCTCGAGGAAAGAGTGGCCAGATTGAGGTCATAGAGTTACCTTGTTAGGGAGGGTTGTCAAGTTGCCATTTCTGAGGTGGAGAGCTTAGACTTCACATCCACAGGACAAGAAAAGATTCATGGTCTTCAGGGTTTGTGATTGATGACTTGTTCTGATCTGGAGCATTGAGGAGTCTTGATTATAGATTGGTGGAACTTGGAGGCTGTTAGGTTTTAAGCTTAAGTCTAAATAAGGTTCCGACACATTAATAATCCAAAGATCTGATTGAGCTCCATACCTCAATTTAATGAAGGCAAGTTTAATAATCAACCTTGATCCATGTACATTCTCTTTTTCTTTTTCTTTCTTCTTTTTCACTTCTTTTTTCAAATAAGTGTTTGCTAAGGGACTAGCAAAGTATAGTATAGGGGGGTGATGAATACCCATTCATCATTCTTTATTCTTATATTTTAGCTACAAAAACCTATGCAAATGCATGTAGATACTTGTAAATAGGAATAATTAGCAAAAGCATGCATCTTGTAAAAATACATAATTAGCATGTTTTTGTGCAAAAATAAAAGAATAAAGATGAAAAAGAAAAAGAGGGAAATATTTAGAATAAATATTGAGCAACCTAACCCAAGGGAAGGCTCAGCATGGGCCTGACCGCATAAAAGTCAAAGTAGAGGGAGATAGGGGCTCTAGTGTAAATATCCATATAAATAAATAAATTATATTTTCCTCACCCAAAAATATGCTTGTACATATTTTGTATATATTTAGAAACTATTAAAAACAAAATAAAAATTTAAAAATCAAAAACTCAAAAATGACCTTTCACCATGTGCATAGACCATCATCCTTATGTATTTAACCTTGTAAATAAATTTATTTATTTTCAAAACTTTTTGTAAATATTCCATGCTATATATTGTAAATAAAACAAATAAAAAGAAACAAAACAAAAATCAAATAAAAATAACAAAATTAAAATCCCTATATTGTACATATACCTATATATAGCCCTAATATGTAAATACCTTATTTTTATTTCCAAAAATTAATTAAAAATCACAAAAAAATAGAGAAAAATAATATAAATATTTTTCATGTTTTAAGTTTCTGAAAATTCGGTCATTTTATGGCCCAAAAAAAATCAAATAAAAATTCAATGCTTGGCGGGCTCTGATTGGTCCACGGGGGATTGTTGACCCCCGGTCAACTTCCCCCCCAGGACCACCAGAGCCGGGTCTGCTGCGCCCGACCCACCTTCTCGGACTTTTCCCATGCAAACCCGAATCCTTTTCGCCTCAACTCCGGGTCCGGAATGATCACGTCATATCCGAGAGCTTCGCCGGAGCCCTCGCCTCGGGATCCGCGCACCAGCTCACCCTACCCGATCGAGTTTTGTCGGACCTTCCACCGTATAAAGCCTGAGCTCCGCCCCCATTTTCACGCATCTTTGGCTATCCACCCTTCGTCCCGTGACCTCCATAGCGATCCCTGAGGTGACAGCTCGCGATTGCCCTTGTAGCAGTGAGGAGGGGGTGGCCGGACCACTGATCCGGCGACTTTGCGCCGCCGTGCTCCGCCTAGTGCAGGAGCTCGAGCCTCAGGCCTTGGCGACCTTCGAGGTAACGACCAGGAGCTGCCTAAGCTTCAGCACAGCCTTCCACTCCACCCAGGTAGCATTCTAGCTCGCATATTTAGCTTAATTTCTTGTTTCCCCCAAATTATAGTTCCGTCGAGTTCCTTTGATTCTGACCATATCGCGTATCTTCTCGATCATCGGAATGCACAGTCACCTTCGCCTTTCCTCCACGCACCTTCTCCGCCCCTTCGTTCAACCCAGCTCGCACAGGAGCTGGGGTTCGAGCTCCACCGTCCTCCGCTCGCCGGAGCTCGCTCGCCCCGACCCACAGCTCACCTTCACCCCACCTAACCGGGTCGAGGCACTTTGCCCTCGACCCGCGAAGCTCTTGAGCTATTTTGCAGGTCAAGAGGAGGCCATCTGAGGCCTCCCCACATCCAGGCCAGGAGCTCCCCTCCGTCGACCTCGCCGGAGCCCCTCCAGGGCTCGGCTGGGCCATCGGAGGGCACCACCAGCTGCGGGACGACATCGCCGACCTTCTCCGATCTCCAGAGGCAGCTGAGGAGGACCACAGTACGCGCACGAGGCCGGCGAAGCTCGCCGGCTGAGTGTTCTTCCAATATCCTCCACCGCCGTCCGATCGCCCGCAAGCTCCAGGTTTCATCTTGATCGTCCATCCACGAAGGAGCAGCCACCGCCCGATCATCCAGAGGGACGATCTGGACTGTTAGAGCAGAGGAGAGAACCACCAGCACTCGAGGCCGTTCGATCACCCACGTGTCCTCCTCTGCGCCGTCGATCAGGCTCACGTGCGGACGAAGAGAAGCGCCAGCCATCCGATACCGTCAGATCAGCTACGTGGCGCTCATCCAGCCGTCGACGTAATAAAGGGGTAAATTACCTTAGGCCCTCTCTTAGTTTCTGTTTTGCGTGTCAGCCCTGTAAATATTTTAGGAGTTTTATTTACGTAGGGTTAATTGCACATTGGACCTCGTGCTTGTTAATATTTGCACTTATGCCCCTGTATGTGTGAGCCACGTGCTTCGTCACGTGTAGTTTTGGTTTAATTGCAATTATTATCCTGTAGTTCTGGTTGCTTTATGAATGAATAGAAACTTTCTGGTATTTGCACTTATGCCCCTGTGAACGTTTTATTTCCGCATGTGCGCCTTTTAGTGGGTTATTTGCAACATAGCCCCTGGACTTTTTGGTACGAGTTACCAAAAGGTCCTAGGACTTGTTTTTATTACCAGAAGGTCCCTGAGTGCCCCAGGCACGCGCCACGTGCGTGACTTGCTGGGAAAATTGCACCTGGACCCCCAGAGCTTCGGGTATTTGCACTTAAGTCCCTGTGCACAGTGCCCCCTTTTGATTTTTGAATAAAATATCAAATCACCTCCAAATTCGATGAAAATTTGACACATGGCTCCTGCCATGTTGTAGACTTTTTGAGAATTTTTGAGGACATTTTTGATTTTATTTGTTATTTTTAAAAATTCAAAAACTCTCATTTTAGCTACTGTCTAGATTTAAAAATACCAAAAAAATATAAAAACACCCCCAAAAATTCCATAAAAATTAGGTACTGTTTCTTTTGTGTGTTTTGATTTTCTAGCCAAGTTTGGCTATTTTTCATTGAGTAAAAACCCTAAAAATCTAAAAACACCTAAAAACTTATAAAAATTATAGTAAATAATTTAAAAACCCAAAAACAATAATTTTGGTGCTCAAATTTTCCTTGTTTTCTCTAGTATACAGGAAAAATACCTCCAGGTCCCTCTGAGATCCTTAAATATTTTATGTTTGGATTTTGGGCCCTGCTGGACAGTACCTTGTCTGTTTCGTACTGTTTGATTTTTAGAAAATAAAATACACCTTATAAAAATCCCAAAAATTCACCAAAAACACTAAAAAACCTAAAAAACATAAAAACAAATTTTCTTGAATTTTTACTTGATTTTTGGTGCTTTTAATAATTAGCTAAAGTGTGCTTTTATTTGCTTTCTTTTATTTTCTTCACTTTTTAAAAATCCAAAAAAATATAAAAAATATTAAAAACCACTAAAAAATCCTTGTATTTTATTTTATTTTATTTTTACTACTTCGTAGGACTCTGGCCAACCCGTGCTCCTTGTGTTCGACCCTTGGTGCTATACCAGGTTAATCTCATAGCAGGACCGCTCTCTTTTGTGCTTGATTGATTTTACATGTTTTGAGTGGTTGATTTTTCTTGATATACCTAGTCTGAGTGACTGAGGTCGCAACGACCTATTTAGTACCTTTACCTTAGTCATTCAGAGCGGTTATCAGCTGCTCTGTCTGCTAGGGAGAAGGGGAAGACGATCATCCTGATCGTGTCCTGGTCCACCTGACGGTCGTGGACAGTGCTGCATATCATCAAGAACTCCTGGAGGTGGAGATGGGGCTCCTCTGTCGCGAGTCCGTGGAAGCGAGGGAGTAGCTGCAAAGTGTTCGGGGGAACTTGAAGTCCCCCACGATCGCTGGAAGTACTACCCAGTGGTGCATCAGCGTCGATCTGGGGTTGTGTAACTCCCGCATCGGTCTCGGTGGTCCTCCGGCCGCTCCTGCGGTGGCTGCTGCTGCGGCTGCTGCATCCGCATCATCTGGGATCCTCGGTCCCTCTCTCCTCTGCTCTCGCTCTGCTCTCATCTGCTCCATCTCTCTCCTCATGTCGATGATGAAAGCTCCCTGATCCCTCAGCTGCTGCTGGACGGTCTCTAACGAGGCGATCAGGGTAGAGTTGATCGCTCCCTGATCCAGTACGAAGTGCTCAGGCTGACAGGAGCGATCCTCAGAACTGCCGGCCATGACGTCTGTAAAATCAAATGAGCCCAACTCAGATGCTGTTAAATCCATCAATCTCTCCTCGGGCTCATGTCGCTCAGGTCCGAAAGAAAGGGGGTCGAGGGGGAACAGGGCGGAGTCGTACTCGGGCTCGGAGAGCTGGTCTTGGCTCTCGCGGGCCAACATAGATGATTGGGTAGACGTGCCCAAAAGCGGTGCAACCAGAGGCTGCCTAAGAGAGCGTCTACCCATCATCTTGATCTGGCGAGTTATGCGGATGAGATCTGGAGAAACTATGATCAGAATGCAAACCCCCGGTTCACCAACGCAACGCGAGCTGAAGATCGTGAAAGTTCGGTCAAATTATCTTGTCAATTTTTATTAGGTGAACACACAAGATATCAGAGCGCTTACGTGACCTGTTAGGATACCCGATGCTACCCCAACCGACTGGCCCGCACGGAAGAGTCGGTAATCAGTCGGGACTAGCACCGGAGGGCTCTACCTAGGGTGCGGGTCACTCTCTCGCGCATCCAAATCATACAATGAGGGGGTTGCTCTCCCCAAGACAAATTTCTATGGTGAATGTCTTTTAGGATCAATAGTGTTAACCAGTCCCAGTTTTATGGTTTTTCTTTTTAATATTTTTCAAATAAAAATAAATGGCCTAACGAATTTTTCGGTTCTCCTGGTTATTTAGTCCAAAATAGGGGGGAGAAGAGGAAAAAGCCGATGCGCGATGAAATCAATGATGCATGCTGAGTAAGAAATGCGTACCTTGTCTCCAGCACTCTACATGCAAGTGATCCGCGAATTTAAAGACAGAAAAGTAAACTACCCTAAATGATGCAGCGGGAAAAAACCGAGTCCTAGATGAGCAATTTCTATCGCAGAACCGTCTAATCGGTCACCGACCTCCAAGCCAAAGGGTCCGGTCTTGGCCAACCCCTCCTCTGCCCGACAAATCGGGGGTAGGAGAAAGCGCTTTACAGGGTAAGCTGCGGCATGTAGGCTACGAAGGAGATGAGTCGATTATTTTTATTAATTGATTATTAGTGAGTCCAATTAGCGCACTATAGGAACAGGCAAATAGTTAAGTGTGGGGACCCTACTAATTACGGCACAAGCAAGAGAAATTCCTAAGTCTAGGGGCTCGATTAAAAATCGCGTAAACACCGGAAAAGGCAGTAATAAAGGAAAAGAAAAGAAAAACAAAACCGCGTAAAAAGCCGCGAAAATCCTAAGGGTCCCCCGAGCACACCGGTGCTCGGCGAAACAGACCCGCTAAGTCCAAGAGTCCACAAGTCCAGTCTCTGAGAGTCCCTGTATTATTACAATAATAAAAATAAAACCTAATCTAACCTCACCCACTCAACTCTCTCTCTCTCTCGCTCTCTCCTACGGCTTCGTAGAGAAGGAAGCCGCCTCCAAGTTCCTCGGTTGCACCGGCTCCTCGAAAGTCGCCTCCGCAGTCCTCGGGCCCTCGCAAGAGACAGAGACAAGTGGTCAGACCAATAAAAATAATCAAATAATAAGAAGAAAAATAAATGAAAGAAAATGAGGGTATATATGCAAAAATATAAAATAAAATAAACACTCAAAATAAAACAAAAACAAAAATAAAAGAAAAAGAAAATAAAACAAAATAAAATAAAAATAAAATGGAAACAAAAGCCGCGAGCTCTGAAAGAGCCGCGAAAAGCCGCGAAAACAAAAACGAAAATAAAATAACAACTACTAAGCCGTGCTCCCCGGCAATGGCACCATTCTGATGACTGGGCCTGAGCACTCGGGTATAAGGTACTAAATAGGTCATTGCGACCCAAGCGATCAGACTATGTCAATCAAGAAAAATTGAACCACTAATAGAGATAAAACAGAGAAAACACGAAATAGCGGTCCTGCTATTGGATTAACCTGGTATAGCGATCAGGGTCGAACTCAAGGAGCACGGGTTGGCCTCTCGGCCTACGAAGTAGTAAAAAGGAATAAAATAAAAGAAGAAAATATTTTTAGTGGTTTTTAATTTATTTTATATTTTTTTTGGATTTTTAATGTATTAAGAAAATAAGAAAAACAAAGGAACACACACTTCAACAAATTATTTAGAGCACTAAAAATCAACTAAAAATTCAAACAAAAATATTTTTATGTGTTTTATAATTTTATTATTTTTGGTGAATTTTAGAGAATTTTTTGATGTTTATTTAGTTTTCTAAAAATCAAACAGTGACTGAAATAGATGGTACTGTCCAGCCGAGCCAAAAAGCCCTAGATAAAATATCTAAGAGCCCAAAAATGGCCGGGAGGAAATTGTCCTGTAAAGAAAACAAAATGAAGAAACTTTAGGCACCAATTTTATTGTTTTTGGATTTTTAATTTATTTACTAGAATTTTTATAAGGTTTTATGTGTTTTTCAATTTTTAGTGGTTTTCTGTAATGCAAATTAGCCAAACTTGGCTAGAAAATCAAACTAAGTGAAATAAACAGTAGACAATTTTTTTTGTAATTTTTAGACACTATTTAATATTTTTTTGTAATTTTTAAAGTTAGACAGTAGCAAAATTAAAGGTTTTTGAATTTTTAAAAATAACAAATGAAATCAAAAATGTCCTAAAAAATCCACGAAAATTTTACACCATGGCAAGAGCCATGTGTCCAATTTTCGTTGGATTTGGAGATGTTTTACTATTTTATTCAAAAATAAAGAAGGGGCACTGTGCACAGGGACCAAAGTGCAAATACCCAATAGCCTGGGGGTCTGGTGCAATTTACCCAGCAAAACACGCGCCACACACGTGCCTTGGGCACTCAGGGACCCAAATGCAATAAAAATAAGTCCCGAGGACTTATTGGTAACAGGTACCAAAAGTCCAGGGGCCTATTCACAAAATACCCAAAATATCACGCACATATTGAAATAAATCATGCACAGGGGTATAAATGCAAATAAACTAAAACATTCATTCCATTGATAACAACCAGAACTACAGGGGCATATCTTGCAAATAAACCAGAGGAGCACGTGACGAAGCACGTGTCATACAACGCACAGGGGCATAAATGCAAGGAAAATAAAGTATGGGGTCCTCTATGCAAATAACCCTAAAACTAAAAAACTAAATTCAGTATTTACAAGACTAAAGTGAAATAAAAGAGAAGACATGACCTAAGGGTAAATTACCCTTTATTATGCGGACCGGCTGGATGGATGCCACGTGGAGGGATCTACGGTGTGGATCAGCTGCGGCTCCAACGCTAGGGTCCTCGATGTGATCTGATGCTCGAGGTTCAGCCACGTGTCTGATCGAGCGGCTGTGGCTTTCTGCGGCTAAACCTGGCGCATCGGATGGCTGGAATCGATCCTCCTGATGATCGGGCGGTGACTGCTGCTCCCCAGATGGACGGTTCGGATGAAGTCTGGAGCTGGAGGACGAATCGAACGGCGACTGAGGATGCTGGAAGAACAGGTCCCCGACGAGACTCGCCGGCCTCGGGTGTGCGCTAGGCTCCTCCTGGGAGCACTCTGAAGGTCGGAGAAGAAACGTGGAGTGCTCCCGCGTCTGCCGGTAGGCTCCGATGATCAAGCCGAGCTCCGAGGAGCTCGGGCGAGGTCGGCGGAGCTGAGCCTCCTGGCTGGATGACGAAGGGCCTCAGATGGCCTTCGTTTGACCTGCAAAGCGAACCAGAAGACTCGCGGGTCGAGGGCAAACCGCCTCGACCCGGTTAGGCGAGGTGACGGTGGCTCGTGGGTCGAAATGGCGAGCTCCGGCGAAGGGGGTGGACGGAGGAGCTCGGCTCCCATCTCCTGTGCGAGCTGGGTTGGATGGAGGGGTGAAGAAGGTGCGTCGATGGGAGGCGGATGCGATGGGCGATTCCGATGATCGAACGGAGCGAGAGGATGGTCGGAATCAGCGAGCGACGGTGGCGATACGAATTGGGCGTAAATGGAAATCGAAGAAAGATAAGGACCTACAAGGTTACCTGGGTGGTCGAAGAGACTGGGGAGGAGCTGGGGAAGCTCCTGGTCGTCGCCTCGAGGAGCGTCTCCCTCCGAGGCTCAAGCTCCAGCTGATGGCAGAGCGACGGCGGCGTAGCTCGCCGGATCGATGGACTCGCCTCCTCTCCTCGCTTCAACAGGCTCAGACGCGAGCTGTCACTCTCACGCACTCTCTGGAGCTCACAGGAGGAGGAAACAAATGGCCAAAGATAGAGCATTAGGGTGGCGGAGCAACGGCTATATATGGCTAGGGGTCCGGCTAAGATAGGTCCGGGCAAGCTTGTCGGAGCACGGATCCCCATAACCCACCCCGGGCGTGGATCAGGGACGATCTATCTCGGATTAGGACCCGGGGTTAAGTGGAATGGCGATCGGGTCGAGCGGGTAAAAGTCTGAGAAATCGGGTCCAGAACTCAGATCCGGCTCTGAGTGGTCCTGGGGGGAGAGTTGACCGGGGGTCAACAATCCCCCGTGGACCAATCAGAGCCCGCCAAGCACACCAATTTTATTTCTTTATTTTAGGGTAGAAAAAGGTCGATTACTAAAAACTTAAAACATGAAATATTTTTATTTTATTTTTTTCTATTTTTTAGTGATTTTTAATAATTTTTTCGAAATAAAAATAAGCTATATACAATATAGTACTATACATAAGTATATATACAATATATAGGGTTTTGATTTTTGATTTTTAATTGTTATTTTTGTACAATTTTATTCCCCTTTTATATTTTATTTATTTACATTATAAAATAAGGAATAAAAAGATATTTTTATTTAATTTTTATTATTTATATACATAGGTAAAATAAATATGTATGTACACTTATATACATGGTATATGTACAATGTATTTTTGTATTTTTAATTTTGCTATTTTTATTTTGTTTTTGTTTTGATTGTTCTTATTTTATTTATTTACATTATAGAATATAGATTATTTACAAAAATTAGAAAAGTTAATTTTATTTATTTACAAGACTAAATATATAAGAGTGGTTTATATACATGGTGAAGGTGGTATTTTTGGTCTTTTTGATTTTTATCTTTTTCTTTTGTTTTTATACTTATAGATATATAGAAGTATTTACAAGCATAATTTAATCTTATTTTTGTTGAGGAAAAATATTTTTATTTATTTACATAGATATGTACACACATGAGCCCCTATCTCCCTCTACTTTGGCTTTTATGCGGTCAGGCCCATGCTGAGCCCTCCCTTGGGTTAGGTTGCTCAATATTTATTCTAAATATTTCCCTCTTTTTCTTTTTAATCTTTATTCTTTTATTTTTGCTCAAAAACATGCTAATTATAGGTTTTTACACAATGCATGCTTTTGGTAATTATTCCTATTTACACATATCTACATGTATTTGCAAAGGTTTTTGTAGCTAAAATATAAGAATAAAGAGTGATGAATGAGTATTCATCAAAAAAAACTTTGTTTATAACTTTAAAGATTTGACCTCCGACAGACAAATCCCGATGAATTTTACGATTAACAATAAGAAACTTGAATATTTACATCCCTCAATTTTTAGAATTAAAAAGCCTGCAACCACCCCTCAGACGCCCCCCACCCAAAAGAAACCCTAAATCATTGCTTAAGATGCTATAAAACCAAATGTCTAGCCGTCACTTACATCGTCTCTCACATATCTCTTAAAAAAACCCTACAAACCTCCAGTCTCTCAGCAATTTCGTAGCTATGGCGAGGCTCAACGGCGATGGCGCAGGTAGAGGCGGAGGGAAATGGCGAAGGACAAGGACATGCCATGATCAATGGCCTTCATGATGGTGATTGGCGATAGGCAAATCGCAATTGCTATCGACATGCGACAGATTGCGGTGGTGGCTGAACAAAGGTCGTTGAGAGGATGAGAAAAGTGCAAGGATTGTGGGCGGTAGGTGGAGCATGATAATAGTTGGTAGCAGAAGAGGCAATAAGCAGAGGACAAGCATGGCGGCCGAGGGAGATGATATCATTGAATGGATCATGCATGAGGTTTACAGTGTGTCGCAGAGATGATGGTGGAAGGACGAAGCACAATATAGTGGGTAAAATTTTACATTCTGATTTTCAGTTTCAATTGAATCTGCATATTAAACAAATTTGAACAATTTTACTACATCATTTGATTATATCCTCGTTTGGGAGGATAAGATTGGCATATTTATATATCACATTTATTGTCACGATCTCATATTTTTTCTTATATATTTTGTAACACTTGAATTTGGGAACTTTTGATGACAAATTCCATGAAAATGAAGGGAAGTTTGACGATTTGTTATCTGCACTGAAAGAGCATGTTCCATAGTACTCGTGCATCCTTGTGTTGTGATGGGGCAAGTGCATGTTCACGAAGCTGAATACACATTTTGTCAGTGCAACTCTTATAGTCAAAGCGAGAGCTGGTGTTTATTTGAATTGAGGCTTGACTTAGGTGTAATGGAGTTATTCTCGTTTCTACAAACAATAATACCCATAAAAAAAAGGGCATCTTCCTGTGCAATGCACTCGATGTTATATAGTGATTATTTCTTCGTATATGCAGAATTTCTTAGAAATGCAATTCATGATTATGTTTACTACTGTCAAGAATGCATTTGAACTAAATGTCCAAGAACATATCTTGCATTTGATCAGAGTCCCTTGTGTGTGTATGAAGTTTTGATAGAAATCACCACTATATTTGTGGATTGTCTACAGTTCTATCACCACTATGTTTGTGGATTGTCTACAATGTGAACTATTGGAAGTCAATTCCAGAATTCAAGAGCCTCTAACATGTACTTGCTTGAACAATTACCTTGGGTTGTGATTAACCGTTGATACATTTTGTCATATCTATTAGTGTAATATAAAGGCACAAGTGTAATACTATGTATTTTGTAAGGTAGATTTGTTAATTTGAAATTGTGGTATTTTATGAAAATGATTTTCTCAATTTACGGCTAATCATTATGGAATTGCTACCATCTTCCTATAGAAGTTATAGATGACCCTTCTTTTGGGCCTAAAGTGAAGGGCCCACTCAGAGCAAGAGGATGTTATTTTCAGTTGACTCAACTATGAAAACTTATTAATATTACTCTTCTCTTGTAACATACTAAACTGGATTTGCAGGTCATTTTATTTGAAGGCTGGATGCTTGGAATTAAACATCTTCCTAGTGAAGTTGTTGAAAAGGTTGACCCACATATTATTTGCATATAATCTTGTTGTCACATGTCATCTTGTTGTTTGTTTGCTAAAAGACTTATCATTGTGATTTTGTTAGTGCCTTTTTAACCAGAAGTAGTTAACAAGAACTTGGGAACGTTCTCTGAAGCTTGGGACAAATAATCTACTCATGGATACTTATAAAGACCAAAGATAAAAAAAGGAGTGTACCAATGGAGATTGAAGGTTGGTTTCTACATTAAGTTTCAACGTATTTTTTTAAAGTCTATTATTTGGATTCACACTTTTCATGATGTTCCGTGAACAATTAATCATTAATGCAAATAAGAAACCTGGCATGATTGATGAAGAGGTATATATTGTAAGTCATGCACATGTTGCCTACATAAGATAGTAGATTGATGTGGTAACATATTAAGAATTTATCTTCAAGTGATACATGCATATATGTACCTCCATTTCGCTCTGAGCCAAGATTAAATACATATTTGATTTTTTTATTTTAGATGCTTTAATTTGTTATATTAATATTATGCTATGTATCATATGTTTCTAGGTACACTTTCAAAATCATACTTCTCCATTTTAGACTAGCATGTTGAAGTCATAACTCAATACAGACACATAAACAAGTTTTATAAGGAATACAATAGTTATTGTATATTTATCTCATTATACTTTAATAATGGTTAGAATTGGATGTTTCTAACACCATTGTTCACTTAGAATGATTTCATTGCATAGGTATTACTGTATCATGATTCTGTTCTTTTTATATCTTCATCTTGTATGAATGTGAGCTCAACAACATACTTTTTGTGCATTATGTAGGATTTTGACTTGTTGGGACATGACTTTGCATTTAAAGACATTGTTGCAATGCAACATATTAGAGTTGGTTTTGTACCAACTCATAAAATCATCATCTATGACTTGGGTTAAATGGAAGAGGTACATGCATCTATGTGTATCTTAAATGATTTACTAATTATAGATGTTTCATGTCATTTTACTGTTTTGCATAACAAGTTACTGTCGAGATTCATCTTCTATGCGATGTTATTGTATTTATACATTACTTTTAGCTTTTGTAGAACCGTGAAGGATGTGTACGCTGCACCGAATGAAATGTTGTATGTGTGAGGTTTGTTTGCATCAAATTTACTTGATTTTTACTTCTTACAAAAGCCCACTATGGTATTCTACAACCAGATTTCATTAGTATTTTAGCAATCACAAAAATAACAGAGTATTTCTTCATATACAGATGACATGGACTTGACTACTCTGGGTCATTAGCATATTTGCTAGAAAAGGTCCCATCAGTTTTTTTACTATTAACAATTGAAAGGCTTATGGCTTAGAGACAGTAGAATCATACCTAAAAATAAGCATGCTTTTATCCCATCCTACTCAAAGATGCTACCCCTTCCATCAATATACACCAAATGTTATATATTCCAACATGATTTTAAGTGGAAAGCAATGATGATATTTATCTTTAATGATGACAATTTGGACAAATCTACATAGGTGTGAAACATGGAGTGAAAATTGAAGCCGTGACAACGAAAATTATTCACTGTTTGACAGACTTAATGATATGTGATGAAGAATTATTCCTTGTTTGGAAAACAATTAGCTACTTGTATTTCAGTTTTAGTTCATTTTATGCTATGTCTATATATTTATCAAATCATTTGTGTATAAATCATAACACGTGGCATTATGTTTGAAGGTTCAACAAGGAGATGATAGAAAGCATCCGTGAAGAATTTTACATCTTGAAAGTGCTGTATAGGAATATTCTCCAACAATACATCCTTTTGTTTTGATTATCCATCTACCCTTTTATATAAATTTTATGATCTAAACGTTGTGCATATCATTGTATTTAATTTGCATATGTATCTCATGCAACTGTTGTATTTTAGATGTAAATTTCGAAGAATTTTTAATTTGTGATTTTGATGTATTTCTTATTTGTCAACGGATATTTATTTGTTGCTATTTCTCATATGCCAACGAATAATTATTCGTTATTACTTTATATATGCCAATGAATAAATATCTGCTGTTACTTTTATATGCCAACGGATATTTATATGTTGCTACTTTCACTTGACAACGAATACTTATTTGTTGCTACTTCCGCTTGCCAACGAATAAATATCCGTTGTTATTTGTCATATGCCAATGAATAATTATTCATTGCTAGTTTCATTTTTCAACGAATAATTATTCGTTGGTAGTCCCGCTTGTCAACGAATAATATTTCGTTGTTAAATTTTTAACAACGGCTTATATAGCGACGAATATGACAACGAAGACGTAATTCGTTGCGAGATTGTATAACAACAATTTATTCGTTGGTATCTTCCAAAAGTATTCGTTGTCTTTGATACATTTTGTTGTAGTGCCCTCACATTAAGTTTTCTTTTGACCTTTACGATAAAATAGCTAAGAACATCGGATCAAAACGAAATTTGCTAGATATGTAGAGCAATCAGCACAGATTAAATCTATACGGTTAGATTTTTCACAAAATTTTTGAAAAATATACCCTTTACAGCAAGCCCTGTCCTCATACATCGGACGGTACGGATGCACGACTATCTAATGAATTATCCTTAATGATTCACAAAGCAGTGCTGTTTACAGTTCCTTATTAGGGATTAGGAAAAGAAAGTTCAAATTCGCTTTTTTAGGGTTGCGATCTAATGACGAAGTTTCATGCTGTGGAAAGCGTCAAATCCCTTCCTATATTTATTTCCACGTGCCCTCCAAACACATTATAAACGAAACACCCAGAATTCCCAAAGACGCCTCCCCTCTCCAAGTTATCTCCTCTCTGTTTTCTGCTACTTTTTCGCTTCTGGAGCTATCCAGCGATGGATATGTCCGGCGATTACCAACAGCCCGATGTCATGTACACCTACGAAGACAGGTCTTTGCCGCCCCTTCATCTCTGCCTCTTCCTCATGACGGCGGTGGCGCTGCTAGGCCTGTCGTGGTACCGGAGCTACGAGTCGGCGGCGGAGGCCCTGTCGGAGCAGATGAGGCTAGGGATGCTGCTGATGCCGGTAGCTCTGCTGGTGGCTGTGCACTGGATGTCGAGTGAGGACGGGAGGTGGGTGCCCTTCTTCCTGCAGCTGCCGGGGAGGGAGTTCGTGCACAGGGCTGGCACCTCGCCTTGGGGCATCGCCGTTCTGCTCGGCTTCCTCATCCTCGTGGTGTCCCGCAGGTCCTCCTTTATCGACGCTTGGTCTCCTCTCGTCAGTTAGGCCGAGGCAACGATGGGTTCGAATGACAGTTCGTTAGTAGTTGTGTATGAGCTTAGTTGTCTTCCGTTGATGTGTGCCGACCTAATTCTGTTGCTGTGCTTCGATTGTTGATTTTTGTTTGATAATGGGTAAAGGTATTGCTAGGAGTCCGGTCAAAAAGAGAGATGCCTCAAAAGACCATCAAAGCTACGAAAGGGAGAATTCAAAGCAGGAGAGAGTCTCCAGTTGTTGTTATGACGAGGATCGAAGCTCGGAAACTAACGAGGGACGTTTACATGCCCAAAGTATTAACGTATTAGCTTTCTATCCTTCTAGTGTTACAAACTTACAAGCTTGTTAATTGACATCTGTAATTTCTGTCTTGCCCTTGAGGCTTCTTTTGGACTTTATCCGACGTCTTCTTTCCTTCGATGTCTTATTTACATATCTATTTTATTGTTGGAGAAAAGGAAAAGCTAAAATTAAGATCATTTTCAAACACTTTAACTATGTTCACGGTATCAAAATTATTGATTGATAGAGAATCAGAGTGAGTTTACCAATAAATTATCTCACATATGATTTGTTAATTTGCTCATAAGTAATTTGTCGGGATCCGGATTTTCATTTGTTAATTATATAAACTATCTTTCATAAAATCGGGTTGTTTCAAATTAGCAGTAGATAATTATTACATGATAATAAGAAGGGCTGTCTTGAAATAATGAGAATGAGTAAATCATTTCATTGTAGATAAAGATACTTTAAATGATGTAATCATAATGCGAGTAAATCATCTATACCTCGTGATCACAACACGTAGAAGCTATAACAACCAAGATTTCTCATTTTATCTGACCAGGTCAATTTTCTGATATCTCACAGCTCAGGAAGAGGTTGATAAAATACTCGAATTTCTCGGGAATTGCATCCCCGTGCCCACCACACCCTCGCAAGGGGGGGCGTCTGGGGAGGATCGTCCACGTGGAGGCACTCGTACCCACAACAAGACATATGGAATGGAACGGGGCTTTACTTCTTCGATAAAGAAAGAAAAGATAAAGGAGATTCGAGATGGGACGGCGCCCAGAAATCAAGAAGATGCGAGACGGGGACGGCGTCCACTATTAAATTTTGCCCCCAAAATTACGTGTAAATAGTAAAGTCGTCGGCGGTAATTTAGGCCCTTAACACGGGGACAATTTATTTCGAAAATAAAATGAAAATCGGAATATGAATAGAAATGATGATTTTCATGTCCTTGCTTGCTTCATCTATCATATACGAATTGTGGATATAGATATTAAACTAGATCATTATATGAATATTAGTAAAAAATTAAACTTGAGTCGTATTCATGAAAACAACTATAGATTGCGAATACGATCATATAACTATCTGAATATAGATCGAATAAGTATCCAATCTAAAGCAATTTTAAATAAGTTTATATTGAAATATAGGTATATTTCATGATAAAATAGTTTACTCAATTAATATTATGTTCTCTAATAAGATGGATATTGTAAGATTTTTAACTTGAAGATACATGTTCTTTTTGTAACTATTATATCGAGTATTAAAAAAATACGATCAAGATCATCTCATGTCTTAAAGGGAGCCTACACTGCTACAATTCCTAGGCGGCAAAGAGGTGTGGAGTATTTTTTTTAATAAATGTGTATGAGGCAGAGCGATCGATTAGAGTACCACCTAATCCTCACTATAGAAGATGGAGCCTGATTAATAGCCATTCCATCACCTTTATTCTTTCATTTTGGCCTTATTTCCTAGCTAAATTCAGTTATCATTAATTTATCAAAATAAGCATTTTTTAATTTGTACATATACTGTATAAAATATTCTTATTGAAGAAGAAAAGAAAAAGAAACGAGACACAATAGGTGTTGAGTGACTCTAGTCCCCAAGACTCAGTCATCATGATGACTTAGTCGATAAGGAATAAAGTAGGGAAAATTGGATGACGAATTGTACAGAAAATACAGTATGAAAACCCTATAAAAATAGGCCAATAATCACCATTTAGGACCTATTTTATTCTTTATTAATCACACATCAATGAAAGTTATAGATAAAAATACATAGAAAAAAATATAAAATTAATTTTACCTAAAAATAATATACAGTGTACATTTATACTACGAACAAAAATCCAAAATTCAAATTTCACAGACCCATATCTTCTCCATATGAACTCAAAATTACCAAAATCACCTTTAATCGTACATAACTTTTAATAAGCTATTTAATGAAGGAGATTTCATTTAGCTTGGAGTTAATATGTAAGAGTTAAGTTTTAGACCCCTATTGTACTATTTACCTAAATAAAATATCATTTTATTTATTCTTTATAATTTTTATACTTTTATATTTTTCATAATTTTGAATATTATTTATATTATAAGTAAATATATAAAATAGCATAAAATCATAAAGAAAACACAAAAATAAAATAATATATAAAATACATAGATGAATATACAACAATTATACCAATGTAATAAATATACAAATTTATTTAAGTGCACAAAATACATCAGAAAAATATAACAAAAAGATATTTATGTATATGAAAATAAGTTATAAATATATAAATTAATAAAATAAAACAATTAAATCAAAATTATAAAATAAAATAAAATAGGCAAAGCATAGGTAAATATACCTATGTTTATACCCCTAAAAAGTAACTTGTAATAAATAACCTTGTAAAAATAAATAAAAATAAGATTAAAAATCTATATAAAATAATAAACACTTTTTATTTTGTAAGCAAAATTTTGTTTGTTTATTTTTTATTTTTTATTTTACAAAACTTTTTCAATTTTCTTTTTTCTGATTGGACCACGTGGACTAATCGGGGACTTTCTTTTGTTGACCTACGGTCAACTGTACCCCAACACTCTGACATGTGTTAGAGTCACTGACCACCATCCTTCACCAAATTTCATGCCTCCACCCTTCCTCATTTTACCTCGAGCCTCTCACTACCTTATAGCCCGCACGATCTCCTTCCTCATCGGCCACTCCATCTTCACATATCACCATCCCAGATCATGCAATCATTCCTCGAAAACCATTGAAAACTCGCCTATAAATATGACCCCTTGCCCCTTTCGTCTTTTTGATCCCTCTTCGTGACTTCTTAGCCCCCCATACCACCACCATTGTCCTCCTCTTGGTGACAGGAAGTAGAGACAAGGCTCTGCAGTGAGGAGGAGGGAGGAGAGGCGATCCGGGCCATCTCCGACGAGCTTGCTGCTGCGAGGTCCAGTTCCATGGTTTCGGCCACATCGATCCCATTTCTCGCCATTTTTAGGTAATATCCTTAGCGTAGATCTTAATTCTGTTTGTAATTTTAGGACTAAATAGCAGGTGTTAGCTTAAATTGGATCTGCTCAGATTCCCGGAGCTTGAACTCCAAGTTGATTTCATTGTAAAACAACCCCCATTTCGACCCATTGACCCCATCATTTGGTTCCCCATCCATTTCTTTGCAAAATGCCCAACTTATCCCCTTGATTCCTGAACGGAATTGAGGCATCGAAGCTCAACCTCTTCTTCCTGCTGGAGCTTCATCATCCCATTGCCTATTTTATGCAACAGCTTCATCTAACTGAGAAGCATCACCTCTTTTTGCAGAACATTTTGGTGCATGTCTCGTAGTCTAGAGAGCCCTCTGGTGCACACACGAAAACATGGAGTATCTCAAGGACCTGGGAAGAAAGGAGGAGCTCCAGTTCATCGTCGAACTTCCTCAGACCATTTGGAGGAGATTAACGCAAACGGAGGAATGACATGAAGCTATCCGCCTTACCAGCGTGAAGAACCATCACCGGAGCACGGAGAGCGAGCGAAACAAAGATCGCTGGAGGACTGTTCTTCAGTCGTTCTTGCAACCTCCTTCTTAACTGTCGGATGAAGAACACGATCCAGATCTTATATGGGCCATCTAGTTATTACGAAGGGGTGCGCGTCAAGGGTCGCACGATCAGCCACGTGGTAGAGCAACAACGACCTGATCTGAGGCGTTAACATGTAACTTTCTTTGGCTAACTTAGCCCTTTTGTAATTTCTGAATGGTCCTGAAAATATTTTATGTAGTTTAAAAATTAGTGGATAATTTGTATGAAAGCCCCTGAACTATATGGAATTGCACTTTCGTCCTTCACCACATCACCTCACATGGCGGCCCACATGCTTGGGCAAATTACTAGTATAACCTAGCACTTTTTGTAATTCCGTTTTAATATAAAAAGTTTGAATATTAGTTATAATTTTTCGGGTTATTTGCATTGTGCTCCCGATGTTTTTTTAATTGCAAATATACCCTTACCCATTCAAGTATTTTTGTATATGTTTATATATTTTTTATAAATATCACCCGTTCTCCAAAAATTATGAAAAAAAAAGATGAGGTACTTGGATGCATGCTCTTTCACGTTGTAATTAGATTTGCGTTTTACACACTTTTCTTACTTATTAAAATTCAAATGTTGCACGGATATTCCCTATTTACTTTAAAAAATCCAAAAAAATTATAAAATCATGTTTAAAAATTCTTCAAATATAGTATGAGTTTATTATAGTATATAATACCCTCAGATAAAAAATCTCTAAAAATAGAAAAAATGGGGAAAAAAATTAAAAGCTCCAAAATCCTATAAAAAGTATAAAAATCTTAAAAAATCCCAAAAATATTTATTCAGGGTCTATAATAATATATATTCGTATTTATTAAAATTGATTTGGAAAAAATGAGGCTTTTTGCTATTTTTAAACCTCAAATCAATTCAACCTATTTATGTAACCCATGTTTTGGGATATTCTTGAATTTAAAAATACCTAAAATGAACAAAATTATCTAAAAAATCACAAAATACCAAAAAAATATTTTAAATACAAAATCATTTTATTCTATAATTTTTATTTATTTTTATTTGTGTTTATAATTATATTATCCCATAGTGTATTATATATCTATACATAGTAATATATACATTATAATAATATTCATTTTTATAAAAATTTTATATTTATTTTAAAATAAAAAAGTTATATATAAATATATATATATATATATATATTTAAAATTTAAATAAAAAATATAATAATAATAAAACCCACATCATGTTATTAATAGTGTGCATAACTATGTACATACATACCAATATTATTTATTTATAATTAAAATTGCGTGCTACTATGTGTGGTCCTTGTGTTACACCCTACTCTACTTGTCACTATACACATTTATTTGTAGGCTTTATAATAAATTTTGATTCACTCCTGTGTATTTTTGCTTGATTATATTATGTGGGTTGATTGTTGTTCTGGTCAATTGTTCTTGGTGAAGGATCACTTCAGCGACTTCGCTCCCGCCTTATGAGGAGAGAACGATCCTCTCTCCAGAATCAACTAGGTATTTCAAATGGTACCGTTGTTAGGGAGCAACAAATCGTAGAATATTTTCTATACATAGTTGCATATTATTTTTCTTTTATTTTCTGCTTGCCCTATTTTGATAATTATTTGACTGTTCTAATCCCCATTTTCTTTTTTATCTTTCTTGTGAGGGACCGCTTGGTGATGGCTCTCTCCTAGGAGGTGGACACACCCGAGATGAGCGGAGGTTGGCCTTCTCTTGTGAGCCAACCGGGAGAGGGCATGAGAGAGGAGCAATGAGAGGAGAAGAGCAACCCGACTTAGTTTTTATTTTCATTTCTGTGAGGAGAGTGACTTATTTTTGCAAAAAATAGTTTGTAATTAATTTGGATACTACCACACACATAGAGAGATCCAATGCCCAAGTGTCTGTTCACTTGAGTGTCTTAACTTAGTTTTTTGAATTTCCCACCTTTTTTTTAATTTGTTTCTCGCATTTTAAGCTTTCCTCCTTTGTTTATATTTGTTTTATATAAGTGAGCCCTTAGACATTAGGTTGCTTGACTCGGTAGCTAGGTCGAAAGACATAATTACATTGCATGTACCTATAGTGATACACTCTTGGATTTAGTCAAAATCAATTGTTGATTATTTGGACTTGAGATCGAGCGCCAAGAGAAGTTTTATATAGTGCTTGCAGGACCCGCTGTGGCGGGCACCGATGACCTTTCGAGACTGGGCTTTTGGATCTCATTTCTGAATAATTATAATGTGGTTCTTCCCAATAATTGCAACTACTATTTAGGATGTTTTCTCACTTTTGGATATCGTCATATAGTGTATATATTTCAATTATGTGTTGCATCCCATATGGAGAGATCTGGGAAGCGCTGTAAGTAATTCTATCTTTGCGTGCATCATTAGTCATTAAGGCGAGATTTCCATCTTAGAGACAACTTACACAACTTTTTTGTCCTCTCCCTCTGTATTTATATCACTTAGTATTAAATGAAAAATACAAAAAAATTGTTAGGCGACTTGCTCTGAAAAATACTCAAAAAATTGAAAACCAAAAATTAAAATATGGGAACTGCTAATAATACTTTGACCTTAATAAAAATCATGATGGACATCATTGTTTAGGGTTCACAAAGCCCTCATTATTTTCTGGTACATTCCAGATCGAGTGAGGTGTGACCCATAAGGAATAGAGCCCAAATCATGATCTGTGGCGCTTTGATTATCACTTGGGATGATAAAGTGTTAGCGCTTATATCATATGTGATCGGGTAGGGCCTCGTCGAGCACAATGTTCCTGCCTTGTGTAGAGCATCCGACTTGGTCTAAAGTACTGAGCGTAAGCCTTGCCCTCACGGGTATGTCTGTCTCATCAGTTTGCGTTCGAGTAGGTCCTTGCACGCTCATGGGTGATTCCGTTGCAAGGGAGGTCCGAAGTAATGGTTTCACATATTGGCTTCCTTTCTTATTCTTTGGCTGGGTATGTTGGACATGCAAGCCCATGGCGAGCCATTATGCAATAAATGTTATTGTGGATATCATTCCCTGATCTGAAATGAAGAATAAATAATTTGCATAATAGGTCCCTTAGTACAATTAGGGTTATGTACCATGGCCATCTTGATGATCATACAACTGCTGATTCAATTATTGAATCATAGAGGTTGGTGCTATGATGAATATCTAAAGAGTTAGATTGAGGACTCATCAAGCACCGTCAAATGATTATTAAGAGATGATCTCCAGCCTGTGAAGGAGATGGCAATCCTTTCTCTGAAGACTGATATCTAACTAACCTCTTGATGCAGGTCCTCTGCATAGGAATAGAGATTCAAAGGTGTTAGATAAGTTAGGTCAAAGAGTTGACTTAACGATATCGAGATAACCAAAGTCCTATGTCGTATGCTGTCACAATATAGGCATGCATCCTCTGACCGGAGACAGATGTGTTAATATATGTCTGACAATGTACATTTGGCAGATCAATAGGTTGATGACCTAATCAAGGTCTATACATCGGCATGCTGGTGTGCATGCAAGGGCATATGAGTAATACGATCTCTCAAAGGGATCATACGAGTTCATTACTGAACCGGAAGACATGAGCTCACTCATGAGATATTGGGAAGAATCAAATTCTGCGCACGGTCGTTTCGCTTTGGAAGCTTGACTGAATTTGTAAGGTTTGATATATACTTTTGGAAAGTATATGATCAACACATAGGTATGATATATGCTTTTGGAAAGTATATGGTCGATATCAACGCCCAATGATTAAATGAGAAACTTAATGATAAATCCTTGAAATAGATGGTGTAAAATTGATCTTATATTTTGGAATTATTCCAGGTCTTCCAGTATGCAGGATGTACAGATATTAGGAATACCTGAGGGTGATGTGATCATAAACGGTTGTATAACCTTTATGCTTCCATTCCTAGGGAGTGATGAAATGGGTCTGGATTTTAGTGACTCCTCTCAGTAGAGAAGTGATCTGATCTTGGTCCAAATGTTGGACAGTGATCTGAATGTGATTCAGATATGAGAAGATTAGATCTACGGCTTAGATTTAATCAAACCTCAATGGGAGGTCCGCAAGATTTGGATTTGAGATGTGATCTCAATATCCAAGTCACTATACATGGAACAATACAATTGCCCTGTCCTTATCTCCAAGTATCCGCAGAGAAGGCACATTATCCTTGAAATAATTTAGGATAATTTCATTGTTGATATACGTATCCGAGCACTGAGAAAATAGATAATTAAATGTAATTTAATTATCATGAATAATATGAATTTAATTCATATTATAAAGAGAGTTATCTTAGATAATTAAATGTGATTTGATTATCAAGATGTGAATAATGTGAATGTGATTCATATCATTTGGGCACATGAGAATAGAGATCCAAGATGATTAAATGTGATTTAATTATATGAATAATGTGGATAGCACTATCCATATTAATCATATATATTATAAATGTGATTTATAATATATAAGAGAGAGCAATTTTTAATTTACATTTGTTAATTAAATGTTGATGTGAATTGGATTCACATTGGACAATTAATTGAAAATGTAATTCACATTTTATTTTGGGTTGTGAATGTGACTCACAATTTTCCAATGGCAAGATTGCAATATTCACAAAATAATTATGAGTTATTTTTGTTGAATAATTTACAACAAGTGTTGTTGTAAATCTTGGAGATTTCCATGGAATAATGCAATCTCATCAGATATCTTGAGATTAAATGAGATTGCCACCAAATCATATATTATGGAAGGAGGCAATCTTCATTCCATAGTGTCCATGCTTGATTGATTTAATTTGAGATTAAATCATATTAATTTATCAATATACATTTAATCTAAATTAAATTAATTGTTGTTGGTTTTTTACCAATAAAATCTTGGCCATTAAAAGAAACACAAATCAATGAGAGCCATTGGATTTGTGTTGCCCATAGATTGAGATCCATGGATCCTAAAATATTATAAATAGAAGGGCACCCCTTGCTCTTTAAATGCTAATGAGAAACACAAGGCTCTCTCTCTCTCATTCTCTATACACTCCCTCTCTCTTCTTCTCTCATGGCCGTCCACCATGGATGTCCTAGAGAGAGTCTCCACCGCCGCAGCACCGTCATTATGCTGCCGGTTCGATTGCTCGTGAATCTCCATATCCTTAGTGCGCATCGCTCCTGAAGAAGACGTTGGATCTCTTGTGTCGAGATCAGGAGATTCGCCGCTTTGATCATCAACATGGATTGCAAGGATCACGTGTTTCATCAACATGCTCGTAAGTGTCTCCTCCGTAGGATCGGACTTGAGACATGAGGTCTCTTCATTTAGAGACTCGATCGGAACCACGCTTCAAGAGGTAACCTTAATATTTATTTGTGGTTTAGATGAAATGATCCGAGAAGTATTCTTGGATCATGTGGTTTCATCGCATGAAAAAATTTAATTTCTGCTGCATCGAGCAACTAGTGCGACTAGTTGATCCCGTTCGCATACGATGCAATCCTCAGGCTTCCGTGATGCACTTAAGGATCTAACAATATCCTTCAAGTGGTATCAGAGCCAGGTTGAAGGGCTCGGATACGATCCATAAACCTAAGCCGACTTGGGTTCGTTAGGGTTGCGAAAGTTTAATCGCATTTCATTTTTGCATCTCTATTTGTGATTATTTTCGGCCCTGTTTAAATTGTTTAAAGATGAAAATAAATTTGTATTTTGTTCCCCATTAAATAAGGAAATCGTATCATCTGAGTTTGCATCATTTCGAATCTGTTTGCTCAAGTTATGATCAAATTAGTGAACATGTATCCACTATTTCGAGGACTGCGAATCTTAACGTAATTAAGGAGTTAATTACGGATTTGAAACACCTAGAAATGCGTGAAAATTACTTAGGTTCTGTTGTAAATCAAATTAACAAATTTTGAAAACTTACTTTGCTTAATTTGAATTTAAATTGATTGAGATACGCTAATTTTAGTAAGTGAGGGTCACTACTGGAAATTACTTTCCTAATCAAGAACCTTGTAATTATTATTTAATTAATTAGTGAAATTAAATGGTTTAATTTCCTGGAATAATTATAGATAAATATTTATGAAATATTTGATGTTAATTATTTCCTTAAATGGCATTGCCTTAACCAATAATTGATTAGATATGATCTAGATCACTATTGGTTACACAATCTACTTTCCAACAAACAAGTTGCTTGAATATGATTTGGGATTTATTTAGCAAATCTCATTATAATGTTAATAAAAAACATTTTGATTATTATTATATATGGTATAACTTCAGTTGAAGAACCGATTATCATCTCAAGTACACAATGATCAATTTGACATTATCCTTTCCTGATGTAGATATGGTATCTAGTCGGGGAGCATTGGGGTAGCAGGTTGCACCGTGTGCGGTCTGTCCCACTCCCGTCGGTAC
Organism: Ottelia alismoides; assembly: GCA_037367405.1. NCBI lineage: Eukaryota > Viridiplantae > Streptophyta > Magnoliopsida > Alismatales > Hydrocharitaceae > Ottelia > Ottelia alismoides. The sequence goes on along the minus strand of JAZKJV010000251.1, from coordinate 104,880 downwards.
TGGCCATGACAGCGGGTAGGGACTCAATAATGCAGGAGAGATCACGATGTATTTTTCTAATTATTAAAATTCGAAATAATACGTATTTGAGATAATACCATAATTCAAGTAACAATAAAGATTGTTTGTTGGATATTAATTGGATTATTAATTTAATATGATTAGATTAATTGGAATCCAATTAAAATTAAAAAACTCTATTATGGATAAAGATGTTATTTTCCTTGGAAGAATTAATCATAATGAATATGATTTATGATGATTAAATAGAATTTGAATATGAAATGGAGGATCACATAAGTGACATCCATGGTCTCCTATCAAGGCGAAGGGTTCCGTCGCCAGGGATTGTATGTAGGAGATGCATGTCCGAAGTGATAGCTCCTGTATGCAAGCGCATCTGGATCGGGCTCTTCACTTCTCAAAAGAGAAGGACGTATGCGTAGTCACCCCAATATCGGGTCCTATTATTGGGGCGATATTGGATTGCGCATAGCGAGTTGTATTCTTGTTGACGGTTAGTTCAATTAATGATGGGTCAACATCACCTTAGGGGTGGTGGACCCAGGTGTTAAAGATCAAATTGGGAAATGCAAGTTGGACTTGCAAGGCGGAATGCGTTCCCGCTTCTTTTTATCAGAGTTACAGGTTCTCATATTATTGGGATGTAACAAAGATAAGGAAGGAGATCTCGGATCTTGCTTGAGATATAATGGTAAGTATTTCTCTTACATTGAAAGTGATTAAGGGAATGCACTTTCATTGTTGATAAGGCAAGACAACTTTGATATAAAAACTCCTAAATCAAAGTAAAATATGTATATATATATATATATAAATATATGCACTTATGCAAATTCTTATTTCAGATAATCCTTCATTAAACCCACTCAATGTTATACTCAATAATAACAAGTAAAATATCATGGATTGGATCCATGATTAAGATATTGTACTTGCAGTTGGACACATATTCTACGTGGTTGCAATGTGCAAGTTTCCTCATAATAATGAGGAGTGACAATTAAATAGACAATAGGACTACAACCCCAGGGTTTGTATATCTCTATAGTCTTGATCTCTCATTGAATGTACTTTGAAAGTGACATGTCGATAATGATCGTAATTATCAAATAATCCTTATAAAATTCTAAGAAGATGTTCTGGCATACATATATGCTCTCGACATTTAATCATGACATGGTTCTCTGTATCACGCAGAATGGTGGCTCTATAAGAGATGTTGTATTCAAATTATTTGAGTACCTACCTGAACCAATATTTTAAGAGTTTAAATGGATGTAGATACAATGAGTGTCATCATTCTACTATATATACTCCAGTCATTCATGAAGCTTCAGAATATTCATATTGTATTAATTGAATGAAGCATGTACAAATGTTGAAATGCTCTTATATTGAAATCTTTTGATTTCGACATAAGAGATCCTTTGTCTTGAGTAATGGTTGCTTATAGATGAAGGGAGCGCAGTGGAAGCATGGGTTGGACCCAAGTAAGAAGGATCGTCAAAGAGTTGACTGTACTTCTGTGACTACCATATGACATCCAAAGAGTTGAATGAATGCAAATACTACAATAAGTTGATGTGTTGATAGTATGACTATCAAATCTACCTAGAATCCTTAGAGAAGGAATCAAATAGTACATCAGAATAATCTACATATAATCATTGAAATTGACTTACTTATTTGATAAGATAAAGTCTAATAATTGTATCTCAATCTTCTAATGACACTTGCAATTGGTTGCATATGTATTAGAATATTAAAAATTTGATCTTAAGGTTCAATAGTCATCCACATGGATATTAATGCAATTGTTGCAACGACCTCTATTGGATAAATAGACTTCCTAATTTCAGTGGGAGAGCCCTTATTCTTAGAGAATGTCCTATGACCTATATTTTAGAATACACTCATTGTTTATTTCTAAATGTTGGGAATAAACATGAATTCTGGAATAGACCTATCGTAAAGAGTTATGATGGAGATATTTCAGATAGTAATAAAAAATCTAGTGGACTCTACTAAATTAGAAAATTAATGAATGGTTCATTAACATTTCTAATACTGAAATTAAACCTTAAAATGCCAATAGGAGAATGAAGATCATTTGACAATGATCTAGCATCAATCCTTGGATATTTGTCTGTTGATGTGATCGATAGACTAGTAAGAGATGAAACTTTAGATTGTCTAAAGGTTCAAATCTTACATACATGTGAATATTGTATTCAAAAGTAAAAATGTCCAATACACCCTTCCATGGAATAGTGTAAGATGTCAAGGTTTTCAAGATCTCGTACATATTGATGTATATGAATCATCTATATCAGAATAAACATTATGGATATGTGATATCTATTGATGATTATTTGTGATGTGAGATTTCTTCTCTTCACTTAGAAACCTTTGAAATGTTCAAAGATTTCACAATTTGGGTTTAGAACCAAAGTTTGAAGGAAGATAAAATGAATTTGATCTAACCTAGGTAGCATGTACCTATTAGATGAATTCAAGAAATGCCTTATGGAGATATGAATATCATTTCTATCTCACTCCTCTTGATACACCTAAACTCAATAGAGTTGTAGGGAGATACAATTGATTATGTGTAACATTATCTTATCAATGATGAATCTTAGCATAATTACCCCTTAGTTTTCAGATATATATTTGTAGTAGAGACTACAATATATATCCTTAATAAGGTTCCATTCAAGTAAGCAGGAATCTGGCACTGGAGAGTGCTACTTCATTAGGAAAATAAGGGATGGTATTGGATACTTACTTTATGACCCTGAGATTCTTAAAAGATCTCATCTCTGAGAATGTGATTCTTAGAGGATGATTCTCTTGATAATTAAGATGAAAATGAAGTAAAGGAACTCATTTAATCTTGAAAAGATAACGAGGCTCCTAAAAATTAGAAACTAAGAGGACAATTAAAGATGAAATACTAATACCTCTTCAAATAAGTTTGAAGATGGATTCCATGTGTCAGTTGAATCTGACAATGATATGACTTCATGTGATGAAGCTTCTGAAGACCATATCATGGAAAGATGGATGTTAGCAATAAAGTCTGAAGTAGACTTCATATACAAATGTTGTATATGGACCCTCGAGGATCCACCTATATGGGTAAGATCCATTAAGGTGTGAATGGATCTTCAATAGAAAGAGGGAACCTGATGAGAAGGTAGAGACCTTCAAAGCACGGTTCGTAGCCATGAGTTATACACCGAAGAGAAGATATCGCTTGCGATGAGACTTTCTCTTTAGTGACCATGCTTAAACTCATCAGAATATTGCTAACCCTAGCTACAGAACTTGACTATGGCATCTTCAAGATGTGAGTCAAGATTGTATTCCTCTATGAATACCTCTTTGAGGATATTCACATGAAGTAGCCCCATGGCTTCATGGATGAGGAAAGCAAGGTGTGTGATGAATCTGCGATTCGTCATCTTTATTCATTTATTTTAGCTTAAAATCCCTTATAAAACACTTGCATATAATATTAACTCCATATTCTTACTAACTTGCATCTTTGTAAATATTGTACATTTCTTACTAATTTTAACCTAAAATAAATAAATAAAGAAAGAAAGGAAAAATAAAGAAAAGAAAATAAAAAAAGAAAAAAATAAAATAAAATAAAAAAGGAAGACTGTATACAGGCTGACCTGAACCCCGAGAGAAGGTCAAGACTTGACCTGATCGACCAGGAATAAAGTAGGGGGAGATAGGGTCATCAACCAAAAAATCCAAAAAAATGTGTTCTCCCTTATTTTGTATATATCTGTACAAAACTGACACCTAATTTATTTGTACCTTAATTGACCTCAAATCAAATTACATTCAAAATTAAAGTTGTAAATAAAAATGTGTTGTAACTACTAAAATTGATTGCACAATTAAATCATGTACAGAATAAAAGTAGCCACACTTGGAAAAAGCCACTAAGCACTAATTGAAAGACCAATTCTAGCTCCATATGAGCTCAAACTGAATCAATCTAACTTCCATTGGACTCGAAATTAAATTATCTTCAAAATAGCTTTATTTTCATAATTTTTGGAGTTACGGTTGAAAAGTCAGTTTTCTAGGGTGGTTTATGCAATTTTCCCATGTATTTTATGCATATTATATTTGTATATATTTGTAAATTATTCTCACTAATTCTTTAAAACAAAAATAAAAATTAAAAAAATTAAAATTCTTTAAAAACAAAAAGGGGCTAATTTCGTCATTTACCCTTGTGTATAATGTCATATATGTATGTATTATATGTATATAGTTGCTATTTTTAATTAACCTTCATAAAAAAATAAAAAATAACATTTTTTAATTCAAAAAGAAAAACAGCAAAAGTTCCCCAACGCGACCTCTGGTGTTCGACTCTATTCAAAGATGCAGAAGACTTTGTTAAACACTGCACTGATTGTCAAAGGCTGGGTGGGACTATTGGAATGAGAGACACGATGCCCCTAACGTACATTCATATTTCGGACGTGTTTGATGCATGCTGCATTTATTTCATGGGATTGTTTCCCAATAGTCAAGGTTTTAAGTATATTATGCGTGTTGTCGATTACATGAGCCGTTGGGTGGAGGCTATCCCAACCCGAACCGTCGACGGTCGCACCATTTGCCGGTTCTTGAGGGAAAACATCATTGCACAGTTCAGAGTCCCCAAAGTTCTTATATGAGATGGAGGTATCCATTTCATCAACAAAGAGGTGAAGAAGCTGACACAAGAATTATGCATTGAGCATCGTGTCACCTCTCCATACCACCCACAGTCCAATGGCCAATCCGAATGTTCAAATAAGGAGATAAAGACAATTCTACAGAAACTTGTGTACCTCGATAGGAAGAATTGGTCACAACTTCTATATTTAATACTTTGGTGAAAGTATATGGGAATATTCTTTAGCGCATCACAGAAGCATGAGGATCACATTGTATGCGATCGGGAGTGACTAGTCGTACTAGTCGCTCGGGACAATGGAATTTTAACAAAATTAATCTGATGAAACCACATGATCCAAGAACTCTTCTCAGATAATTTCACCTAAACCACAAACAAGTGTTAGGTTTACCTCTTGAAGCGTGGTTGCTATCGAGTCTCTAAATGAAGAGGCCTCCTTTCTCAAGTCCAATCCAACGGAGGAGACACTTGCGAGCACGTTGATGAGACGCAGACTCCTCGCAATCCATGTCGATGATCCAAGCGACAAATCTCCTGATCTCGTCACATGAGATCTGAAATCTTCTTCACGAGGAGGTGTACCGAAGGTGCCAGAGATCCATGAGCAAATAATCTGGTAGCATAACGACGATGCTGCAGTGATGGCAATTTTCTCTCTAGGGATAGAGAGGACAACCACTCAAGGGAGAGAGATAGAAGTGGCATGAGAATGAAATCGAGAGAGAGCTTATTTCCATGGTCATTTAAAGATCCAGGGTTACCTCTTTTTTCATAGTATTTGGGGGATCCATGGATCTTAATCCATGTGCACACAAATCCAAAGAATGAGATTGATTTGTGTTTCTTTCAATGGCCATGATCTAGTTGTGAAAACACAACAATAATTAATTTAATTTAAATATATATTGAATAATCAATATAAATTAATTTCAAATCAAATCAATTATCTTGGAGATAATTGGAAGGAGATAATCTTCTACTAATTGGGGGGGGGGGACGACCACCCAATCCCATAGGGACTTGGTGGCCATCCACCACCTTTGGTGGATGGCAATCTTTTTTAAATGAGATCACATTATCTCATTCCAACATTATCTCACAATAATAATCCTCAATTATCTTGAGAACATTGCAATCATGCCATTGGAAATTTGTGAATCACATTCACAACCCAAAATAAAATGTAAAATTATATTTTCAATTAATCATCCAATGTGAATCCAATTCACATTAATAATTAATCAACAAATATAAATCACAATAGTCTCTCTCTAACATATTATAAATCACATTTATAATATATCTAATTAATATAGATGGTGCCATCCACATTATTCATATCCATGTTAATTAAATCACATTTGGTCATCTTGGATCCCTATTCTCTTATGCCCAAATAGTATGGATCACATTCACGTCATTCACATCTTTGATAATTAAATCACACTTAATTATCTCAGATAACTCTATTTATAATATGAATCAAATTCATATTATTCACGATAATTAAATCACATTTAATTATCTATTTTCTCAATGCTCGGATACACATATTAACAATGAAATTATTCTCGAACTCTTTCAATAACAATGCGCTTTCTTCACGGATACTTGGAGATAAGGATAAAGCGATTATATTGTTCCACGTATAGCAACTTAGATATTGAGATCACATCTCAAATCCAGATCTTGCGGACCTCTCATAGATGCTTGATTAAATCAAGACTGCAAATCTAATCATCTTATTGTATCTGAATCACATTCAGATCAAGGTCCAACATTTGGAATAAGATCAAATTACTTCTTTATTAGAGGAGTCACTAAAATCCAGACCCATTTCATCACTCCTTTAGATTGGAATCTTCATGGTTATACAATCGTTTATGATCACATCACCCTCAGGTATTCCTAATACCCGTACATCCTGCATACTGGAAGACCCAGAATAAATCCGAAGTTTTAGATCAATTTTATACTGCCTACTTCATGGTTTTATCATTAGGTTTCTCATTCAATTATTGGGCGTCAGTATCAATCATATACTTTCCAAAAGCATATATCATACCTAGGTGTTGATCATATACTTTCCAAAAGCATATATCAAACCTACAATCGTCAGTCAAGCTTCCAAAGCGATACAACCGGGCATGGAATTTGATTCTTCCCAATATCTCATGTGTGAGCTCATGTCTTCTGGTTCAACAATGAACTTGTATGATCCCTTTGAGAGAATGTATTACTTATATGCCATTGCATGCACACCAATGCACCGGTGTATAGATCTTGGTTAGGTCATCAACCTACTGGTCTGCTAAATGTACATACTCAGACATATAGTAACACATTTGTCTCCGGTCAGAGGATGCGTGCCTATATCGTGTCAGCATACGACATAGGTATTTGGTTATCTTGATCTCGTTAAGTCAACTCATTGACCTAACTTATATAACACCTCTGAATCTCTATTCCTATGTAGAGGACCTGCATCAAGAGGTCAGTTAGATATCATCCTTTAGAGAAAGAATTGTCATCTCCTTCTCAGGCTGGATATCATCTCTTAATAATTATTTGACGGTGCTTGATGAGTCCTCAATCTAACTTTTTAGATATTCATCCAAGCACCAGCCTCTATGATTCAACAATTGAATCAACAGCTATATGATCATCAAGATGGCCATGGTACATAACCCTAATTATACTAAGTGATACGCAAATTAATAATTCTTCATTTCAGATCAGGGAATGATATTTGCAATAACATTTATTGCAAAATGGCTCGCCTTGGGCTCGCATGTCCAACAATCTCCCACTAGCTTAAAGAGCCATTAGTGGGCTAATCTTTAAACCCATACTCATGTAACAATCATAGGCTATTTAGAAAAATAGCTAGGTAAGCTAATCAGTCACTCTATTTCCAAGAGACTATGCCAAGTCCTTTTATGACACTTGCATATCTCCTAGTAACAGTGCTTGCATCCAATGCGAATGATGCATCTTATTCAAACAATACTCAACATTGTTAGTTATAGGGTCCTTGACACTACATCTCAATAATTATTATAACCAATATTTCCATTATCCTTACCAGAATACCCTTATTCCTGGAGATCTCTATATCCTAAGATATCCGCAGTTAAGACCTTTTAGATCACTATCTATAATGTCTTAAGTTCTAGAAGATAAGACCTTGAGATCACTATATCTAAGTCTTGTCATCTTTGAGGATATTTTTATTACTACAACTAAGTGTTTTATCTCCATAGTAGGATTAGCAACGACATCTGACTTTTGTACACATCTAGCATGCACTCGGCTTCTCGCAACTGGTGCACAAGGGCAAGCAGTTCTAGCATTCACTTCCTCAACTAATTGAGGTGATATCCCTTCATATTGGTTAGTACCATATCTTAAGGGAAGGCAGCCCTCCTTGGGATTATCCAAGAAAAGAATATGTGCAAGGAGTATCGCTTAATGTGATGGTCCTAATACCCTCTTCTATTTACTTCTGAACATCTACAAAACTAAGATCCAAGAGGTATCCTTGAGATCATATCTCAAGGTATGGAATAGCCAGATTATGAAACACTTGTTTTCATCCTTATATCATTCCAAATGATTAGGATATCATCTACATTTAGCACAATGAACATAATGACACTCCCACTAAGCTTCACATGGTTCAACAAGATTCTATCTGAAAGCATAACATTTATAATTTCATCAAATCTAATGTCCCAGCTACAAGAAGCATATTTGAGTCCATAGATCGAGTTCTTCAGCTTGCAGAACTTGCTTTCCTCAATCATGAACCCCTGGGGCTACTTCACATGAATATCCTCAGAGAGGTATTCACAGAGAAGTGCAATCTTGACTTCCATCTAGAAGATGTCTAAGTCAAGTTGTGTAGCTATAGTTAGCAATATTCTGATGGGTTTAAGCATGGTCACTGAAGAGAAAGTCTTATCGCAAGCGATGTCTTCTCTTCAGTGTGTAGCTCATGGCTATGAGACGCGCTTTAAAGGACTCTACCTTCTCATCAGGTTCCCTCTTTGTCTTGAAGATCCATTTATACCTTAACGGGCTTACCCATATAGGTGGATCCTCGAGGGTCCATATACAACACTTGTATATGAAGTCTACTTTACCCTTTATTTCTAACATCCATCTTTCCATGTTATGATCTTCAGAAACTTTATCATATGAAGTAAGATCATTGCCAGACTTAACTGACATGTTGAATCCATCCTCAAACTCATTTGAAGAGTATTAGTGTTTCATCTTTAGTTTTCGATTTCAGGAGCCTCATTATCTTCTCAAGATTAAATGGGTTAATTCACTTCATTTTCATCTTGATTCTCAAGAGAGTCATCCTCTAAGTATCATATCCTTAGAGATGAAATCTTTTAAGGATCTCAAGGTCATAAAGCATGTATCCAATACCAACCTTTACTTTCCTAACGAAGTAGCACTCTCTAGTGCTATATTCCAGCTTACTTGCATGGAACCTTATATATTGTAGTCTCTACTACATATATATTTGGAAATTAAGAGGTAATTATGTTAAGATTCATCAAAGATCAAATCATGCTAAGATTCATCATTGACCAAATCATGTCACACATGATCCAATTGTATCTCCTTATAACTCTACTGAGTTAAGGTGCATTAGGAGGATTGAGATAGGAATGATATTCCTTTCTCCATAAGGTATTCCTTGAATTCATCTAATAGGTACTTGCTACCTAGGTTAGATCAGATTTATTTCATCTTCCTTCAAACTTTGGTTCTAAACTAAAATTGTGAAATCGTTGAACATTTCAAAGGTTTCTAGGGTGAAAGGAAGAAATCTCATATCACAAATAATCATCGAATGATATCACATATCATTAATGTTTATTATGATATAGATGATCCACATACATCAATATGTATGAGATCTTGAATACCTTGGCATCTAACACCGTTCCCAAAGAAGGGTGTATTGGACATTTGTATTTGAATAGAATATTCACAAGTATGTAAGATTTGAAATTTTAGACAATCTAAAGTTTATCTCTTGCTTGTCTATTGATCTCATAAATAGACTTATGTCCAAGGTTTCATGCCAGATCATTGTCAAATGATCTTCCTACTGATCTTCTAAGGTTTAATTTTCAGTATTAGAAATGCCAATGAACTATTCATTAATTTTCTAATTTAGTAGAGTCCTCCAGATGTCATATTACTTTCTGAAATATATCCATCATAGCTCTTTATGATAGGTCTATTACAAAATTCATGTTTATTTCTAATATTTAGAAATAAACAATGAGTGTATTCTAATATCTAGGTCATAGAGACATTCTTTAAGACTAAGGACTCTCCTACTGAAATTATGAAGTCTGTTTATCCAACAAAGATTGTTGCAATAATTGCATCCATGTAGATGACTATTAACCTTAAGATCAAAATTTCCAGTCCTCTAAAACATATGCAACTAATTGCACATGTTATTAAAAGAATGAGATATAATTATGAGACTTTGATCTTATTAAATAAGAAAATCAATTTTAGTGATTATATGTAGATTATATAATATTCTAATACACTATCTGAGTCCTTCTATAAGGATTTTGGATAGTCTCGATAGTCATACTATCAATACATCGGCTTATTACAATATCGGCATTCATCCAACTCTTTGGATGTCATATGGAATTTAAAAAAGTACAGTCAACTCCTTGACTTTCCTTCTTGCTTGGGTCAGACCCATGCTTCCAATGCGCTCTCTTCATCTATAAACAACCATTGCTTAAGACAAAGAATCTATTATGTGGAACTCAAAAGATTTCAATATAAGAGTATGCTTCATTCAATTCATACAATATGAATATTATGAAGCTTCCTGAATGGCTAGAGTATAAATAGTAGAATGATGACACTCATCGTATCTACATACATCTTAACTCTTAAGGACTTTGGTTCATCTAGGTACTCAAACATTTTGAATACATCTTCTCTTATAGAGTCACCATTATGCATAATGTAGTGAACCATGTCATTCATGATTAAATGTTGAGAGCACATATGTATGCCGGAAACATCCTTTCAGATTTTATAAGGATTATTTGACAATTATGATCATCACTGATATGTTATTTCCAAAGTACATTCGATGAGAGATAAATACTATAGAGACATACAAACCTTAGGGTTGTAATCATATTGTCTATTTAATTGCCATTCCTCATTATTATGAGGAAACTTGCACATTGCAACCACATACAATATGTGTCCAACTGCTAGTACAATATTTCGATAATGAATCCAACTCATGATATTTTACTGATTATTATTGAGTATAGTATTGAGTGGGTTTAATGAAGGATTATCTAAGATAAGAAATTTGCATAAATAAATATATATTTTACTTTGATTTAAGAATTTTTATATCAAAGTTGTCTTGCCTTGTCAACACTGAAAGTTCATTCCCTTAATCACTTTCAATGTAAGTGATATACTTACCATTACATCTCAAGTAATATAGTGTTCTAATTTTAATTAGATTCTAATTAATCTAATCATATTAAATTAATGATCCAATTAATATCCAATAAACATTATTTATTGTTATTTGAAATATGGTATTATCTCAAATACATATTATTTGAATTTTAATAATAAGAAAAATACATCACGATCTTTCAAACATTATCCCTTCCTTACCTGCTATCATGGCCAGTTTTGACGGGAGTGGGACAGATCGCTCACAGAGCAACCTGCTACCCCAAAGCTCCCCGACTGGACACCATATCCGCCTCAGGTCAGGATAATGCCAATTGATCACTTTGTACTTGAGATGTTAATCGGTCTTTCAACTGAAGTTATATCATATAATAATAATCAACATATTTTTTATTAACATTATAAGGAGATTTGCTAAACAAATCCCCAATCCTATTCAAGCATCAATATTTGTTGTAAGGTTCATGTAACCAATTGTGATCTAGGTCATATCTAATCAAATTTTGTTATGGTCAATGTTACTCAAGGAAATAATCATCTTTGAATATTTCATTATCTCAAGAAATTAACCGTTAATTTTCATAAATTTAATTGAATGACAATCACAAGGTTCATGTTCAAGTATGTAATTTCCAACAATAATCCCTACTTACTAAAATTAGCATATCTCAATCAATTTAAAGCCAAATCAAGCAAAATAAGTTTCCATAGTTTGCTAAACAGAACTCAAGTAATATTCATGCAATTCTAGGAATTTTAAGATCGCAATTAACTCTTTAATTACATCAAGATCATACATCCCCGAAATAAAGGATACATGTTCATTAAAATGATCATAACTTGAGCAATCGGATTCCAAATCACGCAAACTCAAATCCCACAGTTTCCTTATTTAATGAAGACCATTATCTAAGTGATAATAACGTATTTAAACACTTTTAAACGTGGAAAAAAACGAAATAAATAGGGTTGCATGAATGAAATACAATGAAACATCACACAACCAAACAATGCCCAAGTCATCTTAGGCTTATGGATCATATCCAAAACCTTCGACCTATGGCTCTAATACCACTTGAAATGATACGAGAAGATCCTTAAGCGCATCACAGAAGTGTGAGGATCACATCGTATGCGATCATGAATGATTAGTCGTACTAGTAGATCGGGGTAGTATAATTTAAAAAAAATTAATCCGATGAAACCACATCATCCAAGAACTCTTCTCGGATCGTTTCATCTAAACCGCAAATAGGTATTAGGTTTACCTCTTGAAGTGTGGTTGCGATTGAGTCTCTAAATGAAGAGACCTTCGGTTTCAAGTCCGATCCAACAGAGGAGACGCTTGCGAGCGCGTTGATGAGACGCGTACTCCTTACAATCCATGTTGATGATCCAAGTGACGAATCTCCTGATCTCATCATATGAGATCCGACATCCTCATCACGAGCGAGAAACACAGAAGGAGACGGCGATCCACAAGCAAACAATATGGCAGCATAACGACGATGCTGCGGCGATGACAACATTCCCTCTAGGGATAGAGAGGGCGACCACCCAAGTGAGAGACATAAAAATGGCATGAGAATGAAAGAGAGAGAGAGAGATATTATTTCCATGGTCATTAGAAGAGTCAGGGTTGCCTCTTCTTATATAGTATTTTGGGAGTCCATGGATCCCAATCCATGTGCACACAAATCCAATGGATGAGACTGATTTGTGTTTCTTTTAATGATCATGATCTTGTTGTAAAAATAAAACAATAATTAATTTAATTTAAACTTAATATATATTGAATAATCAATATAAATTAATTTCAAATCAAATCAATTATCTTGGAGACTTCACAATCCAAAATAAAATGTAAAATATATTTTCAATTAATCATCCAATGTAAATCCAATTCACATTACTAATTAATCAACAAATATAAATCACAATAGTCTCTCTCTAATGTATAAATCACATTTATAATATATCTAATTAATATGGATAGTGCTATCCACATTATTCATATCCATGATAATTAAATCATATTTGATCATCTTGGATCTCTATTCTCTTGTGCCCAAATAGTATGAATCACATTCACATCATTAACATCTTTGATAACTAAATCACATTTAATTATCTTAGATAACTCTCCTTATAATGTGAATCAAATTCGTATTATTCATGATAATTAAATCACCTTAACTATCTATTTTCTCAATGCTCGGATACATACATATATATATATATATATATATATATATCAACAATGAAATTATTCTCGAACTCTTTCAAGAACAATGTGCTTTCTTCATGAATACTTGGAGATAAGGAAAAGTCGATTGTAATGTTACACGTATAGTGACTTGGATATTGAGATCATATATCAAATCTAGATCTTGGGATCTCTCATAGATGCTTGATTAAATCAAGACTACAAATCTAATCTTCTCATTGTATCTGAATCACATTCAAATCAAGGCCCAACATTTGGAATAAGGTTAGATTACTTCTCTTTGAGAGGAGTCACTAAAATCCAAACCTGTTTCATCACTCCCTCGGAATGGAAGCATCATGGTTATATAATCGTTTATGAGCACATCACCCTTAGGTATTCCTAATACCTGTACATCCTGCATACTGGAATGCCTAGAATAAACTCAAAGTTTTAGATCAATTTTACACTGTTTACTTCATGGTTTTATCAGATTTGATCATTGGGAGTCGATATCGATCATATACTTTCCATTAGCATATATCATACATAGATGTTGATCATATGCTTTCCAAAAGCATATATTGAACCTACAAATTCAGTCAATCTTTCAAAGTGAGATGACCGTGCATGGAATTTCATTCTTCTCAATATCTCATGAGTGAGCTCATATCTTCCGGTTAAGCAATGAACCTGTATGATCCCTTTGAGAGATTATATTACTCATATGCCCTTGCATGCACACTAGCACACCGGTGTATAGGCCTTCGTTAGGTCATCAACCTATTGGTCTGCTAAATGTACATACTCAGACATGTAGTAACACATATGTCTCTGGTCAGAGGATGCATGCCAATATCATGATAACATACGACATAGGTCTTTGGTTATCTCGATCTCGTTAAGTCAACTCTTTGACCTAACTTATCTAACACTTCCAAATCTCTATTCTTATGCAAAGGACCTTCCTTAGGTCGATTAGATATCAGCCTTTAGAGAAAGGATTGCATCTCCTTCTCAGGCTGGAGATCATCTCTTAATCATCATTACGGTGCTTGATGAGTCCTCAATCTAACTCTTTAGATATTCGTCCAAGCACCGGCCACTATGATTCAACAATTGAATCAACAACTTTATGATCATCAAGATGACCATGGTACATAACCCTAATTGTACTAAGGGACCTATTATGCAAATTAATTATTCTTTATTTCAGATAAGGGAATGATATATACAATAACATTTATTGCATAATGGCTCGCCTTGGGCTCGCATGTCCAACATTTGGGCCTATTGAACCTCCTTCAAGTCACCATTAGGAATGTCTCCCTACCGCCTAATGTACGACAATCCACGCCATTTTCCCATAGATCATTCACAAATATTTATGAGCAATCAATGTCTGTAATTTGGATTCCAAGAAGGTCGAAAAGAACAGAATCTGGATATGAATCGACTCCTAGAATTTCATGCGCACGTATATGACAACAACCTAATGTACAAGAGAAGGTCTAGAAGTGGCACACATCCACCGCAAGACTTTTGAAACAGGTCAGAAAGTTTAGTTGTTTGATGAAAAACTCAAATTATTCCTAGGGAAGTTGAAGAGCAAATGAACTAGGCCTTTCATCATGAAGCATGTGCGTGACAATGGAAGCATCGCGATAGCTGACCTGTTTGCTAACGCACAACCATTCGTAATCAACAGGAAGCTACTGAACCCTTATCTCCAGCATGATATGTTTTTGTCTGTGGTTGATTCAGTGTAGGTGGTCTTTGATGAAGAAATTCATGCCACAACATCAACAAAATCTGATAAGGCCATCACAAATATTTTTGATTAGTTAATCTTTTTCTTCTTTTCTTCTTTTCATTTTCATTCTTCTTCTTTCTTCCATGCTGCCCTCACCCCACTCATTTGTGCTATACTTAGGATATGTTTCATCCTAAGTATAGGGGGATGAGTGCCCTCGAGTTATTCATTCTTCGATCCCTTGCCTGTCTCCTCAACTCTTGATAATCTATCTATACCTAGGGATATTTTACCCTAAGTATATGGGGAGACAGACCGAATCGATGATTCATTTATTCATTCCCACCTTGACCCTCTCTACATGGAGAATACAGTTTGCTATACTTAGGATTAATTTATCCTAGGTATAGGGGGGACAATTGACTTCTTATTCTTTATTGAGTCATTGTACTATAGACTTTTCTATACTTACTACGAGTTATGTCTTCCTTTTCTCCTCGATATATGAGGACATAGCTCAAGTTAAGTATGGGGGGTTAATATAGACTTCGTATATATTTTATTCATACCTCGTACTTTCGTATTTTCAATAAGTATGGCTAAAATTTATTTAATAAGTATAAAGAAAATACTTGAATATAATTCATTAAATTTCTTTGTATATATTAGTTAACAAATTTAGGTTAAAAATATTTGAAAAATGGTTTGAAAATTTGTTTGAAAAATCTGTTGAAAGCTATTTGGAAAATATTTATAAAAATATTTTCAACCTTTGTATAACTGTTTTATTTGTAAAAATTTCTTTTCTTTGTTTGAAATAATAGGTTTTGAAAATCTATTTGTAAATGGTTTGGAAAATGGTTGCAAAAATAGTTTGAAAAATCTATATATACTGTTCGAAAAATCTTTGCAAATGATTTTCAAAATTTGTAAAATATTTGTAAAATTATTATTCAAATTAGTTTGCAACATAAAGTTTTCAGAATATTCGCTAAAATCTTTTCAAATTATTTTGAGAACTATATATACAATTCTAGCAAATAAAAAAAAATCTTTTACAAGCCTAATACATTAACATGTTAATAATAATAAAATTCTTGTAAATACATCCTGTAAATTCTTAAATCCTAATTCTTGTAAATTACTAATATGCACTCCCATGTAAATATCTATACCTATTTCTTTTTTAAAAAAATGTTTTGAAAAATCCTTAAAAATTGCAAAACTAAAAATCCCAAAAATATTTGCAAAACCTTTTTCAAAATTACATAAAATTTTGATTTTTTTCTAAAAATCCATAAAAAGTTCAAAATCAGAAATTTGCTTTAGAAAAATATTTTTTGCATTGTACATAGCATTTGCATTTTTCGGAGTAACCTAGACAATTGAACAAGTTCAAATAAAGTCTGAAGAGTGGAGCTTGGAAATAGACCTTAATACACTTGATTTCAGAGGAACCCATTGATGACTGGAAATGGAGATATTGCAGGTCACCTTGACTTAATTATTTAGGTTCCATAAGACTTTGTTCATGAGTCAGATTAATGTGCCTAAATAGAACCCTTCATTACATCCATAAGACTCTTGAGATAATGAATTGACTGGAAACCTTGTACCTTACACTTAGCTTAACTTAGATGGAATGTTGAAAAATCTTGGAGTCCAAGTCAGGATAATGTAAGGCCGCTTCGTCAAGGGTGGCCATGGAACCGTTCTTGCGGATTGCCGACACCGATACTCTAACCCACTTCTTTTGGTAACAATGATATCTGAAGACTGGAGATGGATTGAGACAATGCTTCAAATGAGGAATGGTCTACCAATGTAACTCTCTCTAAGACCCCAAAAAATGGGTAGAACAAAAGATGTTAGAAAAAAATATCTACTGGGGCATAAGAAAGAATGCAAAAGCAGTATAAAGTCAAAGAAAATATCCAAAGAAGCCTACAGCAAAAAATTCCACAAAAATTCGAGTTTCAAAAAAACCTACTTGTTGGTAAAGAATCGATTACACGATCGACTTCACATGGGAATGAAGACTACACTGGTCCATTCCCACTTCTTTTCCCATTCTTCTAACTTCTTCCCCCATTCAATTGTAAAGACCAGGAGCACCCGACCGTAGAAGGGAATATCTGTCTCCACGAGGCTGAGTTGCCAGAAGAGCAGACGCCTTGGTAGTTCAATGTTTTTGTCTGCGAAGAGCCGGACAATTTCACACACATGGTTCTATTTCTTTAAAGTAGCAAGAGTATGTGACTGAGAGGATGGTTCTGACCTGGTTATGGATTGGACTTGATAATATGAGTATGGGACCTAAGGGATTTTATGTCACACCTCTTGACTTCTTTATTGTTCCGAACACACCATTAATCGAAAAGGCCTTCTCTGAGCTCCAAACTTTGACTTTATTAAGATAAGTTTAAAAGTCTAAAATTATTCCAAGTTATTTATTTTTCTTTTCTTTATTTTCTTTTCTGCAATTATAAGCATAAGTGTTTGCTAGGGACTAGCAAAGGCAAGTATGGGGTGATGAATCACCATTTCATCACCTTTATTCTTTCATTTTGGTCTTAAATCCCTAGCTAAATGCATTTATAAATCATTAATTTATCAAAATGTGCATTCTTTAATTTGTACACAATATTATATAAAATAATATATATTCATAATATTTAATTCCAAAATTAAAGAATAAAAGAAGAAAAGAAAAATAAATGAGATAACATAGGTGTTTAGTTACCCTAGCCCCCGAGACTCAGTCATCATAATGATTTAGTCGACAAGGAATAAAGTAGGGGGGATAGCACAGTGAATGGTATAAAAAATACAGTCTGAAAATCCTATAAATATAGGCCAATAATTACCTTTTAGTACATAAAATAATAAACATTTTTTATTTTATAATCAAAATTTGATTGATTTATTTATTAAATATTTTTGATTTTACAAAACTTTTTCAATTTTCTTTTTCTTGATTGGTCCACATGGACTAATCAGGGACTTCTATTTGTTGACCTACAGCAACTATACCCCAACACTCTCTGACCCGTGTTAGAGTCACGGACCGACCTCCTTTGCTGAATTTTCACACCTCCACCCTTCCTCCTTTTTGCTCGACCCTCCCACTACCTTGTAGCCCGCACGATCTTCTTCCTCGCTGGCCACTCCATCTTCACCTACCACCATCCCAAATCATGCAATCGTCCCTCAAAAACCATAGAAAACTCGCCTATAAATATGACCCCTTACACTATTTGTTTTTTGATCCCTCTTCGTGACTTCTTAGCCCCTCAGACCACCATCATTGTCCTCCTCTGGGTGACCGGAAGCAAAGACAAGGCTCTGTAGTGAGGAGGAGGCATAGAGAGGCGATCCGGGCCATCTCCGACAAGCTTGTCACCGTGAGGTCCAACTCCATGGTTTCGGACACATCGAGCCGATTTCCTGCCATTTTTAGGTAATATCCTTAGCGAAGATCTTAATTTTGTTCGTACTTTAGGATTAAACAACTGTTGTTAGCTTAAATCAGATTTGTTCAAAAACGTGGAGCTTGAACTCTAGGTTGATTTCATTGTAAAATAACCCCTGTTTTGTCCCATTGACCCCGTCACTTCGTTCCCCTACCATTTGTCCTCTAAACACCCAAGTTATCCCCTTGATTCCTGAATGAAATCGAGGTATCAAAGCTCAGCCTCTTCCGCTCGCTGGAGCTTCATTATCCCATTGCCCATTTTGCGCAATAGCTTCATTTATCGGTCGAGAAGCATCACCTCGGCCCGTAGAACATTTTGGTGTAGGTCTCGTACTCTAGAGATCCCTCTAGTGCATACACGAAAACCTAGAGTTTCTCTAGGACTTAAGAAGAAAGGAGGAACTCTAGTTCATCGTTGAGACTTCCTTGGACCATTTGTAGAAGATCAACGTGTGTAGAGGAATGCCATGATGATATCCCCCTTGCCAGCATGAAGAACCATCATCGGAGCATGGAGAGCGAGCATAACAAAGATCTGCAGAGGACTGATCTTCATCCATCCTTGTGACCTCCTTCTCAATTGTCGGATGAAGAACACGTCCAAGATCTAATCTGGGCCATCCAATTAATACGAAGGGGTGCACGTTAGGGGCCACACGATCAACCATGTGGTAGGGAGACATCGAGTTGATCTTAGGTGTTAAGGGGTAAATTTCTTAGCACCCTCGGCCCTTTCGTAATTTCGGAATGGTCCTGTAAAGATTTTATGTAGTTTAAAAATTAGTGGAAAATTTACATGAAAGCCCGTAAACTATCTAGAATTACACTTTAGTCCTTCGCCATGTCTCCTCATGTGGCAGACCACGTGCTTGGGAAAATTGCATGTATAACCCTGCACCTTTTGTAATTTAATTTTAATATAAAAATTTTGAACATTAGTTGTAAATTTCTGGTTATTTGCACTGTACCTCCTATGTTTATTTTTAATTGCAAATATACCCCAGTCAGTACAAGTACTTTTGTGTATGTTTATCTATTTTGTAAAAATATCACTAGTGATCAAAAAATTATGAAAACAAATAGGATGAGGTACTTGGATGCATGCTCTTTCATGCCATGTAATTATATTTGTATTTTACGCCCTTTCCCTTTTTATTAAAAATCAAATATCACACGTATATTCCCTATTCGCTTTAAAAATTCCAAAAAATATAAAATCCTATTTAAAAATTCCCCCAAAAAAGTATGAGTTTATTATAGTATCTAGTACCCTTAGACCAAAAATCCCTAAAATAGAAATAGAAAATGAGAAAAATATCAAAAAGCTCAAAAATCATATAAAAATATAAAAAATCTTCAAAAATAACAAAAATATTCCTTCCATGTCTGTAGTTATATTTATATATATTACTATAGATTCAAAATGATATGAAAATTTTTTGAGGTTTTTTGCTTTTTTAAACCCCAAATCAATTCGGCCTATTTATTTAAGTGTTAAATGGGGCTGCCCCTTGGGGGGAGCTAACTTGGCTCCCCCCACGCTATTTCGTCCGATTTTTTTATTTTTTTTGAAAATTTCTTTCGTGAAAATTCATCACTATATCCCTATATTATGCTATTAAAATTTCGTGCGAAACAGAGACTCATACGACCTCCATCCAGACAGATATTTTTTAACGGTAATAGAATTACTAAGAAATGACTCTTCTGGATGGAGGCCGTAGGACTCTCTGTTTCACGTGAAATTTGAATGACATAATATAGGGATATATTGATGAAAATCCACGGAAGAAATTTCGAAAAAATTAAAAAAAGGGGTGAAATGGCGTGGGGGGAGCCAAGGTAGCTCCCCCATGGGGGCAGCCCCAATTTACCCTTTATTTAATCCGTAATTTGGGATATTCTTGACTTTAAAAATACCTAAAAATGAAAAATATTATCTAAAAAATCACAAAAATAGTAAAAAATTATTTGAAATACAAAATCATTTTATTCTCTAATATTTATTTATTTTTAGTTGTAAATTATATTATTCCATATTGTATTATATATAGTTATATATAAATTGTAATACTATTCATCGGTATAAATATTTTATAAGTATTTTAAAATAAAAATAATATATATATTTATATATTTATTTATTTAAAAATTAATTTAAAAAACATAATAATAATAATTAACCCATATTCTGTGATTAATAGTGTGCATAACTATATACATACATACTGATGTTATTTATTTATAATAATATTACGTGCTACTACATGTGTTCCCTGTGATCAACACCCTACTATGCTTGTCACTATAAACATTTATTTGTAGGGTTTATAATAAATTTGATTCGCACATGTGTATTCTTGCCTGATTATATTGTGTGGTTGATTGTTGTTCTGATCAGTTGTTCTTGGTGTAGGATCACTTCAACGACTTCGCTCCCACCTTGTGAGGAGAGAACGATCCTCTCTCCTGAATCAACTGATTATTTCAAAGCCATCATAGGAGGATGCCACGTGGAGTGAGCTCCACCCTTGGACCCATCCTGTCACGTGCTTGCCTACACATGATGCTATTTTTGCAGCTACACCCTCGAGGCACATTTTGTGTAGAAGTCCTCTGAAAGGAGTCACATCCAAACAAGGATTTCATTATATATATAATTGCACTAAAATCAAAAATAAAAATCAAGCTTTTTCCTATACAAATTCTATTAATTTTCTTACTTATAAAAACATATGAAAAAATATGTATCTCTTGTATATACCCAAGCCCTAAAAAATAATCGAAAAACTCCCTATACTTTTTTCAAAAAAGATAAAAACATTAATAATTCTCATATTTTTTATAAAAACATAAAAATCAGAAAACAACAGCCCATTTTATAGTATTTTGAAACCTCTATATTTGAAAAATACCCTTAGGTATTTAAAAGTCATTTTCTATTTTTATCCATTTTCATTATCCCTAATATTAATTTTATTTTATTCCCTATTTTAAAAATACCATAAAAATTTAAAAACCACAAAAATCCATTGGAAAAAATACATTTTCAAAAATAAAACCCCAAAAATGTTCTCTTTATTTTTCATTACATTTATCTATATTTATCTTATTGAAGAACCTTAAAATTTTAAAAAGAACAAAATATTTACATAAAAAAGTAAATATATTTCAAAAATTTTAATGAAAATCATAAAATATAAACTAAATACAAAATAGGAATAAAAAACTAAAATCTCATAAACATTTATAAAAGTAAAAAACCATAAAAATACCATTAAGAATGCTTGAGTTGCAAACATACCCCTGATAACCGAGTTGCTCATGACACATGCCTAGGTAGCTATTTTAAGTCTTTCTTATTGAGTTCAACCTTGGGACATTGCCCAACTAAATCCACACAAATTCACCCCTATCATTTGTTTTGACTCGAGAATACCTCATACAACATTGATTGATAATTTTTTGATTTTATAATATGTGAGGAATTTATCTTGTCAACGAACGTGTGATATGCGTGTGTATATATGTGCGTGTAATGATTTGTAAATGTGAGGGCATGGATTGTGTGCATATAAGAATTTGTGTGTGGGGAAATGTCTCTATATAAGAGTTTGTGTGTGTAAGTCAATAGGAGTGAGTTGGGTTGTTTACAATTTTGTGTTTGTGTATGCGCACGTGCTACTCTTGTTATTTTTTTTCCATTTTTTATTCAAGAGAACTTCTCCTCCTCCCCTTGTCTCCTCCTGTAGCAACTGAATCATCTCCTCGATTGGCGCATTCTCTGTTCTCCACCACCACTCCCTCCTCCACCTCGCCCTCCTGTGCCACCCCTTCCTTTGCCCCTTTTCCATCCTTGCCCTCCTCCTACGACCCCTCATCCAACCCTCTTCACCGCCCCCTCGTCCAAACCCCAACTCTAGCACCATCTGCTGCCCCTTCGCCCCCTCCTCTAACCCCCTCCATGGCTTCGCACCCCCATCCATCACCCCCACCAGACCCCTCCACAGCCCTCCTCCAGCCCCATCCATCACTCCTCTGGCGACCTCCTCTAGTTCTTTGAGGAATTACCATTCATTTACCTTTATTCTTCCATTTTGTATTTAAATCTCTATCAAACACTTGTAAATACATTAACTTGTACAAATTAACATTCATAATTCATTTGTATTTAATACATAAACACATGTATTTAAATTTAAAATTACAGAATAAAGAAAAAGAAAAGAAAAATAAATGAAGTATCAAATATATTAAATGACCCTAAACCCCGAGATCAAGTCAATATTGATTTGGTCCACAAGGAATACCGTAAGAGGTGACAAGGGACAAATACTATACATAAAACCCTAGTTTTTACTTTGTATATAACCACTTTTACATTATTTTACTCTTCACATTACACACCTCAAATAACAAAATGTTCAACATGAAACATGTAATTAATAATATATATAAATTATAAAAACAATTACCAATAAAAATAAGGCACAATGCAACTTGTACACGGAGATAAAAAGGCTACAAACCAAACTTCGCATATCAATATCTACTCCATATAAACTCAAACTAAACCAAACTTACCACAAATATATTTCAAATTAAATTATATATATAGTGAAGTAAGTTTCAATAAAAATGGAGTTAAGATACAAAAGTCAACTTTCGTGGGTATAATTATACTGTGTATTGAATATAATATTCATATATTTTATTCTTTATGTTTTTACTTTTTTTATTTTTTAATAATTGTATACATGTTATAGAAAACATATTTAAATGCAAAAATAAATAAAAACATGTAAAGAGATATTAAAATAATGAATATATTAAAATATATAGGTATAATATACCTATAATATATGTATATGTATTTATTTACACATTAATGACCCTAAAATTTCCCAAAGACCCGGGTGAAGGTAATAAAACAAGGGTCGTTGCGACCCGGATCTCAGAGGATAGGGCAATCAAGAAAAATATCGGACCACTACTAAAAATAAAATCAATCAAGCTCAAGACAGCGGTCCAGCTATGAGATTAAGCTGGTATAGCACCCAGGGTCGAACTCAAGGAGCACGGGTTGGCCAAAGGCCTACGAAGTAGTAAAAATAAAATAAAATAAAATAAAAGACAAGTATTTTTAGTGGTTTTTAATGATTTTTATATTTTTTTATATTTTTAATATGTGAAGAAAATAAAAGAAATAAAAACAAGCACACTTAAGCAAATTATTTGATGTATCAAAAATCAAGCAAAAATTCAAACAAAAATGTTTTTATGTTTTTTAGGTTTTTTAATGTTTTTGATTAATTTTTGGGATTTTTTTTGATGTGTATTTTATTTTCTAAAAATCAAACAGTGATAGTAAAGCAAGGTACTGTCCAGCCAGGACCAAAATCCCTAAATAAAATATCTAAGGATCTCAAGAGGGCCTGGAGGTATTTTTCCTGTATACTAGAGAAAACAAGGAAAATTTGAGCACCAAAAGTATTGTTTTTGGGTTTTTAAATTATTTATTATAATTTTTATGAGTTTTTAGGTGTTTTTAAGTTTTTATGGCTTTTAAGAAATGAAAAATAGCCAAAATTGGCTAGAAAATCAAGGATCACAAAAGAAACAGTACCTAATTTTTATAGAATTTTTGAGGGGGTTTTTATATTTTTTCTGGGATTTTTAAAACTAGACAGTGGCTGAATAAAAGGTTTTTGAATTTTTAAAAATAACAAATAAACTCAAAAATGTCCTCAAAAATTCTCAAAAATCCTACAACATGGCAGGAGCCATGTGTCAAATTTTCATTGAATTTGGAGGTGATTTGATATTTTATTCAAAAATCAAAAGAGGGCACTGTGCACAGGGACTGAAGTGCAAATACCCGAAGTTCTGGGGGTCCAGGTGCAAAATACCCAGCAACGCACGCGCGCGGCGCGTGCCTGGGGCACTCAGGGACCTTTTTGTAAGAAAAACAAGTCCCAGGGACCTTTTGATAACTCGTACCAAAAGGTCCAGGGGCTGTATTGCAAATAACCCACTAATAGACGCACATGTGCAATTAAAACACTCACAGGGGCATATATGCAATTACTACAAACATTTCATTCATTAACGAACATCCAGAACTACAGGACTAAAGTTGCAATTACACCAAATATACACGTGACGACGCACATGGCTCACACAAACAGGGGCATAAATGGAAATAAACTAAAGTACGTGGTCCAGTGTGCAAATAACCCTAAAACTAAACAACTGACGAAAATAATTACAGGACTAAAACGAAATAAAAACAAAAGCTGAGCCTAAGGGTAATTTACCCTTTATTAAGCGGGCCGTCGGATGCGCTCCACGTGGCTGATCTGACGGGTCTGGCTGGTGGGCGCTCCAGATGGCGTCTCCTCAGATCTGACGCTCGAAACAGCTCCTCAGATGGATGGCTCCGATCACACCTGGCGCGAGGAGACACGATCGACGGTCTGGGAGGATCCAGGAAGAACAGGTCGCCGGCGACTTTCGCCGGCCTCGTGCGAGCGCGGTGGTCCTCGTCTGCTGCCTCTGAAGATCGGAACAGGTCCGCGGTGAAGCTCCGCAGCTGAAGGTGGGCTCCGATGGCCCAGCCGAGCCCTGGAGGGGCTCCGGCGAGGTCGGCGGAGGAGAGCTCCTGGTCGAATGTCGGGAGGCCTCAGATAGCCTCCTCTGGTCCTGCAAAAAGGCTCAGAAGCTTCGCGGGTCGAGGGCAAAATGCCTCGACCCGGTTAGGCGGCGTGAAGGTGGTCTATGCGTCGGGATGAGCGAGCTCCGACGAGCGACGGACCGTAGAGCTCGAACCCCAGCTCCTGTGCGAGCTGGGTTGGATGGGTGTATGGAGAAGGTGCGCGGAGGGACGGCGAAGGTGAATATGGGTTCCGATGATCGAAATGATGCGCGAGGTGGTTGGAATCAACGGAATACGGCGGCGGAGCGATTTGGGGCAAACTAGAAATTAGGCGAAATAGGAAAGCTAAGGGATTACCTGGGCGGTCGATGAGACTGTGCTGGAGCTGAGGTAGCTCTTGGTCGTGGCCTCAAGGGGTGTCTCGACCCGAGGCTCGAGCTCCTGCTCTGGGCAGAGCTGCGGCGGTGCTAACTCGCCGGTTCAGTGGTCCGGCCACTCTCGCCTCACTGCGACACGGGCAACCGAGAGCTGTCACCTCGAGGGTTGCTGTGGAGGTCACGGGACAAAGAATGGGGAGCCAAAGATGCATGAAAATGGGGGCGGAGCTGAGATTAAGTATGATGGCGGGTCCGGGAAGAAGGGCGCGGGTAGGGCGAGCTGGTGCGTGGATCCCGAGGCGAAGGCTCCGGCGAAGCTCTCGGGTATGACGTGAGCATTCCGGACCCGGAGTTGGGGCGAAAAGGATTCAGGTCTGCATGGGAAAAGTCCGAGAAGATGGGTCGGGCGCAGCAGACCCGGCTCTGGTGGTCCTGGGGGGGGAGTTGACCGGGGGTCAACAATCCCCCGTGGACCAATCAGAGCCCGCCAAGCTTTGAATTTTTATTTGATTTTTTTGGGCCATAAAATGACCAAATTTTCAAAAACTTAGAACATGAAATATTTTTAATTTATTTTTTTCTATTTTTTTTGTGATTTTTAATTAATTTTTGGAAATAAAAATTAAGGTATTTACATTATAGGGCTATATATATGTATATGTACAATATAGGGTTTTTAATTTTGATTTTTAATTAGTTATTTTTATACATTTTTATTCCTATTTTATATTTTATCCATTTATAGAATAAAATGAGGAATAAAAGGATATTTTTATTTTATTTTATTTTTATTATTTATATACATAGGTGAAATAAATAGTTATGTACAACTATGTACATGGCATATGTACAATATATTTTTATAATTTTAATTTTGTTATTTTTATTTGATTTTTGTTTTGCTTCTTTTTATTTATTTATTTACACTATATAACATAGGATATTTATAAAAAGTTTAGAAAATAATTTTATTTATTTATAAGGTTAAATAAATATAGGAGTATGGTCTATGTACATGGTGAAAGGGTGTTTTTGATCTTTTTAATTTTCAAATTTTTATTTTGTTTTTAATATTTTCTAAATATATACAAATATTTACAAGCATATTTTTGAGTGAGGAAAACATTTTTATTTATTTACAAATATTTACACATGAGCCCCTATCTCCCTCTACTTTGGTTTTTATGCGGTCAGGCCCATGCTGAGCCCTCCCTTGGGTTAGGTTGCTCAATATTTATTCTAAATATTTCCCTCTTTTTCTTTTTAATCTTTATTCTTTTATTTTTGCACAAAAACATGCTAATTATAGGTTTTTACACAATGCATGCTTTTGCTAATTATTCCTATTTACAAATATCTACATGCATTTGCATAGGTTTTTGTAGCTAAAATATAAGAATAAAGAGTGATGAATGGGTATTCATCACCCCCTATACTATACTTTGCTAGTCCCTTAGCAAACACTTATTTGAAAAAGAAGTGAAAAAGAAAGAAAGAAAAAGAAAAAGAGGATGTACATGGATCAAGGTTGATTATTAAACTTGCCTTCATTAAATTGAGGTATGGAGCTCAATCAGATCTTTGGATTATTAATGTGTCGGAACCTTATTTAGACTTATGCTTAAAACCTAACATCCTCTAAGTTCCACCAATCTATAATCAAGACTCCTCAATGCTCCAGATCAGAACAAGTCATCAATCACAAACCCTGAAGACCATGAATCTTTTCTTGTCCTGTGAAAGTGAGGTCTAAGCTCTCCACCTCAGAAATGGCAACTTGACAACCCTCCCCAACAAGGTAACTCTATGACCTCAATCTGGCCACTCTTTCCTCGAGGAGCGGGGTATTCCCTTCTAAGTTCAAGTACAACCGGCTCAAGAAGAGGGGGAAGAAGAGAATGGGTCAAGGCCAGTGTAGCCAAGTACCCTTGGGAGCTTGACCAGTGTAGCCAAGTCTCCCTGCTGCAAGCTACAACAGGTGGATCATGAAACCAAGCTTTGCTTATTGCACTTATATACATACTCCGGTGGGATTATCATTTTCTCTCAGACCCACCCCTTTTTTGGAGTTCTTTTCTTTTTGCACACATTTTTTTTTCCGAGTGCATCTATACAACATATACATGTGCAGCGTATATACAAGGAGTTTTTCCTCTTGAGCCAGTAGACTATCCCTCTTTTGAAGCTTTATTGCAACCCACAACTCCCGTCGTTAGACTTCATGGCAACCAGACCAAGTTGAGACGCACTTCCTTCACTATAAGAAGAAGAGAGGTTCCGCCTAGAAGTACTACCCTCATATGCTACCCCAAGTCAAGGAAGACTGCCTCCTCACCACCTCATCCGTAGAGAGCTCGGTGAATAGTGCCGGTGTCCAAGTAAAGCCATAATCTATATGAGTCATGTGTTGTTGTTAAGTGCTCTACTTAGGCTCATTGAGATGACATGTGATCATAGCCTAGTGGACTCAAAGAATTAAGTCACCATGGACCTGAAAAGCCTTAAACCTAAGTCCTATAAGGTTCCTCTTAGAATTAAGTGGATTAAGATCTTAATCAAGCTCCATTTCTCAATTTGATTCCAGGCTAGTTTAAATGTCAACTATCATCCAAGAAAAACTATATACATATGTACAAAAAGATGCTTATTTACACACATTTTTACAATCATGCAAAATTTTTGAAAAATGTTTTGAAATCATGAATGATGATGCATGAAGTGCAAGTTTTGCAAAAAGATATTTACACACATTTACACAAGATTTTTGCAAACTTTTGATTTTCAAAATATTTTGGAAAAAATTTATACTATATACATAATTTTGATACAAAAATATTTACACAAGCTTTACACAAAAGATTTTTGAAATCATTTTTACAAAAATAATTTGTACACTAGCTATGTATGTGCAAATAAAAGAAGATTATGTACATTAAAATTTTTAATTTTTGTGATTTTTAGCCATTTTTATTTATTAACACACTCACACAAAGTACGAGTTATGGCTAAAGTATATATGAAATATATACACACCCCCCTATACTTAGCTCGAACGATGTCCTCAGAGTCAAGAGCGATGAAGAAGACATTACTCGTGCTATGTATAGGGAAGTGAAAAGAAAATGCTATACAAAAGGGAAATGAAAAGTCAAGAGGGACTCAGGTCTCCCCCTATACTTAGGATCAAGTAATCCTAAGTATAGCAGGCTGTATACTAAGGGAAAACTTGAGTGTAGAATGTACAGGGTCTACCCCCCCTATACTTAGGGTGAAATATCCCTAAGTATAGGCAGCAAAACAGGGGTAGACAGAAACAAAAGAAATACCCGAAAGGTCTCACATCCCCCCTATACTTAGGGCAAAGTGCACCCTAAGTATAGCATACTCACAAGATTAAGAAAGGGATGTGGGACTGAAGAATGTGATGATATGGACATCTGGATCTATATACAGCGGAAGATCAGTGAAACTCAGGCGTGAGATGCATTAGATGTGAGTCAAAGACCACATCTCACGCAAAATGAATAGGGGCAATATCAACGACCCGCGGCTCATGATCTAGAAATGGCTTGAGCCGCTGGCCGTTCACTCGAAAGGTACTCTCAGAAGACAACTCGGATATGTCGATGCTACCGTTGTCGTGTACCTTTCTCACCAGATAAGGTCCCTTCCATTTGCTCTGTAGCTTCCCTGGAAATAGGCGTAGCCTCGCATCAAACAGCCATACTCTCTGTCCAATCTTAAAATGTTTGTGGCTGATATGAGAATCATGCCACTCCTTGACTTTCTCCTTATAATGTAGGCTGCTTGAGAAAGCTGCATCTCTAAGCTCCTCCAGGGCAGCTAGCTCTGCCCTCCTCTGGTCTCCCATACCATCTGGATCCATAAGTATGTCTGTAACTGCCCAAAGTGACTTGTGCCTCAGCTCAACAGGTAGATGGCATGGCTTGCCATACACAAGGCGAAAGGGAGATGTGCCCAAAGGTGTCTTGAAAGACGTCCTATATGCCCACAAGACCGAGTCCAAAAGCTGTGACCAATCCTTTCGGTCAGGGCGGACGACTTTCTGCAATATAGTCTTGATCTCCCTATTCGACACTTCGGCTAGACCATTCGTCTGTGGATGGTAAGGTGTAGCAACACGATGGTCGATGCCGAACTCGCTAGCAAGTGCCTTCACCTGGTCGTTGATGAAGTGAGATCCCCCATCAGAAATCAGAACTCGTAGAACCCCGAACCGCGTGATGATGTGCTTCCTCAAAAATCTGCAAACTGTCCTCGCATGAGCGGCTCGGGCGGGGATAGCCTCCACCCAACGACTCACATAATCCACGGCCAACAGAATGTACTCAAATCCCTGACTCTTAGGGAATGGACCCATGAAATCGATGCCCCATGCGTCAAAAACCTCACAGAAGTGAATGGGCTGCATCGGCATCATATCACGCTGTCCACAAGTGCCCATCCTCTGACAGTCAGTACACCTCTTCACGAACTCATCTGAGTCCTTGAAGAGGGTAGGCCACCACAAGCCGGATTGGAGCACCTTCTGTGCCGTTCTCCTCCCAGAATGATGTCCTCCTGCCTCAAGCTTGTGGCAGTAGGTGAGGACGCTATGGTGTTCCTCCTGAGGAATACACCGACGCCAGACGCTATCCCCTCCTTCGTGGTAAAGGATGGGATCCTCCCAATGGTAGGACTTGGCCTTCGCTAGGAAGGTCTCAAGTCTCTGTCTGGGCCAATCTTGTGGGACTTTCCCACCAACGAGAAAGTTCACAATATCGGTATACCATGGGAGTGAGGCGATAGCAAGGATCGCCTCATCTGGGAAGGTATCTCTAATAGGGTCAATCTGCTTAGATTCCTCAGGCTGCTCTAGTCGGGAGAGATGATCCGCCACCACATTCTTGACTCCAGGCTTATCCTTGATCTCAATATCGAACTCCTGGAGTAGAAGGATCCATCTAGTCAGTCTGGCCTTGGCATCCTTCTCTGCCATGAGGTACCTGATGGCGGTGTGATCTGTAAACAAAGTCACTCTAGATCCAATGATATATGATATGAACTTATCCAAGGCAAACACTACGGATAGCATCTCCTTCTCTGTGACTGTATAATTCCGCTGGGTGGAATCCAATGTGCGGCTAGCATAGTGTATAGCAAATGGCACTCCATCCCTCCTCTGTCCCAGCACCGCCCCTACGGCAAAATCGAAGGCGTCCGTCATGATCTCGAATGGGAGAGACCAATCAGGCGGCTGGAGGACAGGAGCCTCAATAACACACTGCTGGAGAGTAGCAAACGACGAAAGACACTTGTCATCGACAATGAACTCGGTGTCTTTCGTCAATAGGTCAGTCAACGGTCGGACGATCCTGCTGAAATCATGAATAAATCTCCTATAAAATCCAACGTGCCCCAGAAACGACCGTAACTGCCTCAGATTGGATGGCGGTGTGAGTTTCCTAATGACATCAACCTTGGCCGGATCAACCTCCATGCCCCTGTTGGAGATGATATGGCCAAGCACCGTCCCTTGAGTCACCATGAAGTGACTCTTCTCCCAAGATAGCACCAAATGATACTCAATACATCACTGGAGTACTCGATCAAGGTAGTCAAGACAAGAATCAAATGCGTCGCCGTAGATCGAGAAATCATCCATGAAGACCTCCAAGCATTCCCCTACCATGTCCGAAAAGATCGACAGCATGCACCTCTGAAAAGTCGCAGGGGCATTGCATAGCCCAAATGGCATGCGTCGAAAAGCATATGTGCCGAAGGGACAGGTAAAGGTGGTCTTCTCCTGGTCCTCAGGAGCGATGGCCACTTGGTTGTAGCCCGAGTACCCATCCAAGAAGCAATAATGGCTCTTCCCTGTCAGTCTCTCAATGATCTGGTCAATAAAAGGCAGGGGGAAATGGTCCTTCTTGGTGGCTTGGTTGAGTCTCCTGTAGTCAACACAAACCCTCCAAGAGGTGGGTACTCGTGTAGCGATCTCCTCTCCCGACTCACTGATCACAGTCGTGATGCCCGTCTTCTTGGGCACCACATGCAAGGGGCTGACCCACTTGGAGTCGGAAATGGGATAAATAAAATCTGCACTCCACCATTTTGATATTTCCTTCATCACAACCTCTCTCAGGTTGGGGTTCAGACGCCGCTGGAACTCACGCGATGGCTTCGCCCCTTCCTCGAGATAGATATGGTGAGAGCACACTGATGGACTAATCCCATGGAGATCTGCTACGCTCCATCCGATCGCCTTGCGGTTCTTTTCAAGAACCCCCATCAAACGGGATTCCTGCTCTCCAGTCAACTCGGCGGAGATGATGACTGGGTACATCTCTGGCTCGCCCGCAAGGAATCGATACTTCAGCGAAGTAGGGAGCAGCTTCAGCTCTGGAATGCTGGGTGCCGGCAAATCTGGCTGCGGAAGAAACTGAGTGAAAGCTGCAAGGTCGGCCAAATCTGCCTGGGAAAGTGAAAGCGTACTCTCGCAAACTGGATCGGGGGAAGGCGGCTCAACTGCACTGTCTCTGGTCTGCTCTGCCTCTACCTCCTCCTCATCTGTAGGCTCAGGTGGAATCAGGTCTGGAATCTGATCATAACAATTGGCCCAATCAGACTCTGAATCCGAGGGATCTGTATCAGAAGCGGTGGCATCAGTACCACCAGAAAACAAGGTGGCTTCAGCACCACCATCACTAAACATCGTGCTGCGATCAAGGACCGGCTCTGCTGCCTCTATGGTATCCTGGTCCAAGGCTGTGCTCTCCAGACTCTCCTCTGCTATCATCTTGGCATCAGCTGTATCTGAAAGTGAGAGGGTGGTCTGTGTCTCATGATCTGCCCAAGCTCCTTCATCATCTGTGATCACAAAATCACAGTCCTGGTGGATGTCTGGCTCTGTGTCTGTCAGCTGCTCTGAATCTGTACTTGCATCTGAGCGGGCTCTGACTCTAGCTCTGTAGTCCTCGACCGTCTCTATTTGTATACTCTCGCCCTCGACGCGAAAGTACACCTTCCCGCTATCATGATCAGTCACCGCCTTGGCTGTGGCCAAGAACGGATGACCAAGGATGATGGGGGTATCGGCCACTGACTCAGGGATCTCCATGTCCAACACTACGAAGTCCACGGGGAATTTCAGGCCCTGAATCGTGACGATAACGTCTCGTAATAACCCCTTCGGCCTCTTGACAGATCGATCAGCGAACTGAAGGACTGTCCTGCTCTGTCGAAGAGTGCCCAACTCGAAGCAGTCGAGAAGGGCTGCTGGAAGAAGGTTGATCGACGATCCGCTATCTAGAAGAGTACGGTCGAACCTCTGCTCACTAATCTGGCATCTGACATACGGGGCCCCTGAATCTGGCCTCTTGGCTGGCAGGCAGTTCTGGATCGCGAAGCACGTGGCTTTGGTCAGCACATGTATCTCGGAAGTGTGGTTCCTCCTCCTCCTCCTGACTGTAGTCCTCTCTCTCAAAGATCGCTGGAGAAGGGGGATGTGCTGCAACGCCTCCTGGAGGGTCAGCTGGATGTGGAATCGATCGATCATACTCTGGCTGAACTCCTCAAACTCTCTCTTTTTTGGATCATTTTTCTTCCCCTTCCCCATCTGAAGGGCTCTAGGGAAGGGGATCACTGGGTCCTTCTCAGATGAAGGACTAGGAAAAGATCTAAGCGGTTCAAGGACCGGATCCACACATACATCATGCACCACAGTGGGACCAGAAGAAAGTAAACCTTTTCCTTTATTCACAACAGAGTTCTGAGATACAGGAATATGAGGAAAAACATCATCTCTATCTGTACAAACACCGGTGGCCTTAGTACCACCGTGGGCTGACTCTGCTGTTGCTGCTGGTAGACGTCGCCGGCATCAGTACCGCGGGCTGGCTCGGCTGAACGGGTGGCATCAGTACCACCTCCTAGATCTGGTGAAGCGGTGGCCTCAGTACCGCCGGTGGGATCAGCATCCTTGGTGGCCTCAGTGCCACCGTCATCGTCTGGAGCGGCCTCAGTACCGCTCTCCTCCTGTGGCGCCTCTGGGATGTCCTCGTGGTGGAGCTCAGATGAGGCGCCGCCGCCTGCTGGGGTCCTACCGCTCCTAAGTGTGACAAAATCAGCATCAAATAGATCCGAAGATGTATCATCAAATGGGTCACTAGGAGTGGCTAACTCAGTATGTACTACCTGCTCAGATTTCCTCTTGAGGTTGTTCGGATTCGGCTCTATCTGGGCTGGTATGGCAGCCTTCCCTCTCACCAGGTCCCGCATCTCCTGGCGGAACTCGTCCATCTCCCGTCTGAATGTGGCCTGCTGGTCCGTGAGGAGGCGGGCGATGTCATCCAAAGCGGGGCTCTCGTGGGAGCCTGACGGGTGGCCTCTCTGTGGGTGAGGCTGCTGGAACTGCTGTGGCTGGTGCTGGTAAGAGGGGTATGATGGAGGGTGCTGCTGATGGTATCCCGGGTGAGCCTGCTGCTCACGTCTCCACGACTGTCCCTGCTGCTGATAGGGACGTGGACCGAAGGATGACTGGTGCTGCTGATATGCTGGGGGCTGCTGCTGCGGCTGGTGCTGGTCTCTCTGCTGGGAGTACTGCCCTCCCTATCCTGACGGCTGCTGCTGGGGCTGGGTACCACCACTCCCCCACCTGAATCCGGGATGGTCTCGTCGGATCCCAGGCTGGGGGCGGTCATACCAAATCCCGTTGACATCCATCAACGGCTCGGCATCGTAGGGGGCTGGCGGGAGTACTGCCAGAGGCTGGTCCGGCTGGTAGACCACCATCTGCATCTCTGGAGATGGTGGGGACTGGTAGGTGGGCTGCGGCTGCTGGTACGGCTCCGCCTGTACAAGATGGACCTGTCTAGGCTGCACGTGGGTGCTGGAGCGCTGGGACGAGCTGTTGCTGCTGCCGGTGTCGCCTCGCGACTGAAGACGGGGCTGAGAAGCCGTCTGTGCCTCCTAGAGACACATGAGCTGTGTCTTCATGTCGCTCAGAACCTGTGCCATCTGCTCCATCTGCGTGATACCCTGGCACTGCTTCTTCTCTATCAGCTCCATGCGGTCCAGCTTCTCGCTGATAATGCCCATGTTCGCAGCTGATGACTCGGCCTGTGCTCCTGCAGCTGCGGACAAACTGGATGGACCTGCATCTACCCGTGCTATCCTCTGGTACTGCACGGGTCCTGGCTGATGTGGCTGGGTCTTCTGAGTATACAACCTGGTCTGAGACATCACCATGTAGTTCTCAGCCATCTCCTCGTAGATGGCCCAGACCTGGTCGTGGTCCTTGGCAAAGTAGGACCTGCCAAACGAAGCGTTCACCAGACCCTGAAGCTCTGGCGTCAACCCACTGAAAAAGCTCTGAACTAGGTTCGGCTTGGAGATATCATGGTGCGGGCATCGGTCCAGGAGCTCTCGAAACCTCTCCCAAGCCTCGTGGAACTGCTCGTTGGGGAACATGGAGAAGTTGCTGATCAGGGCCCTCGCTGCATTCGTCCGCCCGAGTGGATAGTACTTGTTCAAGTACTCGGTGCGGAGCTGCTCCCAGGTATAGAAAAACCTCCCAAGATGCCTCAGCCAGGTGGCTGCTCTATCTGCCAGTGAAAACGGGAAGGCTATCATCCGGATCGTGTCCTGGTCCACATGCCGGTCGTGGACAGTACTGCAGATCATCAGGAACTCCTGGAGGTGGAGGTGGGGCTCCTCAGTGGCGAGTCCGTGAAAACGAGGAAGCATCTGCAGGGTGTTCGGGGGGAACTTGAAGTCCCCCACGATAGCAGGAACCACCACCCAATGGTGCATCAGTGTAGATCCGGGGTTGTGCAACTCCCGCATCGGTCTAGGTGGTCCTCCTCCTCCTGCGGCTGCTGCCGCTGCGGCGGCGGCGGCGGCTGCTGCTGCTGCTGCTGCGGCTCGTGCCTCTGCATCAGGTCCGTCCTCAGGCTCGCTCTGCTCATCTCGCTCTGCTCTGAGCCTCTCCAACTCTCTCCTCATCTCAATCATAAATGCTCCCTGATCGTGTAACTGCTGCTGAACTGCATCTAACGAGGCGATCAAGGTGGAGTTGATCGCTCCCTGATCCATCACAACATGCTCAGTGCGGGAACGATCCTCAGAACTGCCGGCCATGGCGACGTCTGCAAAACCAAACGAGCCCAACTCAGGTGCGGTCAAATGAATCAATCTCTCCTCGGGCTCGTGTCTCTCAGGAAGATCAGAAAGGGGGTCGAGGGGGAACAGGGTGGAATCGTACTCGGGCTCGGAGAGCAGGTCTGGTCTCTCGCGAGCCAACCTAGATGATGAGGCAGATGCGCCCGAAAGCGGTGCAGCCAGAGGCTGCCTAAGAGATCGTCTACCCATCATCTTGATCTGGCGAGTAAGGCGGATGAGATCTGGAAAAATTACGATCAGAAAACAAACCCCCGGTTCACCAACTCAACGCGAGCTGAAGACCGTGAAAGTTCGGTCAAATTATCTTGTCGATTTTATTTTGGTGAACAAACAGAATATCAGAGCGCTTACGTGACCTGTTGGGATATCCGATGCTAACCCAACCGACTGGCCCGCACGGAGAAGTCGGTAATCAGTTGGGACTAGCAACGGGGGGTTCTACCTAGGGTGCGGGTCACTCTCTCGCGCATCCAAACCAATCAATGAGGGGGTTGCTCTCCCCAAGACAAAGTTTTTAGGGTGAGCGGTTTTTAGATCAATAAGATTAGCAGTCCCAATTTTATGGTTTTCACTTTTTTAATATTTTTCAAAGCAAACAAAAGGCCTAACGAATTTTTCGGTTCTCCTGATTATTAAGTCCAAAACAGGGGGGAGAAGACGAAAAAGCCGATGCACGAAAAATCAATGATGCATGCAAAGTCAGAAATGCGTACCTGCCTCCAGCTCTCTACATGCAATATGATCCGCGCATAAAAGTAAAGACAGAATTAAAACTAACCTAAATGATGCAGCGGGAAAAACCGAGTCCTAGACGAGCAACTTCTAGCGAAGAACCGTCTAACCGGTCACCGACCTCCAAGCCAAAGAGTCCGGTCTTGGCCCGTCCCTCCTCTGTCCGACAAATCGGGGGTAGGAGAAAGCGCTTTACAGGACGGGCTACGGCACGTAGGCTACGGAGGCTAGCGAGTCGGTTATTTTTATTATTGATTTTAAGTAGGTCCAATTAATCGATCTATGGGAACAGATATGCAATTAGGTGTGTGGATCCTACTAATTATGGCACAATCACCAGAAAATCCTAAGTCTAGGGGCTCGAACAAAAACCGCGAAAAACCAGAAAAGACAGAAATAAAAGAAAAATAAAACTGCGAAGAAAGCCGCGAAAAACCGCGAAGGTCCTAAAGGGTCCCCCGAGCACGCCGGTGCTCGGCGAAACAGACCCGCTACGGTCACAAGTCACAAGAGTGTCCAGGTCCCTGTATTATTACAATAATAATAAATGAAATAAAAGCCTAATCTAACCTCACCCACTCAACTCTCTCTCTCTCTCGCTCTCTCCTGCGGCTTCGTAAAGAAGGAAGCCGCCTCCAAGTTCCTCGGCTGCACCGGCTCCTCGAAAGTCGCCTCCGCGGTCCTCGGGCCCTCGCAAGACAAAGAGAAGAGTGGTCAGACCGGCAAAAATAATCAAATAATAAAGAAAAGAAAGGAAAATACAAGTGAGGGTATATATGCAAAAATGGAAAATGAAATAATCACACAAAATAAAACAAAAATAAAAATAAAAGAAAATCAAAATAAAACAAAAAGAAAATAGATACAAGAGCCGCGAAAAGCCGCGAGCTCCGAAGAGCCGCGAAAAGCCGCGAAAACAAAAACGAAAATAAAACGAAAAGAACTACTAAGCCGTGCTCCCCGGCAACGACGCCATTCTGATGACCCTAAAATTTCCCAAAGACCCGGGTGAAGGTAATAAAACAAGGGTCGTTGCGACCCGGATCTCAGAGGATAGGTCAATCAAGAAAAATATCGGACCACTACTAAAAATAAAATCAATCAAGCTCAAGACAGCGGTCCAGCTATGAGATTAACCTGGTATAGCACCCAGGGTCGAACTCAAGGAGCACGGGTTGGCCAAAGGCCTACAAAGTAGTAAAAATAAAATAAAATAAAAGACAAGTATTTTTAGTGGTTTTTAATGATTTTTATATTTTTTTTATATTTTTAATATGTGAAGAAAATAAAAGAAATAAAAACAAGCACACTTAAGCAAATTATTTGATGTATCAAAAATCAAGCAAAAATTCAAACAAAAATGTTTTTATGTTTTTTTAAGTTTTTTAATGTTTTTGGTTAATTTTTGGGATTTTTTTTGATGTGTATTTTATTTTCTAAAAATCAAACAGTGATAGTAAAGCAAGGTACTGTCCAGCCAGGACCAAAATCCCTAAATAAAATATCTAAGGATCTCAAGAGGGCCTGGAGGTATTTTTCCTGTATACTAGAGAAAACAAGGAAAATTTGAGCACCAAAATTATTGTTTTTGGGTTTTTAAATTATTTATTATAATTTTTATGAGTTTTTAGGTGTTTTTAAGTTTTTATGGATTTTAAGCAATGAAAAATAGCCAAAATTGGCTAGAAAATCAAGGAGCACAACAGAAACAGTACCTAATTTTTATAGAATTTTTTAGGGGGTTTTTATATTTTTTTTGGGATTTTTAAAACTAGACAGTGGCTGAAATAAAGGTTTTTGAATTTTTAAAAATAACAAATAAACTGAAAAATGTCCTCAAAAATTCTCAAAAATCCTACAACATGGCAGGAGCCATGTATCAAATTTTCATCGAATTTGGAGGTGATTTGATATTTTATTCAAAAATCAAAAGAGGGCACTGTGCACAGGGACTGAAGTGCAAATACCCGAAGTTCTGGGGGTCCAGGTGCAAAATACCCAGCAACGCACGCGCGCGGCGCGTGCCTGGGGCACTTAGGGACCTTTTTGTAAGAAAAACAAGTCCCAGGGACCTTTTGATAACTCGTACCAAAAGGTCCAGGGGATGTATTGCAAATAACCCACTAATAGACGCACATGTGCAATTAAAACACTCACAGGGGCATATATGCAATTACTACAAACATTTCATTCATTAACGAACATCCAGAACTACAGGACTAAAGTTGCAATTACACCAAATATACACGTGACGACGCACGTGGCTCACACAAACAGGGGCATAAATGCAAATAAACTAAAGTACGTGGTCCAGTGTGCAAATAACCCTAAAACTAAACAACTGACGAAAATAATTACAGGACTAAAACGAAATAAAAACAAAAGCTGGGCCTAAGGGTAATTTACCCTTTATTAAGCGGGCCATCGGATGCGCTCCACGTGGCTGATCTGACGGGTCTGACTGGTGGGCGCTCCAGATGGCGTCTCCTCAGATCTGACGCTCGAAACAGCTCCTCAGATGGACGGCTCCGATCACACCTGGCGCGAGGAGACACGATCGACGGTCTGAGAGGATCCAGGAAGAACAGGTCACCGGCGACTTTCGCCGGCCTCGTGCGAGCGCGGTGGTCCTCGTCTGCTGCCTCTGAAGATCGGAACAGGTCTGCGGTGAAGCTCCGCAGCTGAAGGTGGGCTCCGATGGCCCAGCCGAGCCCTGGAGGGGCTCCGGCGAGGTCGGCGGAGGAGAGCTCCTGGTCGAATGTCGGGAGGCATCAGATAGCCTCCTCTGGTCCTGCAAAAAGGCTCAGAAGCTTCGCGGGTCGAGGGCAAAATGCCTCGACCCGGTTAGGCGGCGTGAAGGTGGTCTATGCGTCGGGATGAGCGAGCTCCGGCGAGCGACGGACGGTAGAGCTCGAACCCTAGCTCCTGTGCGAGCTGGGTTGGATGGGTGTATGGAGAAGGTGCGCGGAGGGACGGCGAAGGTGAATATGGGTTCCGATGATCGAAATGATGCGCGAGGTGGTCGGAATCAACGGAATACGGCGGCGGAGCGATTTGGGGCAAACTAGAAATTAGGCGAAATAGGAAAGCTAAGGGATTACCTGGGCGGTCGATGAGACTGTGCTAGAGCTGAGGTAGCTCCTGGTCGTGGCCTCAAGGGGTGTCTCGACCCGAGGCTCGAGCTCCTGCTCTGGCGGAGCTGCGGCGGTGCTAACTCGCCGGATCAGTGGTCCGGCCACTCTCGCCTCACTGCGACACGTGCAACCGAGAGCTGTCACCTCGAGGGTTGCTGTGGAGGTCACGGGACAAAGAATGGGGAGCCAAAGATGCATGAAAATGGGGGCGGAGCTGAGATTAAGTATGCTGGCGGGTCCGGGAAGAAGGGCGCGGGTAGGGCGAGCTGGTGCGCGGATTCCGAGGCGAAGGCTCCGGCGAAGCTCTCGGGTATGACGTGAGCATTCCGGACCCGGAGTTGGGGCGAAAAGGATTCGGGTCTGCATGGGAAAAGTCCGAGAAGATGGGTCGGGCGCAGCAGACCCGGCTCTGGTGGTCCTGGGGGGGGAGTTGACCGGGGGTCAACAATCCCCCGTGGACCAATCAGAGCCCGCCAAGCTTTGAATTTTTATTTGATTTTTTTGGGCCATAAAATGACCGAATTTTCAAAAACTTAAAACATGAAATATTTTTAATTTATTTTTTTCTATTTTTTTGTGATTTTTAATTAATTTTTGGAAATAAAAATTAAGGTATTTACATTATAGGGCTATATATAGGTATATGTACAATATAGGGTTTTTAATTTTGATTTTTAATTAGTTATTTTTATACATTTTTATTCCTATTTTATATTTTATCCATTTATAGAATAAAATGAGGAATAAAAGGATATTTTTATTTTATTTTATTTTTATTATTTATATACATAGGTGAAATAAATAGTTATGTACAACTATGTACATGGCATATGTACAATATATTTTTATAATTTTAATTTTGTTATTTTTATTTGATTTTTGTTTTGCTTCTTTTTATTTATTTATTTACACTATATAACATAGG
The DNA here is from genome assembly GCA_037367405.1 of Ottelia alismoides. Taxonomy (NCBI): domain Eukaryota; kingdom Viridiplantae; phylum Streptophyta; class Magnoliopsida; order Alismatales; family Hydrocharitaceae; genus Ottelia; species Ottelia alismoides. The sequence continues at coordinate 64,199 of JAZKJV010000251.1, read as the reverse complement.
ATATTTATAAAAAGTTTAGAAAATAATTTTATTTATTTATAAGGTTAAATAAATATAGGAGTATGGTCTATGTACATGGTGAAAGGGTGTTTTTGATCTTTTTAATTTTCAAATTTTTATTTTGTTTTTAATATTTTCTAAATATATACAAATATTTACAAGCATATTTTTGAGTGAGGAAAACATTTTTATTTATTTACAAATATTTACACATGAGCCCCTATCTCCCTCTACTTTGGTTTTTATGCGGTCAGGCCCATGCTGAGCCCTCCCTTGGGTTAGGTTGCTCAATATTTATTCTAAATATTTCCCTCTTTTTCTTTTTAATCTTTATTCTTTTATTTTTGCACAAAAACATGCTAATTATAGGTTTTTACACAATGCATGCTTTTGCTAATTATTCCTATTTACAAATATCTACATGCATTTGCATAGGTTTTTGTAGCTAAAATATAAGAATAAAGAGTGATGAATGGGTATTCATCACACATATAAATAGAACCATTAACATATAAAAAAATATGTACTATGTTTTTAATAATATTATAAATATAAAATATGCAAATATGAGAATAAGTATTAAAATACAAAATAAAAATATAATATGTAAAACATATGTAAATATACCTATATATGTACATGTAAAAATTAGCACCTAACAGATAATATTGTAAAAATAAATACAGACACAGAAAAATAGTTGAAAAATAATAAACATTTTGTATGTTTTAAGTTTTAATTAATAAAACCATTTACTATTTATTATTGAATTAATGCGTAATTTTATTTCTATTTTATATTGTTCTGGTTTGATGTGGATGAATCATGAGTGTCTGATTGTTGACCGCCCATTCAACAGTCCCTTCTACATGGACCTAGCTTCTAACTTTGTCAGAAGCGCTAATTGATGAGCAAAATATCAAGATCGACTAAGGTGGAAAAATATGGAATGTCGTTGTCCTCAATCAATCCGATTCGTCAACCAGAAAAATAACCACTAAGAAAAATCAAACAATCAAATGTAAGCAATCTGTTATTTTTATTTACCTGGTATAGCCACCAGGGTCGAACACAAGGAGGACGAAAAAGAATGAAGTAGTTAAATTTCAAAAAGAAAACATTTTTAGTGGTTTTTAATTTTTAATTTTAATAAAAGGGCAAATAAGCACAAAATGTAAACACACAACACTTTTTTTTGATTTTTTAAAATAAAAAAATACTCTGAAAATAAAATTAAAAATATTATTGGTTTTTCTAGGTTTTCAAATGTTTTTGGTAACTTTTCTAGATTTTTAAGATGTTTTTGTGATTTTATAAAAATAAAACAATGCTAAAAATACAAACAGTGCATAGCCAGGACCAAATTCTAAATTAAAAATACTTAAAATGACCCCAAGTTCCTAGGTAGCAATTTTATAATAAAATAGAAATAAAAAGCTACAAACATGAACTGAATACACATTTTAAGAGTTTTCCTTAATTTTATATGATTTTTATAAGTTTTTGGTTGTTTTGTGATTTTTAGGGTTTTTATAATAAATTTTGGAAAAAAAATAAAACTAGAGGTAAAACACAAAACACTAATATAAATTTTTTTATAGAATTTTTAAAGCATTTTTTGAATTTTTATGATTTTTCTAATGCAAATAGGGCTCTTTTGTGGTATTTGAATTTTCAACATAGAAAATGCACTCAAATTAATCAATGAAAATTAAAAACTACATACTAGCATGAGCTAATAGTAATTTTTAGACAACTTTTAGACTTAATTTAATACTTATTAAGTCCAATAAAAGGCATGCAATTAAACATAGCTCATAGGGAGAAAAACACAAATAGTTTAAGTCTCACGACCAAACAATAACATACTAAGAAAGTGCAGGGGTCAAGACTGCAAAAAGCTCGGCCAATTCGCTCACATGCTCAATATTCAACGCATAGGGGTAACTGCAAATTTTAAAAACATGTCATGCATTCATTAACAACGTAAAAATTCAAGATAGAAAGTGCAAATAACCCACATATCATGTGAGGACACACGTGCCTCAGACTCAGAGGGACTAAAATGTAAATACCACAAAGTACGAGGTCCAAACTGTAAGTGTTTTTAACTACATACAAAATTTATTGAACTAATATGAAATAAAGAAACATGCATGGATAAAGGAAAAATTTACCCTTGGTAGAGGCACATGGGCACGCGGGGGCTAGCACTATCGTACGACCCTAATGACTGCGGCAGATGAATCTGACGGTCCAGAGGTATGTCACTGACGTGCGTGTCTGATGCTTCGGGTGCTCAGATCTAATGGCTCAAAAGCTGTAGCTATAGGGTAACTGTGATCTGATCTAGCAAAGACGAGATCATCAAACGACAGAGAGAGGATAAGCAAGAACACGCCTCCAACAAACTTTAATCGAGCAAAGGAAGAGATCCGTCACTCCGATGAAGGGTCAGAGGGGTCCTGCAGTATCATGAGGGTGATCCACATCGAACGGGTGGCTCTGATGGTCGGGAGGATGGTCGAATGATTGTGGCAGTGAAGGCCCTCCTGGAGCTGCTCCGCTTAAACAAATGGGGGTCCAAAGTGCGCTCTCCGCGCCCAATAGTGCCTGCAAAGGGTAGAGGGGACTCGGGGCGATGCTCCGGTTCGAGTTATTTCTTAATAAGATGAGGGAAGCAACTGGGGATTGTGTTCGACCTCCAACGAAGGCAGGGTAGGGATGTGTAATCCTCAATCTTGCTGTGATGGACGAAGTTGAGGGTGATCATGATGCGTAGGAAGGTGCGGGGTGAGTCGAGGGATTGATCGATGCTGAAGATAGTGGGTATCGGAGCTCCAGACCCGATGGTCGTAGTAATGGAATGTGGTGGTGACGAATTGGGAAGATGGATTGAACAGGAAAAGGAGAAGGTTAAGAAAGCTACCTGAAGCTACCAACGAACTCTGCACCTCCAGACGAAGGTGGTCGACGAGGTCTTGGCCTCAACCAAAATGCGACAGGCTGGGAGGCTTCACGCGATGGAGCTCCGGCCACGTCTTGAGCTACGAGCTTCCAGGCATATACGGACGATCCTAGGCAACTCCTCCGGTAGCTGTCACTCTAAGGAAGGGAGCTAGGTGTTTGTGTGGCACGAGGGAAGAGCTATGGAGCAGTGGAGGCAGAAGAGTGGTTTTATAGGGTTCCCTAGGGTCCAGAAAGATCAAAAGGGGGTGTGCAACCCTAAAAGGACCCGATCCATCCTAGGGCTCCGTGAGGATCATGGATCCTAGGAGAAGAATCGTACGAAGAATCGAGGGGAACCGAGTTGGAGTTGGGCGCTAGAAAATGGAGAAGAAGCTCCGACGAAATGAGGTGCGTCCTGACCCGACTGGAAGAGACCGTTGACTGAGGTCAGCGGTCTGACGTGGCCCAATGAGAAAACAAGATGTAAAAAAAATAAAAGAAAATTGAATTAAAAGTAGTAAATGAATTTAAAAATAAAAATATATAAAATAAAAATGTTTATTATTTAATAAACTATTTTTATGTGATTTTTAATTATTTTTATGAAAATAAAAATAATGTATATACAATATATAGTATTATATACATGTATAATATACCTATGTATCATGTACACGTATTTTTATTTTATTATTTTTTACGAAATTCTTTTTGTTTTATATTTTATTTATTTACAAAATAATTTAAAGGAAAAAACTATTTTTATTTTATTTTTATTAATTAGTCAGAGGTGTAAAAAAATAGTTAATGTATTATATACATATGTATTTTGTATAAGGGTTCAATTATTTTATTTTTATTTTTATTTTAATTTTCTGATTTTTATTTTATTTTTATGTTATTTCCAAGGCTATATAAAAGTGTGTAAAATAATGAAACATTTTTATTTTGTCAAAAATAAATAAATAATATAATATATACAAGTATAGGTGATGTGCACAATACACAGTGGAACCCTCTCTCTACTTATTTCCTTTTGCGATGAGGTCAAGATTTCACCTTCTCTTGAGGTTTAGGTCACTCTTTATTTATTCTAAATTCCTCCTTCCTTTTCTTTTCCCCTTATTATTTTATTTTTGCAAAATATATGCTAAATATGAGATATTAATATTGACATGCAAAATGCTAAGTTAATGTATTTATAAGTATTTACAGGTGGTTTTTCCAAAAAGAAGAGCTAAAATAAAAGAATAAAGAGTGAGAATTGTAGATTCCTCACCCCCTATACTTTACTATTGCTAGTCCCTTAGCAAACACTTATTTGAAAAAAGATGTGAAAAAGAAAAGAAAAAGAAGAAATCAAAGTAGATTATTAAACTTATCTTCATTAAATTAGAGTATGGAGCTCAGTCAGACCTTTGAATTATTAGTTTCGCGGAACATTATTGGGAAATAATTTTAAGACTTAAGAACCTCCAAGTTCCACATTTCTATGGTCAAGACTCCTTAATAACTAGGTTACAACAAGTCTACATACGCAAACTCTAATGACTATGCATCTTCCCTTGTATTGTATAAGTGATATGTAGCTCCCCACCTCAGAATGACAAAGAAACAACCTCCCTCAACAAATGTAACTCTAATCCCCTTGTCTAGCAGCTCTTTCCTCAAGGAGCGAGGTATTCCCTTCTAAGTTCAAGTTCAACCAGCTCAAGAAGAGGGGAAAGAAGAGAATGGACCATGACACGTGTAGCCACGTATCCCTTGGAGCTTAACCAGTGTAGCTAAGTCTCTAGCTCCAAGCTTCCATGAGATGAGAAGATGGAATATGTAAGCTTTGCTTATTCACTATATATACTCTAACAGACATTTTATTTTCAATTAGGCCTGCCCCCTTTTTTTGGAGTTTTTCATATTTTTGCACACATTTTTTTATTGTGCATATATACAACATATTTACATGGTGCAACATGTACATAAGGAGTTTTTCCTCTTGAGCCCATGGACTATTCCTCTTTTGAAGCATTATTGCAACCCACAGACTTTTGTCTTTAGACCTCAATGCCACTAGACCAGGTTGAGACGCACATCCCTCCCTAGAGGAAGATGAGAGGTTCCAGCTAGCTGTACTGCCCTCGTATGCTACCCCAAGCCAAAGAATTCTACCTCCTCAACATCTCATCTGTGTTGAGCTACGTGTAAGGTATTTGTCCAGGTCAAGCCATGTTTGAGAGTCATGCGTGCATTGTTAAGTGTTCTACTTAGGCTCGTCAAGATGACATGTGAACATAGCCTAGTGGACTCAAAGAATTAAATCACTATGGACCCGAAAAATCTTAACCCCAAATCCTATAAGGTTTCTCTGAAGTTAAGTGGATTAAGGTCTTAACCAAGCTCCATTTTTCAATTTAATTCCAAACTAGTTTAAATGTCAACTATGATTCAAAAGAATGTACATGCAAGTATTTACAAAACTCTTTTTGGAGATTTTTTCAAAATATACAAATTTTTATGGAAATTTTCTGAATGTAAGGAAGAAAGAAAAGTTTTACAAAATATGTGTACAAACATTTACAAACAAAATTTTGCAAACTTTTATTTTCCAAACAATTTTCCAATATTTTGTACTATATACATAATTTTGATACATAAATATTTACAAAAATTTATAATCAAAATATTTTTACAAATATTTGTACAAAAATAGTTTTTACAATGGCTATTTACAAACATTTATGTACAAGAAAAAAGTTTAAAATTTCATTGTTTTTAGTTTTGTGATTTTTAGCCATATTATTAACACACTCACACAAAGTACGAGTTATGGCTAAAGTATTTATACAATATATATGACACCCTCTATACATAGCTCGAACGATGTCCTCAGAGTGATCAAAGAGTGATGAAAGGAATACATAACTCGTGCTGAGTATTGGGAAGTGAAAAGGATGGTATACTACAACGACGAATAAAAGAATGTAATGAATAGAGGTCGATGATCCCCCTATACTTGGAATCAAGTAATTATAATTATATTAGACTGTACACAAAGGGAAAATGAAGGTTAGGATGTACAAGTACTATCTCTCCTATACTTAGGGTAAAATATCACTAAGTATAGGCAACAAAACAGAAGTAGTGAAATCAAATGGATAATACACAAGTCTGATACCTCCCTATACTTAGGGTAAAGCACACCCTAAGTATAGCACAACCATAAGATGAAGACGGGGTGTTAGACAAAAAGAATGAATGACATGGGCAACTGGATCTATACAACTGCGAAAGGGAAGTGAAAATCAGTCATGAGATGCAAATGATGCGAGTCAAGGACCACATCTCATGCAAAATGAATTGGGGCAATGTTAACGATCAACGGATCATGATCAAGATATGGTTTCAGGCGCTGACTGTTAACTTCAAAGGTGGATTCAGATGACAACTCAGATATGTCGATGCTTCCGTTGCTGTGCACCTTTTTGACCAAGTATGGTTCCCTCCATTTACTTTGTAATTTCCCTAGAAATAGTCTCAACCCAGCATCAAATAGCCATAATCTCTGGTCCGACTCAAAGTTTTTATGGTTGATATGAGAATCATGCCATATCTTCACTCTATCCGTGTATTGTAGGTTACTCGAAAAGGTTGTATCTCTCAACTCCTCCAGGGCTGCCAACTCTACTTTCCTGTGATCTTCTACATTCTTGGGATCCAATAATAACTCGGTGACTACCCAAAGTGACTTGTGTTTGATTTCCACAAGTAAATAGCATGGCTTGCCATAAGCGAGATGAAAGGGAGATGAGCCCAAAGGTGTCTTGAGGGAAGTCCTATATTCCCACAAGACCGAGTCCAAAAGTTGTGACGAATCCTTTCAGCCTGGGCGGGCAACCTTCTGCAATATAGTCTTGATATTCATGTTCAATACTTCAGCAAGACCATTGGTCTGAAGGTGATATGGAGTGGCAACTCGATGGTCAATGCTGAACTCGTTAGCAAGGGCCCTTACCTTGTCGTTGATAAAGTGAGTCCCCCCCATTTGATATCACAACTATAGGTACCTTGAAGTTGAACCATGAAATGATATTTTTCCTCAAGAATTTGCATACGATTTTAGCATCTGCAGCCCTGGAAGGGATGGCCTCAACCCAACGACTCACATAATCCACAGCAAGCAGAATGTACTCGAATCCCTGACTCTTAGGGAATTGACCCATGAAATCGATGCCCCATGCGTCAAAAATCTCGCAGAAGTGAATGGGCTGCATTGGCATCATATCACGTTGTCCTCAAGTGCCCATCCTTTGACAGTCAGTGCACATCTTCATGAATTCATCTGAATCCTTGAAAAGGGTAGAACACCAAAGGCTGGATTAGAGAACTTTCTGTGTTGTCCGTCTCCCAGAATGATGTCCTCCTGCCTCAAGCTTGTGGCAGTAAGTGAGGATGTTGTGGTGCTCCTCTTGAGGAATGCACCGACGCCAAACACTATCCCCCCCTTTATGATAAAGGGTGGGATCCTCCAAATGGTATGACTTGGCCTTCTCCAGGAAGGTTTCAAGTTGTTGCCTGGGCCAACCTTGTGGAATTTTCTTGACGACAGGGTAGTTCACATTGTAAACATACCAAGGAAGCGAGGTGATAGCAAGAATCGCCTCATTTGGGAAAGTCTCTGTGATAGGTGCGATATGATCAAAATCCTCAAGGTTCTATAGATATAAGAAGTGATCCGCCACCACATTCTTGACTCCAGGATTATCCTTAATATCTATGTAAAACTTGTGGAGTAGAAGGATCCTTCTGGTCAATCTGTCTTTGTCATTCTTCTTTGCCATGAGGTATCGGATGTCAGTGTGATATGTGATATGGTCACTCTAGATCCAACAATGTATGATTTGAACTTATCTAAAGCAAAGACTATAGCTAGCAATGGCAAAAGGTAATCCATTCCTCCTTTTTCCTAGCTCAATCCCTTATGGCAAAATCAGAAGCATCCGTCATGATCTCGAATGGGAGAGACAATCGGGTGGTTGAAGGACAGGAGCCTAGATAACTAGTCCCTTGAGAGTCTCAAATAACACAAGACACTTATCATATACAATGAACTCAGTGTCTTTAGTCAACAAATCAGTGAGCGACCGGGCAATACGACTGAAGTCCTGAATGAACCATTGGTAGAAACCGACATAACCTAGAAAAGACTGCAACTGACGTAAATTGGATGGTGGATTGAGTCTCTTGATGATCTCCACCTTGGCTGGATCGATCTCCATGCCCCTGTTGGGGATGATATGGCCAAGCATCGTCCCCTGAGTCATCATGAAATGACTCTTCTTCCAAGATAATACAAGATGGACCTCTATGCAACGCTAAAGTACACGGTCTAGGCAGTCAAGACAAGCATCAAATCCATCGCCGTAGACCGAAAAATCATCCATGAAGACTCTAAACAATCACTCACCAAGTCCGAAAAGCTAGAAAGCATGCACCTTTGGAATGTAGATGAGGAATCACATAAGCCAAAGGGCATCCGTCTAAAGGCATACATCCTAAACGGACAGGTGAATGTCATTTTCTTGGTCTTCGAGCGCTATGGCCACCTGATTGTACCCCGAGTACCCATCAAGGAAATAGTAATGACTCTTCCCAGCTAGCCTCTCGATAATATGATCAACAAATATTAGTGGGAAATGATCCTTCTTGATGGCCTGATACAATCATCTGTAGTCCACATAGACCCTCCAAGAAGTGGGTACCCGGATAGCTATCTCCTCTCCGAACTCACTCAAAACTATAGTGTTACCCGTCTTCTTGGGTACCACATGCAATGGACTAACCCACTTGGAGTCAGAGATGGGGTAGATAAAATCAATGCTCCACCACTTTGATATCTCCTTCATGACCGCATCTCGAAGATTCAGGTTCGGTCGTCACTGGAACGCACGCGATGGCTTGGCATCCTCTTTGAGATAGATGTGGAGGGAGCACATGGACAGACTTATCCCTTGGAGATCATCTACATTCCAACCAATCGCCTTGCGGTTTCTTTCAAGAACCTCCATCAAACGAGATTCTTGATCTTCAGTCAAATCTACTAAGATAATGACTGGGAACATATCTAGCTCACCCGTAAGGAATCTATACTTCATACTCTGCGGCAAGGTCTTCAATTATGGACAAGTGGGAGCTAGCAAATCTGGCTTCTGAAATGTCTGAGTGAAGGCTACCAGATCTGCGTGAGAGAACTCTCGCTGAAGCTGTGATTCTGATGAAGACTAGCCTGCTGGTATATCTGTAATCTGTGCTGGCTTGCTTTCTGCCCTAGCTGTCAGCTCTATGGACACAAGACACAGTAAATAATCATCGAACTCCTGCCAATCAAAGTTGGTATATGTGTCTGAGGGATCTGAATCTAAAGCACATGAAACGAAATCTGCATCGCTATCCTGACCACGGGCATCAGCCTCAAAAGTGTCATGTGCCATGGGTGTGCTCTCCGTCTCATCTGCCATGATATGTGAATCTATAGTGTTTGCAGGTGTGATAAGAGCCCGTGATGCTGGATCTGCCTAAACTGCTTCATCATCTGTAATCACAAAGTCGCACCCATGGTGGGCATCTCGCTCTGCATCTGTCATCTGCTCTGTCCAGGTTGAATCTCTCGCTTTGGTCTCCTCGAACATCTATATTTGTACACTTTCATCCTCGATGCAAAAGTACAACTTCCTGTTATCATGATTAGACACTGCCTTGGCTGTGGCCAAGAAAGGACGTCCTAGGATGATGGGGGTATCGGTCACATATTCAGGGATCTCCATGTCCAATGCAACAAAGTACATGGGGAATCTTAGGCCCTGAATTGTGACGGTCACGTTCTTGAGTAACCCCTTTAGCCTCTTGATAGATCTATCAGCAAACTGAAGGACTGTCCTACTTTGTCTAAGAGAGAGAAACTCGAATCGGCCGAGTAAGACAACCAAAAGGAGGTTAATCGAAGAGTCGCTGTCTAATAGAGTATGATCGAAATGCTACTCATGGATGTGGCATCTGCCATATGGAGCTCTTGCATCGGGTCTCTTGGTTGGCAACCGATTCTGAATAGCAAAGCATGAGTAAACATATGGATCTCTGTAGTGTGGTTCCTCTTCCTTCTTGCGGATGGTGACCTTCTCTCTCAATTCTTCTAGAAGAGGGGGATGTGCTCTAGTACCTCTTGTAGAGTCAGATGTATCTGAAATCGATCTATCATCTGCTCCTTGAACTCTAACTGGTGTCTCTTTTTTTGGATTTTCTTTTTCGATCCTCTTTCCTAAGTGGAGTGCTTGAGGGAAGGGGATAGAGGAACTCTCTCTAGAAAGACGAGGGTCAGGAGTAGGTTCCTGTCCAGGAAATGGGGTAGAATAAATACAATGATCATCATGCAAAATGGATGGACTCACAAGAGATGCAGAAACCTTTCCTTTCTGCATATTTTTATTTTAACTTTTCCATTTAAGGAAACACAACTTAAGGAAATTTGGTGGCATTAGTACCTCCCACAACATCTGACTTTACGACATCAACACCGCACTCTGGCGAGGAATCTGGAGTAATGGTGGCATCGACACCACCATCTGCAACTGGAATCACGACGGCCTCAGTACTGTCAGCTGGATCAATATCCTTGGTGGCTTTAACGCCACCGTCATCATCATCATCATCATCACAAGCAACATCAACACTGCTTCCATCCTCGCTTGACACTCTAGAATCTGCATGGGATCATCGCTCAGACGAGGTGCCACCGACTGGCATCCTACTACTCCTAAGTGTCACAAAATAAACATCAAATACATAGGAAGAAATATCATCCAATATATCACTAGGAGTGGTGGTATCTGTAAATTGTAGTTGCTCATATTTCCTCTTCAGATTGTTTGGGTTAGGTTCAATCTGAGTGGGTATGGCGGCCTTGCCCTTGATAGTCTCCCTCATTTCTTGTCGGAACTCGTCCATCTCTCACCGAAAGGATGCCTGCTGGTTAGTGAGTAAGTGGGCAAGGTCAGCAAGGGTTGGGTTCTCATAGACAGGTGTATGAGAAACAGACGGGTTGCCTCGTTGGAAATGAGGTTGAGTCTCCTGTTTGTTGGTGGTATTGGGGAGGAGGAAGCTGGGAATACTGAGAATGATGTTGTTGCAGCCTCTACTGATGTCCCGGGTATGAGGGACGAGGACCCTGTTGGTGGTGCTGCTAGTGGGAGTACTAGGGTTGCTGCTCTGCCCTGCTTGAGCTGGAGGCTGCTGTTGGGAGGAGGTGCCTCCAGTAGACCATCGAAAGCTGGGATGGTCACAACGAATCCCAGGCTGAGGTTGGTACTAAGAGTACCAAATCCTGTTGACTTCCATCAACGGATCCTACTCAAGCTGTGGAGGGGAAAGAGCTGCTAAGGGCTGATCTAACTGATAGACCACAATCTGAGTGTCCGGAGATGGTGGTGGTTGCTGGTAGCACTAGGGTTGCTGAACCAGCTCTACCTGTATATGGTGTACCAAGCGGTATGAGGTAGGTGGCTGGGTGGAGCTACTCCTAGATCGACATGTGAACTCAGACGAGGCTGAGAAGCCATCTGTGCCTCCTAGAGACACATGATCTGAGTCTTCAGGTCACTCAATGTCTGTGCCAACTGATCAATCTGGTTCAGTCCCTAGCAGTGCTTCTTCTCTATAATCTCGATTCGGTCCAACTTCTCACTAATGATGTCCACGTCGGCAGCTGAAGACTCGGCAAGTGCTGCTACTGACGATGAAGTAGAAGGACCGGCATCGACACCTGCAATCCTCTAGTAGGAAATGGCCTATGGGAGGGGATTCCCCTGAGTGTAGACTCGGGTCTAGGACATCACAGTATAGTTTTCTGCCATGTCCTCATAGATGGCCCAGACTTGGTCTCGTCCTTGGCAAACAAGGACCCTCCGCACGAGGCACTCACTAGCCCCTGCATCTTTGGTGTCAGCCCATAGAAAAATATCTGAATAAGGTTGGGCTTGGATATCTTATGATGTGGACACTAATTATTGAGCTCTCTAAATCGATCCCAAGCCTCATGGAACTGCTCATTTGGGATCATCGTGAAGTTGCCGATCATCTCTCTTGCTACGTTGATCCGACCAAGTGGATACTACTTGTTCAAGTACTCGGTTTGGAGCTGCTTCCATGTGGTGACATACATCTCTAAATGCTTCAGCTAGTAGGCTACTCTGTCAACTAGGGAAAATGGGAAGCGATCATCTTGATCATATCCTCATCCATGTATCTGTCGTGGATGGTGCTAAATATCATATCGAATTCCTGTTAGATGGAGGTGCTGATCCTCGGTGTCTAGCCCATGGAACTTGGCCAATAGCTGTATCGTTGGGGGCGAAGCTCAAAGTCGTCAAGGATCTTTGCAGCTGGATCCAACGGTGGGTGAGGGTCACACCAGGATTGTGCAACTGCCTCATCGTACATGCTGGTCTCTGTGGGTCTTGTGGCTCCTCGTGACGTCCGTCTCCTCCTCCAGCTCTTGCTATCTCTCCACTAGATGGTCTCTACGGCTCTACTCTGCTGGCTCACATCTGCATGAGTTCCCTCCTTACCTCAGCCATAAAAACTCCCTAGTCCCGAATATGACGCTACATGGTCTCCAGGGAAGCTAGCAATGTGTTGTTGATGGCGGCCTGATCTAGTACATACGAAGAAGTCTACGGCTGCTCATCAGTCCTGTTCTCACTACTGGCCATCTCTCTGGTATCTACAAAGGTAAAATACCAAAACTCAGGTGTTGTCAAGTGAACAAATAACTACGCTGGCCTCTGCTCTGGTATTAAGGAGTGGTAAAAGGGCGGTCGAGGGAGAACAGGGTGGTAGCGAACTCAGGTTCAGAGAGTAGGTCTGAGCTCTCTAAAGCCACCCTAGATGAATGGAGAGGAGTTCTCAAAAGAGGTGTTGTCAAAGCCAACCTAGGGACCTCCTTACCATCATTGTGATCTGGGGATTTTTGAGGATTGGATTTGGAATGCAAAGAGGATGAGAATTAAAACCCCACGTTCATCTACGTGACGCGAGCTGATGACCATGAGAGATCGATCATTAATCTTGTCCAATTTTATTAAGTTGATCAATCAATCTACCATAGCGATTAAGCGAGCTATTGGAAACTCAATGTTCCTAGGAGATTGCCCCAAATCTCACAACTAGTTTTCCCAGCCAGTATGAGTGCGTACCGTTTACCGGCTACCCGATGAAATACTCACTAGAGAACAACTAGTTACAAGACTAGTAGTCTGAAAGGAGTTCAGGTGCGGCTCTATCTTAGTGTGCGGATGACTCTCTTACTGAAGATAAACCAACTGAGTAGGGTTGACTCTCCTCAAAATAAAGATTTTTAGATGAAGTTTATTCAAGTTTGCATTAGCAGTCCCAATTTTTTGTTATCACTTTTTAGGTATTTTTTGAAATAAAGACAACGCCTAACGAATTTTCCAATTTCCTTGGTTATTTTGAGTCCAATAAAATAGGGGGAGGAAATCAGAAAAGCTGATGCATGATCAAACACAATGATGCATGCAGAGATAGAAATGTGTATCTGACTCCAATACTCTACATGCAGGGTGATCCATGTATAATAAAGACTGAAAGTAAATTATTTATATGATGCATGAGGAAATCATCCCTAGATGAGCAAATCTATTAATCGTGAAAAACAAATAGCTAACTATCGGGAAGAGAGACCGGAGTCCGGTCTTCGATGCCGATTGGTGCCCACCACAATGGGTCCTGCCAGCGCTGTATATGGCCTCTCTCGGTACGTGGTCTCTAATTCCAATAAGTTAACTTTTTCAAATTTATTTTAGCTAAGTACAATTATGATATATAGGAACAGCTAAGCAATTAGGTGTTGGTACCTTAGGTAATTACGATGCAATCAATAAGAAGTCCTAAAACTAGGGTATAGAACCTATGGAATCAAATATAAAAGAAATCGATAAATCAACGAAAAAGTTGTGGAAAACTACGGTGAGGTCCCCTGAGTACACCGGTACTCGGCGCAACATACCCCAAAATGTCTAAGTCCAAAGAGCAAAGTCTAATTATTACAATAATAAAGGTTTTTGCAAGAATAAAACTAATCTGTGAGCTGTAACCATTTATTATATCGTCAAGTCAGAGGTGGTCTAATGTGGTCCTCACAAGGTGTGACCTGTAGTGTCACTGAGGTGGCCGCTCACAACCTACGATAAAATCAACAATTAACCCATAGGTGTAGATGGAGCAATATAATAAAGAGGGGGGATTTAATATAACCCAGACAAAAGCATATAGGGTACAAGTATTCTGGGTGTCAAATGACAGGGAGCACCGAGGATAGGCAAATAATTATTGTATACAAAGAAGAAACAACAACTATTTTTATGTATTTTTGGGTTTTTAATTTTTGTGGGCTTTTAAAGATAAATAATTTTTTAGGGTTTTTAATTTTATATATTTTGTATTTATTTTTAATTTTTAATTTTATATTTCCTTTTTATATTTTATATTTTTTAATTTATTTTCCTTTTAATTATATAATAAGTTACGTATATATATGTATATATAAATAATAATATGTATAATATAAGTGATATATAATATATTTATATAAAATATATAAAATTTCAGTAAATACAATTTAAAATAATCCTTTTTTAAAAGGTATTAAAAATATTTATAAGTATTTATAATATTAATACTTATGTTAATAAGTATATAATTATATATATAAGTATATAGGATATATATTATTTTATATTTATAATTATAGCCAATAATATTAAAAATTTATAAAATAAATTGTTTGTCTTTTTTATATTTTACTCTATTTTTGTATTTTTTAGAATTTTTACAAAATTTTTAGTATTTTTAAATTCAGAATTACTCCAAAACAAGGAGCAATTAAATAGGTCGAGATTGATTTGAGATTTAAAAATAGATAAAGGGCTCAAATTTTCTCAAAATCAGTTTATATATACATTTAAGATAGAAAACTAACTTTTGTATTTTTAAACATATTTTCTAATTTTTTTAGGTTTAGAGAAAGCTTTCAATTGTTAGGGTTTTCTTCTTCTATTTTTTTGTGATTTTTGGTCTATAGGTATGTTATAAAGTAATATAATACATATATTTTTTTGGAATTTTTGAAGGTGTTTTTCTATTTTTTGTATTTCTGCCTTAAGCAGCTAATAAATAGCACCAAATAATTTTTAATAAATTGGAAATGCAATAAAATAGCAAATAAAAATTTTGGTGTGTTACCACATCATTCAGAGCACACTTAGTAATTTTTGCACAATTTATAGATCTAGGTTGCTATTTAATCCAAAATGAAATGCACGATACATATTATAAAATGCCTGACATGTGTATAAATGTAATAAAAAAATAAATATGAGGAGTTTCTTGCAAAA
The DNA here is from genome assembly GCA_037367405.1 of Ottelia alismoides. Lineage (NCBI taxonomy): Eukaryota > Viridiplantae > Streptophyta > Magnoliopsida > Alismatales > Hydrocharitaceae > Ottelia > Ottelia alismoides. Next base: position 48,789 of record JAZKJV010000251.1, on the reverse strand, counting down.
TACCCAAAGTTTTGCAACTTAATTTATAAATTTTGGAATTAAATTTCAATAAGAAAACCTGGAGGGGTATGCATGAAAATTACCAAACTCACGAGGGCACGAGTTGAGTTGCTAGAGGACTTAAGTATAATATCCAATACATACGTGGTTTTTGTTGCAATATTTCCACAAAAGTTAACATAATAAAATATTTACAGGACTCTTAATTAAAAACAAAAAAAGTGTGGAGGGGGTATTGCAAATTACCCACTTAACGACCCTTTGATACAACCAATACTTGGACGACCGCATGGCAGATCACTTGACCGTGGGACGTTAACACTTCAATTTAACTAGACGACCCAGATTAGATCTGGGCCGTGTTCTTCATCCAGCGGCGGTCAAAGGCCCTGGAAGAACATGCAAGAACAAGGAGCCGAAGCTCCTTCGATATGGATTTCCTCCTCCATTTGACGTCTTCCTCTCAATTCGATGACAACCCCGACGTGTTGGTGGACCTCCACAACTGCAGGTGGTGGCCAATGGGGCCCAAATGCGACGTGGTTAATCTGGATCTCATTCTTGATCCAAGTCACCTGGTGCTCCTCCATGTGCTCTAGTTAGCTACAGCATGGTCTTTTGGACTTGTGACTGCAGCAAAAAACACACTGGCTCAAGAACTATCTCCTCGAGCGATTGTTGAAGCTAGAAGTAAAGAGAGGTGGAATGGCGATGATGTCGTTAGAAGGGCTTTAGATTCCCATATCCACGATGGATCTGGGTTGGAAAATTGGGGGAAAATATGGAGAAGTTGTAGGGGATCGTAATGTAGTGGGAATGGAGCGGAGATATGATCAGAGATGTGCGAATTTGAAGCCGGAGCTGCAAGCTTCGACGATTTGGATTTTTAAAATTGAACTAAATGTGTAATGATTGACCAAACTAAAACCTAATCTATGCTAAGTAAATTAAATGCAAGAAATATAAGGTTCCCTAGTAGCTCGACTCGACTGGAGTTGAGGAGCAGGAAGATGTTGCCGGAGGTGATCCAGTGAGCACTGGATCTGGCGAAACGACCCCTTCTCCACACCAATTGGGCTCGGATGCGCGTGTTGTCACCACTAGCTTGAATGAGATGGGCTCTTAACGGGGTTACAGGGAAGAACCAAGATCAAAAAGAGGAAAAAGATCAGAGGGGATATTTATAGGGTGACCTCCAGCCAAAAGAATGGAGAGATGGTGGGAGGATCGAAGGTGGAATGTGGAGATTCTTGCATGGGCGAGGGTCAAGGGTGAAGGGGCTATGGATTGGCGGTCATCTCGAAGAAGATGGATGTGAGGGGCATGTGTGAGAAATGGGAGAAGTGGGGGTTGCACGAGTTCTGACAGAAGAGGAGGAATGTAAACATATAGTTGATCGGAGTCAACAAGAGAAGTGATGTGGTTGGTCCACGTGGACCAACTAGATAATTCCCTAGTAAAAATTCATTGTAAATGCATTTAAAAATAGTAAATGAATTAATTAAATTTTTGTTAAAACATAAAAAATATTTCTAATTTTATATATCATAAAATACCTATTTTTATTTATTTGTACATGGCTATTTATTATAGGTTACTATTCACATTTATAGATATAGGTAAATGTGCTTGCATTTTATAATTTTATTTTTAATTTGTATTTTTATTTTATTATTGTATATATGTATTATATATATTTTTAGTTTATTTAATTACATATTTATAAATTTTCATTTTATTTTTTTGAGTTTTTTATATACTTAATTAATTAATTAATTAATTGTGTATTCCGTATAGCTATATATAGGTATAGTCCATATATATTTTGAAATACATTATTTATTTTATTTTATTTTAATGGTTTTATTTTATTTTAATTATGTAAATGTGTTTTAAATAATATCTACAATTTTACAAAAAAAATAAAATAGAAAAATGTAAGGAATAAATATATTGAATATTTTATACATGTGTGCTGCACAATGGGGGCCCAAAACCTAACTTTTGTATCTTAACTCCAAATTGAATGAAACCACCTTCATTAAATAACTTGTTTAATTTTATGAATAATAAATTTGAGTTTGTCATTTTTGACTATATATGGAGAAGATACACGTCTACAAATTTTTCCTTGCGGCTTTTTATGTTATGTGTCCTGGGCATAATGTGCATTATTCTTGTGTGAAATAAATTTTGTATATTTCTTTTTTTATGTACAATATTCATGTTTAGGGTTTTATTATTTGTTGTATGAAAATAATGAAATAAAATAGGTCCTAAAATGGAATTATTGGCCTATGAATTTAGGGTTTTTAAATTGTGTTGTCTATATAATTAGCCGCCCTATCTCACCCTACTTTATTTCTTGTCGACCAAGTCATCATGACGACAGGGTTTCGACAGCTAGGGTCACTCGATGTCTTTGACACCTCATTCTTTTTCTTTTATTTATTTATTCTTTTATTTTTGTAATGAATACAATATTATATATAGTCTTTTTTACAATATTCATACAATATTATTTGTGAATTATTGAATATTTATTTTCATAAATTAATGATATATACATGCATTTAGCTAGGGATTTAAGGATAAAACGAAAGAATAAAGGTGATGAAATGAGGATTCATAAGGCACCTAGGTTTTCTAAGCGACAATGTTATTTTGTTTATATTTCTCTGTCCTTATATCCCACTACTTTATTCCTTGTCGACCAAGTCAATATTGACTTAGCCTCGGGGTTTAGGGTAGTCAGTATTTATAATGCTTCATTTATTATTTTTATTTTCTTTATTCATTTATTTTGTATTTAAATACAATTGTGTTCAGTTAATTAGTCCAAGTTAGATATTTTCACATGCATTTAGCCAGGTCTAAAAGATAAAATAAAGGAATAAAGGTGCATGAATGGGTATTCATCACCAACCATACCTAACCTTGCTAGTCCCTATCAAATACTTATTAGGAGAATAAGTGATGAAAAAGAGAAAATAAAGAAAAGGAAAATAAAGAAGGTAGACTGATTAAGACTTTTGAACTTGTCTTGACAAAAACAGAGTTTGGAGCTTGGTTAAGGCATTTGGATTATTAGTTTGTTCGAAACCATGCTCATGTCTAGATTTCTGACTCAACAACCCTTAGGTTCTATGTTCCTATATACAGTTCACTTCAATAGCCTGGTCAGAACCGTCTTTTCAGACACATACTCTTGTAACCTTGAAATGACATATACCAAGTGTGTGGATTGTGTAAGATCTTCCCAGACAAATAGTTGAACTATCTGTTTGTCTCCTCCTCTGTTAACTCGTCCTCAGGGAGATGAATATTTGCTTCTAAGTTCAGGTACATGCTAGTACACAACGAATTAGGGAGAAGCTAGAAGAAGGAGAAAAGAATTGGAAATGGACCAGTGTAGTCAAATTTCCTTGTGAAGCTCAGCTAGTATGACCAAGTCTCCATAAAGAAGCATACCTTTTTTAGAAGCTCAAAATTTTTTATTAGATTATTTTCGGTATTTCTTTGTTTTGTCATTGCACTGCATTCTTGTTTTACCCCGAAAGATATAGAATATTTTATTCTGCCCATATTTTGGGATTTTAGAAAAATTGTGCTAGCGGATTATTTCTCATCTGAAGCTCTATTTTGATACAATCTCCAGTCGTTATATGTCCATTATATTAGAGAAACAATAGGTAGAAGTACATGTTTCGGCAATCCCCAAGAATGGTTCATGAACTATCCTTGACGAAGCGTCCTAGTATCGTCCAAACATAGACTTCCAAATTTTTCAGCAACCCATTGCTGAACCAGAATTTTCATGGATCTAAAGCAATCCATACAAGGCGGGATCACAATGTCACTGAGGCGACCCACGAGAAATCCCAATTCAAACAACAATTAACCCACAACAAGAATCAAATAATGAAAAGCGGTGCGGAGTTAAAATTTATTATAACTCTACAACAAGGATGTGTATAGGTGCAAGTATGTGTAGAGGTCGAACACAGGGAGCAGACAGGTAGAATGGGGGCAAAATGCTCAAAAGTGTGACTGTGATGATTTGTCTATTTATGCTATTTTTGTGGGTTTTTTATTTTATATTTTTTTATTTTATTTTTAGTTTTATATTTTTATATTTTGATTTTTATTTTCTGATTTTATATTTTTCTTTTATATTTTATATTTTTTATATTTTCTTTTTCTTTTAATAAAGATATAATATATAAGAAGTATATATATACACTAGAGATAAGAGAGAGGTCAAAAGAGGTAAAAATATTCAAAATTAGGGAAATAAAGTGTTTTTGTGCTTTTTGTATTTTTCTACTATTTTTGTGATTTTTCTATGTTTTTCCTAATTTTTTTGGTATTTTTAAAGTCAAAAATACTGAAAATAGTGGAATAAATTGCTGGTCAAAATTAAAATAAGGATGAAAATATCAAATGGATTCCAAATTTCCTCAAATTAATTTTAAAATAAAGATAATAAAACAGAGAAAATTTAGAGATAAAAAATTGTATTTTTAGGATTTTTCTTGAATTTTTAATATTTTTATGAAGGTTTTTGAGATTTTATAATTTTTAGGAGTTTTCTTTTATATTTTTTATATTTTTTTGACTGAAGTTGAAAGACACTAAAATAAGCAAAATACACTTTTTTGGGAATTTACTAAGGTGATTTTATAATTTTTATGGATTTTATAGTGCAAACAATATAGAAAATGCATGTTTTTGAATTTTTATAAATATTAAAATGTAATAGAAATGCAATGCAAAAATGAGGTGTGAAAACACAATGTCACAGGAGCTTAATGTGATTTTTTAGTGATTTTTGGAGTTTTATAGATACATGCAATAAATAGATATAGCAAAAAGAATCTACACTATGGCCAGGGCATTTATGTAAATATCAGAAACTGTAGGGGCTTGCGTGTAAATTTCCACCAAAATTTATAACTAAAGTAAAAACCTTTCTGGACCAATCACAAATAATTGAAACTCCAAGGATATATTTGCAAAATTCCCTAAGCCACGTGCACAGGGCACGTAACTGACATGGACTAAAAAGTAATAACACAAAGACTTGAGGTTCCGTTCGCAAATTTTACAAAAGTTTAAAAACTACCGATGAATGTTTAAATAGTAGTTATTAAATACAAAAAGTGTCAGGGCTATAAATGCAAAATACCCTTGCCAAGCAGATCCAACGACCAAAAGATAACACTTGGACACGTGTCACGCCTAGGATGCGCGATAGCCGTTCACCGCCGACGGTCGAGATTAGAACGTACAGAGATGATCGAACGGCTGGTGAAGACCCGATCGGACGACCGCTGGGGATTGGAGTCAAGACCCGATCCAACGGCTCTACCCCCCTCTCCAAGAACAGGGAAGAACAGAGGAGGTCTCGAGCTTCGATCGTCTAGAGGGTGTTACTCCAGCCACCGTCCTTGCCGTAGAAGACATCCAACGCTGCCTGGAAGTGTTCTTGACACGTCGGCGGAGCCAAAATGGCTCGACGAGCCTCGGTGCTCCGCGGTGGAGTCAGAGAAAGAGATGAGTTCCACGTACCACGCTTTTCAAAAATCGACCCCCTCAAGGGGATTCTTTAACTCCTACGGCCTGCAAAAACGAGCTACAAAGGGCGCAGGAAAAATGCTGCGACCTTCCAGAGGGAAAAATGGGCTGGGAAGGCGGAGTAGGACCTCGCCGGAGCAGGCTCCGGTGAGGTGATAGTGAAGGTGTCTGGTTGGGTGGAGTTACGGAAAAAAGATGCAGAAGTAGATCCTAAAACTATAGTAAAGGAAACAAATGCAAGAAAATGAGAAGAACTGGACCTCAAGGGGCTAATATCCCCGAGATGGGACCTTGACGGCGGTGGCCCACCGGAGGTGGTGGAACGATGCCTTAGACTCGTCGAAGGCCTCCCCGAGGAGCTGGAGGTTGTGCTGTCACCACAACCCGTCTGGAGCTCGGTCTAGGAGGCTTCAAGCGGGTCAAAAACGGTTCAAAGTTTGAAAATGGAAGAAAGGGGGTTTTTGTAAAGGATTTTTTACGCCCCCCGGTTACCTCTTTTGGGCGGGAGACAACCCTGCAAGCAAGATTTCCGGGAAATCAAGATCGCGATATCAAATGCGCTAATTCCGAAAAAAGAAGAAGCGTAGGAATGATTACGCCCCCCGGTTACCGGCCTAATAAGGCTCTTTTGGGCGGGAGACAACCTAGCTAACAAAAGTCCGTATAGAATAGCTTTTTTGAATCAAGTGTAGATTGGCATTTATATATAGAATTTCCCCGTGAACATCCTAAGCTACTAAATGCCCTTGCCAATCGCCTCTCTCTCTCACTCCTTCATCTCCCTTCGTCCTCCGGAGGCTCCAAAGATTGATGCAGATCTCACGAATCGTTGATCCAATCCACGAGGTGAAGGCTAGGCGTGTAAGATCGATTGTCGATGAGAAAAAGTTGTTAAGGCAGCGTCACGAGATAATGCAAGGAAGAGCCTTGAAAAATCCGTAAAAAACGGGACAAAACCATGTTCTGACATGAATAGGAGGGGGTCAGACAGTTGAACTTCGGTCAATTGTCAGAGCCACCTAGTTGGTCCACGTGGACCAACCAGGAAAATCTCGCAAAAAATGTTTTATTAATTCAATTCAAATTAGTAAATGAATTTATTAATTTTTGATTATTAAATAAAAAATGTTTATTATTTTATAATTTGTTTTATGATGATTTTTAATTAATTTTATGATGTATAAAAGTACAAGTTACCATTTATAGGCTATATAGGTGTGTATATATATCTATATATTTTAATATTTTATTTTTATTTTGTGAATTTAATTTATTTATTTTTGTTTATTATTTTATAAATTTGTAGAATATTTTTATACACTTAAATATATTTTTATTTTATTTTTCTGAAATGTTTTGTATACTTAATAAAATAGAAGTATTAATTATATAGGTATATATATACAGACATTATACCTAGGTATTATATATAGGTATTTTATTTTTGTATTTTCTTTAGGTTTTTATTCTAATTTTAATGTACATATATATTATAAATAATATTTACAAAATTCTAAATATCTAAAATTATAAAAATAAAGAATAATAAATAAAAGGAATATTTTAATCTGTACAAGTATACTATAGGGGTCCAAAACTCAACTTTCAAACCGTAGCTCCGCCAAATGCGAAGCCACCTTCATTAAATAGCTTATTTAAAATTATATAAATTAAAGGTGATTTTGATACGTTACGAGTTTTACTAGGGAGATACAGGTCTGGGAAGTTAGGATTCTGGATTCTTATTCAGATCATAACTTTTTATCTGTACATTTGTTTTGAGTAAAATCAATTTTGTAATTTTCTTTATTTAATTATCTACAACTTTCATGTACAAAGTTTCTTTATTTGAGGTATAAAAAGTGGAACTAAAAATAGGTCCCAAAATGAATAAAGAATGAATTAAATAAAAGGGATTTTATTGTGTTTTGGCCCTTATCTCCCCCTACTTTATTTCTTGTCAACCTATTCATCTAGATGCCTAGGTCTCAGGGTCTCGGGTCATAAAATATTTACAATATTTTATTATTTTTCTTTTCTTTTCTTTATTCTATAATTTTTACTTTAAAAACTGTATTTTATACACTATTTATATAATAATGCACGAATGCTAAAATGCCCGAATTGACAATATTTACACGCATTTACTAGGGTTTTTAAGGCCAAAATGATAGAATAAAGATGATGAAACGTAGATTCATCATCCATCTTGGTTGAGCTAAGTGTTGAGTGTGAGGTTTTGAGTCAAATCATTGTCTCAAGAATCATACAGGTGACATGAAGGGTTCTAGTTAGTTACATTGAATTGACTCATGAACACCATCTCACAGAACCTAAAGATTTAAGTTAACAACCTGAAGCATCTCAATTCCAGCCCTTAACATGTTCCTATGAAATTAAGTGGATTATGGTATAGCTCAAGCTCCAATCTCTGGATTTTATTTAGACTCAATAAGTTGTCAAAACCATTCAGAAAAATGCTAATGCAAAGTAAGGAAATATTTTATGAAGACATTTTCTAATTTTGAACTTTTTATAAGATTTTTAAAAAGTTTTACAATTTTTATGGGGTTTTGAAAACATTTTTTATTTTTATGGGATTTTTGAAAAAGACAAAATACTTAGTAAAAGAGGTAGCACATTAGTGGTATGTACGAGTTTCGTATGAGTGTTATTATTTATGTATGATTTATTGTTTACCCTTACCTAGTATTTTATCCATATTTATAGAAAATACGAAAGTACGAGTCATGGCTAACGTCTATATTCATATATATGTTCCTCCTATACTTAACTCGAACTATGACCTCATAGTGGTCAAATAGTAGAAAGGAAGACATAACTCGTGTTAAGTATAGAAATGCCTATGACTTAAATAATGTGAAGTCGACCACGAGGTTCCTAGCCATTTTGTAAACAACCCCTTTCAAGTTTGTGTATTTTATTTTAGTCCAAATTTTTGTAGAATCAGTGTAATACTTTAGGCTAATAGGCATGTTTGCCCCTTGTCGACATGCTCATGCTCAGTCTGTCGATCTAACTAGATGGATCAACGGTCACTGAGGTGATCGAACGCATGAGACATATGTCAAACAACATTCAACCCACAATGTATTAAAAATCCATGCGAATGTGTGAGTCAACATTTATTTTTATTTCAACTATACAAAATATGTGTATAATGTATAAGTATGTAGAGTATTGTACCACAGGAGAACAATATAGATTGAGAAATTAATATTAATTAAGCCCAATCAATCCTAATTCATTGTTAATTTCTTTTTGACTTTTATTTTTAATTATTTTGTGGATTTTTAATATTTGATTTTATTATTTATTTGATTTTTATTTCATACAGATATTTTTGTTATTTTGATATTTATAAATAAAAAATATTAATATTATAAGGAATAATATATATTAAGATAATAATATAGAAAGAGAAAGATAAATAAAAGAGAGAAGCAAATGTTTTAAATATTTTAATTAAGTTAAATAAAATCAAAATAAGGAAAATAAAATCTTTTGTATTTTAATTAATTTGCAAATATTTTTAGGATTTTTTACATAGTTTTTATAATTTTTTATAAAGTTTTAAAATATTAAAAAAATGCACAGTTTAAATATATGAAATTGTTTTGGGTGTTAAAAATAGACAACAGTGTACAAATGTCTCGAAACTATTTTTAATAAATATCGTATATAATAAAGAAAAATAAGAGAGGGAAAACAATATTTTTTGTTTTTTCAAGAAATTTTAATAATTTTTATAATATTTTTAAGTTTTTGTAAAGTTTAAGTTTTTATTTTATATTTTGGTATGAAGTTTTGGATATGTGTTAATATATAATTGGCTATAGCTAATATATTTTTGGGTAATTTTTAGATATTTTTTCTAATTTATGGTTTATAATAATTGAACAGGTAATAAAAACTTTTTTTGGTATTTTTAATAAATAGTAAAATAATAAAAAAAATACATGCGAAAAATATATGTCATCAAGCACATTAGCATGCACTTAAACTAATTTTCCTATAAATTTTTGGAAAATAAAAATATTTTTAAAACAAATATACACAAAAATAGAAGCTGTAGTTCACAATGACCTTTTTGCAATTTTTAAGAACTCAAATTTGATTTAAGAATAGGTTCAGGAATTATAGAGTACATATTACAAATATCCTAAAAAGTACCTCACTTGGATTGACACATGAGGTGACGTGGATAAGGACCAAAATGCAAATAGAGAAAACTCAAGGTCCTTAGTTGCAAATATTAGAAAATTATTACAAAGCAAAATAAAGATTAAATATTGAAACAAAATACAAAAAAGGTGGGGGACTAAATGTGCAAATTACTCCCTAAAGCGCAAGATCCAACAATTAGTTGATCTTCACTTACGCACATGGATTATTGGGATGGCATGGTGTCTGTTCGCCAATGGACATCTTGGAATAGTTCCTGGCTCTGCTCAATCCAACTGCAACTGTGCAATCTGGGCCTCACTCGTGATCGGGCGGTGTTGAGGAGTCAAGGGGGAACATGGAAGAACAACCGAGCTTGGCTGCTTCGATATGATGTATCTCACATCTCCGACCGCCTGGGAGGCTCCTTAATATCTCAAAATGGATCTAAGGCTCCTCTACAGCTGACGGTGTACTCAAGAAGATCCATGACCCATCGATGGTGTCCTAGAGACGTTGCGAACTCAGAGCACTTGGGATGATTCTTCATGTACTAAATAAGTCCCCATGGGGGTACTTAGCACTACAACTTGCACAAGAAGAACAAAGGAATGAGGGCAACAATTTAGGCCCCTTTATTTGGGCAAATGAGGCAGAGATGGTTCATGGTGGGTGTATTTGGCGATGCAATGGAGAAGGACACCTGATTTCCCGATCTAGGCAAGATCGGGAGAGTGGAGGTGGTCTGGAGATGGAGAAGCGAAAGGGGAATAAGGTTGTGGTGAAAGAGTGGTTGGAACTAGGTTGTAGCACAGTGAAAGAAGGCTGGAGCTCTAGACCTCCGAAGAGCTAAGAGTCTAATATTTAAACTAAAAACATTAGTAAAGGCATGAAATAAAGGCTAGAAATAAAATTTGGAACTAAAATTTACCAAGAAATGTGAAGAAAAGAATAACTCGTACCTGGAGAACTAGGGACAGAATCATCAGGAGCGGAGCTCTAGTGATAATTGGGGCGCCGATCTCCTCCCCTTACTGTGCCTTGGATCGAGGAGACTCCACTTATTGTAACTAAGGGAAAGCTCCGATCAAGAAAAAAAAGGTGATTCAGGGATTTAAACGGAACATAAAATTATAAATGTGGCAGATGATAAATTGTATACATTAGGATTTTGACAAGGGTTTGCGCATGACTCGATGCACCATTGACCCATCTCGTGGTCCGATGTGGAAGAGTAATGCATCGATTAGATTTTTCATGCAGATCAATTTTCAAATCGAGGACTACATCAATCAATGTAAAATGGAGAAACAAGGGGGTCGACGCTTTGACAGGACTAAACCTAGGCGTGGGCGTATTGACCAAGGGGTCAACCAAGGCCTGCGCCTCATTAGTCCATGTCAGCGCACTAAAAGACAAAATAGAAATAAAAAGGAAAAACAATCAGAAATAAAATAGAAATGGATTTTATTAAATAAAACACAAAACTTGAAAATGTTTATTATTTTATGTACTATTTTAGGTATTTTTTATTTTTATCGACATATTTATTAGGTGTTTTACAAGTGTATTTATAGGTATAAATATTTATGTATTATATATTGATTTTATTATGTATTTTAAATTTTATTATATGTATATAGTTTATATATTTATAATATAATTATATATATATTTATTTACATATCTTTATTTTATTTTTTGAGCTTATTTGTGGACTTAAATAAATATGGGTATGTATAATATACCTATATAGTTTATTACATTCTTTATTTTAGAGATTTTTTAATGGTTTCGTTTTAGGTTTATATTTTTAATGTATTTTGAATAATATTTACAAGTGTTTAAAAATATAAAAAGAGTAAAAATGTCAAGAATAACTAAAATGGGTAAAATGTATAGGTTTTTAATACAATGGGACCCGAAAAGTTAACTTTTGTATCTTAATTTAAATTTTTATTAAACCACCTTCAAAGAATAAATAATTTAATTTAGAATACATAGTTTGTTAATTTTGAGTTCATATGATGAAGATATGGATCTATGAAGTTTGTTTACGACTTTGTCGTCTGTGTCCCAGTTGTGTAGTGTATAATTTTCATGTGCAATTATTTTTGTATTTTTTATGCATTTTTGTACATGTTTTTTGTTGATAATATCTTTATTTGAAGTATATAAGAGTGTGTATAAATTGGTGTATTTTGGTTGTAAATGCACTGTATTGGACAACTGGGGTTTGTAGGTGTATGTGTCATTTTGCATGTATTTATTCACCCTTATCTTCTCCTACTTTATTCCTCGTCGACTAAGTCAACATTAACTTAGTCCCGGGGTTTAGGGTCAATCAATATTTACAATACTTCTTTTATTTTTCTTTTCTTTTCTTTCTTTCTTTATTTTATATAGGTATTTGAGCCCATAACCGATGAATCGAGGACAAGAACACTAGCTGAAAGTACCACTCGACGAGCTAATCGATAACACAAGTCAAAAACATGGGGTTTCAAGGGTGTGTAGGACTTCTTCGTGTTGACCCGATTAACTCATGCACTTCCTTCTCTCCGAATGCTTCACTATAGGGGTCGTGTCCAATACCTATGTTTGGCTGAGACTGACTCCTCGGGCTTATAGAGTATTTATTTACATACAACAGTTAGTGAGTTAATTTGTACAAGTTAGCTGTATTTATGTATTTATCTAGGGTTTTAAATATAAAATAAAGCAATAAAGGTGCATGATTTGTTTTTTTATTGGATAAATTGCATGGTTGGCCCTTGTAATTTGTATGAATGTTATCAAATGCATGAATATTATGAGAAATTACATTTTCGTTCATGTATTGATGATTTATTTTCTTGCTTATATTATATTTATTTTAAATAGCATTTTGTTTCCAAAATTTGTAGAAAAATTATCTTAAGCGCTTGGATTATATATATTTATCACACATATTTTCTACAAGTCATTTTAATTTATTTTCTCACTTATAAAATTACAAAAACATTACACTTTCTCTTATTTGCTATTTAAAAAATCATAGAAAATACAAAATATTTTCAAAAATTCCAAAAAGTTACAATAGGCTTATCTTGTTATATTTCATCTTCTATCCAAATATTTTTGAAAACAAAAACAAAACTCCTAAAATTACAAAATACATAATAACTTATAAAAATTGGCAAAAATTCTAGAAAAATCAAAAAATTATGTTCTTTTGTTTTGAATATTCTTTAATTATATAATATATATTAAAATTAGTTTAGACTTATTTTATCATTCATATGTATTTATTAAACCCCAAACAAGGCTACATATTTATCATATCCACTATTTTGACTTATTTTCAACACTAAAAATCTTTAAAAATTATAAAAATTCTCCAAAAGAACTCCAAAATAGAGAAATACATATAAAACCAAAAAATATTTTATTTTCCTAATTTTTACTTTATTTGACTTATTAGAAAAATCCAAAAACACCTCTTTTATTTATATTATCTGCATAGAATATATAATAACTATATTTATATTATTATATATCTTACTTTAACAATTAAGTAAAATAAAACAATTTTAATTTCAAAATATAAAAAAAATACATAGTATTAAAAATTATAAAAATTAGCATATATTAAAATCCACAAAAATTAGCAAAGACAAAAGGACATAAAAAATACAAAACAAAACACAAAAATATTACTAAGTAATTAATACTAAATTTTCACTCTATTCCATGCTGTCCTAGTATTCGACACTCAGATTACTTATACTTATACATATATATACTCTGAGTTACAATATATTTTGACCCATACATTTTGATCACTGAATTTCATTATAGGTTGATTATTGATTGATTAAGCAATGATTTTTGGCTTAGTTTGTTAAGTAAATAGATCAAAGCCTTATCATCAGATCTCTGAAAAATTATTCATCCTCAACTATTTCCCTCAATGTCTTCAACCCAATCACTCTAGGTAACTACCCACCAGTGCACTTGGACCATGATACCTAAATCCGACATTGGGGCAATATCCAATTTCAACAAGAGTTCACAACATGTTCTACTTTGTGAGAGGAGTGAAACCATCTTTGATTCTCTGGCTTCCATTGATGACAATAGTCGAAGAAAGACTTGAGGCGACGATAGAAAGCCCCCTTAGCTTCAAACCATCTTAGGCGACCCTAATCAGGTGACCTTCTTTCCCCTTTTCTTCTTCTTCTTCCTCCTCTTCTTCTCTAGTTATCCCCTTTAGTTCCTATATCCTACTCTGATTCCCCACTTCTTCTTTCCCATCCACTTAGCCTAGTTCTAACCATCGAGACCACCCATACCTTCCTACCCCTTTTCACTTCAATTCTATCCTATAGAACCCTCCTTCTATGCTCAATATCATGGTCAGAACTCGGATGCAATCTCTCACCATTTCCCAAGACCTTCATGTCTTTCTAAGAATTATTACCTTACGATCGAGCACCATGTGTTCGAACCTGATCTCTTTTACAGGTCACATTGTTAGCATCTTTAACCATAAGAGCGGGGGCTCATCCTCCATTAAGCTTGCCAGAGGCAAATGCTCCTCTGTAGACCCTACCATCAATTGATTTACACCTCTTATATATCTATATCATCAAAGAGAGCTTCGACCATTATTGTCGGATCCATCAACGATCAGCTTCTACATCGGTGTTCTCAAGGAGAACAACAATCGCATGTTCATGTTGCCCCCTTGCCTCTAACCATTGAAGCATCGTCCAAATGCAACCATTTGATCAATATCATCTTTCATTCTACACATAGCAATGTGGTCTCCCTCAGTCCACCAATTAATAGAGCAAGGGCCATCTATACCGTTGAAGTCTCATTGCTATCATGTATAATGGTTTTTTATTTTTTTAAAACTCAAAATCATGGTTCTACTACATTTTGCATTTTTAATTGATTCATATTAATATCAAAAAATCTTAAAAATACAATAGGTTACATTTGAATATTACTTCATCTCATGTTTTCTATTTATAAAAATATAGCATCTTTAACCTTAAAATTCAACATTTCAAAATTTGCAAAAATCATATAAAAATATTAAAATTCCAAAAATACAAAAAATGTGGTTTGAATTCCTAGTGAAATTTCCTATTTATGACAAATAAAACTAGGAATTTTAAGGTCAAGTTGATATAGAGATCCTATTTTGAAAATAAACCATGTTTTCCTTTAAAATCAGTTTTAGAAGCTTTGTTTTGTTTGTTTCTTTTTAAATTTTACTCATATATTATCTAGTACCCAAAAACATCACAATCGTAAAACCCCAAAATATTTTTATATTATTACTATCTTTTTACTATTTTTTTATCATCATTAATAATAATAATAATTAAAATCATCATTCATCCTCTTTTTGTTACATAAATTATCACCTTGATTTTCATTTTACCTTAATTATTTTAAAATCAATTCAAATTTAGCAAAATGGAAAATATAATATCACAAAATAAAAAGGAAAAAATGAAAGTCCTAACCATTGCATTACATTGCATGTGCATAACATTTACTACATAACACACAACATACATTGCATTAATTCCATTTATTTCAGCACACCTTAATCCATTTCACATAAAATTAGACACACCGAATTCTGCCTAAACCGGATTTAAACTTTACCCCATTGTTATGTTCGACCTTGGAATCTTACCAATTACAAATTTTACACAACACTCTATTTGCTAAGATTCACTATATTTATTAGTGTAATTTCTGATCGATCGATTTCGTATGATTATACTACGCTTAGGGCGAAACCGATTTATCAGGTTTTTGAACACTATGGTGGAATTCATCAGGTGACCATATATCCCCTCTCCTTATTCACTCTCCTATCATTTCCCATGATCTTCTAAACATCTTTCTTGCGAAAAATTGATATATGATTTTTCAACGATAGCTCTTGAATCTTAAATCACAAATCTACTATTCGCAGATTATACACTAATGTTTTAAAGTACGAGGAGCAATCCTATGGATAATTAGCCATGCAGTCAATTCAATGATCTCAGGGTTAAAACAATAGCATCAAAATAGACCACTTTTAGTATGACTCTCAATCTCTAAACTCTCGTTGGTCGAAATACCCTTATTACAATAGTGGAAATCTCCTAAGTATAGTGTATTAGGGAACCGATGTTGATCGCAACTCTATGGCCCTGTTTGGTTAGTGGGATGGGGTGGTTTATGGTATCCACTTGTGAATAGTAGGTGTTTGGATAGTTACGAGGGTTGAGAGAGAGTTGGGAGAGGGTTGGAATAAAGAATGTGATGTGATATGACCTTGATTTGTGATAGATTTCTAACCCAGGTTTGGAGGGGGATACACCGGGATACCCTAGTAACCAAACGGGCCCTATAAGAATGGATAATTGGCTCAATATTTTATAGAATTTCATGGCAATATTAAAGGGTTGGAAGGCAAATATACCCAGCCTTCATTCGTTACTTGCCCTGCTAAAATCCTCCTCCTCCTCCTCTCTCTCTCTATTACAATATCTAAAAATACCCATTGAGATCCAATGGGCCTTTGATTACTAAGAAGAAACTTCAAGGCAAACGATAGTTGAGGGGTCATCCATCTTGAAAGTTTCAATAACGCATTGATCTCCAAGAGAAAACATATGTTGCTCAATTCATCCCGTAAAAGGTGAGGCTCTCATTTCCAAAAGTCAAAAAGGGAGCAAATGAGCTTAAATAGTATCTTGCAAAAGAAGTTGTTAACCCTGCAAGCTGGATACAAGTAGTTGAGAGCCCTAACTGAGGATGAGCATCCAAGGGAACTCGTCGCAATGGCTAATAATATTAATGTATCATGAGCCAAGTTGAGGCTTGTTTTTCTCCCGCTTGGTCCACGGACTGGTGCGGCTCAATTAGGCTAAATTGGGTTGGAGCATAGAGATGGAAAATGAGCGAGTGAGAGTACATTTTTTATTGATGGAACAATGAGGATGACTGGATATACGAGGGTAATTGGTATCTGAAGCATTGATTCAAAACTAATGATTCCCAAATAAAATAAGTGTATTATATGAAATACACCTAGGAGGAACAATAAGAGAAGCGATATTCATCATGTAGAAAGATAAATGCTGTTCTGATCAAGATATTGAGAAAAGCTTAATTATAGGTATGCTCACTACAAGAAAAATGAGTGGTGGTCACAGAATTTGGCTACGGAAACTTATGATCATGTTAATTTCGTTGCTACTAGTTTCTCGTAGATACAATTCTGTGGTCAAAATCCTCAAAGAGGTAAAGATGTCACAATAATGGAGGTGTTATTTCTATCCTTTACAATATAATAAAAGTTTTTTGTCTGGCTTTTGATATAAAGGTATCTTTCTTCCTTTGGACATGGAATCAAAATAATTCTACAAATTGGGATTGCCTACGTAAGTTTGGGATGCATCAATTTTTAGAGGATTTGCAATATTTTTTAGTACATCAACACGTGCGGCGTAGAAGAGTTAACATCGTTTTCGAGTGGTTTATTAAGCTTTGCATGAATCAATTCATAATTAAGATATGCATTTAGCATTTTAAAAGACTAAATACTAAATTTACATTATCTCAAATTGGTGAGAGATTAAGAACTTAAAGAATCACAACGTTCTTTAACCGATTCGACAAGGTTAGTTAAAAAATTAAAATGTCCATTATTATGTTTTTAAAATTTACTACAATAGAAATTGAGTTTTAATTGAAAGACGTCGATAGCGACCTTCTAGATAATTAATACTTAAACATCAAGATGATGCTGGATTGATAGCTAGACTAAAACCTGACGGTCGTGATTTGTAGAGTTTTTTTTAAAAAAAAAGTCGTTGTGCCTCGTCGTTTGGATAAAATAAAATTAGCATGTGCTAACGGATAATTTCAATATCCAGTGTTTCTATCATCTGATGTTACATTCATAACAACGGTATTTGTTGTTAACTTATTTTTTGTTCTTAGTAAATCACAGGTAATGTCATATTCGTTATTACATCTACATTTTCGTCGGAATTAGCTATATGAATCTCACATTTTCTTTGTAACGATAGTTTAGTGACTATCAAATAAAAAATTAACATAAAAATTATTTTAATCATGAAAATTATTAAATATAATACATAAACAATACGACATCATGTCACATTTACGGTTCCAACTCTCATAAGCAATATTTTTGAAACCGAACCAAAAGTTGATCTGGGAATCTTATCAAAATGGTTGAATCAGGTAAGACTATGTAATCAAACCACTTCGATTAGATGATGTCATTATTTTTTGAAATCAGATTAAATGAAACCGGTAATGAAAAATAATTGAACTAGGTAACTAAATCGGAATGAATTAAAATGTGTACAAAATACACACTCAAACACTCTTAAAATAAATACAAAATAAACAAATAATGGAAATATCAGACTTTATACATAAAATATTTTCTTGAATACGCAATATTAAATATTATTCATATAAATATACACAATATTTCAATTAAATACTTTAAAGTTGTTATAGGTTAGGAATATTTATTATCAAACCTTTTTAAAATAATTGAGTTGCAGTAGTTGGTTGGTACTCTGTAATAGGTAATTAGACGTCATGAATTTAAAAGTCAGCATTGTCATTATTATTTTAATGGGCAACCAGATGTCCTGAGTGGTTAAGTTTCGATTGAATCGGGTTAAATTAGGTTGCAAATAGTCGATTGGACCAGTAGATGGATTAAAACTTCACCAATTTGATCCGACCCGTCAAAACCGATATACGAACCGGACCAACCGATCGAACCATCCGGTCCGATCTGATTTTAATAACATTGCTCCTAAGTCATAACCATCTACATTAAATATATAAAAAAGTTACCCATCTGGCCAACCATTTGACAGGAGGATACTCCAATCTAATCCAACCATATGATCACTGCACTCGACATATTTTACTCCGTTCTTTGTTTTTTTTTTTTAATTTTTTTCCGTTTCTATGAACCTATACTCGGATCATTATGGGCCTTTGATTCCCAGATGGACTTTAAGCCCATATGCCATTTAGTCTTTTTGGATGGCTAAATTGAATGGGATATAGATACAAATATCAAATTAAGGTCCGCGTCGAGGGATACTCTTAGGTCGTAATGCTTGGGGACCTTGAATCACACCGACAATAACTTATATATGATAATTCTATTTTGTTTAACATATCTCTTGGTGTGCAACTAATCATTGTACCAACACCTACAGATCGTTCTCATTGCCTGGTTTCAATTATAGGTACTATAGAATCATTGTCCCTCTCTGGGAAGATTGATTCTGCATTTGTTTTGCTTGAAAAATACTTAAAATTTTGACCAGTCTTGTTCGCGAAAAAAAGATCAAAGCCATGTCTCTAAAAAATCTCTTCTAACTCCTATATCGATTACGTTACAATTATTTTTTAATCTAATCTCGCATCAGTGTTTTTTACATAATAATCACTTTTAAGACCAATAAATCCATTTTGCTTATCTCAACTCTTACATATTGACATTTAGCAATTTTCGCAATCAGTACTATTTTACCAATAATAAATGTCCGCTACCATAATATATTAAATTAGCTCTCCGAATTACCCAAATTCTAGTATTTATAATTACTAACTTTAAGCTCCATTTTTAAAGTGAGTAAAAAAACATATTAAAGTTACATTTTTTTGCATCTCCGCTGTTCTGTTTACTTCCGTCCAACGACCTACCTCCTTGATTTAGATTAACTTGGTATTTTAACCAAGGAAAAATGGAGATGTTTAGCTCTCTTGTAGATCTCGTACATCATGGAAACACAAAAAATACAAATCAAATTCAACAAATAATAGGCTCATCTTAAGAGCAACATAGCATTTGCATGCAAAACGAAAATCTTTGATTGCAACGCAAAATTGTATTTATAAGGTGCCTATTGTTGAACCGTTTACGATATGAGTAAAAGAATTATACCTTTGATGTATGTCTTCTCGAAGGAAAAAGACCACTTTATTCAAAGTCGATATGACGACTGTTGTACTCACATGTACAATGATATATCGTGAGCTTCCGAGAACTTGAGAAATGACTCTCCCCACCATTATTCCTATCCACCATATAGCCCCATATACCTCTCCCTTTGGCATTCTAAGCCATTTGCGGGAGACAGCAATATATATGATTGTAAGCGTCCATCACTTCTCTCACCCCTCCCTCTCACTAGAGTTTACTCCTCTTGTATCTACCGACTGGGGCCCCAGTGGCCCGCTTTCCAACAATCAACTGGCCCCCTGTTTGTCCTACCCCGCCTCTTGTAGGTCGGATCCCCACCTCTTGTAGGTCGGATCTTGCTTCTGGCCACCACTTCCCTCTTTCATCATCAGATGAACCTGCACGCGACCCCTTCTACCTCGACGAGGTCACTCTTTCGCATTTGTTTCACCTCAACACTAGTCGTCTGCTTCGAGGTGATTTAACTCTCTGGAGGTATGTTACCACTTCCTCGCTTACATTCCCATCTCCACTCTTGATTGGATGGTGATACCGTGCGATTGAGCGGCTACCTCCTCTACCAATACAGCTCTCGCCACTACAACAAAACTGACCTATGATAACAAATAATTTAATATTTATTGTCAATTCTTCTGTAGTTAAATATAT
Source organism: Ottelia alismoides (assembly GCA_037367405.1). NCBI lineage: Eukaryota > Viridiplantae > Streptophyta > Magnoliopsida > Alismatales > Hydrocharitaceae > Ottelia > Ottelia alismoides. The sequence goes on along the minus strand of JAZKJV010000251.1, from coordinate 28,331 downwards.
AACAATGAATAACATTCATTACTTCTTTCTCTACATTCACAAAGATTGTTATATTCGTAGCAATGAACAACTATTTGTTGATGTTTTGTCTGATCGTAGTTAAATTTAATAAGTATTACTACAAATTTCAACGAATTAGCCAATAGATAAATCATCATTATATTAACCTTTCATAATGAAGATGACATTCATTGCCAATTGCATGAATAAAAACTAATCTTGCAACGAATAATATTTGTTGTTATATATTTAACATCGGAAGATATGACAAAAATAGTTAAATTCTTCATTACCATTGGTCAATTTTCTTGTAGAGTGCCCCATCCGTCGTCTATGTTCCCGCTCCCCTTCAAAGAGGCTTGTCCATGAGGTGTGACCTCCACCTTCTTCAGCTCATCCCGATTGTTGTATTGTCGCAAGCTCTTTGGAAAATTCGGACTTCAGATTCTACGCATCCCTTCTGGTGGAACCTCTCTCTTCCGTCTCCATTTGACGACTTGGCCGCTGGAGCATTTGATCTTATCCAATAGGCCTCGAAGAGTGAGCAGCGTGATTGGAAATTTGAGATCTTGATAGTGATTGCTTTTATTCCCGTATGTTATCAGCTTGTTTCTCGAGAGCGTGCTTTCGAGTTTTGCTCATTTGTTAACCAAGGTGATCAATCCACGTGGCAGAAGATATCTTTCACTTCTATATCGTTTTTCTTTCTTTGTTTGTTGTTCTCAACCAATTTCGGAGCACTCCCACGAGTTCAATAATGTATATTCCTTTAATGGTTGCATGCCAAAAATACATCACTTCCTTTGAGAAATGCTCAATTATGAAAATTTTGCGAATATGTGTGGGAGTGTTAAACATATATCCTTTCGGATAGGGATGCAATGGTTACGGATATATCTATATCCGATCCGTCGTCGTATCCTTTTTATATAGATTTTGACATCCGTATCCATTTTAAAATAAATACATATATGGATATCATTTTGATATCTGCAAACACCCGTATCCATATCCGTGTATCCGTTTTCGTATATAAATATACTCATAGATTTATTTTTAACCCTATATAATATAATTCTATACCTTCTTTTACCATATTTATATAATTTTTATGATACCAACATATTTAATAATTTTATATCATGTATTTTCCATCCAATTCATATATATATATATATAAGTCGATTATATAGAGTATTTCTAACATTATTCGATTGCGATTAGTATCCGTTTTACATTCGTATCTGTTTTTTAAGGATATAATAAGATAGTTTTAATATCCGTCAATGTTCATATCTCATTCGTATTTGTCTTCAAAAACATATAAGAATACAACAATACCTATATCTGTATCCATATCTGTCGGTTGGCATCCCTACTTTCTAGGGGCCTGTTTGGTTGCTGGGTGGGACCGGGTTGGGTTGGGGTACATCGGTGTACCCCTCCTTCCAACCCTCTCAATCCTCTTCACAGTTTAATATTCACCGGGTTGGGTTGGGGTACACCGGTGTACCCCTCCTTCCAACCCTCTCAATCCTCTTCACAGTTTAATATTCACAAGGGTACAGTTTACTATTCACAGGGGTACCCCAACCCAGTCCAACCCAGCAACCAAACAGACCCCTAGTTCTCGAATAAGACGTGACTACCTTAAAAACGTGACTACCTTAAAAAAATCTCTCTTGTCATTGAAAAAAGCTGTACATTGAAGTGGATCCAATGTCTCGTAGTGAGAAAATATGGAGAATAAAGCGAGGAACAAATCGTGGCCCACTTGGGGCCTAGTTCTCGAATAAGACGCAGCTAAATCTAATTTAATTGCGTCGGTCCCGGAAGGCCCCTTTCATCAATCTCCCCAGACGTTACTTTCCTGCTACTGTAAACTTCTCTTGTTTGTTTTATTAACATCAACGTCCATCTTTATAATCGATGACCTTGCTCCGAATATCGTGGCAAATCTTGATTAGGTCATGCAACTTGCATTTCGTTCCTGTTGTGTCCGAACACGTCGCAGAAATCACGTCATCGATCAATGATTGATGTGCTATATCACAAAAAAAAGTGGAATGCTCCGAGTACACTCCGACACCAGTGTTTAGAACTTAATCATAGTTAGGAGTGGGTTAATTCAGATTGCTTTCTTTATGTTTTTTTAATATTATTCTTTGGAACCCCAACTTTGTCCTGTGTGTAATCCTCCCCATCATTCCTCAAAAGAGAACAAACGTACATGTTTGCGAAGGCCTTCATCGAGCTTTTCCTTACCCATAAGATTTCTAGAATTAATATCAATCATGTAGTCAACCAAGAATACAATTTGAAGTGTCCTTCTACAGCAAATCCACACAAAGCAATCAATAATTTACGTGTTAGTTGTTTTTTTTATAACAATGAATATTATGCGTTATTATATTTTCTCTTATTCTTGAATTTTTCCTAAAGAAATATAATATACACTACAAGGAAGACAAGTTGTGGCTACAAACTATGCCCATGGATTGGGGCTTGTGGTTACAGAATTGGGTTCTGGCCACAACACATCGTGGCCAATAGCCGTAGCTACAAGGCTTGTCGCAAAATTTATCTAATCACGAATATGTCGTGACCACTACAAGTGACCACATAACTTGTCGTGGCCACAATCTTGTATGAAATACTTTGTCCACGGAATTGTAGCTACAAGAAACCAATGGCCACGGAATTAACGGGATACAAGTTTCCGTAGCCACATTCCGTGAGTACAACTCATTTCTCTTGTAGTGATAGGTTGCGGACATTCATATAACGACGATTGCAAGTTGAATCTTTTGTTATAATTTGCATCAGTTGTCGCTAATTTGACAACAATTACTCCAAAACTTCTTGAAAAGAACATCATATAATTTAATGTGAGCAGTCTAACCACAAACACGACATTCGTTATGAATTTTAGATATCAAATGTAAATTTACAATAAAATTGTTGTTTAAATTTAATCGAAAGATACAACTATGAATTCTTAGATTGTTCGTTGTTATAATTATGTCTTGTTGTAGTTGTGGCTCTGACCTTGGTAATTGTGTGAATGATGAATCCACGATTCATCGTCTTTATTATTTCATTTTGAATAATATCCTTGATAAAATAGATGTAAATATCAATTCTCATTAACTAACATACTACTCTAATTGTTAGTATTGTATATTTAAGACTTATTTCATCCAAAATAAAAAAAAAACGATAAATGAAAATGAAAAGAAAGAAGTATGTAAATATGTACAGAGTGATCCTGAACCCCGAGACTATGTAAATATTGACTTGACAAACATGAGAATAAAGTAGGGGGAGATTGTGTCTTAACTTTTAAAAAAAATCAAAAAATAATATCATCAATTGCACATATACACATTATTCACCTTGTAAATATATGCACATATTTTATTTATTATCATATCACTTTAAACAAAATATTTTCTTCTTAGAAGTTGTTTATAATAATGTACTTTAATTTATTAAAATAACATGAAATTAGTTATTGTAAAGATAACATGATACAAAAAATCGAAAAGTAGTAAAATGAACTTAAAAAGCAGAATATCACTTAGTATGAGATCCAATTTCAGAAACTCATGTTACTTGAATCCAGAATTAAATTATCTTTAAAATAAAAATGCTCTCATTAAAATAAAAGTTAATATTCAAAAGCCATCTTTTTGGGGTATTATGGCATCTGTACAACTATGCATTCTTTCTTTTTATTTTTTATTTGTATTTTCTCACTATTTATATTTTTGTTATTTTCCTAATAATCACATAAAATGCAAATTTAACATACAAAACTAAAACATAATCAATAATAAATAAATATTTTTGGTATTTATATAAAATATGCATTATAACTATTTATTTACCCTTTAAATAATGTTACAAAAAACTATAATTAAATTCATATAAAATATATTAAATAAATAAAGTATAAATAAATAACTATTATATTGTACATAGGTATGGAGTACATATAAATTATCTTTTTCAGTTAATTATATCATTTAAATTAAATTATTTCATTCATTAATAACTAAATTTATTAATTTATTATACTATTAATATTTATTATATATATTATGTTATTTAAATCTATTCAATATTTAATTATAATGTATTTCTATAACTTGTACATAAGTTCTTTGTCTTTTTTGTTTTGTCCTCTTGTGGAGCCTGCCACGTAGTGGGCATTCATTGGTCAATCAGGAGGGTTGACCCTAGTTAACCTCCCCTCTTCCTGCTCCCTTCTTCTTTTCCCCTTTCTTCCTCCCAGACTTCTCATTTTTCCTCTCTTCTTCTGTATTCCTAAATAGACATGGGTCCACTCCAACAAACTCCAAACTCCTATTCCACATCAGTAAGAACTCCATTGATCTAAATCCCATCAAGGTTCAATGAACCTGGACCTTCCTCTTCCTCTATATAAGATCCTTTACCTCTTACCTCTCCACTCATCCTATTGACTTCCATTCCCCAAGAGCTTCGATAGGGAGAGCGGTGTGACATGATATTTATTTCTCTACCGTCGAGCGAGGGTTTGAGAGGGGAGGTCTGATTTGGCCATGTGTGGTCAGATCAGAAGGATGTGGTCATCATAATTCAGGGCCTGAAATTCCCCGTGGACTTCGTTTTGTTGGACATGGAGATCCTCGAGTCTGTGACCGACACTCTCATTATTTTAGGATGCCTGTTCTTGGCCACAGCCAAGGCAGTGTCCGATCATGATAGCGGGAAGGTGTACTTTCGCGTCGAGGGCGAGAGTATACAAATAGAGATGATCGATGAGACCAGAGCATGAGATTCAGCTTGCTCAGAGCCACTCACAGATTCAGAGCAGATGACAGAGGCAGAGCGAGATGTCCACCAGGAGTGTGATTTTGTGATTACAGATGATGAGGCAGTTTGGTCAGACCCAGTTTCACGAGCCATCCTCTCACCTTCAAGTCCGCTGATGCACAGATTCTAGTAAAGGAGAGCTTGGAGAGCGCATTCTTGGTACAGGACACATTTTCGGCACCAGATTGTGTTCGGGAGAGTGAGGCAGTTGATTCTTCTTTTGACTCAGATTCAAATCCCTCGGAATCAGACATTGATTGGGCAGAGTTTGATGAGATGATCCCATGTCTGATTTCCACAGAACCAGCAGCTAGGGTGGAGACTGATACCATTCAGAGCACAGACATACCAGCAGAGCAGTCGTCACCAGACTTTCAGGTTCAGTGAGAGTTCTCCCATGCAGATTTGGTCGCATTCACTCAGACCTTTCAGAGGCCAGATCTGCTAGCACCCAGTTGTCTAGAGCTGAAGCCCTTGCCGCAGTTGCTGAAGTATAGGTTCCTTGCGGGCGAGCATGTGATGCACCCAGTCATTATCTCAGTTGATTTGACTGGAGAACAAGAATCTCGTTTGATGGAGGTTCTTGAAAAGAATCGCAAGAAGATAGGATGGACCGTAGCCAATCTCCAGGGGATAAGTCCGACCATGTGCTCCCACCATATCTATCTTGTAGACGACGCCAAGCCGTCGTGTGAGTTCTAGCGGTGGCTGAACCCGAATCTTCGAGAGGTTGTCATAAAGGATATCTCGAAATGGTGGAGCGCCGATTTTATCTACCCCATCTCCGACTCCAAGTGGGTTAGTCTATTACATGTGGTGCCCAAGAAGACGGGCATCACTACAGTTGTGAGTGAGTCTGGAGAGGAGATCGCTACCCGAGTACCCACTTTTTAGAGGGTCTGTGTGGAGTACAGATGATTGAATAAGGCCACCAAGAAGGATCATTTCCCGCTACCTTTTATTGATAGATTGTAGAGAGGCTAGCTTGGAAGAGTCATTGCTTCTTTCTTGACGAGTACTACGGATACAATCAGGTGGCCATTGCGCCTGAAGACCAGGACAAGGCTACATTCATCTGTCCCTTTGGGACATATGCTTTCAGACGGATGCCCTTTGATCTATGTAATGCCCGGGTGACATTCCAAATGTGCATGTTGTCCATCTTTTCAGACATGGTGGGTGAGTACTTTGAGGCCTTCATGGATGACTTTTCGGTCTATGGCGATGGGTTTGATGCTTGTCTTGACTGCCTAGATCGCGTCCTTCAACAATGCATCGAGGTCCATCTTGTGCTATCTTTGGAGAAGAGTCACTTCATGGTGACTCAAGGGACGGTGCTTGGTCATATCATCTTCAACAGGGGTATGGTGGTTGATCCGACCAAGGTGGATGTCATTAGGAAACTCAGTCCACTGTCCAACTTGCGATAGTTACAGTCTTTTCTGGGGCACGTCGGTTTCTACCGACGCTTCATTCATGATTTCAGCAGGATAGCCCGACCGTTGACTGACTTGCTGACCAAAGACACCGAGTTCATTATGGATGATAAGTGTCTTACGTTATTTGAGACTCTCAAGAGTCTAGTTGTTGAGGCTCCTGTCCTCCAGCCGCCTGATTGGTCTCTCACATTGGAGATCATGACGGATGCCTCTGATTTTGCTGTAGGGGCCGTCCTGGGACAGAGGAGGGATGGAGTACCTTTTGCCATTCACTACGCTAGCCTTACGTTGGATGCTGCTCAGCGGAACTACACTGTCACTGAGAAGGAGATGCTAGCCATAGTCTTTGCCCTAGACAAGTTCAGATCATACATCATTAGATCTAAGGTGACTATCTTCACAGACCATACCGCCATCAGGTACCTCATGGCAAAGAAGGATGCCAAAGCTAGATTGACCAGATGGATCCTTCTACTCCAGGAGTTTGATATTGAGATTAAGGATAAACCTGGAGTCAAGAATGTTGTGGCGGATCATCTCTCCCGATTAGAGCATCTTGAGGATTTTGAGCAGATTGATTCAATCTCTAAGACCTTCCCAGATGAGGCGATCCTTGCTATCGCCTCTCTCCCGTGGTACGCCGACATTGTGAACTATCTTATTGCCAAGAAAGTTCCACAAGGTTGGCCCAGGAAGCGACTTGAAGCCTTCCTCGTGAAGGCCAAGTTCTACCATTGGGAGGATCCCGTCCTTTATCATGAAGGAGGGGATAGCGTCTGGCGTCGGTGCATTCCTTAGGAGGAGCACCATAGCATCCTCACTCACTGCCACAAGCTTGAGGCAGGAGGACATCAATCTGGGAGGAGAACAACACAGAAAGTGCTCCAATCCAGCCTATGGTGGCCTACACTCTTCAAGGATTCTGATGAATTCATGAAGAGGTGTACTGACTGTCAGAGGATGGGTACTTGTGGACATCGTGATATGATGCCGATGCAACCCATTCACTTCTGTAAGGTTTTTGATGCATGGGGCATCGATTTCATGGGTCCATTTCCTAAGAGTCAGGGATTCGAGTACATTCTATTGGCCGTTGATTATGTGAGTCGTTGGATTGAGGCCATCCCCCCCGAACCGCAGATGTTAGGACTGTATGCAGATTTTTGAGGAAGAATATCATTTCACGATTTGGGGTGCCTAGAGTGTTGATATCTGACGGGGGGTCTCATTTCGTCAACGACAAGGTAAAGGTCCTTGCTAGTGAGTTCAGCAATGACCATCGAGTAGACACACCATACCATCCTCAGACCAATGGTCTTGATGAAGTGTCGAATAAGGAGATCAAGACTATATTGCAAAAGTTCGTCCGCCCTGACCGAAAGGATTGGTCACGGCTTTTGGACTCGGTCTTGTGGGCATATCAGACGTCCTTCAAGACTCCTTTGGGTACATCTCCCTTTTGCCTCGTTTATGGCAAGATGTTGAGCTGAGGCACAAGTCACTTTGGATTGTCACGGACACACTTTTGGATCCAGTGAGTGTAGGAGATCAGAGGAGGGCAGAGTTGGCAGCCCTGGAGGAGCTTAGAGATGCAGCCTTTTCGAGCAGCCTACAGTATAAGCATAGAGTGAAGGAGTGGCTTGATTCTCATATCAGCCACAAGCAGTTTGAGCCAGGACAGAGAGTATGGTTGTTCGATACTAGGCTGAGATTATTTCCAGGGAAGTTGCAGAGCAAATGGAAGGGAACATACCTGATCTGAAAGGTACATGACAATGGAAGCATTGACATATCTGAGATGTCATCTGAGTCTACCTTTCGTGTTAACGAGAAACGGCTCAAACCATATCTAGATTATGAGCCACTGGTCATTGACATCGTCCCTATTCATTTTGCGTGAGATGTGATCTTTGACTCACATCTATTGCATCTCACGCCTAATTATCACTATCTTCCGTATAGATCCAGATGTCCATATCACACTATTCTTCAGTCTAACACCCCATTTGCATCTCTGATTATGTTATCCTTAGGGTATACATCACCCTAAGTATAGGGGGGTGTGAGATTTTTGATTTCCTTTTGATTCTTTCTACCTCTGTTTTGCTTCCTATACTTAGGGATATTTCACCCTAAGTATAGGGGAGGTAGACTCTGTACATTCTCCCACTCGGATTTCCCTTTATGTACAGTCTGTTGTACTTAGGATTACTTGATCCTAAGTATAGTGGGAAACACCGAGATTCTTTTCCATTCTATTCTTTCATTCGTCATTGTAGTATAGTTTTCCTTTTCACTTCCCTATACTAAGCACGAGTTATGTCTTCTTCATCGCTCTTGATTCACTCTGAGGACATCGTTTGAGTTAAGTACAGGGGGGTGTCGTATATATTTCATATATACTTCAGCCATAACTCGTACTTTGTGTGAGTGTGTTAATAAATAAAATGACTAAAATCTTTAAAAACCCATAAAAATTTAAAATTTTTCTTGTACATAAAATTCTTTATTTTCACATACATAACTATTTACAAAATTATTTTTGTACAAATGTTTGTCAATATATTTTTTTATGTAAAGAGTTTGTAAATATTTTGATATCAAAATTATGTATAGTACAAAAATTTTGTAAAATGTTTGAAAAACAAAAAGTTTGCAAAACCCTTTTGTAAATGTGTGTAAATATTTTGCAAAAACTTCTGCATTCATGTACGCATCCATTCATTCAAACATTTTCAAAAATTTTGCACACTTCCAAAACTTGCATACAAGCATTTTTGTATATATATTTGTAAAGTTTTTATGAATCATAGTTGACATTTAAAAAAGCCTCGAATTAAATTGAAAAATGGAGCTTGGTTAAGACCTTAATCCACCTAATTTTAAGAGAAACCTTATAGGGCTTAGTGTTGAGAGTTTTCAGGTCCATGGCAACTTAATTATTTGAGTCCACTAGGCTATGATCATATGTCATCTTGATGAGCCTAAGTAGAACACTTAACAACACATACATGACTCTCACAGCAATGGCTTTACTTTCACCAGCACTTTACACCGAGCTCTCTACGGATGAGGTGGTGAGGAGGCAGTCTCCCTTGGATTGGGGTAACATATGAGGGCAATACTTCTAGGCGGAACCTCTCTTCTTCTTTTAGTGAAGGAAGTGTGTCTCAACTTGGTCTAGTGGCATTGAGGTCTAAAGACAGGAGTTGTGGGTTGCAATAATGCTTCAAAAGAGGGATAGTCTGCTGGATCAAGTGGGAAAACTCCTTATGTATATATGCTGCACCATGTAGATATGTTGTACATATGCACATCGAAAAAAAATGTGCAAAAGAAAAAAATACAAAAAAGTGGTGGGTCTGACAGAAAATGAAATACCCATCGGAGTGTATATAGTCAAATAAAGCAAAGCTTATGTTACCCATGCCCATCTCATGAAGCTTGCAGCAGGGAGACTTAGCTACACTTGTTGGGCGCCCTAGGATCCATGGCGACACTGGCCATGGTCCATTCTCTTCTTCCCCCTCTTCTTGAGCCAGTTGAACTTGAACTTAGAAGGGAATACCCCGCTCCTCGAGGAAAGAGTTGCCAGACCAGGGCATTAGAGTTACCTTGTTGAGGGGGCTTGTCACTTTGCCATTTCTGAGGTGGGGAGCTACATATCACTTACACCGTACAAGAAAAGATTCATGGTCATTAGAGTTTGTGTATGTAGACTTGTTCTGATCTGGATTATTGAGGAGGCTTGACCATAGATTGGTGGAACTTAGAGGCAGTTAAGTTTTAAACCTAAGTCCAAATAAGGTTCCGACAAACTAATAATCCAAAGGTCTGACTGAGTTCCATACTTCAATTTAATGAAGAAAAGTTTAATAATCAACCTTGATTCAACTTCTTCTTCTTCTTTTTCTTTTTATTTCTCTTGTCACTTCTTTTTCAAATAAGTGTTTGCTAAGGGACTAACAAAAGTAAAATATAGGGGGTGATGAATACTCATTCATCACTCTTTATTCTTTTATTTTAGCTACTTATCTTGGCAAAACATCATGCATATAGTTGTAAATACAATAAATTATCAATAAGAATGCATTTGTTAATATTTAATAATTAGCATGTATTTGTGCAAAAATAAAAGAATAAAGATTAAAAGAAAAGAAGGAAATATTTACAATAAATATTGAGTGACCTGAACCCAAGAGAGGGTCCAAAATGGACCCGATCGCCAAATAAAATAAGTAGAGAGAGATAGGGCCACCCTACCTTGTAAATACACCTTCTTTTTTGTATATATATATTTTATTTTCACAAAAATACAAATAAAAAGGTGTTTTTATCCCTTGTATATATTTCCAAAAGTAAAATAAAAATTAGGAAAATAAAATAAAAATAAAAATAAAATTATCTCTTTATCACCCTGTACATAATACATGTATATATGTATCATATACCTATTTATTTTACACTTGTAAATAACTAATAAAAATTATTTTATACTCCAAATGATATGTTGAAAATAACTAAAATATAAAATTGGGGTATTTATACAAAAAATAGAAATAAAAATAATTTTACAAAATACATAGGTAAATTATACCTGCATATAATATAATATACTGTATATAGGTTAATTAATTTTCATATAAATAAATAAAAATCACAAAACAATGGTTCAGAAAATAAGGAATATTTTTCATTTTTAAACATTTTTAATTGAGATTATTTTTTATTTTTAAATCATTTCCAATTCTTTTTGACCTGCCTTTTTCTGATTGGTCCAAGAGGGATGTTGACCTCGCTCAACTACCCCTCCCGGACCCTTCTGCGCCTGGATCCGATGCTTTCCATGTCTTCTCCCTTTTCTCTCGATCAGATCCTACTATCTCATGCCCTGATTTCGACGCCCGTGTCTCCCCAGTGGATCAGCGATCCCGACAGATCCCTAGGGAGTCGCGGATCATTCTTTGATTGCGCGCTCTCGCCCGATCTCTCCAGCTACCTGGGACGGCCTATAAATGCTTCATTCGATTCCCTGGGTCAGGATCTCGCACCGCACACTCCCTTGAGACCCTAGAACCTTCCCCTGGTGACAGCAATCGGAGGAGGTCCTTGGTGATCGGAGAGAACCGTGTAGCCGACGCTGGGACTCGTGACCGGAGCACCACCGCGACGAGCCTCCCTCCGCAGCGAGGTTGAGGCGACAACCCCCTTCGACATCACCCCTTGGAGTTCAGGATCACGTTAGGAACCTCAGGTAACCACTTCACCGGTCTTAGCTCCCTTATCTTTCGAATCTTCCATTTGCCACCCTCCGTTGATCCGCCAACTCCGACCCACCTGTCGGAGCCTCGCCGTCAACCTCCATCTGTTCAGATCGACAGACCCGCTCACCATCACCATTCTTACGCATCCTGATCATATGAGTCTTGGCTATCCAAGGCAAGATTAGGCTTTAGGTTCCCTCACTTTAGGTTCCCTCTGTCGCTTCGCCGGAACCCCCATTCCATTGATCGACGCTTCCCTTTTGTCTTAGGCTCAATATCCCTGACCTGAGCTTTGCCTCCGAGTCTGAGCTTTCCTCTGCAGGTCGTCGCGCACGTGGAGACCCACCAGATCACCTTCACCCGCTTCACCGGAGCTCGCCCAGGTCCAGCCACCATCCAGGAGATCCGACCAGTAGCCAGCCCATCCGACCGATGCACCCGACGCGGAGGATCCTTGCGAGTCGTTCGCCGTCGTCCGATCGTTCTTCAGAGTGACGAATCACCGTCAGTGCTCTGGTGAACTTCGCTCTGGCGGAGTTCTTCCAGATCCTCTTTTTGCCGTTGGATTATGCCCCGCTGCCAGATGCCATCACAGCCGTCCATCTACTGCAGCTGTCAGACCGTTAGATCTGCCATCTAATGGCCCCGTACAGCCTACGTTCGCACCTCCTGAGGGCCGTTGGATCCGCCAACTGCAAGCGCCAGAGCCACACGTCTTCGTCCATTCAGGGCGCGCCACCTGCCCCCCCACGCGTGACGCACGAGCTGCATGGGTAATTTACTCAGACCCCCTTGCATTTATTTTCTTTTATTAGTTAGTCTGTAAAATAAAAAGGATATAGTAGGGTGATTTGCACTATTGCACCTACAGTTTTAGACATTTATGTTTCAGTCCTTCCTGTGTGGCAGCACATGTTTCGTCACCTGTATTTGTGGGTTAATTGCATCTATTGTCCTGAACTTGTTCTATGTTATGAGTTGAAGTTATAGTTTTAATATTTGCGGTTATACCCCTGTGCGTAATGAATTTGTACATGTGCGAATTTGGATGTAAAAATTGCAGATAGGACCCTATACTTTTCAGGGGTGTTATTTATTGGTCCAGAAACATGTTTTTATTGTAGATTAGTCCTTTTATGCTGTGTGTTTGATTTTTGCTTTAATAAATAGCAATATTTATTCAAACGTCACGAGATTTTGACACATGGCTCCTGCCATGGTGTAGGGTTTTCTATGAATTTTGGTTGCATTTTGTTTCCATTTATTATTTTTAAAAATTCAAAAACCAATAAAATTGCAACTGTTTGTTTTCGAAAATCAATTAAAAATATTAAAAAGCCTTAAAAAATATGAAAAAAATATTTTTTGCTTGTTTTGACTTGTTTTAATTTCTATTCCATTCTTGTTGCATTCTCATTATAAAAACCATAAAAATGGAAAAATACTAAAAACCTTAGAAAAATTAATTTAAAATTCATAAAAATTCAAAAAAATGCAATTTAGGTTTCTGTAGTTTGCTTTTATTTTATAGTTTATCATAAAATTACCGCTTGAACTTTATAGACATTTAAATAATTTTAAATTGCCTTTAGATTCGGTTGTACACTGTTTAGCACTTTTATCCTTATTTCATTTTTAGAAAATTAATTAAAAATCAAAAAATTCAAGAAGATTAACAAAAACATTGGAATATTTTAAAAACCCAAAAATATTTTTATTTGAATTTTCTGAGTATTTTTGAGTCTTTAAATAATTGTTAGTTTGTGAGATTTTGAGTTCCTTTGCACTTTTTTCTTAATAAAAATCATAAAAAAATTTGAAAAAAATTGAAAAGCCTAAAATCTACCAAATTCTTTAATTTTCTTGGATTCCCGTCTACTTTGTAGCTTACGCATATCGTGCTCCTTGAGTTCGACCCTGGTAGCTATACCAGGTAAAATAAAATAGCAAGACCGTTATATTTGTGCTTGATTGATTGATTATGATTTTTGGTGGTCTTTCTTCTTCTTGATTGAGTCCGATCCGAGTGGTTGATGGTCGCAACGATCATTGATACCTTTTACCCTTAGTCGCTCGGGATTCCCGGCTCATCAACTCCCTTGAGACCCTCAAGTCCTTCGCCTTGGTGACAGCAATCAGAGGACACCCTTGGGCATCGGAGAGGAGTGATGCAGTTGACGCTCAAGTCTCATGGTCGGAGCAACGCCGCGACGAGCCTCCCCCACCTTCCGCAGCGAGGTCGAGGCAAGACCACTACCGACAGCACCCCCTGGAGCTCAGGATTCCACTAGGATCTTCAGGTATCTATCCCTAGTCCTTAGCTCACGTATCTGTTCGATCTTTAGTTCATCTTCCGCCGCACCTTCCCCAGCTCCGACCACCTGATCGGAGCCTTATCAGTCACCCCCACCCATTCCGATCGACAGACCCGCTCATCATCACCCTTCAAACGCAACCTGCTCATCCGAATCTTGGCTCGGGTAGCCAATATTAGGCACCAGGTCTCGACCCTCACGTACACCGGGAGACCCCCTTCTCATTCAACGTCGCTTCCCTTTGCTTTTGGTCCAATAACCATGACCAGAGCTCTGCTCCGAGTCTGAGCTTTGCCTTGCACATCTTTGCATGCGTGGAGACACCCGATATTGCCTTGGTCAACCTTCGCCGGAGCTCGCCCAAGTCTCAGCCCCTGTCCCGTAGATCCGACCATCCCCGAGCCCATCTGTTCCATTCACCCGACGCGGAGGGACCCCTCGAGTCATTTGACACCACCCGATCGCTCATCGGAGCGCCGGATCATCGCCGGTGCTCTGGTGAACCTCGCCCAGGTGGAGTTTTTCCAGTGCCTCTCTCCGCCGTTAGATCGACTTCTTCGCCCAGACGCCATCACAGCCGTTCACAGCGTGCAGCTGTCAGGATGTTAGATGTCAGATCTAACAACCTCCGTACCGCACACATAGCCGACACCTGAGGACCGTTGGATATGATAGCTGCCAGCACCAGAGCCGCATGCCTTCTCCCATTCAGAGCGCGCCACCTATCCGCCCCACATGCAGCGCATGCGCTGCATGGGTAAATTGCTCAGCCCCACCTTGCATTTATTTTTGTTATCATTTAGTCTGTAAAATAAAAATATACAGTGAGACTTTTTGCATTCTTGCCCTTGTAGTTTTTTAGATTCGCACTTTAGTCCTTCCTATGTGGTATCACATTCTTCGTTATGTGTATTTGTGGGTTAATTGCATTTATTGTCCTAGACTTATTCTCTGTTATGTTTTGAAGTTATAGTTTCATTAGTTGCAGTTATACCCCTGTGCGTACTGATTTGGGACATGTGCTAAAATTCGTGGAAAAATTGTAGTTTGGGCCTATAGTTTAACACGTGTTATTATTTAGCCCCTGAAATATATTGTCGTTGCATATTGGTCCCTATGTGCTGTGTCATTTGTGTTGGATTAAATAAATAACAAACCTTGTCCAAAATTCACAAAATTTTGATACATGGCTCCTGTCATAGTGTAGGAATTTCTATGAAATTTTTGTTTTATTTTGTTTTCATTTATTATTTTTAAAAATTTGAAAACCTTAAAAATTTCCTCAGTCTGTTTTAGAAAATCCATTAAAAATATTATAACCCTTGAAAAATTCAAAAAAAAATTCTTATTTGCTTGTTTTGAGTTGTTTTATTTCAATCCAGTTTTTGTTGCATTTCCATTTATAAAAACCATAAAAATTTGAAAAAGACTAAAAATCTTAGAAAAAATATTAAAAATTCATACAAAATCAAAAAAATGTGTTTTCTTTTTCTGTAGTTAGATTTTTACTTGTAGTTTCACATAAAATTACCGCTTTAATTTTATAGCATTTTAAGCAATTTTAACTTGTCTTTAGATTCAAGTTGTACACTGCTTGTAATTTTTGGCCTTGCTTGATTTTTAGAAAATTAATTAAAAATCAAAAAAATCTAAGAAAAATAACAATTATATTCGAATATTTTAAAAACCCAAAAATATTTCTATTTGAAATTTTTGAGTGTTTTTGAGGCTTAAAATAATTGGTTGATTGTGAGTTTTTGAGTTCTTCTAGCCTTTTTCTTAATATTAAAAATCACAAAAATTGAAAATTATAAAATCCACCAATTTCTTTTATTTTTTTGGATTCCCGACTACTTTGTAGCGTTAGCATTACGTACTCCTTGTCTTCGACCCTGGTACCTATACCAGGTAAAATAAATTAGCGAGAACGCTTTCTTGATTTGATTGCTTGATTTGTATTCTAGTGGTCTTACTTTTTCTTGATTGACTTAGCTTCGCGGTTCGGGTCACGATGACCTTGATTATTACTTAACCCGGATAACGAAAACCTAGTCATCAGAATGGCACCATTGCTGGGGAGCACGGCTTAGTAGTTGGTTTTCCCTTTTTCGACTTTCTTTTTCTTCTTTTTTATTTTCTTTTCTTTGATTTCTTTTTATTTTTATTTTTGTTTTTGTTTTTGTTTTATTTCTTTTTATTCTATTTTATTTGTTTTTTTTTGCATTTATTTTCCTTTTATTTTATTTTATTTTCCATTTTTATAATAACTGCGGACTGACATAATTTCTGTTCTGCTTTTCTTACAAGGGCCGGACGAGCGAGAGCTGCTATCCTCGGAGAGCCAAGGCACCAGCGTGACTTGGAGGCGGCTCGTTTCTGCATCAAGCCGCGGGAGAGCGTAGGAGAGGAGGAGCAGAAGTTCGGGTGTCGTAGTTTAGTTTTAGACTTAGATTTTATTTCTGCTATTATTCTTGTAATAATACAAGACGGACTCTCTGGACTCAGACTTGGTGGTTATCTCGGGGTCTGTTTCACCGAGCACCGATGTGCTCGAGGGACCTCACCATGGATTTTCACCGTATTTGAATTTTGACCGCTTTTTATTTTCTTTTTGATTCTCGAATGTTTTGCCCATTAGACTTAGGATTTTTGCTCTGCTTGTGATGTAATTAATTAAGGCCCAACCCTAATTACATAACTTTTCCTATAGATCGTAATTGAACCTTATTAATGAATTCATAAATAAAAAGTTTACCTGGTCACCTAAGGGGTCATGTGCTGCTAGAGGTCGTATACAGCGTTGGCAGGATCCGTTGTGACGAACATCGATTGGCATCAGAGATCGGACCTCGACCCCTCTTGTTGGCCTGTTAGCTACTTTCCATCGCGAGTAGAAATTATTTGTCTAAGACCGATTTCTTCTTGCATCATATAGGTAGTCTACTTTCAGTCTTTTATTTTATGCACGGATCACTCTACATGTAGAGAGATGGAGTCACGTACGCATTTCTTACTCTGCATTCATCATCATGTTTGATGGCGCATCATCTTTTTCTCCTTCTTCCCATGTTTTTGGACTTAAAATAACCAAGAAAATCGAAAAATTTATTAGGCGTTGTTTAATTTGAAAATACTTAAAAACAAAAAACTATAAAATTGGGGCTGCTTTAGTATACTTGACTCTAAAAGACACCTCACCTTAAAAATCTGTCTTGGGAGAGTAATCCCCTCATTGTATGGTTTGGATGAGCGAGAGAGTGACACACACCCTAGGATAGAGCCACATCCGATCTCTCTTCAGATTATTGATTTCGGGTTAGTCGTTCTCCAGTGAGGATCGCTCCAGTCTCCGGTAAAGCGGGCTGTGATATCCTTAACATAGCGAGTCGATCGGGTAGCAGTTAAACAGTCTACGACTTGTACTGGCTGGGAAAGATCTAGCCTTGGGATCAGGATAGTCTCATGGGAGTGTTGGATTCCCAACAGAAAATAAGAAGCCAAAAATCCCAGCCAAAATTGACCTGTAAATAGCGTAACTTCCTCGATTTTTAACTAATTCATGCTAACTCCGAATGACCCAAAACCACTCCACTATGAACATATCACTAACAAGAATAAATAAAAAATACAAAAAAAATCACTAACCCAAATAAGTGGACCAAAAACCCAAACCCTAGCTTCAGGATTCCCGAACTAAAACCCTCATATTTTCCCCATCCAGTGTCCGTTTTGATCCTACTCACTTTTGAACTTACCTTCAAAACAATACCAGGTTCAAGTCAATTAGAGCTCGTTTGTGAAAGTTGGGTTTTGGGCCTCTTTTGTACATTTTGTATTTTAGCGGTTTTTGACCTATTATTTTATGTATATATTTGACCTATTTTATTTTATTTCTTTTTCATTTATCTTCTTTGATAAAAGTTTTATTAAAATGTGCAAAAATCCAAATCCAAACTTAGCTGGAAATCAAAGAAACAAATTGAGTCCAAGTCTTCACTAACTGACTGTATAAAATTGGTCTTTTTTGTCTTTTATTTTGTTTTTTCTTTTTCTTTATTAATAAAAATAAAAAAAAAGATTAATATGTAAATATTTATCTTTGATTTTACCATATTTTTTCCGGATTTTTATCTGATTTAACAATGTCAAAAAAATTATAAAACCCAAAAATCAAGGCATTCCATGTACATGGGATACCCCAAAAATATCACTTTGTGGAATTGATAGATTTTGGTTTTGGTGTCTTCATGAAAGTTGTAGATCTCATCGAGACGAACAATTTTCGTGAAGAAACTTTTTTGATCCAAGCCTTTTGTTATTTATAATGGATTTTACAAAGTGTTTATTTGTCGATTATTGTGGTGTTGACGCGTGGCTGCTCCTGGAGCCGCCACGTGTTAGCCGTTTTTGAGGTTTTTATTATTTGTTTTTTTTTTAAAAATTAAATCGACACACGTGTGGGGCACGTGCCTCCTGCACGCGTACCTAACACGTGCACTGCCTCACACCCCTTTAACCGCCATGCGTCACCTCCTGGGTCGTCCCATCTCGGCCGATCGGACGGCCAGGGTTCATCTACTTCCTTCCCCCTTTGGAAGCTCCGCCGCCTCCCGTGAATCTCGTCGGCCGCCTTCTTCCGCGAAATCTCCTACCATTTTCGATCTCTGCCACGAATCTTGCAGTCGAATCCCCGCTAGCCACATCTCATCAACCCTCCGCCGCCCGCGATTTCATCATCAAATCACCTCGCCTCCGTCGCATCCCCAAAATCTCTCCATCACCGATCGAATAAAATCACCCCCCTTTCATCTCCGGCAGCCGCTCCTCGCCTAACTGGAAGGAGCTCCATCACCGAGGTGATAGCTTTTTGTCCAGCCTCCTTCCTCAAAGGTGCGGCGAGATCCGAGCCGTCACCGACTCGTCGCAGTACCGCTCCAAGCTTCGGTGCTTTGCTCCAACAGCTTCGCGCCATCGAGCCACCACTGACAACTCCAACAACCTTCTTCATCAACTCCGCAACGACTTTCTTCACCAACGCCTCGACCTCATCAACGACCGCTACTTTGCCGCCGACATCAATCTCTGGTCGTCTTCGACAACGTCAACGACCTTCATCTCCGACGTTCTTTGTCTTCGGCCCTTGCCTCCACCTTGGTCGTGCGTCATTAACAACGCTCCTCAGCCGCAGGAGCACGACCAACACCTGACAGCTCCGCCTCAATGGCTCGAGCCCCACCAAACGCCACCTCGCCATAGACATCCAGCGGCCGGGCGCCAACCCCGAGGCTCCAAGAGAACTTTAGCCAGCCCTAGGGGTCACGTGCACAGCACGTGACCCACTGGGTAAATGTGAAGACCCCCCCTAGGGATTATCATATTGTTGTCCGTCCATAAGCTCCAGGGACACGTGCTTGGCACGCGACCTTTGGCCAAATTGCAAGAAGCCCCCCAGCAATTCCCCTTTTTGTGCATAGGCCTCCGCCGACCAGAGGGCACGTGATGCGCCCGTGCTCCTCTAGAAATTTGCACAAGAGGTCCCCGTACTTATCGGTAATTACACATAGGCCCTCCCTTTTGCATTTTTATTTTAATTATTGCAGTTATACCCATGTACTCTTTTACTATTATGGACCTCTACATTGCATATTTTTATTTTCCAAAAATAACATTTTGTTCCGCATTTAGTTCTCTACATCTTGACATATTGTAGACATTTTTATGATCAATGAATAATTAAGAATTAATTTTTTTTGTGAAAATTGTATATTTTACCCAACTTGTGCTCTGAAATTTGTCATTGATTAACCGTTGCTCTAAAAATTCCCAAAAAATCAAAGATTGTTGAATTAGTTGTGTTTAACATTGTGCCTAAAAAGAATCGCATTTGCATGCATAGTTTACCCTGTAAAAATCATTTTGTATATTTCACTGTTTAATTTTTAATAAGTATTGAATCTTGTTTTTTTTTGAGGTTTAGGATTTTTCTAAGAACCATCACCTAGTGATAGAACTTAGATAATTTTATCCCTTGAAAATAGGTAGGTTTAATATTTATTATAATTAAATATTGAAATTAATTTTGTCTGTATTTAAAAATTCATAAAAAAGTCATCTTGCATCCAAAAATTCCAAAAAATTACAATGCATCTATTTCATCATAATTTTCATTTTGGCCAAGTATAATATTTTTCAGACACCGTTTTATCGACTTTTACTTTTATTCCCTGAAATGGGTTGAAATTACATTTTGCATCCTTTATTGCATTAAAAATTACAAAAAAAGACCGCCATGAAAACTGCGTACGAACTTTGATAGACATAATTCTAGGTTGTTCCTTTGCCTCCTTGTGTTCGACCTTGGGACTTGCGCAAGTAAAATAAACATAAAACCACACGATTAAAAATTGACTAAATAATTGTGGTTATTTTCTTGACCGATTCCGATTGCCCTCCTACAACGAAATGATACATATATTTTTAATGCATGATCAAATTCACACACGACATTTTATTTTAACACACGTAAGGACGGAATCATCATTCTCTGAACTCGAGTTTGAATCCACCATGTTCCCCCTCGACCACCCTTCTACCAGTCTTGAGGTGCCCGAGCAGAGACCGCAACAGGTAGTGGATTTATCGGCACCTGAGTTTGGGTCTTTTGCCTTTGCAGAGACCATGGGTCAGTAGTGAGGAGCGCACCGATGGACCTAGCGGGAACCAGACATATGTACATATCAGGGTGCCATCAACAACACCTTGTTTAGCCTCCCTAGAGACAATGCAGCATCAGATCAAGGATCAGGGGGCTTTCATGGTGTATATGTGCCGAGAAATGGAGCATATGCGAGCCGATAGAGAGCAGCGTAGACCCGTGGAGGAGGAGGAAACAACCCTGAGAGAGAAGAGCCTGAGGATCCCACATAGCCAGCGGCACATGTACGGTCGATGAGGGAGTTGCACAACCCTAGTGCAACTCTGACCCATAGATGGATACAGTTGCCGGCCATTCTGAGAGATTTCAAGCTCCCGCCTAAGACGATTCAAACTTCTACCCCGCTTCCACGGACTCGCCACAGAGGAGCCACATCTCCATCTCCAGGAGTTCGAGATGATCTGCAGTACTGTCCACGATCGTATCGTGGACGAGGACACCATCATGATGATGGCCTTCCCATTCTCCCTCGTAGACAGAGCAGCCAACTGGCTGATGCACTTAGGGAGATTTGTCACATCATGGGAACAACTCTGGAGTAAGTACTTGAATAAGTACTACCCACTCGACCGGACGATTGTAGCCAGGGCCCCGATTAGCAACTTTTCCATGCTCCCCAATGAGCAATTCCACAAGGCATGGGACAGATTCAGGGAGCTCAAAGACCGGTGTCCCCCATCATGATATATCCAAGCCCAACCTTGTTCAGAGTTTCTTCTGCGGGCTTACACCGGAGTTACAGGGGCTAGTTAATGCATCCTGTGGGGTTCCTACTTTGCCAAGGATGAGGATCAGGTCTGGGCCATCTACGAGGAGATGGTTGAGAACTACATGGTGATGTCCCAGACTCGATTATATACACAGGGGAAGCCCACTCCACAAGCCATGTCCTATCAGAGGATAGCACGGGTTGATGAGGTCCATCTACATCATCAGCAGCCGCATCACAAGCAGAGTTGACGGCCGCTGATTTGGGGATTATCAGCGAAAAGTTGGACCGCATCGAGTTGATTGAGAAGAAGTAGTGCCAGGGCATGACTCAGATCGATCAGATGGCACCGACGCTGAGTGACCTGAAGATCCAGATCATGTGGTTTTCAGGAGGCACAGACGGCTTCTCATCCTTGTCTCAGGTCATGGGCATATTCCAGCAGTAGCAGGAGCTTGACCCAGCCCTCCGCCCATTACCGAAAGGTACACCATATTCAGGCGGAGCCGTTCCAGCAGTATGTCCAGCCACCACCATCTCAGGATAGCCAGATGGTGGTTTACCAGCCGGATCAACCCCTGGAAGTTCTCCCTCCATCCACTTAGTAGCGGGAGTTGTTGATGGACGTCAACGGGATTTGGTATGACCGACCTCAGCCTGGGATCCGATGAGACCATCCCGGATTCCATTGGTCGACGGAGGTACCTCTTCCCAGCAGCAGCAGCCTCCAATTCAGGGTGGCCAGATCAGCTAGCAGCAGCAGCAGCCTTAGTACCCACCGCCACAACCACATCCTCAGCCCCATTACCAGCAGCATGGTCCTCGTCCCTATCAACAGGGACAGTCGTGGAGGCAGCAGCTGCAGCCTCAGCAGTATCATCCTCAACAGCAGTATCCCTCTCATCCTAAGCATCATCCTCAATTCCAGAGAGGCCGCTCGCCTAGTTCTCATGGGTCTGCCTATGAGAACCCAGCTTTAGATGATCTAGCCCACCTCATCTCCGAGCAGCAGGCTACCTTCAAGCGGAGATGGACAAGTTCCATCAGGAGATGAGAGAGATAGTGAAGGGCAAGGCTGCCATACCTGCCCATATTGAGCCAAACCCGAACATCCTCAATAGGAAATCTGAGCAGGTAGAGTTTACAGAGGTTACCACTCCTAGTGATTCACTTGGTGATATTTTTGCACACACTTTTGATGCTAACTTTGTTACACTTAGGAGCGGTAGGATGCCAGCCGACGACGCCTCGTTTGAGCGGCGACCCCATGCAGATCCAGGAGCACCAGACGAGGAGGAGAGCGGTGCTGATGCTGCTAGTGATGATGACGATCACGATGGTGTTGACACTACCAAGGATGTTCATCCAGCTAACAGTACTGGGGCCATCAATTCATCAGATGCGGGAGGTGATACTGATGCCACCAGATTTGATGCTGAGCCAGAGTGCGATGCTAATGCCTCAAGTCCAGATGCCATAGGTGGTATTGAGGCCACCATTTCTATACATGTTATATTTCCTTCTATCGTTGTATCTCAGGACTATTCTGGTAATATAGGAAAGGGTTCTTCATTTGTGAGTCCATCTGTGATTCTTGGAGATGTTTGTATAGATTCTGATTTCCCACAGCAACAGGACCCCGATCCTAGCCCTCCATCTGGGGAGGGCCCAGCCATCCCCTTTCCCCAAGCACTCTGCTTGGCTAAGAAGACCAAAAAAAGAAAACCTAAAAAAATGCCAGCAGTTAGAGTTCAGCCAACAGATGATGGACATATTTCAGATACAACTGAATCTACAGGAGGCCTTGGAGCACATCCCCCTCTTCCAAAGGAACCTTAGAGAGAGGACTACCATTCGCATGAAGAGGAGGAACCACCACTCAGAGATCCATGTGCTCACTCGTGCCACCTGCTTCACCATCCAGAACAGTCTGCCAGCCAAGAGGCCAGATGCAGGAGCTCCTTATGTCAGATGCCACATTCGTGAGCAGAGGTTTGATCGAACTCTATTAGACAGTGGCTGTTCTATCAACCTACTTCCGACAGCCTTACTCGACTGATTTGAGTTTGGCCCTCTTCGACAGAGCAGGACGGTCCTTCAGTTTGCTGATCGATCTGTCAAGAGGATGGAGGTGTTGTTTAAGGATGTGGTCATCACAATTCAAGGCCTGAAATTCCTCGTGGACTTCGTTTGTGTTGGACATAGAGATCCCTGAGATTGTGACCGATACCCCTATCATTTTAGGACGCCTATTCTTGGCCACAGCCAAGGCAGTGTCCGATCATGATAGCAGGAAGGTGTACTTTCGTGTCGAGGGCGAGAGTATATAAATAGAGACGATCGATGAGACTAGAGTGCGAGATTCAGCTTGCTCAGAGCTGCTTACAGATTCAGAGCAGATGGCAGAGGCAGAGCGAGACATCTACCAGGAGTGCAATTTTGTGATTACAGATGAGGAAGCAGCCTGGTCAGACCCAGTTTCACGAGCCATCCTCTCACCTTCAGATCCCGCCGACGCATAGATTCCAGTAGAGGAGAGCTTGGAGAGTGCATTCTTGGTACATGACACCTTTGAGGCAGCAGATCACGTTCTGGATAGCGGGACAGTTGATTTGTCTTTTGATTCAGATTTAGATCCCTCAAAGTCAGATATTGATTGGGCAGAATTCGATGATATGATTCCATGTCTGATTTCCACAGAGCCTGCAGCTAGGGTGGAGACTGATCCCATTCAAAGCACAGACATGCCAGCAGAGCAGTCTTCACTAGATTTCCAGGTTCAACGAGAGTTCCCCCATGCATATTTGGTTGCCTTCACTCAGACCTTTCAGAGACCATATCTGCCAGCTCCTAGTTATCCAGAACTGAAGCCCTTGCCGCAGTCGCTGAAGTATAGGTTCCTTGCGGGCGAGCATGAGATGTACCCAATCATTATCTCAGTGGATTGACTAGAGAATAAGAATCTCGTTTGATGGAGGTTCTTGAAAAGAACCGCAAGGCGATAGGATGGAGCGTAGCCGATCTCCAGGGGATAGGTCCGGCCTTGTGCTCCCACCATATCTATCTCAAAGATGACGCCAAGCCATCGTGTGAGTTCCAGTGGCAGCTGAACCCGAATCTTCGAGAGATTGTAATGAAGGAGATCTCGAAATGGTGGAGCGTTGATTTTATCTACCCCATCTTCGACTCCAAGTGGGTTAGTCCATAGATGTGGTGCCCAAAAGATGGGCATCACTACAGTTGTTGAGTGAGTCTGGAGAGGAGATCGCTAATCGGGTACCAACTTCTTGGAGGGTCTGTGTGGATTACAGACGATTTATTCAGGCCACCAAGAAGGATCATTTCTCGCTGCCATTTATTGATCAGATTATAGAGAGGCAAGCTGGGAAGAGTCACTACTGCTTTCTTGACGGGTACTCCAAATACAATCAGGTGGCCATTGTGCCCGAAGACCAGGAAAAGACTACATTCACATGTCCCTTTGGGACATATGCTTTCAGACGGATGCCCTTTGGTCTATGTAATGCCCCGGCAACATTCCAAAGGTGCATGTTGTCCATCTTTTCGGACATGGTGGGTGAGTGCTTGGAGGCCTTCATGGATGACTTTTCGGTCTATGGCAATGGGTTTGATGCTTGTCTTGACTACCTAGACCGCGTCCTTCAGCGATGCATCGAGGTCCATCTTATGCTATCTTGGGAGAATAGTCGCTTCATGGTGACTCAAGGGACGGTGCTTGGTCATATCATCTCCAATAGGGGCAAGGAGGTTGATCCAGCCAAGGTGGATATCATTAGGAAACTCAGTCCACCGTTTAATTTGCAACAGTTATTGTCTTTTCTGGGGCACGTCGGTTTCTACCGACATTTCATTCATGATTTTAGTAGGATTGCCCGGCCATTGACTGGTTTGCTGACCAAAGACACTGAGTTTATTATGGATGATAAGTGTCTTGTGTCATTTGAGACATTCAAGAGTCTAGTTGTTGAGGCTCCTATCATCCAGCCGCCTGATTGGTCTCTCCCATTCGAGATCATGATGGATGCCTCTGATTTTGCCGTAGGGACCGTGCTGGGACAGAGAAGGGATGGGGTACCTTTTGCAATTCACTACGCTAGCCATACATTGGATGCCGCCCAACGGAACTACAACTGTCACTGAGAAGGAGATGCTGGCCGTAGTCTTTGATCTAAATAAGTTCAGATCATACATCATTGGATCTAAGGTGACTATCTTCACGAACCACACCGCCATCAAGTACCTCATGGTAAAGAAGGATGCCAAAGTGAGACTGACTAGATGGATCATTCTACAAAAGGAGTTTGATATTGAGATTGATGATAAGCATGGAGTCAAGAAGGTGGTGGCAGATCATCTCTCTCAATTAGAGAATCTTGAGGATTCTTAGCAGATTGATCCTATCTCTGAGACCTTCCCAGATGACGCGATCCTTGCTATCGCCTCACACCCGTGGTACGGCAACATTGTGAACTATCTTGTTGCCAAGAAAGTTCCACAAGGTTGGCCCAGGCAGCGACTTGAGACCTTCCTCGCAAAGGCCAAGTTCTACCATTGGGAGGATCCCGTCCTTTATCACGAAGGAGGGGATAGCATCTGGCATCGGTGCATTCCTCAGGAGGAGCACCATAGCATCCTCACTTACTGCCACAAGGTTGATGCAGGAGGACATCACTCTGGGAGGAGAATGACATAGAAAGTGCTCCAATCCGGCCTATGGTGGCCTACCCTCTTCAAGGATTCTGATGAATTCGTGAAGAGGTGTACTGACTGTCAAAGGATGGGCACTTGTGGACAGCGTGATATGATGCTGATGCAGCCCATTCATTTCTGTGAGGTTTTTGACGCATGGGGCATCGATTTGATGGGTCCTTTCCCTAAGAGTCAGGGATTCGAGTACATTCTGTTAGCCGTCAAATATGTGAGTCGTTGGGTTGAGGCCATCCCCGCCCGAACCGCAGATGCTAGGACTGTATGCAAATTTTTGAGGAAGAATATCTTTTCACGGTTCGGGGTGCATAGAGTGTTGATATCAGACGGGGGGTCTCTTTCATCAACGACAAGGTAAAGGCCCTTGCTAGCGAGTTCATCATTGACCATCGACTAGCCACTCCATATCATCCTCAAACCAATGGTCTTGCTGAGGTGTCGAACAGGGAGATAAGGACTATATTGCAGAAGGTCGTCCGCCCTGAACGAAAGGATTTGTCGCAACTTTTGAACTCGGTCTTGTGGGCATATCGGATGTCCTTCAAGACTCCTTTGGGTACATATCCCATTCGCCTCGTTTATGGCAAGCCCTGCCATTTACCTATTGAGCTTAGACATAAGTCACTTTGGGCTGTCACAGATATACTTTTGGATCCAGTGAGTGTAGGAGACCAGAGGAGGGAAGAATTGGCAGCCCTGGAGGAGCTTAGAGATGCATCCTTTTCGAGCAGCCTACAGTACAAGGAGAGAGTGAAGGAGTGGCATGATTCCCATATCAGCCACAAGCAGTTTGAGCCAGGACAGAGAGTATGATTGTTTGATGCTAGGCTGAGATTATTTCCAGGGAAGTTGCAGAGCAAGTGGAAGGGACCATACCTGCTCCGAAAGGTACATGACAATGGAAGCATTGACAAATCTGAGATGTCATCTGAGTCTATCTTTCGTGTTAACGGGCAGCGGCTCAAACCTTATCTAGATCATGAGCCACTAGTCGTTGACGTCGCCCCTATTCATTTTGCGTGAGATATGGTCCTTGACTCACATCTATTGCATCTTACGCCTGATTATCACTGTCTTCTGCCTTATATAGATCCAGATGTTCATATCACACTATTCTTCAGTCCAACACCCCATTTGCATCTTTGAGTATGCTATACTTAGGGTGTACTTTACTCTAAGTATAGGGGGGTGTCAGACTTTTGATTTTCTTTTGATTCTTTTCTACCTCTGTTTTGCTGCCTATACTTAGGGATATTTTACCCTAAGTATAGGGGAGGTAGACCTTGTACATCCTTCCACTCAGATTTCCCTTTGTGTACAGTCTGTATACTTAGGATTACTTGATCCTAAGTATGGGGGAAAACACCGAGGTTCTCTTTCATTCTATTCTTTCATTCGTCGTTGTAGTATAGTTCTCTTTTCACTTGCCTATACTAAGCACGAGTTATGACTTTTTCATCGCTCTTGATCCACTCTGAGGACATCGTTCGATCTAATTATAGGGGGTGTAGTATATATTTTATATATACTTTAGCCATAACTAGTACTTTGTGTGAGTGTGTTAATAAATAAAATGGCTAAAATCCTTAAAAACCCATAAACATATAAAATTTTTCTTGTACATAAAATTCTTTATTGGACATACATGATGATGGCCTTCCCATTCTCCCTCGTAGACAGAGCAGCCAACTGGTTGATGCACTTAGGGAGATTTGTCACATCATGGGAACAACTCCGGAGTAAGTACTTGAACAAGTACTACCCACTCGACCGGACGATTGTAGCCAGGGCCCCGATTAGCAACTTTTCCATGCTCCCCAATGAGCAATTCCACTAGGCATGGGACAGATTCAGGGAGCTCAAAGACCGGTGTCCCCATCATGATATATCCAAGCCCAACCTTGTTCAGAGTTTCTTCTGCGGGCTTACACCGGAGTTACAGGGGCTAGTTAATGCATCCTGTGGGGGTTCCTACTTCGCCAAGGATGAGGATCAGGTCTGGGCCATCTACGAGGAGATGGTTGAGAACTACATGGTGATGTCCCAGACTCGATTATATACACAGGGGAAGCCCACTCCACAAGCCATGTCCTATCAGAGGATAGCACGGGTTGATGAGGTCCATCTACATCATCAGCAGCCGCATCACAAGCAGAGTTGACGGCCGCTGATTTGGGGATTATCAGCGAAAAGTTGGACAGCATCGAGTTGATTGAGAAGAAGTAGTGCCAGGGCATGACTCAGATCGATCAGATGGCACCGACGCTGAGTGACCTGAAGATCCAGATCATGTGTTTTCAA